>FR997734.1:13678885-14318328 GCA_905475445.1 Ochropleura plecta
GACTGTTGCTTGATATGCCTAGATTTATAATGATAGTGTTTTAAGAAGGATCAGTGCCTTTACCTGTTAAATAAATGACTCTAATTATAAAGCAGCGACTGTCTAGTGATATAAAACTATTTATTAGTGATAATGAATATTTAAAATTATAACTATTACATTATTTTTGCAAAATACTTCGATTTTTATTTCTCTTACAAAATATAAAAAAAACCGTATCCATTACTACTCTTGCTAGGATCATACAACATCATTCCATCTTGCGTGCTGCTGATAAAAGCTAAAACTAAACTTGAAAGCTGAAACTGTTTCTGCAGAAGTAGTTTATTAGGTGTTAGATAACTAACATCTGCTAAATAGCTACCAAGTTACGTTACCTTTCGAAGCCACCACCACCGACTATAGTATACTTATTATAGCCAATAGTAATCACCTGTCTATAGTTGTTTAGCGATCATGGCATATCCCTTCATTACCTATATACAATTTTATTTGACGAGTCATTGGTTGAAATGTATGCAGCCTTAATTTTCATTTTTAGGTGCCGGTATTGTCCCACT
Organism: Ochropleura plecta; assembly: GCA_905475445.1. Taxonomy (NCBI): domain Eukaryota; kingdom Metazoa; phylum Arthropoda; class Insecta; order Lepidoptera; family Noctuidae; genus Ochropleura; species Ochropleura plecta. Next base: position 13,679,446 of record FR997734.1, read on the forward strand.
GCAGGGCAAAAGCCTCCGTTCCCTTTTTCCACTTTTCCCGATCTATTGCGATTGTAGTGGTAATCCTTTGAGTCTAACTCATCCCGCCGCTTCGTCTGGGTCTGCCACGTTGTCGTTTCTTCTTTTTTGGTAGGTACCCATCATCATTTTCCTGCCCTCGTCCCATTCTATTTGGGGTCGACGCAACACGTTTTCTTTTACAATTTTCCCCTATTAGACGTCACGGCATCATTTACTCCTTTCTCCTTCACATCATTTCTTACACAATCCATCCATATTTTCTTTGGCGTTCCTCTCGCTCTCCGTTCATCAACATTCAGATCCATCACTCTTTTAGTCACATGTCCTTCATCCCTCCTCATTACATGTCTATACCAAGACAAACGACTCCCTTTCAATTTTTCTGTAACAGGCGCAACTTCCAAACTTCCTCGAATAAATTCATTCCTTACTTTATCCATTCTTGTCACTCCACAGTCCACACATCCATCTCAACATTCTCATCTCCGCTACATGCAATCGTTTTTCATCCACCTTTTTTACAGTCCAGCATTCTAACCCATACAGTAGTACAACAGGTCTAATCACTTATATATTTTCCCCTTTAACTTGAGGGGCATCCGTAGGTCACAAGTTGTTCCAGTGACCTGTCGCCATTTCATCCATCCTGCGTTGATCCGGTGCGTTACGTCCCGGTCTACTTCGCCATCCCCTTGGACAAGCGACCCGAGCTACCGGAAGTAGTAGTTTTGGTAGGTACTACCCAATGAGTAGTTACTTTTGCATATTGCTTCTCCGACATGCGACAGATTTGACTAGCCCAGTACGTTCTTAGCTAGCGGCTGTGATACCAGCCAGCATCAGCCACAGAGTACTATAATATAAAAGGAATGGCATCAGCTATTTGGGTTTGGAGCTAAGTATTGAGTTTCGATGCCGTCCGTAAGTTTGACACCCACTATACTTCGCTCTATAGGCTGTTGGCAGACTCTAAGTGCGAAATTCTGACAGTTTGTAAGCGACCATGTTAGCGCTGCCTAAAATTTTCTCTAAAATCTAAATCTTAGATCGCTGTTGTTGCATTTCCTTTTTGCCGCCATCTGCGAATGATTGAATGAACCTACGAGTAGTGAATGAAATTATGCTAGTCACAGAATAAAAATAACTTCTACGCTGCTGATGAGAATTTAAGTTAGTATTTAAAAATTCTCAAATAATTATTTCTCATCCACATTTCAAAATGATTAGAATTTTGCCTAAGGGTGAACAGTTTTTTAAAATTATTATAGGTCATTACGATACGTTACATGTTTTGACCTCGGAGTTGGTATGACATTCATTATCGACTTTTTTATATGCACGGTGCACGGCACACGAACAAGTGACAACACTAAACCACATAAATAAATCGTTGCTCACGCATGCACCACGCTATTGTAGTCTGTTGTGTTTACTTGCTTGCTCTGCGTGTTATCCAGTGAAGTGCTTCTATAGTTATTATAGTAACGAAGTCTTTGTTTGGGTTGTGACTCGATTTCATTCAAAATGCCTACGAGTGCGGTGTATCAGCCTACCACAGTGACCTATGAACAGCAGCCCACGGATCAGCGTTGGAACTGTCCCATCAGCTATTTCTCGCGGCGTATGGCTTCTAGTTGGAACCGGGCAGTATGCATGCGTATTGGATTATGTTTGTCGGGCAGCATTTTATTTATCATCGGTGAGTAAAACTATTTACGCTTGTATGATTAAGCATACATTGTTTTTCTTTATAACGATTGTTAGAGAACCGCTATCTGAATCATAGGATTGCATAAAACTGCAACACCTGAAGTAACATTATGATTGTATGAGACTGTTTTGTTTTCATTAGCAAATGACTATTCTTTGTGAACACTACAACAAAGAGTGATCAAGTAAGTAACTTGATCACTCTTTGTTGTAGTGTTTTAATTTCATAGAACATTCCTATATAAATTGAAACATTCCATTGCTGATAACATGCATTTACAGTCAATCTTTTTTGCATCAGTATTTCATAAACATAGTTACACAAGTTACCTTTTCATAAATCTAATGGGAGTCTAAGTAGCGGGATTCTTATAAATAACAGAGGCAAATTAATTAGATTAACTATTAAAGTTATTTAATAAAGTTTCTTTGCTTGATAAAATTAGAAACTATTAAATATTTTCAGTTGTTTAATTCATTTTTGTCTGCAATTCGTTTTTATATTCATTCAATGTTTTCATATTAATTTAATTAAGTAAGTCGTGCATGAATTTAGATGCCATAAATTTCCTAAACACTCCAAAAATAAAAAAACCCATATTTATTAATAAAATCCAATCGATTCCATTCAAACAATATGTACCACTTCTTGTCTCGAATTGCTTTCAGGAAGAACTATTATGATGTTATTTGAAGATAATCTGATCCTTTAATCTGAAAACATTCTGATGTATTGATCTCTATCTCTTACTGCTTTAGTAAATGCATTATTACATGCTTGGAAAGTTTTTTATCCTGTTCCTGTATTTGTAATATTCCAATTTAGAAATAAATGTCTTAACAAGTGGGGCACCCCTTAGCAATCAAGGACAAACAATAATGGAACAGATCTGTCAACAATAATAATAACAAACCTAAAGCAACCTTGTTAACTAATCTTAAGTCAGACAATAAATTCTAAAGTTAAATTTAAAAAACCTAAGACTAATTGTTAACCTTTTTCATCACAATCAATCTCAATTGATCGTTCAGTGTCTTGCAAGCCATGTTAAATGCAATCAACATAGTGACTCAACATCTTCCATCTCCATATTACATTAAGTTTCGTTTTTCTGTGTAATCTTGAGAGCTTTCAATTTTGTCAGGGACACAAGTCATATCCTTTGAATTATTGGTAGTAGTTTGATATTATAAATAAGCCAATCTTCACTAATATCAATTAGATTTTATATCTGTACTCTGAAGGTTATAAGCAAGTTTCAAAATGCACAAGTTTATGGTGTAATAAGTAAGAAATGAATGTCATCAGTGTGATATTATTAGTTGTGTCAATTCTTAGGATTGGACTTGTACTGTTTTATTGAGTAGGCATGGATAGACTATGTGAATAGCTAGACAGGTGACTGCAGAGTTCTTGAGTATTAGAAGTATGGAAGAAGAAAACATGGACTGCCCCAAATAAATTGGGATAAGGACTGGAGAATGTTGATTGACTAGGCATGAATCAATATGCTACATGCCTAGCATATGGTATTCTTGTGTTGCAACTTGCAAGCAAGTATGCTACTAGTGCCAATTCATTATTTGAACAAACCTACCATATATACCCAATAGTGTCCTTGTTTGTTAATCAAAACACATTCAAATTTAAAACAAAACAGTACCTAGTAACATCACCTACAGCTTGAAATGGAATCCATCGTTAAAAATAGGTTACTTTTCCCATCAAATAAATAATTACAAATTTACGTCTACCGTCTTGGATCGCCCGCGTTGTTACTCAACAACGTCGGCACATCATAATTCTCTGAAATGAACGATGGCCTTCTTCTCACTTGTAGTAAATTTTTACCTTTCATTATCAAATCCATTTCCGCTAGTATCTGCTCAGTTATTTATTTATTCGAGAGTCGTAGCTCTTTATGTACTCACGTGCAATTATTATGTATTGTCACGACCACTATTACTACAACAGCTTTTATTTCCTCTCTACTATGTATTATGTTCAGAGTGACGGACAATTTCCGTATAATATAACAGTACTACAGTACTTCATAAAAGGCGCCAAGAAGCCATAGGTGGACTGTATACGCAGGTATAACACTATTTACATAATTAGTATTCTTTCGTCGCACCTTGATCTGACAAGTTACAATTAAATGAACTGTAAGCCTATAATAATAATGGTATGGCGCGAACCACCCATGTGCTTCCCTTTTATTAGCACTGCTCTCTGAGTATACATTTCGTGTCAGTCCCGATGTGTGTGAAACGGGCAACAGCTTCCACCTGTAGCCTTATTACGTCATTCTGACGAAACTGGTTTCCACAAAAACCGCGGTAACCAGGCGGCTGTCGTCACGCGCTATGCCGTGGCTCGCAAAATCATAAATAATTAAATGTGGTGTGCGGATCTATCATCTCGACCCTGGATTGGACAGGTTTTTGATTTTAATAGTTGCGAGAAAGAGTATCTGGAAGGACTTGGTTCGAAAACTCGTGCCCAGAAGTGGGCAAGGTGTAACAAAGATATCGTTACAACAACAACAAATGGATCGTAGTCTGCTAGAAAAAATGTTTACGAAATTCGCATGGTCTTTTGTACTTTTGGTTACCCATGAGCATGGAATTTATTGGAAGCAGTCAAGAAATTGATCCCTCCAAGCATTCGCAGAACTTGTTCTGATAAACAGGCTTCGACCAGGACAACTCCAGATAAACTGGCATCAGAAACCTGTTAGTCAACCAATCAAGTTTATAGTAAGTTTACAAAGGGAGCATTAATGTTTTATGGTTTAGTCATACTAATCATTAGGTTAATAAAAGTTGGTATAAAGACAAAATAATTAGGCTCAAATTGAAATAATTAAATAATCGGCAATACCTGAAGTTACTTAATGAATGATCTAGCTAGTTACGCACTATGTAGCGCTTAAAAACCAGGCTTGTCAGAGCTGTTAACAGTTTAAAATATTATTGAACGTCGTGTGAGGGAGGGTTTTTATAATTCTGGTGGCGCACGTACGGTAGCACGAGTAGCATCGATAAGCTGTGTCGGTTGCGTATCGTCGTATTGTACACAATGAGCGGTGGTAGTCGTAAAAGGTATCGGGTGTCCGGTGAGCGCGGCGCTTGCGCCGGTTGCCGGTGACGGTGACTCATCCGGTGGCTGCGTGCGCCGTGATCTGATCACGACAAACCATAGAAAGTGAAAATGTAGACAGCACTTTGAATTATTTATTTCGTCTGCTTTTGCTGAGCAATGTAATTTTTTTTATTGAATTTATTAGTTGGGTACGTTGTTGGCAACGTGATTCGTCAGTGAGCGTGACTTTGTGAGGCATGTGGTCGGTTGTCCGAAGATCAATATTCAAAGAAGCTCTGTAAAACAGTAATACGCTTCTAGAAAAAGACTTCAAATATGAATTCTCACAAAATTACTACGCCCAGTTTTAATTCCTAAATTCTGTGACATCCATTCATATCTAAAAATACGTATGTTCATTTAGGAGAACGCCTATCATTCATCAAATTTTAAAAGTTACTACTATTAATGCGCGTACAAATTACAGGTCTAGTAGAATCCGAAGGCTGTGTTGTTTAATGGAACAGGCATTGCGAACGAAGGTCGACAAACTCCACCGAGGCTCGACTGCCATGACGTTTCCGTAATAGGTGCTTTATTCACTTCCACTTTAGTCCTTGGACACGCTACACACATGCCATGTATGGCAAAGAGACCGCAGCTGAATATATGCACAGTATTATTTTATTTTTAGAGAATCGAAGACCGTTTTAAAAACTATTGAAAATTTCTACGATAGTTTGTAATTGCTACACTCACGCTTTGCTGTGTATCAAAATACCTTTCCACTATAATAATATGTGGGGCGTATGAAAGTTGTGATTGCGTAAGAAAATAAAAGAAATTCAACAAAAAAGCTTTTATAGTGAGTAGTGACGAATCGAGAAAGGTTTAGCCAACGAGTGCAACACAGCAATCGTGCAACGAAGGAAAGTCATTACTTTCATTGCCTGTGGGCGAAACACGAGAATGCTGTCGTAAAATTGTGTCGGTATTGAAGATTTAGCAATAAAACCTTTTAATGGCAACGTTTGAAGCTTCAATGTTAATAAACCAGTTGTATTTAAGTAATATTTCCGGGAGCGTACCAGTCAAACACCAAGTTAACGAACCAACTGTTTATTTGCGGCCTACCCGCTTCTTATAATATTAAACAGATACCACACGTCCCCTTCCAAAAAAAAAAACAAAACAATTTATCAAATTGCAAGCAGAATCAACTTACTAATTCTATTAAACTGAGGTGTTGTTTACACAATTGATAGATAAATTAGACAAGGAGAAAAAAAAACTTATCTACCTAAATTGTAAAGTAAGGTTATCTAGTGAAACTTATGAATAACAATGAAAATACACATGGTATAAAATGATAGTAAACAAAAAAAAACTATGTATAACTATGGTTTAACAAATGTTGAATCATTTGACATTTATATAAACAATTTGCTAAAACTTGTATTTTTTTTTAACTAATGTACAAGTGCGTTGCGGACGCATACATGACTTCTCAGGAGTCTCGGAAAAATGACTTGGTTTCGGTATTTGTACTTCTTCGATATTTGGGACTTGAGGTGGATTAGAGATATCTTTTGGTGAGTTTGTCACTTCCGTTCTTCTATCCTGATTGTCCATGTCATTTTCAATCGCGTCCTCAAACGTTTCGTCTATATTAACGCTCTCTGAGTCATCGGGTGTTAACACGGAATGCCGTAAAGTGGTACGAGACTTCCCGACGGGTAGCAATTGGTCAATGTGTCTTTTCCACTCTTTACCGTTTTCACAACGAACCCGATATGTAAGCGGTGCCTCCCTCGCGGTGACCACTGCTGGCGCCCACTTATCAGTGTGCGCGCGGTAGTCTCGTGCCAGAACGTGGTCCCCGGGCGCAGCGTAGCGCTCGGTGCCCGGCCTATGGCGCGCGGCGCGTCCCGCGGCCTCTTCGCTGGCGCGCTCAGAGCTCGGACGCAGCACGTCTAACCTACCACGGAGCCGCCTGCCAAACATTGCCTCAGCCGGTGCGAGGCCCGTAGTCGCGTGTTCGCAATTCCGATATTGGAATAAGTATTTAGTGACTGCCGTTTCGACGTCGACCCCCTCGTGCGCTGCCTTTTTCATGGCTCGCTTCACTAACTTCACCGCGTTTTCGGCTGCACCATTACCTGCCGGCCTATAGGGGCTAGTAATAGTGTGTGAGATGAAATTGTGTTTAAAAAAATTTGCTATCTCGGCTGAACTAAAGGGCGGACCGCCGTCGCTCACTATTTGCGAGGGAAGACCGAAACGGGCGAACAATTCCCTAAGTTTACCTATTGTTAGCGTGGCACTTGTGCCAGACATTTTTTGTACCTCAATCCACTTAGTATGAGCATCTACGGTGACAAGGTAATGTTTACCCTGAAATTCGCCAAAATCTATATGTAGTCTTTGCCAGGGCCGTGCCGGGAACTCCCATGGATGAAGTAGGGACCGAGGGGGTGCATCACGCTGCTGGCGACAAGCACTACAATCTTTCGCGATGGTCTCAATTTCGTCATCCAAAGTGGGCCAATAAACGTAACTCCTTGCTATATTTTTCATTTTAACTACCCCTAAATGCCCTTCATGTAGTTCAGCTAGAATTGGTTTTCTCAGTGACGTCGGCACTACGACGCGGTGATTGTATAGGATACAACCACGATCCAATACTAAATTATCTTTTCGGTTCAAGTATGGTTTTTCGAATTTTGACGTTATTTTTGAAGGCCACCCGGTAATGAGATAATTCTTGATTTTATTTAAAACTATGTCTTTCTGTGTCTCTAAAACCACCTCTTGTGCACGGATTGGAATAGATTCCTCGACAAAATTTACGTAAGATACCGAATCCAAGTCATTACAATTTTTCCGTTCATAAGGCAGCGGCAGTCGCGACAGTGCATCAACATTACAGTTTTCACTCGATTTGACGAACTCAATCTCGAAATCATAAGACGCCAGCCTGGTGGCATATCTTTGCAGCCTACTTGCTGCCGTTTGCGGTAATCCAAATTTAGAGCCAAATATAAAAGTTAAAGGCTTATGGTCGGTTTTAATAATAAAATGACGACCATAAATATACTGGTGATGTTTGATCACGCCAGCAATAATCGCGAGTGCCTCCTTGTCCAACTGACTGTATGAACGTTCAGCCGCATTTAACGTCCGTGACGCGAAACAAATTGGGCGCTCGTCGCCGTTTGGTAAACGGTGTGATAATACACTGCCGATACCATATGAACTGCTATCAACGGCTAGCACTAAAGGTAATTTAGAGTTATAGTGTACCAAAACTTTGTTACTTAGAACAGCTGCTTTTATATCTTGGAAAGCCTTTACACAATCTGCTGACCAGTTCCAAACACTTTGTTTACGCAACAAATTGTGTAAGGGATGTAGCACAGTACTTAGCTGAGGTATAAACTTGGCATAATAATTTATCATGCCCAAGAATGACCTGAGCTGAGTCAAATCCTCTGGAGGAGGTGCATCCACAATTGCTTTAATTTTGTTTGGATCTGGATGCAATCCCTGTTTATCTATGATAAAACCTAAATATATAATGTTTTCTTTCATAAAACTACATTTCTCTAGTTTAATTCGCAAACCGACCTCACGCAAGCGAGACAACACAGCCCTTAGGTTAGCAATGTGTTCTGACCTGGTGGCGCCTGTGACTGCCACGTCATCCAAGAATACTGCAGTGCCCTTTAAACCCCTTAATGTTTCTTCCATGAATTTTTGAAATTTTTCCGGAATGCAGGTCAAACCGAATGGAGTGCGAAGATATTCAAAGGTGCCTATATGTGTCGTTATCGCACTGCAAGCCCGCGAGTTCTCATCCAAAAACAGTTGTTGGTATGCGTTGGTGAGGTCGATTTTTGAAAACAATTCGCCGCCACTTAATGCGGCGAACAACTCTTCGATTCGTGGCATCGGATATGGATCGCGAATCAACTTTGGATTGACGGTTACTTTGTAGTCCCCGCAGATTCGTATTTCACCCGATTTCTTGATAACCGGTACAATGGGCGTCCCATAATCGGAATAATCTACCTTACGAATAGTACCCTCTGCCTCGAGTCTTTGGAGCTCTAATTCAACAGGTTTACGTAATGCTAACGGTAATGGTCTTGCTTTTATAAACACAGGCGTCATGTCGCTCAATCTTAATGAAAATTGTTTGGTACATGTGCCCAGACCCGGCGCAAACACAGTGGGAAATTCTTTTTTTAAACTATTCACTAATTTGTCCTCTGATAAATTCAACATCAATTCGTTTATTTTAATGTTGTCAATATTTAATTTACTTAACCACGATCTTCCCAATAAAGGAGGTCCACCATTTTTAATAACAAAAAGTTTTAAATTTCTCGCTGAGTGTACTCCGATCTCCACATGTACCAAAATATAACCGACCACTTCAATACGAGTGCCGTTATACGAATGTAAACAAACATCCTTAGCGTGAAGCGGCAGCGCCTTGAAGTGTTCCTCAAATGAATAAGTACTAATTGCAGACAACTTACTGCCAGTGTCCAACTCGAACGTCATCGCCTTACCGTTTACTTTCACGCACACATTGTAAGGCCTATCACTATTGTTGCACACGTTCAGATTATACAAATCTGATTCTAAATCGCTATCACTGTTATCTATATAATTTTGACCTTTTCCTGACGACCGCACCTCACCCTGACGGGGATTTCGCTTGCACATCACTTTAAGATGCCCTTTTTGGCCACACACGTCACATGAATAATTTTTAAAACGACACACGATTGCTCGATGACCCTTTCCACACCGCCAACAACACTGAGCGCGCTGTGCTACATTCGCGGGTGCGGCGGAAGCGCGCGATCCTTCGCAGCTGCTCCCGCTGTTGCCGGTCACAGCGCGAGCCGTCGCTCGAGCCGTCGCGAGCCGGTGCATCGGCTCAGTCGCGCTTGAACTCGTCGACGCCGCTGGTGATGCTGTCCCACTCGCTTGAGAGTGGCGGTCAGCCGCTTCGAGTGCGAAAGCCAACTCCACCGCCCTCTTGTATGTCAGTGTCGGCTCGGCAAAAAGCCGCGATCTCATGTCATCACTCACAAGACCGGACACGAATTGGTCTCGCAAGTTTTCTTCGAGACCACTTTTAAAATTGCACGTGCAGGCCAGATGTTTGAGGACTTGCAAATAGTCGCTCAAACTTTCGCCGCCATTTTGACGTCGCATTCTAAATACATGCCGCTCCGCTATCTCTGAGCGCTTCGGTTCGAGATGGTCGCCAACTATGTTCACTAACTCCCGAAAACTTTTGTTTTCCGGATTGTCCGGCGCACAAAGATCACACATTAGATCATAAGTAGCTTCACCCACTAATGTCACTAAAGTAGCCACTTGCAATTCTGGTTTAATTTCATTGAGCGCAATGAATTGTTCCACGCGTCGAATGTATGCCAACCATTTTTTGCTCGATAAATCGAATTGTTCTATTTTTCCGATCGGCATTTTACTGACACTTGATAATAATACTGTACAGAAACTATTAGTGTTGATTTTACGCAGTTTTACTCGTCGCCAGTTGTATTTAAGTAATATTTCCGGGAGCGTACCAGTCAAACACCAAGTTAACGAACCAACTGTTTATTTGCGGCCTACCCGCTTCTTATAATATTAAACAGATACCACAAAACCGTAATTACTAGGAAATGGTTTTTAACGCATAAATGTCATAGTCACCAGCCACGACTCGTTTGATAGATCCAAGTCCAACGACCACAACTAGATTTAGTCATCTTTATTCCAAAGAGCCGAGGTATATATCACCGGCACTAATACGTTCTAGTAGACTGTCCTCTCGGAAACATTTCAAATGCGTAGGCGGTCCTATTAGGATTATCTTTTGAGGATTGAGCATAACTGCATGAACCGTTGGCGACAAAACTGGATTGTGTCAGTGCGCACACAATGCAAATGGAATATGAAATTGTTTCTAAGTAGCTATAGATTACCGCGCGGGTGTTTATTGTTCTAGTTCCATAGCGGGTGAAAGCTGTCGAGTTCTAATGAATCACTAATGTGTTAGCTGCCCACTGCCTTAACCTACTCCTTCCGCTGCTCTAGCCTATTTTCGCAACACTCCGGGCGTAGTAGAACGTCGATCGAAACCGGTTGTATGCTGAACGCTTCGATTCGTGTCGGACTATTTTCTATTGAATAAGTGCATGATTACGTCATGGCTAAGTTTTTGTATCTTTAAATCCTCGTTCGGTGTGAGCTTTGCATTGCATTACCTGACCCTTTTTTCAGCGAAAATGCGAAAAAAGCGAAAATAGACGGGTTAAGTAATGCCGGGCGCTGACTGTATTTACTTTAATTAGGAGTTTGCGTTGATGTTAAGAAATAAGAACGTTCGATACCCTTATTTAAATACTTTACATAAAGACAATTTGCTACCGCTCAACTGTTAAGTTCTGTAGGATCCCACGCTGTAACAAATCATGTAACTTAGCCTAAGTTATTCTAAATGTTAAATAGACAATCCCATGTTTTTAAGTCTAGGTGCTGCTACATGTTGTTCTGCTTTTGCCACACATTTTATGGTGTGACCATGGCTCAGTTTCACATTATTTCTATCCGGATCATCCTTGTCATGATCTTTGTTTATTAGGTAGTACAGGATATTACTTACGAAAAGTTCAAGTAGCTTCATGAAAGCAGGCAACTACTTTATGTTAAGTTATATTTGTAAACTTTCATAACTCAGATCTATATTCAGAGATTACTAATACAGCTGACTGTTGTTGACTCATTTCCACGCGAATACTATGTCATTTTATCATAAATGGCGTTTAACAATATTTATGAAAATGAGTAGCTTACGGAAACAAAACAAGTTTTTCTCGTACTTTAATGTTAATTCGCCCTCAATTTGGTTTTGTCCAATGGTCCAGACAATCTTTAGTCCTACGTACAAGGTAAAGTTTTACAGTAAAAGTCGTTGACCCTTAAGTGTGCCGAAGTTTAAACAAAGAAATCCTTCGAGAAGCTAAATAAATACATCGTAGAGAGTTAGAGAGTATTTCGTTTCGCGCTAGTATTGTTAGGAGCAAATCATCTCATTGTAGTACCGCTGCGAACTGATGTCGATGTACTCGTTTAATTACTAATTAGCAGGAACTACATTATTAACAAAGGAAATGAAGCCTAATTAATGTGTTTCATTTCCCATGTATTTACACACAGGATAAGTGACTGTTTGCGTGTCTTTTTTTGATTTTTAGTGTTTCGAAACGTTCCATACCTATATTATCTATATTATGCCACCTTTGATATAAGTAGGAATTCAGTAAAGAAACGGTATCGTCTGAACCGATGGAGGTCGTTTTTCATTCAATAGCTTCTGTTAATTGTATAACCCTGATTTGTCACAATCTAATCTTACTTGATCTCGCTCAGCTCGTGTTTTTTCAGTTGACTTAGGTCAAAACATTTTAATTTCCTAAGGGTCCGTTCACACAGACCGGCTCGGATAGGAGAGCAGATTCTTATCACGTTGAAAACAGAGTTTTTAGTATTTGTAGTAAGGTTTATTTTTGCATGTGCATTGCTTTTGTCATTAAGAATGCTTGAAGGCTCTTGGTGTGAAATAATAAGAGGAGGTGACCGGCTCCGATCGCGTTCTTTTTCTCGATCGTGCAGCCGTTTGGCTCCGATTGCATGCTCTTTCTCGCTCGCGCTGCCGATCGGCTCCGATTGCGTGCGCGCCGCCCCACGCCGACCGCCATTTTGATAGCACAACCCTTTCAAGGAGCTAGCAACAGCCGGCTGTCACGCCGCTATCGACTTTCTATTGTGTCTCGAATCACAAGTGTTCGAAGGTTTAGAACGGAACACCGAAAACAAAACTTGGACTGCGTGGAATACTTACTGGCCTTTGTAGTGTATCCATCCGGCTCCCGGCGCATCCGACTGGCTCCGAGAGCATCCGACCGGCTGCGAGCGTATCCGATCGGCTGCAAGAGCATCCGCTTTCAGGTCGCTTCCAGCCGGTCTATGTGAAATAGTTGGCGGCTCCGCTCGACTAACTCCAAGTGTATACGATCCGGTCTGTGTGAAAAGAAAACTGCGCGCCGATGCTCTCTGAGCCGGTCTGTGTGAACGGACCCTAATTCGACGTAAATTGTTGATACCATTAATACTTTTATGAACAAGTAATTGAGTGTATTACAACTAACCTTTTTTTCGGATAGGAAATCAAATAACTTTCCCCTCTCTGGGCGGAGCGTGGGGCAGTATCAGACTTTTAATGATTAAAACACATGCATGATCCTTCTTTTGCTTGATCCCTTTGAGTTTCGGGGCCGCAGTATCTCTTTCGAACAACCCGCAACTCCAGCAGGCAGTGGCAGGCTCCTCAGCTTTGCTGACATGTCTTTACAGCGCGCGTGGAACACCTGCCACTCCGACACCGTATATTATCAATAGACAGACGGATGGTGAGCTATCTATTGCTCATCGTCCACAGACGTCGTCTGCGTCTACGGTGGCCGGAAGTCGTCTCGCGGCGCCCGACGTCCGGATTACTGCCACCTTGATTGCTACCTTTGCATCAAAATACATTTATTCAAAACAGGCTGATGTCAGTTTACAATAGACAGTCCCCCAAAACGGCCGCCCTTCGCTGCTTCCTAGTATTTTAGGTAGTAAGAAGAAATGGCGGCACAATCTATGATCCATCCCTTATAAATGTTTTTTACAAGTTGAGTGTTGTTTTTCCCCTTTTTCCGACTTTACCTGTAGGGGAATTGGGGAAATCCAAAAAGACGCTTGACTCATTGGTGTAGGTAGTCGATTCTGTATAAGCTTGTCGACATGTCTACTGGATCTTAGTTTGCAAGCGAAAATGTATCAAATGGGTAGATATTTCATAATAGTAAGAATTTTCACGTGGATAAACTGGACAAGATTGTAACTTGCCTCTTGTTAGGTCTATGATTAGCATGTACAAGTAAATGGTCCACGTCCGGCGAACAGCTAGTTGTCAAGGTGAATCGGTTCTTTATGCGATGTTTTTATATCATTATACTTTTAACATAGCTGAATTATACTAAAATTGCCTTATGTTTAAAACATTATCGTTCGAGTGGCTTAACTAAACATCTGTTATAAAGGCGTGTATAATCCTTTTTTATTGGCTTCTGGACGCCTACATCACAAGAAATGAGACAGTATAGTTGTTGTATAATTTTGTTATCTTTTTTTAATGAAAAAAAAAAATAACAAAATCATAATTACATTCGATTTCGAAGATAAAGTACAAAAGTACTGTAAATATGAGGATGTACTGTAATTATGAGGATCATCATCATTTTCCTGCCCTTGCCCGTTGTCCCATTCTATTTGGGGTCGGCGTAACACGTTTTCTTCTTCCATTCTCCCCTATCAGACGTCACGGCATAATTTACTCCTTTCTCCTTCATATCATTCCTTACACAATCCATCCATATTTTCTTTGGCCTTCCTCTCGCTCTCCGTCCTTCAACATTCAGATCCATCACTCTTTTAGTCACATGTGTGCTTCGTCGTTATTATGAGGATGCAAAAGATATTTAAATTTGACATTATTTGTGTTTTTCATTACATCTCGCCTAGAAGTCTAGAATTTCCACGTTTTCTTTTACAATCTCAGATGCATACAAAATTGCAGACTAGCAATTTTGTGTGTTCACTACATGATTGCAAAGACTGGTACTATAGTGGGTTCATGTTTCTCGTTTTGCGCAAGTCCCAGGTGCGGTTGCAGCCACGAGATGTGGTCGTATCATTCGTACGATGATATTCCAATCCGTGTCGGTTTTGTCTATCAAATACATGCATGTTATACATAGTATAACCTGTGTTATATCTAAGGCTGCGTTTAGCTTGTAGTGTAAATAAAATATGTAATTATGTATGTGGAGTTTCACAGTTCATTATTTGCAAACTGTTTTATCAGAAGAGATGCAAAGACTTTCTCTTCTGTGATATTATTAAAAGAAAATGTTGAGGATGATTTTTAAAATAAAATATGAATTTTCTCGTTTATTCATTTCTATACATATTTTTTTATATTTTTACATATTCTTATAAAACAACAAAGAAAAAAAATCATTTAAAAATATAAAAAATAGTAGTTCACCAGCATCGGGAACAGGGTCCAAGCTACATGGTGGTCAGGGCTCTTGAGAGAGGAACCTCCTAACAATACGGGCCGTGTCCAGAAGTACTGCTTTCTGTAAATCCAGCTGCCAAGCGATAGCCTCCTCAGGTGTTGGTCGAGGCTATTGGCAATTAAGCCATTGGCCAACACGACTATCGGCACAATGACTGCTGTATTTACGTGCCACATGTCGACAACCTCGCGAGATCTAGCTACTTGAACTGTTTATCTTTCTCTGCCTTCACGAGGTTCTCGTCGTGCGGAACCGTTATATCAACAATCATTGCGCGACGCTCCAATCGATCTATCACTACAATATCAGGCTTATTGGCAACAATAGTCCTGTCAGCGACGATAGACCGATCCCAATACAAGAAGATATTACCATCTTCAAGAACTGGGTCGGGCACATACTTATAGTACGGCACTTCTGATTCCACAAGGTTGTACTTCAAAGCAAGTTGCTGGTGGATAATCCTGGCAACTAGGTTGTGTCTATGCAAGTACTCTCCGTTAGCCAGAGGAGAACACCCAGAAATAATGTGACGGATCGATTCTCCCGGACGGTGACATGCCCGACATAATAATATGTCAACCGTGCCATCCTTCACAATGTATTTCCGGTAGTTGTTCGTCATCAAAATGAATAATAATAAATATGAATTTATTATTATGTATTCTGTTATGTACCTAAAATAAGGTTCTATTGTACGATATATAAATCCATAATAAACCAACACGGTTAAATAAAGGGTTGACCTCGTCTGTCTCAGCCTATCCGGTAATGCGATAGCAATTAGCATAGAGTATGTATGCAGTGATTCATACCAAGTAGTAGATACTTATCACAAGTACATTGACCCAGCTATTTGATTGATACTCGTTATATGTATCAGAAAACTGGTTATAAAGGTCTGGTGCAGATGTGTCGATGATTGCATCAATTTCGATCGCGAATAACTTACAAACAGGTGAAAACCTAAAATGTGATGATATGCTCATTTCGTATTCATTTGGATTTTTTTTTCTGGACAAACTCTTGTCAGTGGTTTCGTCATCGTAGAGGTTGTATCACAGGATCTAGTTTCTGGACTCCTGGTTTTCCTATCTATCTATGTACATCATCGATATCCGTTAGAACGTGTAAAAGTAATAGACCACCACGACAATAAATTCGGATGTTATGAATGCAGCCATTTCGACAACGCTGCTATTTATATCATTTCACTGCACTAAGTATTTCTTTAGATCCTAATCTAGAAAGTGTAGTCGATACCATAATTATTACAGAGAGATGCATTGCCGTATTTTATGTAGCTTGGTAGAACGTGGCCTTGGCGTGTTATATTTACACAACACCAATGACAGAGGGAGGAACTCCAGAAAGGTCTATTCTTGGTTAGATATCACATACCTACAACCTACAATAATTATATTATACTATCCTTTATCAATAACGTAGCAACTAAACCATAAATGATTCAGACGAAAATCATGTTCTGCCCCGACAGCAGTTTTTGTGACATGATTTTGGCAACGACTGTTTGAAAATTTAGTTTTCCCAGACAGTTTGTAATTGCGACCTCTAGTCACGCAAGTTTGACTAATAAAATTACAAGACGCGTTTTGTTCCAACTTAATATAAATAGATTTATACGTAGAATGTTTGATATTATGATATTAAATTACACCGAATACTAAGGCGAAGTCAACACCAGTTTTAAAATTAATGAGGTTCCATTGATTTAATAATAAGCCAAGTGCGTAGTTTTAGTTGGCTCAAAAATGTAGTTGATTCCGTGTAATTTAATAATGACAGCGGTCTGGGATTCGTATCATACTCGCTCGTCCAATATTACTGCGGTATTATTTGCGGTCTGTCTGTACCTGCAAATAATTTATTGAGCATGAAATGTTGCTGCAGGTGGTATGAAAGATGCGCCAGGGTGGATAGCCGCGAAAATTGTTTTTATTCTTTGGGGTTATGTTGAAAAAAATATTGTGGCTTTTTGCGAATGGGCAATCTTCAAATAATCTTCCCCCTTTCTGGGCGGGGGAGGAGTGTCAAACTTTTACTGAGTAAAACCAAACCATGTTCCTTCTTTTGCCCTTTATGTTCCGGGGCCGCGTTATCTCTTTTGAACAAACCACAGCTCCGAAACTAAATAGGCTTGCGTTTGGCCACAAGTCGCCTGATGTGAAACGATGTTGTGGATTTGTGGAGCACGGCTGCATGGAAGAAACCGATCCACTCAATCTTTGAAGAAATCCAAATTATAATGATATCAGGGAAAAGAGAAGTCGGCAGTGTTTAATTCCACATACTAGCGAGTTCCGTGGTTTGTTCTGTAGTTTCTACATACCCCAAAGAAAAAAGGCATGACTTATCTGTATATAAAACATTATAATATTTTGTTATCAGGTACGGTGCTGATTATCGTGGGAGGTGTTAAATTCTCCAATGCACCTGAACCGGACCCACACAGTTTCGAAAATGGCGTCGGCGAACTGGTCGCAGGCAGCGTCCTGCTATGCTTAGGAATGGTAGCTGGCCGTAAGTATATTACTATGATCCTTTATTAACTACCAACTTATTAACAACCTTCGGTAAATTCTAGCTTAGAGAAATCTTAATCATTAAGTGGTATAAATAATGGGGCGTGTGAGCTGTCTTAGCGCTAAGCCGGAAGTAACTTATTCAACAGGTTTGGAATAAGGATTCTTGTACCTGTTTGTGACTTTGCTAATGTTCTAATAACTTCTATAAAGAACACAGTGGGAATCTTGAAAATATATTTTATATCTGGCCTGTATTCATGCGCTTTTGAAACGTGTAACACTGTACCAGTTTTCTAAGAAAAACATAACAGTCACCCACTCATTACAAATGCATTTTAAAGAATTTCTTTTGTTTTGCCCATTACGTATCAGTGCTTCTTTGGCATGATTTCACTCGAACGCTTCGGTTCCTATTCTTTAACTTATCAACACATTGTTATTGCCAGATATGTCCCCGATAAAGAATCAAGGAAGGCTGTTTGAAATGAAATGGACAACAGACCTTAGCATAGTTTTTTGGAATTCCTTTTTGTTCTATTTTGATGAATTCATACCAAGTGAACCGATTTTATATGGGTATTTTCTGCCCAGTCACATAATCTAACAACTGGGCAAGCCTTCACTGACCTTTACTACGTAAGAATAGATAAGGTGTAGTTAAAGATGGCCCACACGACTATATCGACTTTATGGTTAAGTCACCTTTACAGGGAAAGGGTTTTATTTATTCACGTGCTTAAGCTCTTGCAAGGGCCAGTTTTTGCTGGTTTTTTTGTCTCTTGCTGTAATTATTGCTCGTACTATGAGTAATTTCCAGAAACCTCACATTCATCATCACTCGCCTGCCCTTATCCCTGTTTGTTTGGGGTCAGCGTAGCTGTCTTCTTCCATTCTTCTTCTATTTCATCAGACACCTTCTTTCTTGCCATTATCTTTCACACAGTCCACACTTGTTTTTTTTAAAGAAACCTCACACTAACCAATAAGGATATTAAATTTTGGCGTATTTAGATTAAACGCTATTATACACTATATTTGGACACAAATCCAAACATGGTCCAACATATTTAGGATTCATGTAAGAATTTAAATTTTAAAACAAATTTTGCGTAGTTTTAAATTTTAAAAACACGTGAGCTTGTTTGTCTTCTTTGGAAATTATGCTGAAGCTCACGTGCATGATAGACGTACGACAAGATTCCAGTGTTAATAATATTGTAATATTGTAATGTGAGATTCTGCTTTTTAGATTTAACCTTTGCATAAAAATAAGGTGTACTGACGACACAAGGTGCTTTAATTCGTTAATGAACACACATGAATAATTTATTTATTTTAAACTCGTTTTGTTTGGTCAGACTCGAGGCTGATGTCATGTATAAAATGATCTATGCAAAGCGCTATCCTCGCATCGACTAAATTATTCAGAGATAAACTGAACTGCAGTGCCTACAATAAGCGGATTTCAGCATACATAATTGAATGTTCAAGTTTCCACTGATGCTGTGTGCCTTTGTATAGCTTATAATAGATATATTTCGCATTATGGTGACAATATGGGCGTAGCGAATGCTCAAGGTAACTGGATGTGTAGCAGCACCATAATTTTATTTAAAAAAAAACTTTGTTTTTGAATTATGATCCCCTGTTTTCGTCACACACCACAAATTAACAACAATTACTATTACATACATTGCTTTGTAACAACGTACCACATCAAATGTCTTTTTTTCTTCTCAGTACTAGGTATTTCGACGTATTCATCGAGATGGGGTAACGGCAAGGAAGCCCCAACGAGTGGAGCTGCAGCCCTCACAGCTCTGAACCCTTCAACGGATCCCCTGGTGGCTGCACAGTACGCGCCCGTACGCGACGCTCCGCCCGCGCCTGATGACGAGATGCGCAATCTCATGGACAACAAAGACTGGTGAGACGCTATTTTTTTAAACCCTATTTCTGCGATTCACACACACGTTAGGCTGCACTAGTGATACGTGGAGTTGTGAAGTTTATAGAATAACACCCTAAAGAAATTAAAAAAAAAACCTCTTGCAGGAATAATTTCCAAATTAATGAGTGTTTCGCGGATGTTTTGGCACCACATCTTCGCGTTTTATTAATCAGTAGAGAAAAGTGCCGGCGCTAAACTTCGTGCTGAACTTATTTTTAGTTTGAATGGTGCTCGTTACCTACGTGCACGAGTGCCAATCTAAATAAAACCTCTGTGAACATTATATAAATCATCCCCTTAATTGGCAACAATATTTGTTTTTTTAGAAAAGTACTTGCCTCTAAAGGAGTTTCTACACTGAGTCATCCCTTAATGGTTCAACTCACTCGTTAAGGTTGAATTCATAGATAACAGAAAGGAGTTTTTAATATTTCTATGGTTGTAATGCTAACGCAACAATAATGGTTACGAGTTTATTGTTATAACGACACTGTCAACGGTTTTACTTTTGTCAGAGTAACTGTGTATTGCGAAGTTAAAATGCAGTGATGTGTTTTGAAATCTGAACTCATCATTTTGGTTACACGCATTCTTTTTTAAAACCATATATTGAATACTAGCTTTCGCCCGCGTTAATTTCGGGATAAGACAGTTCCCCTTTCCTGATTTGCAGGTACCTGCCACTTGTAGTTTTTGCCCTAGCGCCTTATTTAGTGTAATAGCAATGCTAAGTTTCCCTTTATTCCCTCTTTCTCCCTCATTTTTCACTCTTTTTTTAAAAAATAGCCTATATCCGTCTCCAGGGTCCCAACTATCTCTGTACCAAAACTCATCAAAATCAGTTTAGCCATTTACGCGTGAAGAGGTAACAAGCAAACTTACTTTCGCTTTTATAATATTAGTAAGGAAGTAAGGATCTACAATCCCTTTTTTCTCACTGGTTTGCTTGCATCAGTTTTATTCCAATATGATACTAATTTGCAACCGAACATAATAAGATGTTTACTAAAACTATAAGAGCTCCTCGCGTATCTATTGTTACCAATCTGCCTTGTTTTGCGTCGCGTTGCGATGTTAAAGTTCGCACCTTTGTCTTAAGTTGTTTACTTCCTCATGATTCCTAGGCCGCCCATAATGTGACTGATCACACCGACCAACCTTATTTTGTACTAGGAAACTATCGCCGACTCGTCCGTGACCAAACGATTTGTTACTTGTACGATTCACCGTTGCTATACATGGCAATATTTTGTTATTTCAGCCTGAGCAGTGCGGAGGAAAGTGATAAGATGTTAGATGGCAGGCCGTCCGTCGCGTAAATACTATCATTTTCACCATAAAACGAGATTATTCTTACAAGCTTAGGCTAGTCCTAATGTCCCCCTATTGTGTAATGAATGGTGTTAGAGATACGTTACGAATACAGAATAGTGGCTAAGCATAAGTAACATAGAATTTATTTTTATGATATTTCATCGCAATGTATAGGCTTTTGATCGAAACTACAGTAACGTATCTTCAACGCCGCTCTATCTCGTCGAGTCTCGTGTCCATAATCCATATTTTAAGGTTGCATTTTGGTACAAAGTAAAGAAATACTTTACAATAAAACACTTTAGCGAATAATATCTGTTATTCGGAAATAATGTGTGCTTGTTTTGTGTGATATCCATCAATTTTTTTATGGTGCACTGTAATTCATGTTTGATATTTTGAATTCGATTTAATTCGCGATTATATTTAGTTTCTAGGTAATTGACTATTTTGAATATTAGCAAAAAGCGAATCCTTATCACAATCACAATGGTAACTTTTTCTTGTAATGTTCGTAGCTTGGGATCTACAGATAAATGAGCATGACAAAATAAGTAATATAACAAACCCTGACCTTTGTCTGAGAAGAATAAGACATAGGTCACGTACGTACATTACAAGTAAACGTTTCTGATAATTACATACAATGTATGTTTATGTGTAATTTTATTTATGAGAATCACTAATACTTATTTAAGATATGTTTACTAATTAAGTATTCCTTAAAGTGTTCAGATTTCATATAATCCAACAATATAATCAATCATTTACAATTAAATGTCACGTCACTGTCATTATATCGTCAAATTCCGATAAATATTACATAAGTGTTTAACACTATTTTGCAAATATTGTATGAAGCTTTGGTGAAGTACGCCCTTATTTTTTGACTAATAATTAGTAAAAGACAAGAGGCCAAATTATTGTCCAGATTTATGAATGTAAGAGTAGTGTGAATATGTATTTGTTAGATATTGAATATTACAAAGGCATTCATTGAAAAGTCCCAAGTATTAACGGTTTAAATTCTTAACGGACGGTACCTAAAAAATCTCCAAATTAGTATTACATATATTTCAGAATTATAACGACACGTAGTTCGATTTGTAGAACTAATATAATTATTATGCTTGTAGAAATTCGAGTTGTGACTTAGGTATTTTCATTGTACAGCCGTTCATTTCCATAAAAAATATGTATTTTTACTTCCAAAAAGAGGTTTTCTATTCGTCAGTATTTTTTGTGTGATGTTCAGCTATACATATATATTCGGCATATTTTTTTTAAATGAACAACTTTTTCAATTTTTTCTCTCTAGCTTCATTTTTTTTTTGATAATTGAGTTTAATCTTATTAACTAGGTAGGTACTTGTACTTAAGTCAAATACGTTTTCAGTATTTCATAAGTACCTACATTTTAATGTGAGCGTTTATTTTTCCAATTTGATCTGGATGATTGATAAGAGAATATTATTTGTTTTCGTGTGTTGTCCTTAATTTGAATGTATAATTATGTTCGAAATACTTATTATATTGTAAGAGTAACTTAGATAATTTTATGTTGTGATGTTTACCTTTTCGATTGGCAGCCTTTGAATTGTGTTATTATTTTATTTTATACCTATATCTATTTTCAGAGGAAAATTTATTTTTCATTAAAATAAATTCTTATTTAAAAATTTTGCAATTGAATCTATAGAATAGAGAGAGTATTTTATTAATCTTATTTATAAGTCACTAGCAAATTCCCTGATTGATTTAAAAACCTAAAATACGTTTTTAGTCAAAAACAGACACAAACGATAATAACGCAAGTCTGGAATTATGCTTTGCATTTGTAAGTAGTTCTACGTTATAGGCAAACGCGGAACCTGCCAGTATAACGGGGTTGCTTGAGCTGAGTATATTGGGGATACGGACGCCACAAGAATGGAAATAACCCTGAAAATTTATGGTAGTTTCGTGCGGTTCCCCCCATTATATTTAAAATTGTTGAAACGGATTCCGTACCACCACAAAATTAGTAAATTTCCACATAATTGATAGAATAAAAGCCCTTAATTATTGTCATATCCTTCTCACAGGTAGGGTATTATGGTTTAATCCCGATTATTTTATTTGACCGTCCTTAGATGTAAGTATGTGGGCCATGTGGTAGCTATAAGATTGTCCTAGAATGCATTGTCGGACGGGACGGAATGCATAGCATTTAATGTGTTTTATTCTAACAAAGTACGATACTAATTTATTTTGAGCTCTCTTTAAAATGTCTTTTTAATGAATTTAATTTTCAACTTGCAATATTGTACATCACAGTTTTGTTGCCACAAAATATATAATACGTGTAAAACAAAATTTCAAGTCTAGGAAGGACTTTAGTAGGTATTAAGATCTTTTGAATTTTTTCACTGGCGATTCCATGATTGTATACTTTGATGCAGAGGTGTCTCTAACTAAAGTATACTACCTATATGAATGATGAATTTCTATAGTGAAAACTCCCTCAACATTATTTTTTGTTCCCAATGATTTATTATTTACATGCATTTTTCAAAGATTCTCTACTTAGATATTTTTAGTATTTTGATGTATCTATTTCGTTACTATTTTGTGTACCCATTGAATATTAAATGAATTTTGTTTGTACCTGTTACGCAACCGTAATTAGCAATCTTAATCATAATAAAATATTCATAGATTTTTCGATTTTATGAGGTTCATTGACATTGTTTGTGTAACGATGCAGGTAAAATACTGATTTATACTTTTAATTATGTACTTATCAATTTCAAGTTGATGGATGACTACTGAATAAAGATGTACTTACTTGAAAATTGTTGTTTTATTGAAATATTGTCTATGTTGATCTACATTTTGCTTTTCTGCTTTTGAAATAAAAGCAAAGATCGTATACGCCATAATTTCTGATTTGTTTTTGATATTTCGTTTGCTGGTCCTATGGAGAATTTGTTCAGTTTGATAGTCTGAATCACACCCTCAAATATGGTTACACCTTTTTGGTACACGCTCCTAGGCTCATTATTAATTTAAAGGTACAAGGGAATGGTAAGGGTGCTTACTCTTGGTTGGACTTGCGCAAGGTCACTTACCAGTAGCTGTGCGTATATCGTTTTTCTAAATTGATGCTGACAGAACTTTCAGTGAATAAGTAAAACAAGCAAAATAGTACATCGATTCACATTTTATTGTAAAAATAACAAGATCATGGTATTATTTTTGTATATCCTTACGTAAACAAAATTATAATTAAATACAAGTGTGTATATGAACTTAAACCTAGTCAGTCTCTGTTATTTCGACGCCACCAAGGAACTCCGGTCACATCTTCTTCAGCACATACATTTACTGTCGGTCTATAACAAAGAAATTCATATTAAAGTTTATACTATGTTAATTTAGTTGGTATCAGATTACATCGGTCAAGGCCAGTAAGTATTTTGAGAATTTGACATTGAGAAATTGTGAATAAGTCGAAATATAAATGAAGCGCCAACTTTTATCTACCAACTCGTCGCCAGTTTTTAACCTGATTCAATTTAGATTGCCATCGAGACGCTGAGGAAAAGAACGAAGGAAATGGCTGCACACAATGTGTGTGTTGTAAAAGGTTATTTTCAGTTGATTACAAACAAATGTGGCCTTCTTAATGGTGTTAACGACAAAGCTATTATAACATCGGACTTCTAAAATTGAATCAATATTAGTTTACAACTAATAATTACTCGGGCCGTTGTTTTTGGTTAAAAGTAAACAAGTCGAACAAGGATTTACACGTACAAGTAAATAATTATTTAAATAAGTAAATATTGTACGGTGATTATGTAAATCATGTCATGGGGTAATGAAGTGGTAGTAAAGAGGTACTTTTACATGTGAACCATGACAGCTCACTACATTTTTGGGACAGTAGACGGATTTTTATATTGCGCCATGCTTGTAATTTCTCCTGTAGGTATCGGAGATGAGTTAACAAACATTTAAACTCACATAAGCCCAGAACAACTACCTGTAGACCATAGAAAATATTCTTCCGTGCGGGAATCGAAACCGTAATAGTCATGAGCCAAATTTAATTGTGTATTTGAAGTTTATTAATAACATTTGTAACGGGATATTTATTAACAATGTTAGTTTAAAAATAAAATGATTTTTAGATTGCTTACCTATATATTTGACTATGAGGTAATGTGGACGTCAACAATGGGCAAGCTTGGGCAGGCGGTTCCTGAAACAAAATTTATATTATCACAAATCAAATCCTACATGTAGGTATAATAGACCATCACATGAGGACGACTCGAACGATTTGTCTGATTTTTACCCGACTTTTAAGAAAGAAAGTAGTTTTTGTTTTGAAAGAGATGAGAACATTTACAAAATTAGCAGGATTAAAGACTCGATTTCTCAATAATAGATACAAAGAAGCTTTCTTCCTTTATATTCAAAGAACTTAATGTTCCTTCAAATTCAAGTAACTTTACGTTCCTTCACACTTCGCGCAGTTGGATTTGCGACGTTTCGCTGAGCGCCGAAAATGGTAAATCCCACAGCACGCATGGTATTTAGATTTCTACAGTCCAAAAAATAACAACAACCGAAGATGTATTTCTTTTGCATCTTGCTTATACTGTTACCTGAATTGATTGCATTGGTATATGCATATTGGCACGCAGCTTCCTCTGCCTAATTTCGCGACGGACGCAGCACTGGACGCCAAGCAATACGCCGCACACGCACGACGATAAGCATCCTGTACAAAAAGTTTCACATCAATATTAGAGAGGCGGAAGAAAGTCACTGTATGCAAATATGAAATCTGCATTAGTGAGCGACTAACAAAACCATGTATATTATATCAACAAAGAGTACGGTGGTCATGGTCATTCGAATATGTCTGACAAAGAATCTTACCAAGAGGTTATAATATTACTCAGTACTAACTACATTGTGGAGGTCTATTAGAAAATCCCTACGTGAAATGCCACCCTAAGCTTAAAAGCGGTCCTGCCGTGGTTGCGGGTTGTTCGAAAGAGATACCGCGGCCCCGGAACGTAAAGGGCCATGGGTGGGTTTTAGTCAGTAAAAGTCTGACATGCCCCCCCCGCTCCGCCCACAGCGGGGGAAGTTATTTGATAATTAGCCACCCGAAAAAAAAAGCATAAAAGCGGTTTCTTAAAAATAAAATGTAATTGGCATCAAATAGCTTAAACAAGTACACATTCAAAGAACGAAGCCAAACCTAATTCCGTAAAGTAAAAAACTATTTATTTTATGAGAGGTAACTTCACAGCTGACAGTACATAAACATTAAAATTATTATATAAAACATTACGCCAATTACGAAGTACACAGAAATAATATTATAAGTAGCCGATATAGGTAGCACGAATTAACAGATATTACAATTTTGTGTGTGTGTCTGTGTGTGTGTGGTGTAGGTGTGGTGATGTGATGTGTGTATGCCGGTTTTTTTTCTGACTAACTGGCACTAGTGGTGTGACTAATTTAGGATTGAGATCACATCTTTTTTTTTTAAAACGGTTTCGAGTGGTATGAAAGGGGTCAAGTGTTGAGAACTTTTCGTTATATAGTGCGGGGAGACGTAGAAATGGCGACAACTTCATATAGTAGGTGGAGGCCGAGGGAACCGCTAACAGAGTGGTATGTCTGGTACGTCTGAGTGGGACGCTGACTATTTCCCCGAGATACCGCTTTTGCGTTTAGCACTGCAGTACTCAGCTGCGTCTAATTAGGAGAGGCAGAAGACGACCAACTCAAGCTGATTTTGAAGTGATAAGCGTGGTTACACACTCAGTACGCAACTATCGGATATCCAAGATATATCAAATATAAAAAAATATCCGTTACCGTCGACGAAAATGTTTCGGATAAAAGCGGGAGTTTAAATAACAGGTTTTTTGTTTGTTTTGCCCGGACAAGCTGCTACGCGATTTGTATTTTACTTTATATTGTAATATGCTTAACCGACTTTATTCAAAAGTAGTGGATAATCCGAAATAATTTTATATGTGTAACCGGTATAATATTATTCCTATATACAGATTGAGTTCCGGAATTTTCATATCCATTACATCCAATTAATATCAATTGCTGTAATTAAAAAATATATATCTTTGGGATAATGTTTAGCGAATTCGTACAATGGACTGAGAGTTAACAAAGAGATTAATAACTTACCTATGTAAACTAATACACCAAGATCTCCATTACGATTTGTACGCCTCAATACAATTCCAGCAATGCATAGCGATATTCCAGTCAATATACCGACTACAAAAATAACCTGAAAGATAAGCCACTGCTATTAAAAAAGTTATAAAAATACCTACTTAATCAATTATACTGATATGATTGTAAGACAAAATGTATTTAATGTAAGCTATTGTACTTGATCAAATGCATTTAATGTTTTTATATTTAATGTTTCAAGCAGTCTATTGAGTCTCAAGTGTTTGTTGTGCTTGCACATAGCTTTGAAAGAATTATGGTACAGCTACAAACTGATTAAGTGAGTATTCCACCAGCAGAAACTATTCCGGCAGGAAAGCAGATAACATAGATCCACAGTTTATCATTTCTTACCTGTAAAATATAATAGCAAACATATTCAAATCCAGGGCAATGCCCTCCACAAGCACCTATTATAGGTACTTCAGGGCTGATTGAGGGTACAGGTGGCACAGGCGAGCGGTTCACAGCCTGCATATGAGGCTCCACATTACACAATGGTAGAGAGAAAGCTGATGCACACTGTGGAAATGAGTATGCTTCTGTGGGAGGGCGGTGTGTAGGAATTTTCTCAACTTTCTTGTAATTCCGCCAAGTTCCTCCGCCATAGGGTGACTGGTACACCGGTGAAGGTGGGCCATAATCTCTCACAGTTCCATTGTAGTAATGAGGCATCTGAAATGTAAAGTTTACATTGAACAAACATAAGTAATAATAAATTAGACTTGTGAAACCGGGCCCTAAACTACCAATGTAGATGCAAAAACAATAAGTACAAGTAACTTTGTTAAGTTTTTACACAAAAATATATCAGCTATGGACTTACATGGTACGCATTGTCGGACGTAGAGCTGTCTGTTCCCGCAACTTGATAGACAGGAGTGTTAATATCGTCCGCCCACGGGAACTTCGCCCTTTGTTGTGCAGCCGATGCAAATTGCTGTTCACTCCTAGGCACAACCGTCGTCTGGTAAGGGTGAACTGTCCGGGGCGACAGCTGTTGTTTAAACATTCTTCTTTTCTCTGTTACCTTAAACTCATCAAATAAACAGAAACTGTAATGCAACGTGGGATACAATGGAATATTTATGTATTGATTTAATGTAGTACAAAATAATGTAAACTTACCTCATTATGTGATAAAAGATTATCTTTGTTTTATTTAAAGTAGTTTTAGTTAACTCTCACCACTTTTGTCATAATACCACTGGTAAATATATAGTCAAGTTACATCATCAACTACAGTGTTTACTATTCAATCTAGTACTCATTGAACACGAACAGCCGCCGCCATGTTTTTGTGTTTCAAATTGAATGAATGAAATGAATTTTCGATTAGATTAGTTCTTTCGGTCCATTTCATTCAATTTTCGTTGTAAGTATTTTACAGTACGAAGTGTACAGTAAAGTAAAATACTTACCGTCGTGTGTTGTAAGCTTTATTCTGACTGCCGAGTACGGGGTCTTGGGTACGATTCCGAGCAAAAAGTTTTATTGGGATTTTCCTTTAAGAATTATTCAGTGACAGCCCGGAGTTTAGAAGTTGGTGTTATTGTTGGGGCATGTACTAGGTGTGGTTGGGAGAATTGAAACGCTGATTAAAGTCTAATATAAAATCTATTCACTGATTAAATGGCCGATACATAAATGCCTTAATACCTAGTCACTAACACATGTACTTTAGGCTCGGAGGCGGGCAAACGACTGGCGAGCGGTTTCACTGTGTGAGGCACATTGCATTTTGCCTCATCGACACTTTGTTACTTGTGTCCCCACATATCTTCCCCCCTTTTTTTTAAAAAAAAAAAAATGAAATTTCCTTTATGCAGATACAAAAAAATTTAAGATTACAACTACTTACTACCAGATTACAATTTATTTTTCCCGACAATGTAAGTTTCGTGACACTTCTTAACACTACTTATCACTATACACACTACATGTATGCCGTGCCCGCAGCTGCTTGCTGCTGAGGCACCGCTTGCACGGTGACAACTTTACAGTCCGGAGCCATCTGCTTCCGAACCCATCCTTTTGCAGTGTTCTTGCAGCGATGCCACATCGCAAATCCCGCCGCAATGCCTATAACCACTGCAAGGGCGATCACAATCCACGCAATGTTGTCCAATTTTTCGTGGAAGTTGTTATTCACAGTTTGGGCGACCATATGGGTGTTTGTACTTTGCTCTTTGCTGTGGCCCCAACCCATTGTTACCGTTATCTTTACTCGTTGCTATTACGACGTGCCCAACAATAATGGAGTATGCTCGACATTCTATTATACTTATAATTAAATACCTCTTATTCTAGCTAGGTAACCCACTTAAGACTAGCTTACTTGCTAATTATTCTAAACAAGTTTTTCTGCAATACAATTGGTTATATAATGTCTTCTGTAAAATGAGTCTTATTCTAAAGGTTACAGCGTTTACTTTCGAGTGAGCTTTTTTAACGCACTGGTAACACTGACACATTCGCACCGGTGTCCACTAAAAAACTGATCTTCGAGTTCCGGTCCATTACGCACAAACGATGGTTTTCCATTAAGGTAGCGTTGTCTCCCACCGAGCAAGACAACACCTCACCTAGTTTTCCGACGTCGGACGATCTTTCCAGCTGCACGGCCTTGTACATCTTCCTGCGTTCCTGCCATACCTGTAATGATTGCTGCACACCCAATCTGGACACTCTGGGGTGCGACGTGGACCTCTTGACCTGGACCGCGATCCGCGCCAGTTTTCTCTGTCTACACGCCCTCTATTACGTCCACGTATCTCATTAACTTCCATCCTTAATTCTTTCAGCTCTGTAGTCAACCCGGATATTAACCTTGCCATCTCTGTCTCGGGTGCTGGTGATGCTGCCGTAGCCGAAACGGCGGCTACTTCTCCACTGCTCAGGTTTTCCATTACCTTGTCTGCCATTTCTGCTAGCTTGTCTAATTTTTGGTCTTGGCATACAGACAAGACTGCCTTCAATGACCCTGGTAGCCTCGCAATCCACAAACGCTGAAGAGCCTCTTGTGAAATCTCGGTATTTTGCGCCAGCTCTGACATGCGTCGCAACAGGTGTGAAGGTCGTTGTGTACCGAGGTCCATTTCCCCCACTAATTTTTGGAATTGCCTTTCGGCGCTCTCCTCGTAGGCCGACAAAAGCCTGCTCTTTATTGTGGCGTATTTATTTTCGGCCGGTGGTTTAAAAATTATATCGCTCACCTGTTGCAGTGCGTCCTTGGTCAGCTTCGATATGACTAAGTGAAACTTTGCAGCATCACCCTGCTTCTGCGGTTCCATGGCGGACTCGAACTGCGCAAACCACATCCGAGGCATGTCGGTCCAAAATATCGGAACCCTGTCCGTGACGCCTATGCTAGCAACCTGAACTGGAGGTGGCGTCTGCATCCTGGGACCTTTGATGTTCCCGTCTACTGGCCCCAAGTCGACGGGGAGTCGTTTGCCGCGTGCTCACTGTCTGACTGCTTACTGCACGTTCACTTCCCGCACTTAACGTTTTTTATTACTTTCCCAACCACCTTTTTGATCACGTCGGGGTCACCAATGTTGGGGCATGTACTAGGTGTGGTTGGGAGAATTGAAACGCTGATTAAAGTCTAATATAAAATCTATTCACTGATTAAATGGCCGATACATAAATGCCTTAATACCTAGTCACTAACACATGTACTTTAGGCTCGGAGGCGGGCAAACGACTGGCGAGCGGTTTCACTGTGTGAGGCACATTGCATTTTGCCTCATCGACACTTTGTTACTTGTGTCCCCACAGTTATGAAACCCCGTTACGTCGTTAATACATAGTTAAAAAGCCTTATATCTAAACTTATATTTAAAAATGTATTCGATAGCAATATGGTCGAAAGACTATAGCCTTCCCTTCGGGGTAAAAAAAAAAAAAAAAAAAAAAAAGTAACCTGCTGTTTCGGTCTCATTCATTCGTGTGCAACATAAAACTAGTACGTTATAAAACTAATATAGTTTATGGTATGTAACAGTGTTACCAACCCTACTGTTTTAACAGTAGACTTACTGTTTTCACATTGATGTCAATGTTTTCTGTTTTATTCCTATTTTTTACTGTTTTTCAACTAGGGTTCAGCGCCACCTATGAAATCCTAGTTTATGTATGACAGCCATAGGCCTATTGTATTGTGTAATAATATGGAGTGTGAAAATACTGAGGATGAGGCAATTGACAATGAAACTATGGGAGATTTCCAAAACAAATCGTAAATAATCTCAAGAATGACAAGTGAGCGATATGAGACGTTCCCAGATACTTACAAATCTTAACTAATTTTAAGAATGTCAAGTGAGTTAGTTTTAGTTTTGGATTCTTATCTCTGTGTTCTCATTGGTTAAGGTTTTTGATTTGTTAGTTAGTTGTAGCCAATAAGATTCTGTTTCATCCTAAGATATATAGTTAAGCTTTTGTAAATAAATTCATTCAACCTTCTGATCTGGAGTCTGCCTCATCTCTCTGCCACATACCCCTACAAAACTGAAAAATAATTTTACTTTTTTTGTTGCTGTCATGATTAATATAACAATGTATGTGCGTTCTGGTAACTAAGAAAATTGTTTAATAATATAAGCAAAAGTATGAAATCTGCCTTTTTACTTTACCTACTGTTTTCTACTGTTTTTTTTTTTCTGGTGAGTTATTGTTTTTAATTTTTTTGGGGTTGGCAACACTGGTTTGTAAGCAAAGCAAAAGTTTGCAAAACTGCAAAAGTCAGAATTTGAGAGTGCGACGAATCTCCCGTATTATTTATTATTATACTTTTTTAATCAGAAAGTGTTCTTTAGACGGAGTGTGAGTTAACCGTGTCAAAATAATTAATATGCCTTGAATCTAAGTGAAACGATATTTTTTTTTAG
This sequence comes from Ochropleura plecta, assembly GCA_905475445.1. Taxonomy (NCBI): domain Eukaryota; kingdom Metazoa; phylum Arthropoda; class Insecta; order Lepidoptera; family Noctuidae; genus Ochropleura; species Ochropleura plecta. The sequence goes on from FR997734.1 coordinate 13,711,452, forward strand.
GATTGAAGATGATTGCTTGTTGATAGCGACAACAATGTCGAGAAAATAAACGTCCCTGAACGAAACGTAATGGGCAACAGCCAACTTTAATTCAATGGTTGTCTTGAACTAGAAGGACAAACAATGAGAACATATGATTTTTAAACTTTTTAACATCATCTAAATGATGGTGATAAAAGTTCTAGTGGACGGCACAATGACCGCCAATGATGCCGGCGACATGTCGGCTCCGGCCGCCAACTGTTATTGCAGAGATTATATTCGCGGTTGCTGCATAAGAGACAACTGTCGGTTCATTCATGTGATACCTCCTAAGTCATGTCTCAAGGAACTGTTTCGATTTTGCCATGATTTCCAAAACAAAGGCTGTTACAGACAAAACTGCAAATTCATACACAGCACAGTAGAAGAAGAAGACAATTTCTATGCCACAGGTATATTTCCACGCAATACACGAAACACACCAGTATGCCAAGCTTACGTACTGAATGCCTGTTCTAATCAAGACTGTCAGTATATCCACCCACCTGAAGTAAGTGGCAATGAGATTGTTTCAGTACTTAATGTACCACCACCACCACAATACAGCCGCCCACCACCTCCATTAAGAGATGACGATTCCCCTCCAGAAGCAAAATTGAGAAGATTTGCATTTGAAGAGAATGGTTTGGATAAACAAGCTTTACACACATCCAATTTATGCTCGAATTGTGAAGCTTTGGATCATAAAATAAAGTTACTTCATGATAATATAAGTGTCTTACTGAAGAAAGTAGGTGACTTGACTGAAAAGAATGTCCAGTTAACTTCTATGAATGAATTTTTGCTAGAACAAACAGCTGCAATGAGAACTGGCCAGCCCTGTGTCATTACTTCAAGACATGGCACCTCAGCCCCTGTGTCATTAGCTACAGTTAGTGTTACACCAGTAGTGAGCCTTGCTGGTGCCCTCCCAGCATTAGTTCCTGCAGCAGCTACACCAAATTTGGCTTTGGCTCCTGCTGCTTCTCGTGCTCAACTATTAACACCAGCTCCACAAATTCTAACAGTAAGCACAACTCAACAGCTTATGGGGAACTCTGGTGCCCTTATAGTCACAAGTGCTGGTGCCCAGCAATTGATGCAAGTTAGTGACTCAGGCACACTGATGGGTGGAGGACAAACTGTAGTAGCAGTTCCAGCACAGCTAACACTAGCACAACCTGCACAGCAGCTTATGAGCAACGCTTCTCAAACAGCTGTCCAACAGCTTGTCCAGCAATCAGCATTACAACCACAACTGGCATCTCAACATCAAGCAAACCAGTATGCGGCTCAGCAATCCGTTCAGCATTTAGCTGCTCAGCAATCTGCTCAGCATCTTGCGCAACAATCAGCTCAACATTTAGCTGCTCAGCAGTCTGCCCAACATTTAGCAGCTCAACAATCAGCACAACACTTGGCAGCTCAACAGTCTGCACAACATATGGCTGCCCAACAGTCGGCACAACACTTAGCTGCTCAGCAATCTGCACAGCACTTAGCTGTTCAGCAGTCAGCTCAACATTTGGCAGCACAGCAATCAGCTCAACACTTGGCTGCCCAACAATCAGCTCAACACTTGGCTGCCCAACAATCAGCTCAACACTTGGCTGCCCAACAATCAGCTCAACACTTGGCTGCACAGCAATCAGCTCAACACTTAGCAGCACAACAGTCTGCTCAACAGATGGTAGCACAGCAATCAGCTCAGCAACTGGCTGCCCAGCAGTCAGCCCAGCAGCAGCTTGTACATCAAACATCCACCCAGCAAATTACTATTTCCAGCACTAGTCAACCAATGGCATTAACTAACTCTCAGGCTCAGCCTATTACATTCCCTATGATATCTCAAAGTATACTACCACATTGAAAGAGTTACAAGATAAAATATCTATGCTAGAACACTATCTGGAAAGAGAATTATAAATAAACACATTTGGATGAAACTGATTTATCAATAATTGTTAGTAATTCATTATTATGGTAGGAATGTATTTTTAATTTTAAGCATACAGCAGTTATAATAAAATCCAAAGCGTGGTTTATGCATAAACTTTTACCATCATAAACATGAACAAATAAGTCTTTAGATTGTTGCTAATCCTTTTTTACAAATCAAGAATTCACTGTGCTTGTAAACCATGAAGGAAGCAGTATTTTATGATATTATTGTAGCTGTAATATTGTGCTATCATAGCTTAAAATAGGTGGATTTATCAGTGTGCTCCTAACTGTATAAGATCAATTTGCTTTGTCGGTTTTAGCTTTAATGTATCGCTTATTTGTAGGTAAAACTTAATTATTAAATCGCAGCCCTTACCTACCCATCCTATTTTATGCAAGGATGACATGTTTTAATAGTGTGGAGTATTTTTATGTATTACAATATATCAAGAGTGTTAATTTAAGTACCTATTTAACTTTCGTTCACATATTTAGTATGATTTATTTAAATAGTCTTAATGATGCAAGTGGTTATGGATGTCCGAATCTAAAACTAGTAATGAGAAATACTAAGTCACAGGGCTGAATATGATTAAAACTATAACTACATCATTTCAGACTAAGCAACAAAAAGTTTGTTTGGTTGATTGGGAAAAAGATAGTATCAATAGTGTTGTAAAGTGTAACATTTTATGCAACAAGTTTTTATTTTGTATTTCTTAACTTTATTCATGAGCATTTACGGTTCTTGTTTTGAACTTACAAAATTGACTTTCCTTTGTTTTAACTTTAATATCTCCATTTGGTCCTTAGTAATGATTTCTAAAATTGCAAGTTCTATTGGTGGTTCTGATGATATTTGTTCTTCACAATGTGTTGCTCACTTAATAAAAACAACCTGTATAAATCCAATGAGTAACACTTGGTTAAAAAAATCAGTGCCTACCAGTTACTGCTTGGGGTGAGCTGTAAGATATAAAGGTAATATGTAATTTATTTGTATTTTTCAATAAAAGTTTGAAACCAAATATTTTATGTTACATTTTATTCTCCACAGAACAGATAAAGGAGGGGACCTACTTTAAATGTTCTGGGCTCCACCCAGAAAAGAACTTGTACCTATTTAATGAACACACAAACCATTCACACACACTAGCTACTTTAATTAATCGTCATTGGTTTCCTTGGACTTTCTGATGTGGCATTCATTTTTCTTATATTTCAGAATTTTTCCGCGAACACCAAGTATAAAATCCCCGTTTGTATCAAAAGCTATTGCTGTTACATTTTCAGGAGCATTATCAACTAATTTTAGATTCCCCGAATCATTTTCATGAAAATACATCAAATCGTCACTAGCTATGAAGATGTTATTATTGTGGACAGCTATTTGTGCCATGCCATCATATGTGACGTTACCAATACAAATTGGCAAAGAAAGAGTTGATTTCAATACGAATAATTTTTCATCTTTCAAATAATAGAAGTTGTTTTTTTCATCAATTGTCAATTCGTTTAGTGCTTCAAGGCTATTGAATCGTATTTTCTTCATCTCCCCATCTAGTAAATACAATTCTTCGACCCCGTCATTGTTTTCTGTAACATATTTGTTGCTGTCCTTGTCGACAAATATCATATCAAGTTTGAAGGTACTGCTGGAGACTGGTGTGGCATTGTGACTCTCGTAATTGTACTTAAAGAGACCTTTTCCTGTGCCGAAGTAAACTTTCTTTTCGTTTTTATCGACGGCAATAGAATAACTCGTGTCTTCTGGTAAACCTGTGATTGACAAATAAAATAAGTAGGTAATATGATTCGCGGACACGAACACGCTTTAGATAAAAGGGATAACACAGTAATTGACCTAGGTTGGTACGAGTAAAGACTGTTCAATATATTGTTACCTTTGGGCGGAAGGTAGTGTGAGAGGTCAGTTCGAATAAGGTCTTAATCATCATTTTTCTGCCCTCATTCAAAATTATATTTGCGGTCAGCGCAGAATGTTGACGGCATGTTCGCGCGGTGTCTGAGCGATTGACTGCTGCGTTGCGTGTCGCGGGTTGGATTCTCGCACGGAACAAATATTTGTATGGCCTACAAATAGTTGTTTCGAGTCTGGCTGTACACATTTTTATATTTTTAAATGTTTTTTTTTTATGAAATATTTAAAAATGTAATCATATGTAAGAAAAACCAATAAATGAATATCACGCCTGTAATCCCTACCCGAAGGGTTGTGCTTGTGGTTATGCTGAGGTGTGCCGAAATGTGGGTGGGTACCCACATTTCGTCTATTATGTTTAAGTCCCATGAAATAGAGGGCCAGGCTATTGCCATGAACCGGGTGCTAATCCAGAGTCCATGGCTGCTACTAAGAAATTATTGACAAAAAACCCAATAACACTAATAACTTTATTTTAATTATTTGTGTAGTATTAGCAGTACGTACACCATTGACTACCCCCGTTGTATTTTTTATATTCGTAAAGTCCATCCAAAGGTTGTCTGGAAGAGATCGCTATTAGCGATAAGACCGCCATTGTAACCATAGATTTAGCACTTTTTTATAAAACAGTTTGTTTTTTCAATTTTTGGTGTGCAATAAAGTATATTTTATTCTAGACGGGCCTTTTAGTCTAGTCAACAAGTGCTTTTTTAGTCAAAACTTTTTAAAAGGCTCGGAAAAATATGGTTGAGGGCTCATTCGATTCGGGATCGAATCTAGAAAGTTTTTGAAAAAATTCAAGACCCGCTCGAAAAAATTGCAAAAGTTATTAACAAATTAGTAAACAAAAAAAGAGGGGTTTAGTTTTTTTGGTATATCTCGAAAACTATCTATACTAATATTATAAAGAGGTAAAATTTGTAAGTTTGTAAGTTTGTATGTAGGGGGTAATCTCTGGAACTCATAATCCAATTCTAAAATTTTCTTCTCTGGTAGAAAGCTACATTATTCCTGAGTGCTATAGGCTATAAATTGTTTCTATAACATGTATATTAACCGAGCTATCACAACTTTTGTCTAGCAAGTCGGAAAAAAATACCTCATGAAACAGAATTATTTGCGCGCGCTGCCTAAACAGTTGCTTAAAATTAAAAACAATGTATGGCTACCTGGTTCGTCTTAATTATTTCTACAAAAAAGTCCTCAATACCATATCTCTATCTTTCATATTTTGTCTTTTATACTTCTTTTATTGCATTAAAAAACATTTTTTTTCGGCATACTTACGTTTGGTTGATTATTTGAGCAACAAAATATTAATTCTTATGACAATAAATAATTTTAGTATCACAAGAACATCATACAGATAAGATTTGCCATTTACAGTATATCAATTGGTCATACAGTTTCGGAGAAAATATATTATAAAATTACTAAAACGCAAAATGCCCCTAGCATATCTTTCATTGTGCAGACGTTTTACCTATTTGCCCATAGATAGCGTTCTGCAATTACGTCATTTTTCTGAATCGCGGTGTTAAGACGTTCCGTGGATTGATGACCCTCTCGAATTATTATGCCCACGTTGTCATTAGTTGGAATTCTAAATACTACATCATCTGCCTAGCCTTTTCAACTATGTTGGCCATGTTGGGGTCGGCCAGTCGGCTTCCAGTCTACCCGGATGCAGCTGAATATCAGTATTTTACATGGAGCGACTGCCTATCTGACCTCCACAACCAGTTAATACTGGGTAATACGATACCCCTTGGTAAGACTGGTTGTCATTGTCAGACTTTTGGAACACTGACTACCTGTAACGACTGTCAAAGATCTACAAATGGCAGCCGGGACCAACGGCTTAACGTGCTTTCCGAGGTACGGAGGAAACTCGGTATGTTACGGGTGGTCGCTTATCCACAGAGCAACCTAGGCAAGCGCGGCTTAACCTAAAGATCGACCCGAGCGGCTGCTATTATTAAGCCACGAGCTCCTCTAAATATTACATGTCAGTTGCTTATTGTTTCGTTCGTATGGTTGTTGTTGTTGATAGATACCTCATAATCGAAAATATCGTAATTTCGTTGTACGTTTGTTTTGTATGTTCGTAGTTTCGTACTTCGTTCTATCGTAATAATCGATACGAGTTATTCGATATTACGATTGTTTTGTTTTGTAAAGGCGGACGGTGTTCGAGTCGCTCTCCCTTTGTTCATAATTGTCTTCAAGTCTGTGCGTAGTTTGTTGAGAGCATGCCTAAAAGGAAATCTCAACTGTCCCGGCAGACATCACAGACAAGAGCCGCTCGAGTACGCCGTACGAAAGAATCTGCCCCTGAAAATGAGCAGCGCCTCTCGAGAAATAGAGAATATAATTATTTCGCAAGCACGCGCTAGAGAATCTAGCTCCGAGCGCTCACAGCGCCTCGCTAGCCAAAATGTGAGGACGTCGCGGGCCCGTGGCAATTATATGTTGGTCTATCAAGAGTGGTATCATCCGAAAAGCAGATTATTCTGTTACCGGAAAATAAAACAACCTCAAACATTGTATATAGAGAGGCTTCAAATTAAATAGATACCTAACTTAAATAAATAAAATAAGTAAAAGGCGACTAAGGGTTAAGTTACCTTGAGCAGAAAAGAGAACTTCGGTAATCTTTGAAGTTACTGATCTGATTCCAAAAAATATTTTACTAATAAAATTAAATACAGTAATATCAATCGAGTGTAATCTTATGTTAAAACAAAAAAATTTCCGCGGACGAAGTCGCGGGCAGAAGCTAGTGAAATATAAAACAACTAATTTGTGTTTATTTTCACAATCCTTACTTATATCCTTACTTCCTTACTAATATTATAAAAGCGAAAGTGAGTTTGTTTGTTTGTTACCTCTTCACGCTTTAATGGCTAAACCGATTTTGATGAATTTTGGTACAGAGATAGTTGGGAACCAGGAGACGGACATAGGCTAATATTTTTTTAAAAAAAGTGGGATGTGAGGGAGAAAGAGGGAAGAAACGGGAAAACTTAGCGTTGCTATTACAAATCAATAAGGCGCTACCGAATTTAACGCGAGCGAAGCCGCGGGCAAAAGCTATTTGATATATTTTGATTTTGAAAAAAGATTCAAAAAGAGAAGAAAATTTCCTAAAAGAAACTTCCAACTTGCGAAATTGTAGAACCAATATTAAAAAAATTACAGGGAGCTGAAAGTACGCCTGAAAACGGGTACTCGGGTTTCCGCAAGCCACGCCCCCTTCGAGCGCTTTAATGAAAAATATTATTTAAACATATTAAATGTTGATATTAAAATTTGAAAAAATTCAGACATGTACAGGACAAATTAAGGAATGAAATGCCGTAGAAAAAATATTTTTATCGCGATTTTATAAAATGTTATCCATAAATTAATTAACAATTTCTTCCGACTGGGCTATAAACATTGCAAGTTGCATAATTGTTAAACCAGAAATCTCAATTTTTTTTCCTCTCGTGGAGCTATTCTTCAAATATTAAAGAAAGGATTTCCGTTGAGTAAATTAAAAAATTGTTAATTTTCGATTTGTTATTAACAAATTACCTAGGCGGCAAATTAAATATTTAAATAAATGTTACAAGAATAATTTTTTTTCCAATGTCGATGATCATTCGTTTTTCTATCAATAAAAGCTACCTAAAAATATTTTTTTATAAATTTTAATTCTTTTTGTTTATAAAATTGTTATAAACAAATAGATTATTTATAAGATAATTGAAATTTTTTTTTGGAAATAGATTCCTCGTAAAAAATTATGAATTTTAAGATAAAAAACGATGCTTAAAAAAAAAATTTATTGCTAAAAAACCGTTTTGTTAATTAACAATTTTTTTTTACCACTTGTTAATAATATTAAAGTACGCTTTTTTTTAAAATATCATTATTTATTATCCTTCTTAATAATCAAAAAAAAAATTTCGTTTTTTTTAAATTTTCATTGTTTATTAAATAAACAATTTGTTATAAACAATTAATTTTTTTTTGTATAATTTTTGTTCTAAAAAAATTATACAAAGAAAAATAATAAATAATGATATTTTAAAAAAAAGCGTACCTTAATATTATTAACAAGTGGTAAAAAAAAATTGTTAATTAACAAAACGGTTTTTTAGCAATAAAAAATTTTTTTTAAGCATCGTTTTTTATCTTAAAATTCATAATTTTTTACGAGGAATCTATTTCAAAAAAAAAAAATTTCAATTATCTTATAAATAATCTATTTGTTTATAACAATTTTATAAACAAAAAGAAATAAAATTTATAAAAAAATATTTTTAGGTAGCTTTTATTGATAGAAAAACGAATGATCATCGACATTGGAAAAAAAATTATTCTTGTAACATTTATTTAAATATTTAATTTGCCGCCTAGGTAATTTGTTAATAACAAATCGAAAATTAACAATTTTTTAATTTACTCAACGGAAATCCTTTCTTTAATATTTGAAGAATAGCTCCACGAGAGGAAAAAAAATTGAGATTTCTGGTTTAACAATTATGCAACTTGCAATGTTTATAGCCCAGTCGGAAGAAATTGTTAATTAATTTATGGATAACATTTTATAAAATCGCGATAAAAATATTTTTTCTACGGCATTTCATTCCTTAATTTGTCCTGTACATGTCTGAATTTTTTCAAATTTTAATATCAACATTTAATATGTTTAAATAATATTTTTCATTAAAGCGCTCGAAGGGGGCGTGGCTTGCGGAAACCCGAGTACCCGTTTTCAGGCGTAATTTCAGATCCCAGTAAAATTTTTAATATTGGTCCTACAGTTTCGCGAGTTGGGAGTTTCTTTTAGGAAATTTCCTCCTCTTTTTGAATCTTTTTTCAAAATCAAAATATATCAAATAGTTTTCGAGATATACTAAAAAAACTAAACCCCTTTTTTTTTGTTTACTAATTTGTTAATAACTTTTGCAATTTTTTCGAGCGGGTCTTGAATTTTTTCAAAAACTTTCTAGATTCGATCCCGAATCGAATGAGCCCTCAACCATATTTTTCCGAGCCTTTTAAAAAGTTTTGACTAAAAAAGCACTTGTTGACTAGACTATTTTGGTTTAGTGCAGCGGTCGGCAACCTCTTGGCAAGCAAGGGCCACAAGGTGACAAATTAAACTAAAGGCGGGCCGCAGTCATTTTACTCGCATTAACCCAAGAAGCCCAATATACGTCTCGTTCATAATAATTGTTCATATTCCATAAAAAAATAAAAATGCCATTAAAAATTGTTAAAACAGGGAATTTAATTCGTAGACGTAATACTTACATTATGCTTATATGTTTGGGCCATAAAGCTATAAAAACAAGAGAAAAATAAAGAAATGCAATCAGTGTGATGTCTGAGGTTGCATTTGAGAGGCGATAAAGCGGAGGAGGTATTTCTTGTATGTTAGCAGTCATATTTGTCGTGACAAATCGTAGAATAGCTCTTTTTTTGCAGATGGGGAATCATCAAATAACTTGCCCCGCTCTGGGTGGAGCAGGAACCTCCTAAAACTTCCGTGTCCGGTGAGGACCTGCGTCAGGCGGTACGTGAGGACGTCATGGCACGCCTCCAGCCAATCCTCAAAGAGGGGACTTACCGCCACTATGGTGACGTACCTTGCACGGGGTTGCGACAGTCGCTCTCTCCATGCCACCATGAGATCGCACCGGAGGTCTGTCCGCTGGGCGGCAATTTGCTGCTGCAGCAGAGATTCCCCCCGGTGTAGTGCCTCCGCGAGCCACTCGTACAGGCGCCGAAGGACAATCGCCTCCAGATCCCACGGTGGCAATCCGACAAGAAGGCTCGCCGCCTCACCGGAGATCGTGCGGTAGCCCCGGATTAGCCTAATGGCTACCGCCTTTTGGGGCGCGTTCAGGTAGTGGACGGAGTGCCGCCCTAAAGAACGCCTTTATTTCGGGGCCCCGTAAAGGGCCATGAACCGCACGACTCCGGCATAGAGCCTACGGCAGGAGGCGTTTGGCCCCCTCAGATTCGGCAGGAGCCGCTTGAAAACAGCCCCAGCCCGCTCGAGTTTGGTAGCCAAACTTCGGAAACGCTCCACGAAAATCCTTCGGCTGTTGAGAACGATTCTCAGGTACTTCATCGTCGACTCGACACCGATGCGAACCCCTCATACCATCAGCTGGGATCCCGACGGTGGCGTATTCCCGCGGCCATGAAAGACCATGTCCTCGGATTTGTGCAATGCTACCTCAAGACCCAGTAGACGGATCCTCTCCGCGACTATCGCAACCCCGCTTGTCATTGTTTCGGCCGCCGCCTGATGCGACCCCCCCTGTGCCAGGACGAGCGTGTCGCTGACGCCGCTAAGGAGGTAGGCGCGCAGCACCCAGTCGTAACCGATGAGGAGAGGAGGAGCGGCCCCAAGGCCGATTCCTGTGGGACACGGCACGACATATCTCGCCGGTTCCACTCTCCAGAGCGACCGGGGTAGATGACGGCCCTGTCCGTCAGATATGCCCCAACCACACGATAAAGGTAGGTCGGCATCCGGTGGTACCGGAATGCCTCCCTGATGCAGCCCCAAGGCATGGTGTTGAACGCGTTGGCAATGTCGAGAGACACTGCCACGACGACCCCACCCCTGCACACTGCAGCCCCCGTCGTGAGGGCTCTCACGCGCATGATGGCGTCCAACGTCGAGCGCCCCCCGCGGAAACCATACTGGTGCTCCAAAAAATCCGGCCTCGTCCCCACAATGCGCCTGACGAGGCGGTTTGCAATTACTCTCTCAAAGAGCTTGCCTACCTCGTCGAGAAGCACGATGGGCCGGAACGCGGGCGGAGAGCTTGCAGGGCGCCCCGGCTTCTGTATGAGGACCAGCTTCCCCGTCTTCCAACGAAGTGGGAACTGGCACCTCTCTAAGCATACAAGCATCTTAGGAGCTCTAGTAGTCGGGGCCCGAGAGCCTCCAAGGCCAGGACCCAGGCTTTGCCGTGCAAGTCATTGGGTCAGGGGGTGGTATTTTTGGCTGTAGAATAGTGCTCAAATGCTCATCTGTAAGACGAGAAGCATTTTTATTTTTTCTATAATTGACAATTGAAAAATTGTAATGAACTGCTTAGCAAACTTTTTCAACTAGTCAAAATCAGATGGCATTTAACAAGATCATTGGATTCATAGAAGGAGCTTTGAGAATATCAGCTAGCATGACACGTTTGAAAGTGTTGCCGAGCAGAGGGGTTAAAAGGCGCGCTTACTTAATACGTTGATTTTGATAATTATAACTTATTTACAAAACATCACGGGCCGCAAGGAAGACGTCCGCGGGCCGCATGCGGCCCCGCGGGTTGCCGACCCCTGGTCTAGTGGTTAGTGGCCCTGACTGCTGAGCCGGAGGTCGTGGGTTCGATTCCCACCCAGGACAAACTTTGTGTGATGAGCATGATTGTTTGTTCTGTGTCTGGGTGTGATTTTATCTATAATATGTATGTATTTATAAATTATATAAGTATGTATATCAGTTGTCTGGTTACCATAACACAAGCTCTGCTTAGCTTGGGATCAGATAGCCGTGTGTGAGTTGTCCCAAGATATTTCATTTTTTTTTTTTATATATTCTATTCTAACACTTTGCCCCAACCGGGACTTCACGCTCACCAGACACGCTTGCAACCACTGGACCAACGAGTCAGTGTTTATAACAAAGTTATGTACTTAATACTAAATTATCCTAGCTAACTAAAATTAAGAGTTTACCTTCTCACAAAAAAATATCTCACCTGGTATTTTCTCAGGAGTTGCAGTTTTGAATTTTATGACGTTCGCGTTAAAGTAGTATCCGTTGTCATTTCGTCCAGATTCCACATAGAATAGATTGCCATAAACGTCATAGTGGGCATCCGTTGGATACGCATCGCCGACCTGATAAGAATTCGTCACATTATAGTGGTTGTTGTTGATATTTAATTCTGATTGGCAGCCATTTCTAGGCAGGTCGAACGCGTCACACAGTAGAAAACATGAGAGAAATGCTATAACAATGTTAAAATTACTCATTTTATGAAAAGGCAAAAATCACTTTGTAACGTCCGTTTCTTTTCCTTGCTATTCTGTATCTAACGGGGCTACGACACGACGCCGACGTCCATAGAAAAAAATACCAATCCTTAATCAGTTTTATAATATTGTTGTTATGATATCAATGAACCTTAATTATTGGAAAAGGTAAAAAGGCAAATAAATTACAATGAATAAAGTATTATGTATTTATAAAAAGAAGATACATAAGTTATTAACATTGTTATCGTCTTAATTACCTTCATTTACTACTCCAATCATCGTATGCTATTTTCTTTAATACATAATAATTCTTCTTTTACTTCAAGTAAAAAAATCATAAATTGTTATATTTTCGTAAGTATAAATAATTAAAATCTATTTGATAAAATAATACTTTAAAGTAAGTACAGATGGGTTTTTTCTTATATAAATAATTATTAACTACATTGCTATAGTGACAGGCTGAGCCTCAGTTCAAACAGAGACGATATTTTAGTATGACATAGTTGTTACATATTTTAGTGGGATGTTCATATGTGATCCCAACTTTCCATGGTAAAATATTGAATCGTTCATCTCCGTGTGAACGTGGTCTCAATCTATATACCTTCACCAAATAAAGACGGTTGTCTCTTAAATTAATCACTCTTTTGTTTTATACAGCACAACTGATCCTTAGTAAGCCTCTAAATATTTTCTACCACAGACTTAACGACGGAGCTGGGATAACGAATAAACGACAGAATAGTAAAAAATTTAAAGCCATCATTGTACCTGTGCGCAAATTATCAAATAAGAGTATTGCCAATCCTCTTTTTTTAAGGCATGAACAAGTTAGAACTGAGAGCTAAGTGTGCCCTGTTGATGCACTACTATCTACAGTATCTACTCCTAAATAATAAAATTGACGACGTGTCTACTCTAGGTCGTTGTTCATTGTTTGCTACCGACCAGGCGGTCTTGAGCCTGGGCCTCGCGGGGAATGTTCCGGCTACCTCTTTGCGCTCAATCTGCTACAAGCCCCGATTCCTCAGGAACCGGATCTTGATATGTTTACGACAGTAAAACTAAACTTAATTATTGCAAACAGTAATCAAGCTAATGATTCATTATTGTAAGTTTCTTTATAAATATATCTATCTATACGGCACCAGAAAATAAGTAACTACATATTTAATAACAAGAAGTTTCTATTTTTGTAATTGTTCTAAACGAAAAGGACTTGCGCTTGACTCTAAAGTGGTTCTATTCTACACAATAAAGAACTCCGTTTCCAATATTGAGATCAAGTGGCGTTCATTAAATACTGTATTATAAATGCCAAGATTCGTAGCAGTTTTAGTCATAATGCGTGCAAGTGGGACGGTGAGTATTTAGTAGGAGATTTCTAAAGCCATCTCGCTCTTACGTTGTATGACCACAACTGCCACAGATATTGGCGTTACATACTTGAATCCAGATCTTATTAATAAAATATTCAGTCAAGATACGTACACAAAAGTCTGTGTAATAAAAACGAATAGCTGCCAGAGCCGTTATTTTTGGGGTTTTGTTTTGATAATGGCCTTGACTTATGACCTAATAATGTTTGATGTTTGTTGAGATCATACACATGTTGTGGAGATCATATAGACAACCGCTCTCTATCTATAAAACACTAGTATTCAGCTTCACCTGGTCAGAATTGAAGCCAAATCCAATGTAGATAAGAAAAGGATGGACAGAAGATGATAATGTACAGTCAGCAAAAGAGATAAGCTCGTCAGATACAGTTAAACTTAAAAAAATCATGGATTGTTTTCAAATAAATTTAGATTTATTTGATGGAAACAAACACTTCATTAATTAAATTAGAATTGAAAATGTCCATCGGTTTCTAAGAAAAAAAAAACAACTATATCTGACGAGCCTGGTTACTTATCTCTTTTCCTGACTGTGCGTACATAAATTATCAATAATTTTGATCACAGTTATTCGTGTTGTCATGTATACTATTCTCATTATGTGGTGCTTCCGTTTGACATTGTAAGTACGACGGCAGTCGACCCTGTCTTTCGCCTTTTATTTTGTGAATTTTCCATCTGTGACCTTGTAAAATTTTCCTGCAACAAACCATACGTGTTATTACATTTACTATAAAACAAAGTAATACTTCTTGTATTTTCTAATACAGCACTTCTTTTTCAATTTATCATTTTATGTTGTGCATGTTTTTTTGTGAAACGGAAAGCAAACTAAAAACGCATCGTCTGTCGGCAACCCGCGGCCCGCGAACGTCTTTCTTGCGGCTCGTAAATTTTTTGTAGATAAATCCTTACTAATATTATAAAAGCGAAAGTGAGTTTGTTTGTTTGTTACCTCTTCACGCTTTAATGGCTAAACCGATTTGGATGAATTTTGGTACAGAGATAGTTGGGAACCAGTAGACGGACATAGGCTAATTTTTATTTAAAAAAAGTAGGATATAAGGGAGAACGAGGGAAGAAAAGGGAAAACTTAGCGTTGCTATTACAAATCCATCAGGCGCAAGAGCAAAAACTGCAGGTCTGCTTGGTGTGTTATACCGAATTTAACGCGAGCGAAGCCGCGGGCGAAAGCTAGTAACTTATAATTATCAAAATCAACGCATTAAGTAAGCACGCCTTTTAACTTCTCTGCTCGGCAACACTTTGAATTGTGTCATACTAGCTGATGTTCTCAAAAGCTCCTTCTATGAAATTTTGACGAGTTGAAAAAGTTTGCTAAGCATTTCATTACAATTTTTGGTAGCACTTATTTCTGTGAACAAACATTTTCAATTGTCAATTATAGAAATAATAAATATGCTTCTCATCTCACAGATGAGCATTTGAGAGATATTCTACAGCCAAAAATACGGCCCCGGACCCGATAGCTTGCACGGCAAAGTCTGGGTTCTGCCTTGGAGGCTCTCGGGACCCGACTGCTGGGGCTTCTAAGTGCATGCTTGGAGAGGGGCCAGTTCCCACTTCGTTGGAAGACGGGGAAGCTGGTCCTCATACAGCAGCCGGGGTGCCCTGCGGCCTCTCCGTCCGCATTCCGGCCCATCGTGTTGCTCGACGAGGTGGGCAAGCTCTTTGAAAGATTAATTGCAAACCGCCTCGTCGGGCATCTTGTGGGGACGGGGCCGGATCTTGCGGAGTATCGGTATGGTTTCCGCAAGGGGCGCTCGATAGTAGACGCCATCATGAGAGCCATCAACGACGGGGGCAGCCCGTTGCAGTGTCCAGGGATGGGGTTGTCGTGGCGGTGTCTCTCGACATCGCCGACAACGCGTTCAACACCATGCCTTGGGGCTGCATCAGGGAGGCCCTCCGGTACCACCGGATGCCAATCTACCTTAGTCGTGTGGTCAGGGCATATCTGACGGACAGGGCCGCCATCTACCCCGGTCGCTCCAGAGAATGGAACCGGCGAGAGATGTCGTGCGGTGTCGGATCGGCCTTGGAGCCGCTCCTGTGGAACATCGGTCACGACTGGGTGCTTCGCGCCTACCTCCCTAGCGACGTCAGCGTTGCAAACTACGCTGACGTCGCTAGGGAGGTAGGCTTATCTGGAGGCGATAGTCCTCGCGCGCCTTTACGAGTGGCGCACGGATGCACTACACCGGGGGGAATCTCTGCTGCCGCGGCAAATTGCCGCCCAGCGGACAGACCTCCGGTGCGATCTCATGGTGGCATGGAGAGAGCGACTGTCGCAACCCCGTGCAGAGTACGCCACAATAGTGGCGGTAAGTCCCCTCTTTGAGGAGTGGCTGGAGAGGCGCCATGGCATCCTCACCTACCGCCTGACGCAGGTCCTCACCGGACATGGAAGTTCCTGCACATAATCGGGCGTGAGGAAACGCTCGGGTGTCACCATTGTGACGATCGCCCGGAGGACACGGTGGAGCACACAGTGGTGGCCTGCCCAGCTTGGGCGGAGCACCGCCGTGCCCTCGTAGAGGCGATCGGCGGCGGCGATCTCTCGCGTCCGGCCCTGGTGCAGTCCATGGTCCGGAGCGAGAGGTAATGAGAAGCGGTCACCTCCTTTTGCGAAGCAGTCCTTTTGCGAAGCAGTCATGCTAGCGAAAGAGGTAGTCGGGCGTTTGAGGGAGAGAACCTCAAACCAAACCAACCCAACCGCCGCGAGAGACGCCCCGGACGTCGGGCGCCGCGAGACGATTCCCGACCACCTTAGATGTGGGCCTATGGACGGTGAGCAATGGGTAGCTCACCGTCCGTCCGTCTATTGACGACAGCCCGTGTCCACGGAGCGTCATTGTTCCACTTGCGCCCCAAAGAGATGTCAGCAAAGCAGAGGGGCCTGCCAGGGCTACCGCCTACTGGGGTTGCGGGTTGTTCGAAAGAGATACCGCGGCTCCGGAACGTAAAGGGCAATAGAAGGAACATGGGTGGGTTTTACAAGTCTGACACTCCCCCCCGCTCCACCAAGAGCGGGAGAAGTTATTTGATGATTTCCCATTCCCAAAAAAAGAGCTATTCTACGAATTGTCACGACAAATTTATGACTGCTAACATACAAGAAATACATTACATAAAAATTTGTGTAAAATAGCTTTCCAATTTAAGTAGGTAGCTTGTAGTTTGCATTTCTTTATTTTTCTTTTGTAGCTATAAAGCCCAGACATATAAACATAATGTAAGTATAACGTGTACGAATAAAATTCCGAATTTTTTAACTATTTTCAATGGATTTTGTATTTTTTTTATGGAATATGACCAATTATAATGAGTATAATGACTGCGGCCCGCCTTTAGTTTATTTTGTCACCTAGTGGCCCTTGCTTGCCAAGAGGTTGCCGACCGCTCTAAGATATTGCCGGTAGTGACGTCAAAGTCCATGTGTCAAAGAAACATTTTTATTTTCACTAAGATTTTATTATAATATTGTAATTACATTTTTTTGAATTCGTAAGACATGAGCCTAAAAGAGTGATGGATCTGAATGTTGATGTACGGAGAGCGAGAGGAAGGCCAATGAAAAGATGGATGGATTGTGTAAGGAATATGAAGGAGAAAGGAGTAAATGATGCCGTGACGTCTGATAGGGGAGAATGGAAGAAGCAAACGTGTTGCGACGACCCCAAATAGTATGGGACATGGGCAGGAAAACGATGATTGTAATTACGTTATTAATAACGCTTATACAATTTGTGTACTTATTTTATTAAGAGCTAGAAATCAGAATTAAAAAGGGAAATTATGGTAGGTAAATGACTTCACATCATGGCCGCAACAGTCACAAGCGTTTGAACTGTAGTTGTAGGAGTTTACTTTCAATAATTTTCTTGGGTTGTTATATATACTACTATTTTTCATTGATTAAAGTAAAGAAAAAATCACATGCTTACAAGTATACTTACTTAGTATTAAATTTCTTTTGACAGATCTCGCATTCCGCAGTACCCTGCCTTAAATGTATATCTTTTACATGCCTTTTCATGTCATGCTGGTATGAAAAAGCCTTGTCACAATATGTACACTGGAAAATAAACAAATACGATTATTATTACTTTTTCTTTCATTTTCTCTATTTTGTAATAAATAAGTGTTACAAAATTACAAATAGCAGACTTTGTATTTGTGACTTTAGAGTTCAAACATAAGGTTTTAATATTAATAGGGATAAAATGAGTTTTATGCTCTCCTCACTTGGTATGTCAGTGGCGTGTCCAGAGGCCAACAATATGGCTAGCCAATAAGGCCAGCAGACTGTTCAGAAACCCTAACATCACGAAGAGTAGGTTGTATATTGTAAATGCAGGCCAAGCATTTAGGCTTGTATGAAAGTAATGCCACTATATAGGGTGTAAACGAACTATTTACGAAGCCGTCAACCATGAGTACTGTACATCTATGTAACTAAGCAAGAGTTACCTTGGGGGTGCAAAATCACCTTTTATGGTAGAACTCAATGATATGCACTCAAAAAAGTAAGTTTGTTAAGAGTATTTTTACACCATATATGTACGTCTATGTACACGGTGACCTCAACAGGGTACAGGGTAGCTCCTTGAACCCTGCCTACCACCTCTTATATTACTATTAAATTATGTTTTGTGAGACATAGATGGAGCTAAATGTCTTGTATATCTTCACTCTATCCTGCCACTGAAGAATGTGTTCCTTTTGCTGAATATTTTGTGTTTTTTTTTTGTTAGTCCCACACAAGTAAACTGCGTAGATTTAGAAATAGAAAATTCGGCAAATACCTTAAACGGTCTCGTAGTACTATGAACATGCCGCATATGCTTCGCAAGATTACTGGATGTAGTGGTCGCCTTAGGACATTGTGTGCATTTAAATGGTTTGTCGACCATATGAGATCTTTTATGAACCTTCAGCAGATCCATGGTTCGGCCCTGGTATGGACAAACGTCGCATTTGAAAGGGAACACGTTTTCGTGGATGGCCCTGTAAGAAAAAAGCTTGGTTTAAAATAAAAATAGTAAGGATTGCGCGTTTTTTTTTTTTAAAATTTTGCCCTACACTAGGAATTTCTCCTGTATCATGGGTGCGTTAAACATATAAACTCACATACACAAACAGCCAGACCCGAAACAACTATCTGCAGGTCATACAAATATTTGTTCCGTGCGGGAATCGAACCCGCGACATGCAGCGCAGCAGTCGATTCCTCAGCCACTGCGCCAGCCGTGCCGTCACCGTGTCGTGCCGCCGCCGTATTGGATGCGGAGTGGCGGACATCAGCCCGTATGGACAAAGTAAATAGAGGGGAAGTAGGTTATCTCCGGCCCAATTCGCGATATAATTGCCTACTGTCATAGGGTTGTCACTTTTAGCTAAATTTTAATTCAGTACCTATAAATTGGCAAGGGTCGAGAAGTTGTGTTTTTTACTTTTATTTTAAAGTGACTAAAATATTATAATTAAACAAAAAACACCGTAAAACTACATTCAAAACTGTCTGTCTACTCTCTGCCTGTCTCTTAGACTATAATCAAATCTGTTGTTATGATTCGAACTTTGCTTTATATGTATATATATAATTTAAAATTAGTCAATAACTTATTTTTAATTACGATTTCATAACTGTGGGTAGTTAGGTACTTAGTTAATATACCTACAATACTGAGAAATCGGCACAACTAAACGTAAACAAAGCAATAGCGGTAAATCAGTTGACAGATCAAAAGTACAAACATTCTAGTGGGAAAGTAGACCTACCTACCTACCTACTTCGCGATAACTCGCGGTACTTCTTAGCGATAAGACCGCCATTGTAACCATAGATTTAACATCTTTTTGTAAAACAGTTTTGTTTCGTAGATTTTGGTGTGCAATAAAGTATATTCTATTCTATTCTATTCTACTTCCTCTGTGTGATAGAAAACTAATATACTAATACAACAAAAAGAAGTCAGTAGGTAGGTATCTCATTATGAAGTAAAAAATTGAATTATGCTAGAATAAGTGAGTAGCTTACCTTTCCTGTTCAATAGGTAATTTGAACTGAGACAATTCTGGAATTGATGAATTATTAAGACACCCAAACACACAGCAATACTTTCTCCCGCGGTTATCAGACATTTTTTATTCGTTTAGCGGTGCCGAAAAGCCGTGACGCGCGAACCTCGTGCAGTGTTAGCCCCGACTGGCGCACCTCGAAAGGAGCCGAGATTTTGTTTAGTGTGCGTGCGGCGACGCATAGATACTACGGCGCACACATACAAGCCGCGCGCTATGCGTTTGTATGAAGATAACGTACTTCCCCTCTTTATACTATGGTATGGATGGCTTTCGAAAGGATTAGAAAATATATACAATATACAAAAAATCAGTGATATTATACCTACATGTGAACAAGCAGACTGGCATTAGAGTAAGCAGTCTTCCCACAGATGTCACAAAGGAACTTCCTCTTGGTTACTTCCCCTGGTGGTTTGGGCACGTCTGTTGATTGAGCATTGCACTTGATAACATGCCTGCTGTAGGTGGCCTGCCAAAAATGTATTGTGTAATTTCATGGCTGTTAGTCATATTAATAAAATATAGGCAAATGTTTGTATGTGTGTGTTTGTTTACTACACCTATATGCTCACTTCCTGCTGGGTTTGCAGGTTTTTCGAAAGAGATACCGCGGCCCCGGAACATAAAAGGCAAAAGAAGTAACATGGGTGGGTTTTAGTTAGTAAAAGTCTGACACTCCCCTGCTCCCATTCCCATCTGCAAAAAAAAATGCTCAAACACCTAACGGATTTGGATGAAATTTGGTATGTAGATATCTTATACCCTTTTTTGCAGATGGGAAATCATCTTATACTCTGGATTAACACATCAAGCCTAGTTTTTATTCGAATCTACGACGAAACGAAACCACTATATTATTGAATAACTTCAATAATATAAGCTACTAGCTACGCCCGCGGTTGCGGGCATAACAACGTTCAGGCTATACTTTAAAAATAATTCAAACATGGGACTAACCATCACATGAAATTCTTCACCACAATTTGAGCAGCCCCAAAGAGAGAGAAGTTCAGAGTTGTCCATACTAAATTCTGGAGAAGGAATATTGTAAGAGTCTTCACTCTCTGCTTTGGCATCCTCCACATCATGAGCCTCTTCATAATTTTGACAGTCTGCGGTATATTCTATAAAAAAAAAAAAACATAGAATCCTTACTAATATTATAAAAGCGAAAGTGAGTTTGTTTGTTTGTTACCTCTTCACGCTTTAATGGCTAAACCGATTTTGATGAATTTTGGTACAGAGATAGTTGGGAACCAGGAGACGGACATAGGAAAAATGAGGGAGAAAGAGGGAAGAAACGGGAAAACTTAGCGTTGCTATTACAAATCAATAAGGCGCTACCGAATTTAACGCGAGCGAAGCCGCGGGCAAAAGCTAGTAACTAAATAAAAATTATTTTGGGCATTTCAAATTTTAGTTTTTTTTTGTCTACTCCCTCACTGCTGGCCAAACACTGGGTGCTGGCAATATATTTGTATGTCTTGACTTAGAAGGTAGAAGAATTTCTATTTTGTAAAAGTATATCTTTTACAAAATAGAAATTCTTCTACCTTAAAAAGAAAGGAGGCCTATGTCCAGGTGAATACAATAGGTTTATAATAAATAAATTAATATGTTGGATGGATTGGTAAGAGAATACAAATGATTGGAAAGGCATTGGGGAGGTCTTTGTAAGCACTGGGACAAAACTGATTGATAAAAAATAGGTATAAAGAGTGGAAGCTGGAAATTATAACAAGTTTATGGAAGGAGTTAATTAAGTCAGATCTAAAGGAAAATCATGTCACTATTTATCCAGTATTAAAAAAATCAGCAGTGCTGAAGTAGTTTACTAAAAAATATTTTTTTCATACCTTTTTTTATAGAAACTTCAATAAGAACTTTATTGGTTCGCTGACACATTTCTCTAAACATTATACAGCCATTTAGGAGATCAAGACAGCTTTGACACATATGTTTTGATAAATGATTGTCCTCATTGTTTAACTGAAAACAGAAAAGATGTTTATTGGATAATTTTCCTAATTCATGCAGATGTTACTCAAGTACTTTTGTTTCCAGAGATTTTAACAAAGAATTTAAATAAAAACAATAACTAACACAAATCAAAAATACAAACAGTAACAAATAAAATAACTCACAGTTATGCCTGAAAAGTTCTGTATCTCTTCAGGAATATTAGGTTGTACAAAATTGTTGAATATTGGTATATCTCCTGGTTCATCATTGCATATTCTACACATAGTTTGGGTTGCTATTATCTTAATTTTAGATTTGGAACTGAAACAAAGTCCAAATTGAATTTATTAAAGATAAGAAGTGATGTGGAGGGCACCATTAACTGAAGCTGTTCCGGCCAAATACAAAATATTATTCCAATACCCGGCAAAATAGTAGTATTAGAAACAAAAACAAACATATTATTATGGGCATTTTCTAATAGGAAGAAACTAAATACGTACGACTTCTTGATCTTGCTTTTCTTCTTCTTCTTTTTACTGTTTTGGAGCGCATTAGCAAACAGCATAGACTTCAGTAATAAAAGGGATGTCATAATTATATGATTTTGTAATGTTTTTACAAAGTTTCGAGATTTTTACAAAATAACATTCAGTCGAGAGACAAGAGAACTGTAAATAATTATTAGTGGTTCCAAGAATGTCTTGTATATATAAATAGCACAAAGCCAAATAGTACTTAGATATTTACACTTACCATTTTTGTAGAACGCATCCTGCTCTCTAAAGGGCTTGTATGCTATAAATCCGTCATTTTCTGTAAAAACAAGTGCCTGGTGTAAGATGTCAATGTCATTTATTGACAGTTGACAGGAATCCACAGACTAACTAAAATCAGCACTTTTTAATCAGAAATTTATTTAATGAGATTAAATTTTTGAATTTTTATTATTAGTTTGTGTTTATCTAAAGGTTGTATATAGTAATCAATTTAATTTAATTTAATATTTCAAATAATTAAAAACCTCCCGGTTTTGAACTTATGCGATTAAAATGATTATCTTCTAATATATAAAATTCTCGTGTCACAATGTTCGTTCCTATACTCCTCCGAAACGGTTCGACCGATTCATATGAATTTTTTTATGCATATTCAATAATCTGAGAATCGGCTACTATCTAATTTTCATACCCCTAAGTCTAAGTGATAAGGACTTGACCAGCGGGTAAAACTGCTGGGCACAGCTAGTATTTATGGAAATATTACTTTACGGTCGCGAATATTTTGTTTCTATTTGGCGTAAACTACAAACGTATGCTGCGGGTGTGAACGCATTGCATGCACTTGTCGCAAACATTGATTTGTGCACAAACCCATAGAACATTCGTAGCTTGACCGGATTTCTGTTGGCCCAGAATCGTTAACTAGTGCTTGAAGGTCAACGATTAAAGCTTAGCAAATGCCCAAGTTTCAACTGAATTGAATTCAGATTTTGAAATAGCTTCTGTAGCTGTTTACTGTTTAACCCTTAAAAGCCCATAAGGCCTCTGCCTCGAATTTTGCGGGCAGCGGGGCGGCGGCGGCGGCGGCGCGGCAGCGGGGCGGCTCCAAACTAGCGGGCAGATCGCGCGGCACTATAGCGGTGTAGTGTTATTGTGTTCGTGGTTGTGTTTTCGAGATATTTGTTTTTATTCGCGAACGAAATGCCTGAAAAACGTCGACATCTTTTTGATTCAAATTTATTGTGGGCAAAAGAAGAAGTGGATCCCTACTATAGGGCAAGGAAAATAAATGGCGAGTTTTATCGAAATTATGAAGAACAGACTTTAACTTTAACATTCAGTTCGTTTTTTATTTCTTCCCTTAATTGGTTAATTATTCTTCTGTTTTTATGGTTCATATCTTTGCTGTTCCATATGGGTGTCCTCTCAAAGATTGCCGAAATAATTAGCTCTTGCACGTCCGAAGACATTTTGATACGTCACAAAAAAAATGTACAACACTATACCTACAATGCAGACGCGCAACGCGGGCGGTCACCGCTTGACTGGAGTGCACCGCTCGTTGCCCGCCCCCGCGCCGCTCCTGCACCGCTGTATTCGAGGGCCGGTCCATTTGATTATACGCGTAAGATCCTGCCGCTCCCGCGCCGCCGCCGCCGCCGCCCCGCTGCCCGCGAGATTCGAGGCAGAGGCCTAACCCTTGCCGGAGCGCCTATACCGATTTGCTCCAACTTCCGGTACCTCGGGTCGCTTGTCCAAGGGGATGGCGAAGTAGACCGGGACCTAACGCACCGGATCAACGCAGGATGGATGAAATGGCGACAGGTCACTGGAACAACATGTGATCCACGAATGCCCCTCAAGTTAAAGGGGAAAATATACAAGTCCGTTGTACTGTATGGGTCAGAATGCTGGGCTGTAAAAAGGTGGATGAAAAACGATTGCATGTAGCGGAGATGAGAATGTTGAGATGGATGTGTGGAGTGACAAGAATGGATAAAGTAAGGAATGAATATATTCGAGGAAGTTTGAAAGTTGCGCCTGTTACAGAAAAATTGAAAGGGAGTCGTTTGTCTTGGTATGGACATGTAATGAGGAGGGATGAAGGACATGTGACTAAAAGAGTGATGGATCTGAATGTTGATGGACGGAGAGCGAGAGGAAGGCCAAAGAAAAGATGGATGGATTGTGTAAGGAATGATGTGAAGGAGAAAGGAGTAAATGATGCCGTGACATCTGATAGGGGAGAATGGAAGAAGAAAACGTGTTGCGCCGACCCCAAATAGAATGGGACAAGGGCAGAAAAATTATGATGAGCTGTCTAGGCCCTAGGGTTTGACAACAGTTGAACATTCATTCTTTCATTCGTTCGAATGAATGAGCGAATGCATTTGCTGTGGTTTGTACATTGTTGAAGTGTCAGAATTATTTACTTACTGGTAAATATTTAGATAGAAATGTACAATTTGGCTAAGTAACTGTGGGAAAATAAATGACTATATAATGGCAGTTTATTTAACGAAGAAGATGCTGTCGAGGCTCAATACATTAAAATATCCCTGTAACCCGCCTGTTGAAAATGAGGCTAGCATTCGTGATGATCCTTGGCCAAGCTTGATATCGGAATGCAAGTAAGTGTCTACACTTTTATGGTGAGCCTTTTTCTGTAATTTAGAGTTCCAGGGGAAGGCGAAGTATCGTTCGTTACATTTTGGTTAGTTATTGTTATCAAATATCGTACAACAACACGTCTTGATACTTGTTTTGCTTACAGTAAGAAAATGCTGTCTATATCTAAAGAGATGATATGCAGGGTGTGTGCCAGGAGTGCCTGTCATCCTCTCAGTGATCAAATAGATGGCTACGATATTATGAGTGCCATTCGGAGTATTTCTAATATAACAGTGAGTTGCACATAAAGTTTTGTCATTGCTACTGCTTTACATGTTATAGTTCTGACTATTATTTTGGTTTATACTTTACTATACAATACTAAATTAACTAATAATAATAAACATTTGACAAAAGTAGTTTATCAATAATTGATAAACTACTTTTGTCAAATGGTTCAATAAGGTAAAAATGAAAATATTGTTTTGGCACCTTAAGTTTGTAAACAACATTAAGTACATCAATAGCAGACCTGTACTGCTAGCTGTAAATTTCGTCATAAAACCTATTTACGAATCCTACATCACTACTTAATGCAAAATCAAAATAAATGTAATATAATTCTAATTTTTTCAGATAGAAGTAGATGATTCTCTTCCAAAATTCATCTGCACTGAATGTCTGGAAAATCTCAAGGTAGCATTAAATTTTAAAAGAACCTGCGAAGCTTCTGATAAAAAATTCAAGAAAATACTGAACCCAGCAGGTAAGACTTAACCTTATTATAAGATCACAGTAGTTTACCTCATCATGAACACATGGCATAGAAACAAGAAGATTGGTACAAGAAAAGAGAGGCAACATGAAATTCACCCAGTAGTGGGTGAATTCTGAATGAAATGGATGATAATATCCTCATCCATTTCATTCAGAGTTTTGTATGAATACTCAAGTAGTGGATATTTAATCAACATTTAAACTGTTTTTAACTTAATTAGGAACTGAAGGTTTCTAATTGTCCCATGGAATCATTCTACTGTGATTAAAAGTATGTGTTAATCCAGGTATAACCTGGGTTAACACATACTTTTTTTTAATTAATTTAATTTAATTTAATTTAAATTTATTTAAATTTAAATTTAATTATCTGTGTGCAAAATTTCATCCAGTTGTCAGTCAATGTTGAGTTGATTTTGCATAACAAATATCCTTACAGACAAATGCATTGATAATATTAGTAGAAATCAAGATATGAGATTTTAAGACTCTTTTCCTTTCATACAACAATGATTAAAACTATATTTCAACTAACTTTTGCCCGCGGCTTTGCTTGCATTAAATTCGGGGTAACACAGTTCCCCTTTCCTGAATTGCAGTTACCTGCTACCTGTAGTTTTTGCCCTTACGCCTTATTTATTGTAATAGCAAAGCTAAGTTTTCCTTTTTCTTCCTTCTTTCTCCCTCATTTTTCCTATGTCCGTCTCCAAGATGTCAACTATCTCTGTACCAAAATTCATCGAAATCAGTTTAGCCATTTAGGCGTGAAGACGTAACAAATAAACAAACTCACTTTCGCTTTTGCAATATTAAGTAGTAAATAATATTAAGTAGGATTTAATATAATTTTTAACACCCTTGCTCGTAAAACTGATGTAATTCCACCGGTTTTAAATATGTAAAGAGGGTCATAAAAACGCGTGTGTTACCAAAGCAAATAGTTAAGTTATAGTCCATACAAATTCCATAACAGTATTACCTATTTGCCATTTCAAATTTGGAACTGATCGCCGCCGCACGACTCCAGCTAGAGAGCAGCGCGCTGTTGCTATTCAAATTTCGAACTAATCGCCGCGCGGCGCCAGTCAGTAGGCAGCGCTAGCGCGCTGTTAAAATGGCGGGAAAGCAACAGTGTGCATTCACAGATTGAGTTTATCTAATGTTCTTTTTTTTCTGTTTCCTCGCAAATGTGTTAAAAAACGTCGTACGATATACGTGCGTATTGGTTATAACATGCTCGGCTCAATTACGCCCTCGCCTTCGGCTCGGGCTGAAATTCCGATCGCATGTTATAACCATCTTCGCACTAATATCGTAATGTACTATTATCATCATCATCTGCCTAGCCTTTTCCCAACTATGTTGGGGTCGGCTTCCAGTCTAACCGGATGCAGCTGAATATCAGTATTTTACATGGAGCGACTGCCTATCTGACCTCCACAACCAGTTAATACTGGGTAATACGATACCCCTTGGTAAGACTGGTTGTCAGACTTTTGGAACACTGACTACCTGTAACGACTGTCAAAGATCTACAAATGACAGCCGGGACCAACGGCTTAACGTGCTTTCCGAGGCACGGAGGAAACTCGGTATGTAACGGGCGGTCACCCATCCACAGACCAACCTAGGCAAGCGCGGCTTAACCTAAAGATCGACCCGAGCGGCTGCTATTATTTAGCCACGAGCTCCTCGCACGTAATGTACTATTATAATAAACAAAAATATCTGTTTCTTTACAGGCAATCCAATTACACCATTGTATCCATATTCCAAGCATGACTTCCAACTGATGCTGCATCAGATCAAACAGAAAAGGATGAAGATTGAAGAGAACATAGCTAAGGAACAGATGAGGAAAGAAAGACTGCAACAAAGGCAGTCACCTAAAGTGAAACAGTTCACATGTTCACCTTGTGACTTGACATTCCCAAATAAGGTTGGTATTAATCTAATACTAGAAATGCTCAGATGCTTTTTCTTCTTCTTTATGCGGAAACCGGACCCCCCCCCATGAAGCGGGGTCCACGCTTCTTAGAGGGGTTTGGTTTCCACACTTAATCCTTCCAATAGACCATTGTACGTATGTTGTGATGCTGAACCTTGTGGAATAATAATGCTGCAAACTAGTTGTAAACCGAAACTGCACAAAGTTGTCACCCAAGAATTCCATATGTCAAACTAAGTAACTCTACAGAAAAAGTATTGGGGGGGCTGGTGGAGGCGACTGTTTCTTGAAAAATTTTAGATCAAAACACACTGATTCTTATCCAAGACATGCTAACCATACGGCGCGTTAGTGTTCCACGCGCGCCTCAATGAGAAGTCATCAAAGCAGAGGGGCCTGCCAGGGACACCGCCTGCTCGGGTTGCGGGTTGTTCGAAAGAGATACTTACCGCGGCCCCGGAACATAAAGGGAGTAGAAGGAACATGGGTGGGTTTTAGTAAGTACAAGTCTGACACTCCCCCCGCTCCACCCAGAGTGGGAGAAGTTATTTGATGATTTCACGTCCGCAATAAATAAAGACATGCCAACCATTCCTTACATCTATTTTGTGTTGTTTAGGAGAAGCTGATGGACCACCGGCGGGAACGACAATGCATGCGGCGGGCGTGCGATATCTGCGGCCAACTAGTGCTGAGCATTACACAACACATGCGTCACATACACAAGCAGAGCGTGCTCCATACCTGTCCCACTTGCGGGAAACAGTTCCCTATCATTGCTAGACTGAAGAACCACATGTAAGTTACCTATTTTTAATACTGTGTGTTGACTAGAACTGCACAAAATCAAAATCAAAGTCAAAATATTTTTATTTCACATAGGCCTACATGGGCGCTTATAAAACTTCGAGAAAAGATGCACGGTTCGGGTTGGTCGTTTCCTATGGACAAAAACCGGCAAGAAACTCCATGGTTACTCTTTTAAAATCATTTGGTTTTACAATGTTGTTGTTACAGCGTTAGTACTTAAGTATGAGAGGACAGCAGCAAAGAGACTTATTGCCTCAAGCAGTGTATTAAGGCCTTACTTCATAATGGTTGTAGTAGTTTTGGGCATGGCCCAATGCCATCATACACTGGTTACCACAATACTGATACTATACGCTTGGCTGGTTGGGAAATGCTAGCATGATGGCTTGGACATATTGAATAGAAATTGACTAAAACAGAGAAAGAAAAGAGTTAACCTCTAAGATGGATGTAGGACTGCCGGTGAATCCTTCTGTCTCATTGATGAACATAGAACTCTTGCGATCCATTCGAATCATTATCGAAAACTTATCCAGTTGCAACCAACCGCCCTGCAAAGATTGTGGCTTGATTGTTAAACAATTTTATTTTTTTCTCTTTGTACAGGCTGGTCCACACAAACACATTCAACTTCTTTTGCGACCTGTGTCCCTACAAGTGCAAACACAAGTATTACCTGGTCATGCACATGCGCACTCATACCGGTGAGAAGCCTTATAAGTGTACGCTGTGTCCCGCCACCTTCGTCAACCCGTCCAACCTTAATAAACACAAGCTTACGCACCAGGCTAAGGCGTTCAAAGTGAGTATTCATTGTTTCACATTAGGTCGCAGCAATAATATTCTAAGATCCCGCGTAAGATCGACATTCATCCATCAACTGTTTCGTTGGAAAAACTCTTTTTTTGATATCTTATACTTTGATGACGTTGCAACCTATTCGCACTACTTATGTATGTTAATGTATTAATTAATTTTTAATTTGACAAACTGATAAGTGAAGTCTGCTTAAGGCGGGATCATAGACTAAGGGCCGATTTTTCAATCCTTAGGTAAACCACCACGTAGGCTTTATTCGATGAATAGCAAGATTTGGTCAGATAGTAGTTAATTGTCGAATACAGTCCCTAACGGAGGAATATAGTTAACTGCTACTTTAAAACGTAACTTAGCTCGTACTTAGGCTTAAACTGTCAAACTTCTAGCACAAAATATGGTAGAGAACACATATATTCTAAACGTACAAACTCGAACGTTAAATAATTCACAAACCCATTGACACTTTAAGATCCTTAATTCTTTAGAAAACTTAATTCAAGAGTTGGATTACGAGAATGATATACGGACTGTAACCACTTCGTCCTCATTTATAAAATCAGTGTTTTCGAATTATTCGATTAACAAAGATAATAAATAAAATAAAAAAAACCTTGTATTTCTAGTAAAAAAAAATACAAAATAACTTATTTAAATATCTTTATTATCTTATACTATGTATGTATTAATTTAATTTACTAGAACCCCTCCGCGGGTAAAGGCCTCCTCCAAAGAAGCCCAATTATCTCCACCTTGAGCTGAATTCATCCAGTCTAAGCCAGCCGTTTTTATGATGTCTTCTGCCCATTTCGTTAGTGATCTTCTTCTACAGCGCTTAAAGAACGAGCGCTGGAATAGAAGAATGACGTCATGGAAAGGTCCAAAAGGATTAACAAATATACTCATTATTAAATAATTTGTGTTTAGTGTGGCATGTGCGAGAAAGCTTTCCGCACGAGCACAGCGCTGCGGGAGCACCACGAGGCTACGCACATGAACATCAAGCACACGTGTAACTACTGCGGACGTGACTTCTGTTATAAGTAAGTACACACATGTACTCTAAACGCAATAAATAGCTATACGGGCTGTTTAGAAAGCGACCAGCACGAGCACAGCGCTGGGAGAAGCCCCACAAGGCCACGGATATGAACATCAAGCACACATGTAGCTACTGCGGACATGACTTCTGTTATAGATAAGTACTCACAATCCCAAGTACGATCTTTTTTCACTGCTATCCAGTGTTAGTTGTAAAGTTAATCATTCGCCCGATAAGCTGGTCTAAACAAGGTTGAACATAATTAACGCACAGACTGGATTGCGTCAATCCCTAAAGAAATATTTTGCGAATTTCAAGAACTCATAGAACAAATTTTCCTGATCCGAAACACTACACGGGCGATCTTGTATAGCTACTTTAGTATTTAGATGTAGATTGGGCTACCTAAACACTGACGACACAATCCTGAATGTTGTAATTCTGGTTTAACCTACCTTTTCACTGACATAGCTGCCGTTACGAAGTCTACCACCTCGTACAATCGTTTTTCCACAAGTATTTTCGAACGCAATTACAATAAATATTACCTGAGTCTTGTTTATTTCCTGCACGTTACCTAGCATACCATTTTTTTTTGGTGAGTGTACCCTTCTCACAGGGGACAAGTACAAACTTAATTTGATGGGCAGAGGACTTTATCTTAAGTGGACCTACGTGTCACACGTTTACTGCTCAACAACGAGTTTCCCTTAAAATGCTTTATTTTTTTTTCGTGTGTATTTTTTTCCCCAAATGATGGGTGATGAAAGGGGATGGGGGTAAGAATCTGATGAATGTGTGTGGGTTTTTGTGGGAAGGTAGATTAATAATGATACCTTACTATGTGGTCAGGGTTTAAGTACTGTTTGATTTACTAAATCCTCCTTAATTTGTTGGTTTTCATTTCTATCTAATAATGATATCGTTGTTTGAAATAAATGTTTCTAATTGGTTTCTACTAATAAATTTTCGAGCACGAGCGCGTAGTGTAAATACAACACAAAATAATATAATTTCGCTTTGGAAATTATAAACACGTTTCACTTAAAATATGTTTACAATTTTTGGAATTTATTAATCTAATATATAAAATTCTCGTGTCACAGTGATAGTTACCAGACTCCTCCGAAACGGTTAGACCGATTCCAACGAAATTTTGTGTGCAAATCGGGTAGGTTTCATTTTTGTCCTTCTCTAGAAAAGGAGCTGAGCAGCGGGTGAAACAGTAATATGTATAGTGGAGGACTGTGCTTATTGCAAAAAATTCGATTCAAAATTCGACATAATTACTTTAAGTTAAGCACCGTGCGCTCGTACGAGGGCCTAAGAACACAATGTCTTTCTTATCTATAAAAGAGGTCAATACTGTGTTAATTTACGTATTTATAAAAAGAAAGTTAGTTGCACATGTTTTGGAAATAAAACCCAACTTATCAAAATAAACGCAATGTGGGATTATATTTCATGTTCATTCCTATACAGCTTATTCATTCAAACGTGGTTAAGAATACTTTTAACCCCACTTAGTCTAATGCATTTACTTTGCCAACATTAAAATCACATTCTTCCATCAGACTGCTCTGCGGTCTTGTCTAAATCGAAGACGTGCATTAAGGGTAACATCATAACTCGCTTTGTTTGCATTAGTACTTAGACGTCGACAAAGTCCCAAGTCTTTATAGCTTTTGTTCAATTATTTGATATGACAAAGTTAAACTTTTGCAGAGCTTAATTAAAAGCTTCAGTATAGGTACGACCTGAAGTCAGATATAAAAAAACCAGACGAATTTGTAACTTCTTTTGGAAGTCGGTTAAAAACTCACTCTTTGTATCGCGTAAAAGAAACGTTCCATTTATCCATTGGTAAAATTATCAAACATTTTTTTGAACGCTCATTTCATTACCACTACAACAATTTGTGCAACAACCATTATGATTATAATTTTTATGTGAATCAATTTTAATTCTATTGCTATATTCATTTAATTTCTATATCTGTTTTTTAATTGACATTATGTTTTCTTTTCCCGATTTGTTATCATTTTAAAATAGTTTTCAATTCTCACTTCTATAAATATTTTTGTATTAACACCTAGTTATATGTGCATGCTGTGGTCTCCTATAATTGAAGGAACACAGTTAGAACAACCCACAGTATTGTGTTTTATAATGTATCTGTGTATCCTTTGTTGGAGATCCAAAATAATAAATAAATAAATATAATCCTTCGAATTTTTGCCTAAAGGATTACAATTCGCCGAATAGAAAATATAATAAAAGATGGCTGGATACGATTTAATTAATTTGATTACGCCAGACACTCGCAGTATAACGTTATTAGTGGAAGGTTTCTTATCTTCTTTTAATATAATCTATGCGTTCGTTATTCACTTCTCTCGTGTCGGCATGATGTACGAGTAAATGTCACAATGAACATCCATGTGTGTGATCAAAAGATCAGTAAGGCCTGGTATTCATTGGAGGGGCCTGTCAGGGCTACTGCCTGCCGGGGCTGCGGGTTACCTCGGAAGCGATATTGCGGCCCCGGAACACAGAGGGTAAAATAAATAACATTGATGGGAAAAGCCACTAAAATGAGACGGACGGAGCGGAGAGGTGTGTGGGAACTGTCAGCCGCTTCTCTCTTGTGCATCTATAATAAATGAAATTAAATCGTTGCACTTATACAAAATCAGAAAGGAGGCCGGCGAAATTGGACCCACATCCTTACTAATCCTTACTAATATTATAAAAGCGAAAGTGAGTTTGTTTGTTTGTTTGTTACCACTTCACGCTTTAATGGCTAAACCGATTTTGATGAATTTTGGTACAGAGATAGTTGGGAACCAGGAGACGGACATAGGCTAATTTTTATTAAAATAAAGTGGGATATGAGAGAGAACGAGGGAAGAAAAGGGAAAACTTAGCGTTGCTATTACAAATCCATCAGGCGCAAGAGCAAAACTGCAGGTCTGCTTGGTGTGTTATACCGAGTTTAACGCGAGCGAAGCCGCGGGCGAAAGCTAGTTATTTATAAATTAACGAAGTATCGTTCACTTGCGAGTTAATATTTATTATAACTAAGAGTTTATAGGAAGATTATCTAAAAATATTGAATGACTAGATCATGGATATTAAAAGTTAGAAAAGATTGTTATTTTCTTAAAAATAAGTCATCATGCAGTTATTGAACGCACCGTGTTTCGAATTACATTCCAACCCAACCTACTCTTAATATGATTTATGTTCTCACACTAGTGGATGTTTACGGTTGTAATTTTTTTTTAATAAATGAAACTTGTAAAATATAAAAAAAAATATACAAAAGTTAATATTAAACATGCGTTCACATTTTTTTTTACAAAAATGTTGAAATAATTACGATTATTTATGATAACGTAGAATGAAACGTTATGCTGTAAATATTGAACTGACTGTTAGTGTCAAAACTATTTCGAATTAGGGATGCAACATCGCTCATAAAAAAACATCGATACTTTAACACAACAAACAAACATCGATATTTTTAAAATTGAAACACCGATGTTAAAAACATCGAAAACATCGAACATCGATGTTAAAAACATCGGTGTTTATGAACGATACATCGATGTTTTTAGGATTGTATAAGTCGTTTTTTTATCAATACATGTAAGTTTTGTTTGTTGTGCAAGCAATCTAAAAGCTATATGAAAGATAGGTGTCTTTGTAAACGATTAATTGGTGTGAAAAAGGTAAGAAAGTTGAACAAATTCTGTAGAAATATGTATGAATGTAGAAGGAATGATGGGGTTAAAATTCATATTTACAAGTGTTTTCCACCTCGCATTTAAATAATGAACAGTTTAACAAACAAATTCTAAATCACTCCACAATCACTACTTACGCAGATACGCAAAATAGGATGAAGTGTTTTTCTTCGAATTGAATCTTAATTTTTGATTATAACTGCTATGCTGCTAACCGTGTTTATGTTAGCGCTATCATAGACAACACAAACGCAAGGACAAATGAGATTTTTTGTGGCAAAGAACTGTAGACCATACAGCCTAGTTATCTATAATAATTAATAGCCGTAGCCAATGTTTTTTTATCAATAGAGAGATGGCGTTGAAAAAATATCGTTCGTTCGTTGATGTTAACATTATCAATATCGATGTTAAAACATCAATGTTTATGAACGATACATCGATGTTTTTAAATATCGATGTATCGTTTGCATCCCTATTTCGTATTATTCCATTGTTTGTTTTCAACGGCTAACGTGGAATTTCTGTTATTTTCTGTTTGATTTTATGGATTATTGACGACTTGGCTTTACGTTTGGACTGATTATTCTACATACCGACTTAGACAAACGCTTTTACCTTTGGATTTCGATTTGAAAGTGGTTTGGATTTAACTAGGCACCCGTTAAAAAGCGTTGTGCGAATTGCTGATGCTTTATTGAACCATTTTGCTGTTGAATTCAGGGAACGAACAAATGTCCTTGAGGTCATTCAAACAATAGATAATATTGTATTGTTAAATACGCAATCTTGGATTCGTTTTAGGTTATAATCTTTTACCTTGAATTTCTTTTTTCTCCCATCACCTACGACTCACTGCCCATTTGCTTTTTTTCTAGTTATATATAGTTTTACAACTAGGTATAAGTTTCTATAATATACGATGCTCCTCAGAGTGGGTCCCATTGTACATGCATCCCCGCCAGCCTCCTTTAAAACAATCATATTGATAACAGCTGATTTAATATTGTGACACTTTTAATAATTTCATAAATTGTAAAATTTAATATTTGCACACCACATTTTATGGTAGAATGTAAATAAGCCACATTTATGCTAAGATTGTACTTGTACACCTACATTCTGGCAAATAAATATTCTTAATCCTGTTATGTTAATCTTGAATAAATACTGTTTTAAGCTTTTACGGTTTAACTAAATTTATTCTGTTATTTTCTATAATTGGGAGCTCCCGATATTTCGACGGAATAAATCCGTCACATTTTACGGACCATTTGTGTTGTTACGATAGGTATTGACCCAAGCTATCCCCCTTACACTATGTCGTATTATTTACTGGACTTTCGTGTATATTAACCAAGCTCCAACTCTAGATCTGACCTGAGAAAACACGAAATACGGAACCACAACCGTATGAAACGCGACTACATCGGCGGCGAACCTACATATAAGCAAGTAGAGCGGCTGCAGAAACTGCAGGAGAATGAAGAGATGGACAAGTGGCGCGCGCAAGAGATGACGATCACGCAGGTGCAGACGCAGAACACGTACATCGACCAGCCGAAGGAATACATTGCCAATCATGCGCTTTTCTTCCCCGATGTCGGCATGATACAGCAGCAGCAGATTGGTGAGTATTTAGGGGTAATGAAGAAGATGAAGAGGGTGTTAAGTTCGTCATCCCTTACTGAAAAAGGGGACTTTGTCAATTTAATTATTATGAATTTTCTTTTAATGTTTGCGAGGTGGATAGGGTTAGGTACCTAGCATGTATTAGCTGTTAAAATGAATTTAACATAGTTCGAAAAATTGTGATAAAATATTGCCCATTAACGTCAGCTTACACCGAATTCATACATTACATCAGTATCCTAAACGATGTTACTCGGAATTTTGGGTAGTATCCATAAACCGCTACATAATTTCGGGTTATACGCAAAAACGCGGTGGACCGCATCGAAGCTTACCGACCCGCGTGTCGGGTGTCGCTTGTAGAATATCATTTATACATTAACAGAGTTCCGAGCGACTGACAGATATCGATTAACTATAATTTGTTACGATACATTTATATTCATCAATATGCAGTGTTCCAGTTTTTCTTTATACCATCCATTAGAGGAAAGTAGAACACTGGTCTTAGTTTATTTTTGGTTGCTAGGGAATATTCTAGTCTCGTAGGCAATAGGCGACTTCGGACCTGATACACCCGGCGATTTATGACCGAATTTCTTTATATCTATAAACTATAGTATAGCAACGACGTGCTATATTGGCATCTAAGCAACGTAGCCGTTAGTCAACTTTGCTTTTATTCAGAATTATACAGTGAATACAAGTTCTTCATGGAGTAGTCCTATGTAATCAATCCAAATTATTCACTTTGATTAAGGCGCATTGAAGTGGAGCTGAATGAACATTTAATAAACATGATTCACATAATTAATAACATTTGAAACGGGATATTTATTACGTTTACGATCTGATAAAGATCGTTTCGCTTTTGCAACAGCGCCGAAATATCGGCAACTCATATCCAATAATAAAACATAATTAAGGTAAATATCCCGTTTCTAATGTCATGATTATTGTAAGTGATCATGTCAGTTTAAAAAGTTATGATTGACATCAATTTTTACCAACTTGCAAAAGTATTTTACGGCATAAAATTCCTCATTTCACTTGATTTACTTTGAAATGAAGTGTCTCCATGATAGTTTTGTAATAAAATTTTAATCTCGTAAAAAGCTTGGGTCCAGTGTTATCAAGCTCAGAGCACTCAGTTATTTCATAAGTGGTGCTGACAGTATTCTCTTTGCTATTCATAATGGTTCGGCCACTTCATAATTGGAAAACTTGTTTCAACGAACACAATTATTGTGTGCCCTGAAATGTGAAAATGTTTCAATCCTTTTGTCTTTTATTTTTCAGTTCATCAACAGACTGTGGAGTTGACATTGTAAGTTAATTTAATTGTATATTGCTATATTACCTTTGAAACTGTTTTTATAAGGCAAGTTAAATAAAAATTTAACTTGCCTTGAAACTAATCAATGTTTTGGTAATTAGTATGTGTTGGTCAAATCTAGCAATTGAATTAAAACCCGATTCCCCTAGAATAATTCTATTCTATCAATATATGGGGAGAACAAGAGGATTTTTTATGACTGACGTGAGTTCTGCAACTAGGATCGTCTTCTCACGTAAGAACTCCTCTACGGACACTTTGTATACGTCAATGTCAAAGAATAAACATTTCTTTTTAAATTTTATAAAAGTTCAATTTTGTTTATTTCAGACCCGAACTGGCGTTGAAAAAAGACGAGGTGAAACTGTACACGCACGAAACTCAACAAACAATCGCATATTTTTAAGATTACGTGTATTTATTTCCTTTATAAATCGGAAAACACAAACAAAATGTTATTTAATATTTACATTAACAACATCGAAGTATCCTTTCATTTACCTATGAAATTATTTTAATCAATTCTAAAATAATGTAACAATTAACAATAATAAACTGATATAAATTAGTTATTGAAGTCTTTTTATTTACCTTTACATTTTCAAAAGTATAATTTTACGAAGGAACTCTTTTAAGGTTACTAAAATGGAACTTATTATAAACTAAGCTTAGCCGATTTATGTTCCGTAATGCCTGTGCACGGCTGAATTTAAACTGTCGATTAAACCTCAACTAATCGCTGTCACTAACTTTAGCGGCGACTATTTATCTCGGCCTAAATATTACGTAGTCGCTCGTAGCCTTGTAGCTCTTTTGCTACGCTCGACTTCGTAGCA
This sequence comes from Ochropleura plecta, assembly GCA_905475445.1. NCBI lineage: Eukaryota > Metazoa > Arthropoda > Insecta > Lepidoptera > Noctuidae > Ochropleura > Ochropleura plecta. The sequence goes on from FR997734.1 coordinate 13,748,943, forward strand.
GCGTAGCACGAAACTACCTACGCCGTATTTAACCAGCCAATATTTGTAATATCAGTTATTACAGTTAGTTGATCAGGAATGATAAAAAGTCTCAATTTCAACTCGTAACTCATTCATAATTTAAGTACTTACTCGAAAAAAATCCAATGTCTGGTGAAAACTTGGGAGCGGAAGAATCGCCCCTAAAATTGTTGGTACGGGCGCGATTGAGCCATTCAAAGCCATCTTTATGAGGTAACTTGGTTTAATAAAGCCACCGGCCCTCCATAACGGGCAGACTTGAATTGAAATTGGTTTACCGGCCATGGTCTTTGTAATGACGGTAACTCGAATATGACGTCATTACCAGACGATGTTAATTTTGAGCTCAGTTACAGTGACTGGGGTGCTAATTAGTTCCATCCATATTCATTCTGCTATAATATGAAGGAACGTTCATTCGAGATTGGATCTGATAGTCTAGCATATTAATCCCTTTGCCATACAATATGAGATTTATGGTTTAGAGTTATGAATTATTCAAATTCGTGGATAGAATTTATAACGCAATAAATCTTGCTTGTGTTTGTAATTAAATACTGTGGTGACTGACGTGTGTATTTGACAATCTAAATCAGAATTGTATCATATACTCCAACAGCAGCGTTAATTTGATTTTGCAGCAGAATAGCAGCGATTTAGTCACGTAAAGCCCTTACACAAATGAGTAAATGAGGCATTTGCATTATCGTTTACACTAAACGTAACTACGCTAATGGTCGTGTGAACGGCTCGAAATTGGAAGCCACGTACGACGTACTAAATTGTTAGCTAGCTAATAGTCAACTTCAGCTTGATACTTCATCCCATCAATTACTCGTGCTTGAAGAGCAATCAATTTAGACCAGATGGGTCGACTACGTAGGAACCCTGTGTCTGGCACGTAAATTGACTGCTCAGTTGAGCAGTTAATTTACGAGGCTTCTACTACTGTACTACACACTTACACTAATGTAGTTCTCTACGCATGAGCGATTTCTTAACCCGGCGATTTTTCATAGCGCACTGAATTTTCATGTGTAAAATACAACAGTACATTCTTTCGTTTTGTTTGGTATTCAGCTGCATCCGGTAATACTAGAAGCCTAAGCAGGAAGCCTAGAAAGGCTAAGCAGGTGGTTATTGCGATCTGCTTTTTTTGTCCTGTTGTGCGCTTTATTGGATCCTCAAAAACATCGCCACTCAAAACGCAATCTTAACACAGGTGCTAATTTTAGTACCACCGTGCAACGTCTCGTTCTAAGATGAACCCGCATTCCGCTTTTTCATTCTTCTTTTTCGCATTCTCTTTTTTTTTAACTCCGAGGAAGTATGCGTTGTGTTTCTCTGTCAGTTTACATAATAAATTATACCTATTTCTTTGTCAGCGATTTAAAATCCCCTGGGCTCGACGGTTCCGTCGGTTCCGTTTTTTTTCGGTCGCTTGCAGTATTTCTTCGTGGAGTTTTGAAAACGATATCATTTAATGAGATCGTGGCGATCTCAACTCCTCTGGGGAGTATATAATTTACGTCATTTGAGCTTACAGAGAGACAAGAAATATCAGATATATAATATATTATGTATCCTATGAATGATTTTGTTATTACAAGTCGATGTTGGAGCGGTAAACAAATTAGCGAGTACTTTAATCACATAACATGTATTAAATAGTATTCAATCTAATACAAGCGAGTTAACAGCGTACCTATGCAATGGGAACTATACATTCGTGGTTCAACCACAATGTTATAGCACACAGCGTCATCATTAACAAGATGAGGAACCTGAGCACTTTACCATTTACGACAGGCAAAAACTACGGACTTACCTACAAACTTTCGTGACCTTTTTAAATCCTTTAGACTTTTAGAGTATGAATTTTCTCACCTTCTCTAAAGACCTTCACCTCCATAAGGAAGTCTTAAGTCAGTTTATAGATGTCAGTAAATGTAATTTAAGAGATTTGTTAAGTCTCTTAAGGAACTTAAAACCCTACTAGTAGCAGAACAAACAAACTACGTAAACATGTGTTTAAATACAGCCTAGATCCCCCTTGTGAGCCGTAACTTACTAAACCTGTAACTCGATGCCTTTTCCTCTTATAATTACAGTTACTTTGAGTGCCTATTTACCTACTAATGAGATCGTCTACGTCTACTCAGTAAAAATGAAAGTGATTTAGGTACTTCACCGTCTAGTATGTATAAAGTGGGCAATTATTATGCAAAGAAGCGTTCATTTCAATTTGTTTTTGCTAATATTTTATTCGGGTGGTTTTTCATTATCGTTTAGATAAATAAATCAAGTGAAGTGGGTATGATAAACGAGTATTTTTGACTGCGGATTTTTATTAAAAATCAAGATTATTTCAAGGCTAAATGGAATTAATACTCGTCCATTCTTAGGGTGTCGTTTCCAAATGGCAAAGAACTAAACCCGTCCGGTTGGTCTGTCTGGATATCACAGTCTTTTATTCCGAGAGTGTTGTCAGCATACAGTTTTTGGAGAGCAGACAGATCTCTTCTATGAACTTTCACACAAAAGTGAAGTCGTTTTTATATCGACTCACGCTTGGTCGTTTTAGAATTCCGCAGGTATAATGACAAATCGGAAACCTTATAGGATAACTTAGTTTTGTTCATGGTTTACATTAATAGGGCCTTTAAAAATGGGTATATATGCTGGTGCTGCTAAAATCGCTACTTATTATACCTCCATGGAAAGACGTGTGTTAATTACAATATGCACATGGACTGGTCCTATATAAATGAAATGTCAACTTAGCAACAAGCATTGTTAAGAAACACGCGTGCCCTTCTAGAGATTTTGTTATGATTAGTGACATTGTATGTACGTACGCACGACGACACATCAACCTATATAAAACCAGTTTATGTGGATCTCTCATCGTAGGGGAAATCTACGGTGTACGACCCGTAATTGAGAGATCAGCATTTTGTATAGGATGATGTGCTGTCATGTCACACATGACTTCCTTTGTTGAGCCTGAAAATATTTTGACACGGCTTCACACCCAAACGTAGGTTGGTTTGTACGTGAGGTATCTTTTGGTTGTCTTTTTTTCTCTCTTTATTTTTAGTTGTTTTTTACTGGTCCTTTTTCCATAAATTCAACAAAAGCCTCATACGTGAGGTAAACCTTCAACGTATAATGAGGTACAGGAAAACTGCTCGCTAAGGGATGTATGGAGCTATTTATATCCCTAACCCTCATTCAATTTAACTGAAAATCGGACGAAGGTGCGGTTCCAAGGACGATCGTCCTTAATTTCCTCCTTTAGCCTTTATGAACGCCTTCTCGATTGAATTCTCAAATAAATCATCGAGTTTAAGGGCAAGGTCTACAATCGTCACTTACGCAGTATATACATATGTATCTGCGTAATTTCGATAAGCGTTATTCCTGTCGTTAGCACACAACTATCAAACTGTAACGTTGCTAAAAATGTTAGCACTTGCCTCCACTGTTTGCCCAAAACATTATTTACGGGCAAATGCTGGCGCAATCTTGAGGCAAGAATTTGCGGCCGTGCTGAAGGTAAGTGTTCGCGCCCGTGCTGAAAAGAGTAACCGCGCCCGTGCTGGAAGCAAATGCTCTTGCCATTGCCACTTTGCCTATTATGTTTTAATGAAATATACATTTCATATACCTAGGTATCCTTACTAATCCTTACTAATATTATAAAAGCGAAAGTGAGTTTGTTTGTTTGTTTGTTACCTCTTCACGCTTTAATGGCTAAACCGATTTTGATGAATTTTGGTACAGAGATAGTTGGGAACCAGGAGACGGACATAGGCTAATTTAAAAAAAAAAGTGGGATGTGAGGGAGAAAGAGGGAAGAAAAGGGAAAACTTAGCGTTGTTATTACAAATCAATAAGGCGCAAGGGGAACTGTGTTACCCCGAATTTAACGCGAGCGAAGCCGCGGGCAAAAGCTAGTACTAAATATTTTCACTAATATGTCACATATTACCAATCTATTGAGAATTAAAGTTTCGCGACATTGGATTTTGCAAGAAACAATGTCGCACAACTTTGTTACTCAATGAGTTCGGGACAGTACAATACTTACAACAAACAACATTCACAAAAGTGTTTGTAGCCAAGTTAAAGCTAAATATACTCTGCGAACATTTCTGTCTCGATGTAGTATCTCATTATTATAAATCGCTTTGGGTTTTAAGTGCCTGTCTGGTTGAATACTTACTTTTATGACTAATTTAGGCACTTTTCACTTGCTCAACAGGGACCGGAATATTTTGATGTCGGTAGAGTTAATGATAATAAAATTCAAGTGGCTCTAATTAGTTTTATTATATTAACTTGATTGTACCTACCTTTCTATTGTATGGATATAAATGAATACGTGATTGGCATTAGAACGTGGCGTGGCGAGCTTTTAACTTTACTATACAATATTTACATTATATGCGAATAAATGATTTGTTTTGGTAGAGTACACACGAAGACATATCAACCTATACAAAACCAGTTTATGCTGATCTCTTAACAACGGATCGTACACCGCGGATTTCTCGTACGATGAGAGATCCGCATAAACTGGTTTTGTTTAGGTTGATGTGTCGTCGTTGTTGTGAGAAAAAGCACAAGCGTGAAATCACGCTTGTGCTTTTTCTCATTTAAAATTGCATATTGAACGTAATCGTAGGGCAATAAGAGTCACTTTTCGAGGGAGTGTATTGAAAAAGAACATGTGGAAATGATGGAACTTTGACCCCCAATATCTTTTCGTAATTAGAAGCTTCCCAGATAATGATCTAGAGCAAAACATATGTAAATGGGAAAACACGTGCTTTTCGGCTTCGGGTACTTTTACACCCTATATGTATGTAGGTATTACCATTCGGCCTAACCCTAACTTTCTGTTAATAAAAGTGCCGATTCGATTTTTTATTTACTAAATAGCTCTCAATTTGATCCCTCTCATGTTTTTTTCAATATCTTACGAATTAAACAAAGTGCATTTGTAGGCGTTATATGCGCTAACTCCTTAGCTTTTTCTGTAATGAAAACATTTCTAGAATCGTTGGTGGGTATTTAAGTATGTCCTCAGTTCCCAACACACTTTTTTAAAACGTAATTTCACGCGCCACTAAGTTTTACCTATAACAAAACAAACCGTCTAATATTCTCGGCTCACTACATTTCATTGATTGCCTGGGGAGAGTGTTTCAATAAATTGCGATATATTCACTGGTTAGGAAACACCCTCGCCGCCCAATGAAAATAGAATCCTATGTTTATTATACGTACGAATAAAAACAGGGTGTGGAAACACTGGATTACGTATCTAGGGCGGCTAGAGTTATTTCTAGCGTGGGTAACAAATCGGCTATTTACAGGCACAGCGCATAGAGGGTACTTCTAATAATGGGATTATCGTCACCGGAGCGGGCGTGCCCCGGGGGTATAAGATAGTAACAATAACTTCTTTGTAGTGCTTTACAGAACAACATTAATCATCAAGATATCTCTATAAAAATAAGTACATGTCTACACAGTAAGCGTGCGTGTCAATAATACCTACCCTATATTGGCAGGTCATGTAAGCTAGGCTTAAAGGATAAAAAGTAAATGACCGACGCCTGGTGTATATTTCGTACCTACCAAACAATTATGTGACCAATTAAATAACTCAAAGGAAAGGAATGAGGATAGACAACTAGAGAGAAAAGACCTCATACCCCAAATTTTTCCATTTACCCAGTAGATATCGACTATTATGTTCCTAGCTATACTGTAGTGGCTACCGAAATAAGAAAAACATTGTATTAAAGGGTCAATGGCGGGCGAATTAGGGTGGCTTTTGTGTCTGCGCTTAGAAATACAACTCTATTTTTCTATAGACCATTTTTATGAAATAGTTTTTCTTTATAACGTATTATTTAAAGACGAGCCGTTTTTCTTGATTCAAACGCCGCATTTAAGCTTTAAGCAAGAATTTAAGCTCAATAAATCAATTCTGGGAACATATTTGCAAAGTAAGAGCTATAAAAAGTTCCGACACCGGTAATAATCTAATTCACCGTTTTCTTCCTCCGGAGATTTGTTCATCGCGATAGGAGAACGTGTCTGAGGATAAATATACTGAAAAAAAAAATTATGTTCCTTTTTTGTGCGTATAGTGGCGTTAAAGCGGAAGATACATGGAGGACTACATATGTCGGCAGAACGACTTTTCCCGGAGCTCATGTGATAAAGTGGGTCTGTTATTGCACCCGCAAGCGTTACTAAATAGGCACTCGTGTGTAAAACAGGATTTGTTACCACCCTGTGGGTCCAGTGTGGATTCAGAATATAAAGGACTCGCCGTGTTTTAGTTTCCTATTTGTCAGCACATAACAAGCGCGCGTGTTGCCAGTTCCAGATAAAGTACTAATGTTTATTTATTTTATTTTGTGAATTGCGTCGAAATATAGGATTGTTTTTATTTGAATTGCATGAATTTTTGGGTTTAATTTCCAAGTCGGGCAAACTTTGCAATGCAGTAATTTCTCAGTAGCCGCGGAGTTTAGATTTTTGCCCCGTTGTTGGCAATAAGCACGCCCCTATAACATAAGACTTAAAACATAAAACTGGCAAAATGAGGGTATACTACTAGGTACACATCTGCCTAACCGTTATGTTATGCGTGTGTGCAAACAAATAAAGGTGACATGAAGACATAATATAATTGAAACAAATGATAGTCTGCAGTGCTCAAATATTTAAGTACTTATTACTAGTAATTAAATTACCCAGGTAACATACTAACGTCTGTTGTAAATGTTTTACAAAGATAGTAGATAAGGAAATATAATAAATATGTAGATATTATATAAATCCATTGTAATTTCCTTTTTTAAGTACACTGAAGCACAAAAGAAATTCAGCCTTAAGCTTTTTATCAACCACTTGAGGTATCTCAAAGAGCTTTTGCATCGCCACTCGTGTCGGGAATACTAAGCGGAGCACGGTGTTGTTCAGATTCTTAGCGTCTTAGCTAGAAATGAACCTGGATCACCTCCAATTTGTATGCGAGCTCGTTTGTTTTACGTACTTACGTGCAAGGAATAGAGCCCTCATCAAAGTAACCTAGTCAGCTTCTAAGATTGCAGAAAATATTTGCAAATTACTGGAGACAGGAATAATTTAGTGGGCAAACGAAGCAGAGTATTGCCGAATCACATTTACAACAGAAGTTCGCTTTTAACAATTATTGCCGCTTCACAGATTTTATTCAAATTTACATTCACCTAGCTTGAGGCAGTGAGGGCGAAAGTCAGGGGTTCATTAAAATTATTTCAAACAAACTGTAAAAGGTCTTTTACTTTAAAATAACTTATTTATGAAAATACTACATGTCTATGGCCATTCTTGCTATTGTAAAAGGTTTGGTATCGGCTTTGTCACTCAGCCAATAGCCACATCCGTATCCGTAGTTATGAAAACCACTTCCGCTGTCGGAACTTTTTATATACCCTTGCGAAATAGCTACCCAGAATTGATTTATTGCGTTTTAAGACTTTGCTGGCTGGAGGCTTTCGATAAACCCAAGCATTTTGTATTTATTTGTATCCATTTTTCTTGATAATATTAGAAACGGGTGTGTAATGTTTGGCATAATAACAAATGCTCTAATTTAACTTGAACTAACGTTCATATGACATAATTTTCATATGACATGATATCAAATGACATAAATTCATATGACATAATGTTTCATATCATATAATATTCATTAAACGTAATAACATTTAGTATAACGTTCATTTTATATAATTTTCAATATGTATAAATTCTTTTAATATAACGTTCATTTGACCTAAAATTCATGTTTAATGGGCACAGTTCTAGCCCAACTCAAATGGCACTTAACCAAACCTTAAAATATTCTATGCATGGTCGAGGGTGGGCTTGGTCGACGGAGCCCCGCTTCGCGGGTCTCCTACTTCTGGGTGGTTTATAAAAAAATAACCACGAAGGGGATGGCGGGCCCTTCTAACCTAACCTATCCGAGTCGGGGTGCCCTAAAGTCCAGATTGCATCCAGTTTCTCCTGGTAACAATAGTTGAGGGTGGCAGGTGTATAGGGTATAAAGTGAAGAAAAAAAAAACTTGATACAATATTTATTTAATAAACAGTGTATTCCTTTTTTTAAGAATATTATAGATTCGCTCCTTTTTGTTTAAACTATGAATATTAACTATGAGATTATGAATATATAAATGAATATTATGTCAAATGTGCATTATAGGAAATGTTCATTATGTCATATGAAATTAGGTAAAATGAAATTATATCAACAATTTATTATGTCAACTGATCGTTATGTTAAACAAAATTATGTTAACTAAAATTATGTCAAGCGAACGTTAGATATTTTGTTATTATGTCAATCGTTACACACCCATTAGAAACCTACCATTCTTTCGAACTATCACAACTCTGTAAAAGTTTTACGAAACTTTCATTTTAAATCCGCAATGGACATTGAAGATCGTATAAATCCGAAAAACCCACTACGCGGCCAAAATATTGCAGCAACATTGAAATGAGAATTTTGTGCGTACGATGCAAACGAGGAATTAGAGGGTTTTTATTCGACCAAAGCGTACGCAAGTACAGAGAAAAGTTTATTTAATAGATACTTAGCTACTTAATGTGGGTCTTGGTTCGTTACGGCACGGTATGAATTAGTCCTAAAATTATAATCCTGCCCGATTATATTTTTTTGTTTTAGTTTAAATATTCTTTAGAATCGCATTTACAGTTTTTTTTTTGTAAAATGATTAAGTACAATGCTTAAGTTCATGTGTTATAAAGTAACACCATTACGGTTTCCCTAATAAACATAAAAGCGAGTTGCTCAAAGCTAAATTCTACACATTACTTACTTTACGGACTATTTCTTTTGTAACCGCGGTAAAACAACAATGGCAAATAAAAACGCGAAATATTTCCCAGGTAAAAATCATCTCTGAGGGGAAATTCAACTGAAAAAATGGATGTCACACTCGTACTCGTACAGTGACCAAAGGGTATATTTAAAAAATTTTGACTCACCGTTTCTACACACTTTTTATGCGGATGGGAAATGATCGCCCAAAACGGGGGAGCTTTCCCCCGTTTTAGGCGGAGCGGTCAAGCGGACGAAAACCTACCCATGTTCCTTCTTTTGCCCTTTATGTTCGTTCCTTTTGCTCTTTATGGGGCCGTGGTATCTGTTTCGAATAACCCGCAACCTTGACAGGCAGTGGCCCTGGCAGGCCCCTCTGCGTTTCTACACACGTTCGTTTTTGTTTTCCATTTCTCGCTACCTAGCTTTGACATGAAACAAGTAAGTTTCCATACATCATTGTGTTTCAGGCATTTGTCTCACATAGACTGTTGGGTGAACACCACAACAACACCATGTTACGCCATTACGAGATTAGCTCAGATTTCGGTGACATTGTAGTACAAACAATGTATGTATAGACGTAGTAGGCAGGTACCATCACATACAACACAGTCATATATGTTGAACGTAGCAATAAATTCATTCTGGTGTTTCTTACGAACATTTAGCTCAGATTTATTATGATTGTGACGATGTAGTAAGCAGGCGTATTTCATTGTTAACGTCCCTTTTATGGACGTGTTAATTTACCTAATGTATGATTTGCCGCTCTGGGTATAAAAGAGACTTTTTGTTTAAATATGAACAAACTAGCTGGCACCCGCGGCTTTCCCCGCGTGATATCGAAAAAAAAGTATCCTATGTGTTATTCCAGACCATAGTTACCTTTGTGCCAAATTTCATCAAGATCCTTTAAGCCGTTTTGACGTGAAAGAGTAACAAACATCCATACATCCATTCATCCATACATCCTCACAAACATTCGCATTTATTATAGTAAGACTGGATTTAGCTTAAGGTTGTTGTACTCGGAGATCTGGATTAGGGATACTTAATCGAGTTTAGTCAGTCTCAAACGTTTTAAGAATATTTTAAACTCTCAGCTTAACTGCCAAGTTAACGTTAAGGGCGCATTTACAATTCGGACGAAATTATGCTGTTTTTTGGTACATTTTATGACTAAACTGAACCAAATCAAATGTAACTTATAACTACCACAAATAGATTGGTTCTTTAGCTTTAAACGGAGGAAACTGTTTTCTTGTTAATAATAGTTTTTGATACTGTAAAAACGATCGGCCGTTGCCATTAACCACAATTTTTTCGATACCGGGTTGTGTTTAGGTACATTTTTTGTTCTACTAAAAACACATTTTAAGATTTCTAAAAATACTACAAGTAGGCAAATATAGTCTATTTTAAATCTAGGAAAAAAAATTATGTCGCAGTGTCTTATATACTCGCACAAAAAATAAAATAAGAAACTTATTTTTCCATATATTTTGCTATTATGGGTGAATCTTAAGAGATTGCAATAAGGGTTATTTTATTTTTTGTTCCTGTTTTGATTTATTGCACAAACATTCCGGATGAAATCTCAATCCGCACTCGGCTGCCGTTGTGAGTGGACGCTGTATCGCCTGTCAGAAGCGGTTTGTGTTGAAAAGATCGCTGTATAAATACGAAATATTGGATAAATCAAATTTGATACTTGACAAGATAAGATTTACTAAATGACAATATTTTATTTCGCTAAAACAAATGCTTATTCGTCAAGAACTTGTTGGAGTGATCTGAAGTTCTACTTCGGTGACTGCTACTAGAACTCTTTGACGGATCAAACTAGATGTGTCGAGTTTGGGCTCGTTTTGTTAGTTATGACGAAACCTTACCTCCGGACTTGATGGAGTGACCTGAAGGTCTACTTCGGTGACTGCTACTGGAACTCCTCGACGGATCGAACTAGATGTGTTGAGATTGGGCTCGTTTTGTTACTTATGACGAAACCTTACCTCCGGACTTGATGGAGTGACCTGAAGGTCTACTTCGGTGACTGCTACTGGAACTCCTCGACGGATCGAACTAGATGTGTTGAGATTGGGCTCGTTTTGTTACTTATGATGAGACCTAACCTGCGGACTTGATGCAGTGACCTGAAGGTCTACTTCGGTGGCTGCTACTGGAACTCCTCGACGGATCGAACTAGATGTGTCGAGTTTGGGCTCGTTTTGTTAGTTATAATGAGACCTTAGCTCCGGACTTGATGGAGTGACCTGAAGGTCTACTTCGGTGGCTGCTACTGGAACTCCTCAATGGATTGAACTAGATGTGTTGAGATTGGGCTCGTTTTGTTACTTATGATGAGACCTTACCTGCGGACTTGATGGAGTGACCTGAAGGTCTACTTCGGTGGCTGCTACTGGAACTCCTCGACGGGTCGAACTAGATGTGTCGAGTTTGGGCTCGTTTTGTTACTTATGATGAGACCTTACCTCCGGACTTGATGGAGTGACCTGAAGGTCTACTTCGGTGACTGCTACTGGAACTCTTCGACGGGTCGAACTAGATGTGTCGAGTTTGGGCTCGTTTTGTTAGTTATGATGAGAGCTTACCTCCGGACTTGATGGAGTGACCTGAAGGTCTACTTCGGTGACTGCTACTGGAACTCCTCAATGGATTGAACTAGATGTGTTGAGATTGGGCTCGTTTTGTTACTTATGATGAGACCTTACCTGCGGACTTGATGGAGTGACCTGAAGGTCTACTTCGGTGGCTGCTACTGGAACTCCTCAATGGATTGAACTAGATGTGTTGAGATTGGGCTCGTTTTGTTACTTATGATGAGACCTTACCTGCGGACTTGATGGAGTGACCTGAAGGTCTACTTCGGTGGCTGCTACTGGAACTCCTCGACGGATCGAACTAGATGTGTCGAGTTTGGGCTCGTTTTGTTAGTTATAATGAGACCTTAGCTCCGGACTTGATGGAGTGACCTGAAGGTCTACTTCGGTGGCTGCTACTGGAACTCCTCAATGGATTGAACTAGATGTGTTGAGATTGGGCTCGTTTTGTTACTTATGATGAGACCTTACCTGCGGACTTGATGGAGTGACCTGAAGGTCTACTTCGGTGGCTGCTACTGGAACTCCTCGACGGGTCGAACTAGATGTGTCGAGTTTGGGCTCGTTTTGTTAGTTATGATAAGAGCTTACCTCCGGACTTGATGGATTAACCTGAAGGTCTACTGTGGTGACTGCTACTGGAACTCATCGACGGATTGAACTAGATGTGTCGAGTTTGGGCTCGTTTTGTTAGTTATGATGAGAGCTTACCTCCGGACTTGATGGAGTGACCTGAAGGTCTACTTCGGTGACTGCTACTGGAACTCTTCGACGGATTGAACTAGATGTGTCGAGTTTGGGCTCGTTTTGTTAGTTATGATGAGAGCTTACCTCCGGACTTGATGGAGTGACCTGAAGGTCTACTTCGGTGACTGCTACTGGAACTCCTCGACGGATCGAACTAGATGTGTCAAGTTTGGGCTCGTTTTATAAGTTATGACGTGATCTTACCTCAGCGGTGTGCGCTGGGTCTAAACGTGTACTTTTTTGAATGCTTTTGCTAACTGGTATAAATTCTCTTTATTTTTAATTATCATCGAATTATAGAGGCAAACACATCATTATAATGGCGTCTGTACATCCTCATGTCAGTGTATCGGTCACTCCGTCAAGGCTGGAGATGGGGTCTCATCATAACTAACAAAACGAGTCTAAACTCGTCACATCTAGTTCAATCCGTCGAGGAGTTCCTGTCATCTAGTTCATCAAGTCCGGAGGTAAGGTCTCATCATAACTAACAAAACGAGCCCAAACTCGACACATCTAGTTTGATCCGTAAAAGAGTTCCAGTAGCAGTCACCGAAGTAAAACTTCAGATCACTCCAACAAGTTCTTGACGAATAAGCATTTGTTTTAGCGAAATAAAATATTGTCATTTACATCACATCACACACACCCCACATCTATATCCATCCGTCGAGGAGTTCCAGTAGCAGTCACCGAAGTAGACCTTCAGGTCACTCTATCAAGTCCGGAGGTAAGGTCTCATCATAACTAACAAAACGAGCACAATCTCTACACATCTAGTTCAATCCGTCGAGGAGTTCCAGTAGCAGTCACCGAAGTAGACCTTCAGGTCACTCCATCAAGTCCGGAGGGAAGGCCTCATCATAACTAACAAAATGAGCCCAAACTCGACACATCTAGTTCGATCCGTCGAAGAGTTCCAGTAGCAGTCACCGAAGTAGACCTTCAGGTCACTCAATCAAGTCCAGAGGTAAGGTCTCATCATAACTAACAAAATGAGCCCAAATTCGACACATCTAGTTCAATCCGTCGAGGATTTCCAGTAGCAGTCACCAAAGTAGACCTTCAAGTCACTCCATCAAGTCCAGAGGTAAGGTCTCATCATAACTAACAAAATGAGCCCAAACTCGACACATCTAGTTCACTCCGTCGAGGAGTTCCAGTAGCAGTCACCGAAGTAGACCTTCAGGTCACTCCATCAAGTCCGCAGGTAAGGTCTCATCATAACTAACAAAATGAGCCCAAACTCGACATATCTAGTTTCATGCGTCGAGGAGTTCCAGTAGCAGTCACTGAAGTAGACCTTCAGGTCACTCCATCAAGTCCAGAGGTAAGGTCTCATCATAACTTATAAAACGAACCCAAACTCGACACATCTAGTTCGATCCGTCGAAGTGTTCCAGTAGCAGTCACCGAAGTAGACCTTCAGGTCACTACATCAAGTCCGGAGGTAAGGTCTCATCATAACTAACAAAACGAGCACAATCTCTACACATCTAGTTCAATCCGTCGAGGAGTTCCAGTAGCAGTCAGCGAAGTAGACCTTCAGGTCACTCCATCAAGTCCGGAGGGAAGGTCTCATCATAACTTATAAAACGAACCCAAACTCGAGACATCTAGTTCGACCCGTCGAGGAGTTCCAGTAGCAGTCACCGAAGTAGACCTTCAGGTCACTCCATCAAGTCCGGAGGGAAGGTTTCATCATAACTAACAAAATGAGCCCAAACTCGACACATCTAGTTCGATCCGTCGAGGAGTTCCAGCAGTATTCACCAAAGTAGACCTTCAAGTCACTCCATCAAGTCCGGAGGGAAGGTCTCATCATAACTTATAAAACGAACCCAAACTCGAGACATCTAGTTCGACCCGTCGAGGAGTTCCAGTAGCAGTCACCGAAGTAGACCTTCAGGTCACTCCATCAAGTCCAGAGGGAAGGTCTCATCATAACTAACAAAATGAGCCCAAACTCGACATATCTAGTTTCATCCGTCGAGGAGTTCCAATAGCAGTCACCGAAGTAGACCTTCAGGTCACTCCATCAAGTCCAGAGGTAAGGTCTCATCATAACTAACAAAACGAGCCCAAACTCGACACATCTAGTTCGATCCGTCGAGGAGTTCCAGCAGTATTCACCAAAGTAGACCTTCAAGTCACTCCATCAAGTCCAGAGGTAAGATCTTATCATAACTTATAAAACGAACCCAAACTCGGGACATCTAGTTCGACCCGTCGAGGAGTTCCAGTAGCAGTCACCGAAGTATACCTTCAGGTCACTCCATCAAGTCCGGAGGGAAGGTCTCATCATAACTAACAAAATGAGCCCAAACTCGACATATCTAGTTTCATCCGTCGAGGAGTTCCAATAGCAGTCACCGAAGTAGACCTTCAGGTCACTCCATCAAGTCCAGAGGTAAGGTCTCATCATAACTAACAAAACGAGCCCAAACTCGACACATCTAGTTCAATCCGTCGAGGAGTTCCAGTAGCAGTCACCAAAGTAGACCTTCAGGTCACTCCATCAAGTCCAGAGGTAAGGTCTCATCATAACTAACAAAATGAGCCCAAACTCGACACATCTAGTTCAATCCGTCGAGGAGTTCCAGTAGCAGTCACCGAAGTAGACCTTCAGGTCACTCCATCAAGTCCGGAGGGAAGGTCTCATCATAACTAACAAAATGAGCCCAAACTCGACATATCTAGTTCAATCCGTCGAGGAGTTCCAGTAGCAGTCACCGAAGTAGACCTTCAAGTCACTCCGTCAAGTCCGGAGGTAAGGTCTCATAATATCTCAAAAATATGAAATATTTTTTGATGGTACGAAGAATTACGAAAAAAAACTATTCAATGTATCAAAATGAGTTCACTTGACTAATATTTCCGTGCCTACTTTAGTGTGTGTGACTTTGTCAATGTAGTAGTTCGATTCTATGCCTATCAATTTTGCAAACGCGTCCTTAAGCTGGAATTAGAAATAATAACTTATTTAATTTAACTTTTAGCGTTGGAGTTTTGTTTCTTTAGTTAAGCAGAATACATATATTAATTAGTGACGGCTATGCTCCAGTAAAGTATCAAAGACTACTTTCCTTAAAAGATCAAAAAGCTACCATTACGCAAGGAAATTGTCCATATACTACTCTGTCAAGAAAGTAGGTACCGGGAAAAGATCAATAATACACAAAATGTCTGTTATTCATCCAAATTTATTTTATCACCTTCAAAGTATGCTCCTTTAGAAACGATACACTTGCGCCAACGAATAATCCATTCATCAAAACATTTTTTAAACGCTGCTTCCGGAATTGAGTTCAGTTCTCGCCGCGAATTCTCCTTTATGTCTTCTATCGATTGAAAACGGGTGCCACGAAGTGGTAATTTGAGTTTAGGAAAAAGAAAAAAGTCAGCAGGAGCCATATCTGGTGAATATGGTGGTTGCTGGATGGTATTTGTTGAGTGTTTGGTCAAAAATTCGTTCACAATGATAGCCTTGTGCGAAGGCGCATTGTCGTGGTGCAAAATCCAAGAATTTTCTTTCCACAAATCTGGCCTTTTTCGTCGAATTTGCTCTCTTAAACGCCGCATAACGCTTAAATAAAGAATATTATTTGAGCGTTATGCGTAGAGCGAGGCAAATCTTCCATCACATCTCGACCGCTTTTGAACGCTTTGAACCACTCTTATGCACGAGTTTTTGATAAAGTCGATTCACCGCAAGCCTTCTGTAACATTTTCAGTGACTCCGAACACGAAATTCCATTGGCGATGCAATATTTAAGACAAACTCTTTGTTCGATATTTTTGTCCATTATGAAATTCGCAATACACACTATATATGATATTACTAAAACCAGCACTGTATTTAATATAAATAACAGATGCAACTCAAACTCCGCGCCAAAATGGAAAACAGTTGTGCCAATCTAACAACTACAAAAAAAATAATTTGGAACCATAAACAAATCATCCATTCCCGATACTTTTTTGACTGAATGTATACCTCGGGATGCAGCCATAAACTAAACACAACAGAACCATGAATATTTAGAATTTCTTTTCGGGACAGATAAGTTTGTATTTTATATGGCTTCATGTCACGTATTACCTTTCTTCTTCTTCTTAATCGTACACTCTTGACAGAGTGGTCGTGATCATGGTATGTCCTTGGTGGCTGCCCTTGCGATTTCTCTGCACTTTTTTCTGTTAGTGGCATTCCTCGCGCACTCCACTATTGAGCTGGATGTCACTGATTTTATAAGGTCCGTCCATCTAGTTGGTGACCGACCGCGCGGACGCTGCCCCTCTATTCGCCCTTGCACCACCAATCGTTCCATTGAGTCTTCGTTTCGGATGATATGCCCAAACATTTTAAGCGTTCTTGCTCGCACAATCGAAGAAAGTCTTTGTTTGATGCGAAGCTCTTTTAATATATTTCGGCTGGAGCCAAAACTTGGTGAAGAATTGGTGAAGGCGGGAGGCCATTCATGAGATCATCAGGGCAGGCCCTTCACTGATGCTCAGACATGTTGCAACAAAACCCCAGCATATTGTTGACAACTGATTTATTATATCAAAATTACAATCAACTAATCGTTTAACTAATAAACTTTCACAATAAATTGTATTTATGACTCAGGTGTGATCCGCATCACAATTCCGAGGTGTTGACACTGCGACTGCTTCGGTAAAACTGCCTCGTGCTCGTAGTAATCGCTGCACCCCCGCAAGGGGGTGCGGCTGGCGGGGTATGGACACTGTCCGTTGTCCCGCGGTGTCATTATAGTGCCCGTAAATACGGGCACTCTCGTTGGGTTGCCTTATAGGCGAGAGCCTAGTGGCAAGCGCGTAGCACGCGACTTGCCTGTGAGTGATTGCTATGAAAGTGTTGGTAGGAGCGCCGCGGTACAATGTAAACATTACATCGTACCGCTTTCTTCACGCCACCTCGGCGGTCTGTCACCGCCAGGTGAGACCCTCGGTTACCCGGGGGAGGCCCGGCGGGTGACGACCAGCGACGGAGGTGACTCAGGCGCTCGCTACCGAGGCAGGGGGCCCCCGTCCGGAGACGCTTTCAGGTCGAGCCGAGCACGATCCGGACTAAGGGGCCGAGGTGTGTGTGTGTGAGCGGTAGTGTGTTTTGTTCGTAACACCGCTCATGTATGCGACAGAATCGCGCGCCCGCGCCGCAGATTTGTCGAGTGAGTTTAATCGCTTGTTTAGTGGCGTGTGGCTGGGGCTGGGTTGCGTCGTGCCTATATTAACTTAGAACACGACGCTAACCGTGTGAGTATAGTGTGTGTGGAGTTATTTTGTTTGAATAGGTCGCGTGTAGGTGTGACGGCCTATTCGGTGTGGTCAGTCCGGTGGGGTGGCGCCGCCGACGTCCGCAGGTAGCAGGTCGCGAGGCAGCCGCCTCGCGTCTGGTGGCCGCGCGTGCCAGGGCGCAATGTCCTTGACGTGGGGCCAAGATGAGGCGTCGGCGCGCGCGAACATGTTGGACGCGAGGCGACGGCAAAAGTCCTCCAGGCTCTCGATGTCTAGGTCCCGCTGGATGGTGGAGTTCCTCACATAGCGAGGGGCGGCGACTATCCTCCGCAGCGCCAGACTTTGTTGGGCGCGGAGCTTCTTCCTGGAGTCCTCGCTAGTGAGGGCGAGCCAGGCTGGGGCGGCGTACGTGAGCAGCGGGCGGATGTACGATTTGTACACGCCCAGCTTGGCGCGCAGCGGGAGGCGGGATGAGAGCACTGGGTACAGCAGGAAGCGGGCTGTCTTGCTGTTTATAATTACCTTGCGGACGTGCGGGGCCATGGAGAGGCGGCGGTCGATGGTGACCCCGAGGTACTTTACCTGGGGCGACCACGCGACGTCTATTCCGTGCAGTTTCAGGGGTGGTGGGGGGCGGACGGAGCCGGCGACTAGTGCCTGCGTCTTACCTACGTTCACCGACAACCTCCATTTCGACAGCCAGTCGGGCAGCAGGTCGAGCACGCGCTGCATCTTGACGGCCGCGTGCCTCGCGTTGAGCGAGGTAGTGATGTACGCGGCGTCGTCGGCGTACAGCGCGAGCGTGGTGTCGGGAGTGGTGGGGATGTCGTCGGTGTAACAAGAGTAGCAGAGCGGAGAGACGCAGCTGCCCTGCGGCACGCCGGCCGCTATAGGGCGTGCGCCCGACACGGCGCCGTCGACCACCACCCTGAAAGTCCTGTCAGAGAGGAAGGAGGAGACCACCTGTATCAAGCGACGGGGCGCTTCTGTCAGAGACAGTTTATATAACAGACCGGCATGCCAGACGCGGTCGAATGCCTTTTCCATGTCGAGGAATACTGCAACTGCTTGTTCCCTCTTGTTCAGCGCCGCCGTAAGCAGGTGCAGCACCCTCGACAGCTGGAGCGTCGTCGAGTGCTCGGAGCGAAACCCAAATTGCTCTGGGCGCGGCGTGACGTAGGTGTTCATGTGTCGCAGCAGGAGTTTCTTAAACACCTTGGAGATGGTGGAGAGCAGCGTGATCGGCCGATAGCTCGCTGCCTTCATCGTGTTTTTATTGGCCTTGGGCAGCATGATGACGCGCCCTTCCTTCCACGCGGCCGGGAAGGTGCCTGTGCGCAGTATGCCCGTATACAGACGCGCCAGTGCCGCTACTGTGCGGTAGGGCAGGTGGCGCAGCGCCGTGTTGGACACACCGTCCGCTCCAGGGGCCTTCTTCGGCTTTGTTTTCAGGATGGCGCGTCTGACTGCACAAGGCGAGAAGAAGATCGGATGCTCGTCGTGGGCTATCGGCGGGGCGAAGTACTCCCCAAGGTGCCTCTCGACTGCTGCGACGTGCTCGACGTTGTTGGTCGGGTTTGGCTCAAATTGACGCTCCAGGTGCTCGGCGAAGATCTCTGCACGGTCTGTTGCGTCGTATCTTGGCGTCCCGTCGCTGTGGAGTAGCGGGCGCACCGGAGCTGGGGTATTCGTCAGCTGTCTGCATAACTTATGTATCGCCGGCCAATCTCCCTCGGCGTTGTCAATTCGTTCCTCCCAGCTCGCGGAGTTTAGCTCCTGTAGCTTGGCCCTGACCTTCTCCGCGAAGCGGTTGAGGTCGCGCTTGTCTCTAGGACAGCCAGTGTCCTGCCACCGCTTGCGAAGGCGCCTCCTCTGGGCGATCATTGCCTTAATATGGGTAGGCAAGGGTTTGTAAACAAACCCTTGTGGCGTCGTCGGTGTAGTGGTCGCCTCTTCGTAGGCACGCTGGATGCAAGCGGTGATTTCTCCTGCCAGGCTGTTGACGTCGGCGGCGGTCTCAACGGGCCAAGTAGGAGTGGTGGTCTCCATCACTTCTGCGAACTTTTCCCAGTCCGTTGTGCGACGTGGCGCTGGAGGAGAGAGTCTTGACGGCATCTCTGATATGACGACGAGCACAGGTTGATGGTCCGATTGATACTCGTCGTCGATCACCTGTTGAGTGATTTGGTGAGCCAGGCCCCTGTGGATCACTATGTCCAGTACGTCAGGGGCCTTTGTGGGATCGTCCGGGTAGTGCGTCGGCGTGTCCGGCCCGGATACTACGTACCCGTGGGCCTCCGCGTCCGCGAAGAGGCGTCCTCCCCCCGTGTTAGGGTTTCGGCTGTTCCAGGCTGCGTGCTTCATGTTCATGTCGCCTGCGAGGAGTGTTGGGTGCGGCGACAAGTCTAGGAGCGCCCTCAGCTCGGTCGGGTCGAAGGGAGCGTTGGGCGGGTGATAGCAGGCGTAGAAGTTCATGTCCTCGCCGGCGACGTGTAGCTGGACCCCTAACGCGTAGAAGGTGGTCAATGCTGCCGGGGGGAGTGGCTGGTGGACGACTCTTCGGCTCACCAGTACCGCCAGACCGCGGTATGTGATGCCGTGCTGCGACTTCTCGTCCTTCCGGTACAGGAGGTATCCCGGGAACCTGGGTTTGTCCGCAGGCCCCAGTAGCGTCTCACTGATGAGCGCCACGTCTATCCTCTGGTCCCTGAGGAGGAGGCGGAGTGGGGCAACCTTATTACGCAGGCCGCGGGCGTTCCAGTGAATTACCCTCAACGAGCTAGCCATGGTAGAGAGAGAGTAACCCGGCCAGGCCGTCGAGGATAATAAGCTCCGCGTCTTGCCCCTGCCTTATGGCCCTTATGAGGTCCATTAATAGTTTGATGGCGCAGGCAGTGAATTCTTTGTTTACGTGGCTCTCGGTTTTGTTCGCCGAGTCGGTTGACTGCCTCGTGCCCGCTAGCGCGCCGCCTTATATTACTCGTCCCCCACCTCGCCTGACACATGGAGTGGTACGGTGATGTCACATTCGCACGTGCACGACGCACGTGCGCCGTTGCAGCTGTGTTTGGCTGCTCAGCGCCGACACGGCCATTCTGCACAAAGGTCGCCCTCGACCTTAAACAAAGAAAAACTGCGCAGAATATCAAGGTTCAACACACATTACAAACGTAAGGAGGCTCCCGTCCTCATCTTACATACGATACACATCGCGAAGTAAGGAGGCCCCTGTCCTCAACTTACGGATAAAACATACTTGCAAACATAAGGAGGCCCCTGTCCTCAACTTACGTCCAGTACATACCACAAAGTAAGGAGGCCCCTGTCCTCAACTTACACTCAACACATATACTTGCAAACATAAGGAGGCCCCTGTCCTCAACTTACGTCCAGTATACACCACAAAGTAAGGAGGCCCCTGTCCTCAACTTACGCTCAACACACATACTTGCAAACATAAGGAGGCCCCTGTCCTCAACTTACGTCCAGTATATACCACAAAGTAAGGAGGCCCCTGTCTTCAACTTACGCTCAACACACATACTGCAAACATAAGGAGGCCCCTGTCCTCAACTTATGTCCAGTATATACCACAAAGTAAGGAGGCCCCTGTCCTCAACTTACGCTCAACACACATACTGCAAACACAAGGAGGCCCCTGTCCTCAACTTATGTCCAGTATATATCACAAAGTAAGGAGGCCCTTGTCCTCAACTTACGTTTAATATATATCGCAAAGTAAGGAGGCAACTGTCCTCAACTTATATTATAAACAAGTTATGCAATACTTTTAGAACAGTTATGGAGTAATGAAGTTTATTACCTTTACTACTGTAGACCTTCCTCCTGAAGTTGAGTCGAATCGTTAGTCAGCCGGTTCTCGTTTGGTTCTGGTATTGCAATTAGCAATAAGACTGCCAAGATTGACTGAGTTGGACAGTGTAGTCTGTCTACACTCGGTCGTTCCGCTAGTTACTAGTTAACTGTATCCCTTCTACGAGCGTGTCCAAGCACGCGCGCGGCACGGCGCGAAGACGAATTCTTAGATGGCGCTGTTTTCATTGTGCCATCAATCCACGACACGGCCATTCCTGACTAGCACCCGTCTTCGAGTGTAGTTCCTGTGGACAAAATATGCTCAAAGAGTAATCTAGCTCGGCTATCCTGCCAATAGAAACAAAAGGTATCTGGGTTCAGTTATTAACTCTAATGGTTTTACAATGCCCTGTCACAGTGCTCCCTGCACCACATAATTAATTAAAAAGAAATCCGATCAACAAGTTACAAAACAAAGTAAATCTAACAATTCTGTTACTTTTATCATAGTTCATAAGCAATGCATACTCAAATCTAATTCTCGAGGAACTTTGTGATCGTGGATCTTCCTCACACGATCATGAGGGTATTTGTATATTCGCTTAGAGTCAAGCGTTTTTAGTAGGTATCTATCCCCGTCTACAGTTCAATGATCTCAAATGGGCCTTTGAGTTTAGGATCTAATTGTTTGATTCCTTTCCCTCAATTCAATTAAAATAATCGTTAAAAACTAACTTAGAAACCTGAGCCTTATTTTTATAAAATCGATTTTTATCGCAATTAGCATTTTTGCAATATTCTGTGTCGCACGCTCTCTCATCTCATCTAAATTAACGTCAGTCACGTCATCATCAACGGTCACTAAGCCAAGAGGACGTGCTACCCTTCCGATCATTAACTCAAAAGGGCCAGATTCAGTCACCCTATCAATGGTAGAGTAAATGACCAACTGAACCTCTCCCAATGGTTCCTGCCAAGAGCCGTCACGACTAGTCTCTACAGCTGTCAACATAATCTTTGATGAGAGAGCATTCGGCACCAGAATCGTAATAAAAATGGATACGACTCACCAGAATTCATCAGCGTACCGCTGGGATTACTGACGTGTTGCACCACCATCACAGAATGCTGCAAAGCTACTGGCGTTAATACCTCCTCCTGCTCCTCGGCCAAATTTAACCCTCTCAGCCTCATCTGCCATCCTCCCGAAGCAGGACGACTCAACATGTCCAGTCTCGCCACAGCAATTACACTCGGGCTCCGGACGCTCTGCGCGGCTCAAGGACTCGCTGGAACCAACGGCCCAAGACCGCCCGACCGCGTCCTTCCACTGCCCCTGCCACAATGTGCCCGTACATATCCTGGCTTCCCACACGCAAAACAAAGCATAGGATCATCCCCACTGCTTCCCAATCTCGGTCGCTTTGCAGGTGGTACACCCCGTCGAAGCTCTCGCTGTTCGACAGCAGCCGCCACCGAAACCAATTCGGGAACTGAGGAACATAAAACAGACAACAAACGCATCGAAGGAACTCCTCGTTGACGCAGCCAGTCATGGCCCCCACAGCATCCCCGTCCTGGTCACCACCAATGACCCGCCTCCAGACAGGGCCTGGTTGGTGCCAAAGGCACCGGTACCTTCCTCCATGCGAGCACTCGGAGCCGAAGAAGCTCCGAGGTCCATCCCACTTCTGATTTCGGCTGGAGCCAAAACTTGGTAAAGAATTGGTGAAGGCGGGAGGCCATTCATGAGATCATCAGGGCAGGCCCTTCACTGATGCTCAGACATGTTGCAACAAAACCCCAGCATATTGTTGACAACTGATTTATTATATCAAAATTACAATCAACTAATCGTTTCACTAATAAACTTTCACAATAAATTGTCTTTATGACTCAGGTGTGATCCGCATCACCATTCCGAGGTGTTGACACTGCGACTGCTCCGGTAAAACTGCCTCGTGCCCGCTAGCGCGCCGCCTTATATTACTCGTCCCCCACCTCGCCTGACTCATAGAGTGGTACGGTGATGTCACATTCGCACGTGCACGACGCACGTGCGCCGTTGCAGCTGTGTTTGGCTGCTCAGCGCCGACATATAGATACATTGGTGCGATGCGCAGTCCAGCTTATCCTCAGTAGTCGTCTCCAGCACCACATTTCCAACGCGTCTATTCTGCCGCGATCTCTTTGACGAATCGTCCATGTTTCCGCTCCGTAGAGAAAGATGGGGAAAACTAAGCACCGTATAAGTCTAACCTTGGTATTTTTGGTTATGCGCCTATCTTTTCAAATCTTCCTGAGCTTTTCTACAGCTGAACGTGTCACGGCACATCGCCTTCGTATCTCTTCCTCACAACTTCCAGTGTTGGTAATAGTAGAACCCAAGTATATGTAACTTTGGACCACTTCACAGTTACCTATGCTGTTGATCTCAGGTCTGTTACCCGTTTTGCGATCCACAATCATCATTTTGGTTTTCTCGCGGTTTATAGTGAGTCCAAATTCGAGGCTGGTACATTCTAGAAGTTGGAGAAGGTGTTCTATGTCAGGCAGTGAGGAAGCCAGAAGAGTGGTGTCGTCGGCGTACCTAAGATTGGAGATCATGCGACCCCCCACCGATATCCCTTTATCCCATTGATCCAGTACCTTGCGCATGATGTACTCTGTGTAGATATTAAATAACAACGGGGAAAGAATGCATCCTTGCCGGACACCTGCCAGCGTCTTAAAATTGGCTGAGTCAACCCTATCCACCCGAACTACCGCTGTTCCGTCTTCATACAGTCGTCTGATGAGATACACTAGGTGTTGTGGTACACCCATCTCTAGGAGTATGTTCCAAAGTTTGCTCCATTTGACTGTAACAAACGCTTTGCGAAAGTCAACAAAGCAGAGAAATAGAGGTTTATTAAATTTTCTAGCCTTTTCAATTAATTGTCTCAAGATGAGAATTTGCTCACGGGTACCTCTTCCCTTTACGAACCCGGCTTGCTCTTGAGCAATTTCCTTATTCAGAAATGCTTGTAGCCTTGTGTTCAGGATATGTAGCAGTACCTTGCTTCCGTGTGATATTAGAGAGATCAGGCGATAGTTGTTGCACTTCTTCGTTGAGCCTTTTTTGTGGAGTGGTATGAAAACTGACTGTGACCAATCCCTTGGCCATTCTCCAGTATCCCAAATCTGTGTGCAGATGGTATGCATTATGTTCACTCCGGTATCACCCATGCCCTGGATTACCTCAATGGGTATTTCATCTACGCCAACTGCCTTACCGCGTTTCAGATGCCTAATGGCGGCAGCTACCTCTTCTCTTAATATGCAGGGTTCCCGTTGTAATGGTTGAGCATAACTGACTGCAACGTCTGTTGCATTACTAGAGTCAGTGAAAAGGGACCTACAGTAGTCTTCCCATACTTTCACGATCAGTTTAATATCCACAACCGATTCTCCAGCAGTGTTCTCTACCGCCCAAGTTCTGGTCTTAAACTGACGTGTGATGATTTTTATTTTCGTGTGCAAATCCTTGGTTTCAAACTTTTGTGAATGTCTTTCCAACTCTGTGCATATGTTTTTCAGCTCTGTATTCCGGTCTCTACGACATGCAGCTTGAATCTGAGAACCTGAGGAATTTAGTTCTTGTACACTGGCACCATTGGCTTTAGCATCACGTCGTTGGGTAACTAGTCTCCATGTATCATTAGACATCCAATGTTGACGCTTGGCACAAACTGTTTTCGGTTGAGACATTTGCATGGAAGTTTTGATGAAATTTTTGGCAGAATTACCTTTACTTGGCCATAATTTACCACAATCCTGGCCCAAACGCGGGAGTCTCAGTTACACCACTGGTGCCAATTATTCACAAGTACAACAAAGACATAGACACATCATCACCAGAGGTCGGAATTAGGTAGAGTTGTTTATGTACATACATTGTTTTCAACAGCGACATAATAATGTGGATATGCCACAAATCCCGGGATTAATTTTAGAGAGCAGAAAAATCCCGTATAATAAATAAAAAAGAAACAAATATTGTTTTTATTATTATTTATCTGTTATATTGTTGGCCACACGGGATTTTTCATTAGAAATCTCGGGAAGATCCATATTAACATCAACATTTCGATGCAAGTACATAAATAACTCTACCTAATCCCGACCTCTGATCATCACACACAGACACGCTTCCCGACAACTACATAGTACAAACACGCACACACTATAAATTTTAATACCAATCAAATCTAGTCACTCGCAGCTAATCTTAATGTTCTCTTTGTGTGCTTCGTAATTTGCATTATGTTTATTTTAATAATCTTATCTTCTGTAAGCTGTGAAGCTATCTTTTATAAATAAATAAAAAACATATAAGTGCTGAAGTATCAGCGAAATGTACCAACAACACTATGTTTATGACTTGATACTATCGGTAACATCGATACTTCAAAGAGTAGTAGACACTACTCTTTGAAGTATCGATGTTACCCATAGTTAACAATCATCTAACAAGGCGGTAATTTACAAGGACATTAATTACAATAATCTCAGTGCTAGTCGACGAGAATGTTGGTTTGTTTCGGATTAGACTGACCGTAACTTCGGTTTTAAACCTCAGAAGCGCTACCAAGCCACATAGCGAGAATTGGATTGGATTTCAAAGTTCTGGTACGTTACTATCAGCTTTGAGTTTTGCAAATATGCACTTGGGGCCTGGTTCATTGTTGGGCTTAAAGTAAAAAATATAACTGTATCGAATGGAATTTCTGGTATGGAGTTTCCGGAAGCGTCACTTTTTGTCGTAGTTGTCTGAAAGCTAAATCTATGTTACTATGAAAAAGCGATAGCCTTCTTCGAACTCATAATGAACAACTTTAATTACCAACGAAACTGAATCTACTGTACAGTGACTCTCTGTCTATAAATAAAGAAGCAGGTTTCAGCAGTAAATTGATTCATACACGCAGGTTTTTTCAGTATTTTCAACAGTTCGCAGGTTTCATTTAATTCAGCTATAATATAAACCCAAAATATAACGAAACCACTGTTGTCTTTCTCACTTTGTGTCAACCTGTAGATTTAGTTTGCTTTCATTCTCCACGGAAGACAATTTAATGCAACGAGCTGTTCTCTTGATTGTATTAATATGCGTCACTTTTAGTGAGATTTACTTTAAGGCTTCGCCATCGCAATCCTGTACTAAAGGACCCTTTATTACCGAAGGGTGTTTTGTTCTTTTCCGGGCCATAAACATACCTATATATAGGCAGTTTGTTGGCAAATCCTCAGGGATACGATTCCGTCCAGATTTCGACGCTATCTCAGCCGTTATTTACCCCTTGAGTGCTGTCTGAATGGTCCCTGTGGGAATCCAGGGCGTTCCAAATGAGAGTACTTTTCTTTGTAGGTAACTTATTCGCCATGAAGTTCCCACTTACGGATAAATTGCAGATTGTGTGTCTAAATGTTCTCATCTCCTACATTTTGTATGAGGTACTTTATCAAAGTAAAACTAGTCACGGAATTACTCCTTTATACAAGAACATTTCTGAACTTTATATAAAAGTAGACATCTTATGTAAATGGTAATGTACTTGTATTTCTTGCTGAGTCAGCAAAACTCCGGAGGATAACTGCGATGTACCTAATTGTGTTATGGTTTAATAATGAGTCTAATGATATTGGTAGCAGTAATTCAAAGTAACGCATGTAGATACATACAATAGCTACAGCTGCTGTAACTGTTATTCGTGGTTCATGAATAACAGTCCGTTACTCTGTTGATACATGAACAATATTGACAAGATATATCTCAAGAGGATATATATACTACCGTGAATTACGATATACCCGATAGCTTTATTATTATTTATCGTATGTCTATAGTTGACTCTTTCGGCGCGTAGTAAAAGAAGTCTCAAGAGAATACAGTATATTCAATTTGTTTTTCCAATAACTGGAAAACAGATATTAAATGATTACTTTGACATAATATCTTTATAAACGGTATAACGTTTGTAATAAAAAAAAACATTGGTTACACAAATCTAGGTTATATCCAACACAAATTGGCAGCCGTATGATACTTAATTCTTGTTTAGAAAAGGTCCCTACTGGAGGTTGGCTACCAGTCTGGATTCATCTGAATATACTGCAAGTCATGTTCCTGAGTTGTAATAAGAATTAACCTGAATATAGTAGTAGTCCTAGAGCGGAGCAACGATTTATTTAAAAAAAACCTAATAAATAAATAAAATGTGCATAATAAACTCAAAGAGTTATTAAAAAGAAAAAAGAAAGTACTAAAAGTTTCTGATGTTGAAAAGAGGTACGTTTGTAAGGCAGGTGACTTTGTTTACATCGAAGGAAGTTTATTAACGTTCTATATAAAGAACGGAATTGACTCGAGTGTTTTCACTGCCGCTTCAGAGTTCCCCAAATGCCTTTTGTTTTCCTTTGACCTGTACTGATACAAAGAAATTAGCTTTTTATTCAGTTGGCTTAAAAATAATTATTTACTACCTAACGTAAATACAAAAGTGTTACAATGTGTTTTCTTGTCATAGACCTCATATGCCATCCTGCAATACATTTTGACACATCTACCCCTACTGTAATGAAATAAAAACCAATTCGATTTTCGAATGTGTGTGCACCAATATTCTACCGCGAGAATATTATCTTCAAAATGTATTTCCAATCTTGGTAAATACGAGATATATTTCCCTTTTTAGGAAAACGAATCGTTTTACCACCCCTTTCACCGTCCCGTTTTTTTGGTTAGAAATTAAAAACGATGGTATACTTTAGAAATTAAGGAGAAAACCGAATTAGTTATTTGTAACTTGCGTGTAATAAACGGATTTAAATAGAAACAAATTTCGATACCAAGTGGTACTTTTTGTGAATGAAAATAAATAAGACGAGGGGTTTTTCATTCCTGTTTAAAAAATAAAATGGGGATAAATGTTTTGCAAATATTGAATATGAGGAAAATTCATGAACTTCGATCTGGCAACTCTAAGGTTCGCACCGCAAATGACTTTCCGCTATTGCTGCTACAGATAAAAAAACGTAGGGCGAAACACATATTCAACTATTTTGGACCATTTGTATAAAACAAGTGTTTGTTAATGTTGTAAGCGTTTTAGTTCAATTTCAAATTCAAAAGCCTTTTTATTTCCATGACAAAACATTTTTAAGTTCTGTAACTAAACACTAGGGGTATATATATTTGTTATTAACATAAAAAGAAAACATTTTTAGATACTTATAAATTAATTCTATGACTATGAAATATTTGTTACATTTTATATAAAACGTCATGGCCCCTTTCGGGTATAGGCCTCCTCCAGTTGTCTCCAACTTTCTCTATTATTCGCGACGTCTATCCAGTCTCTACCCGCTATTCTTTCTAGTTCGTCTGTCTAACGAGCTCTTGGTCTACCTTTTAATCTCATTTATTTAGACAAAAACCCTCCAGTAGTTCAATTTATTTTATTTAAATATATTGAAACAAAATTGTATTACGTTGCCTAATTTTATTTTTGTTTATCGACGGCTAAAACAGACGAAGCGAAAATTCCAAATTTTAAATCACATTATTATCTAGCTCAAGTTGTTTTAAATCGTATTATCCATCTCATGTCACTAGAGGCTCGGGTAATGTCGTGTTATGTTTTCGTATACCTATTTTTGTTAACTTGAATTCAAAATCACAATAAATTTCATTCGTTAATAAATTTGTAGGTTAACTAGTTGATTAACTGGTAAACCATGAACCGCAATCTGAGATTGTGATCACAATAGAACATAATATGTACTGGTTACCTAATCTATAGCTGTTAGGACATACACTCTACCGAGAAATATATTACCTAATCAAGCCTGGCATCCATGCGTGTAATTGTTAACCCATATTTAATTTAATCGAAGAATCGTTCACACATGACTAGCACCTTAATATACCCTTAAGTATTGGTATTCCACTGAACATGCAACTTGCTTCGATATAAATAAACTGCCCGGTGAAGTGATGTTAACTCTAAGACGACCTTTTCATACCCACAGGCTTCATTAATTAGACATATTTTGCACGAAACGTAATGAAAAGGCAAGTCGGGAGATGAGAGTCAAAGAGGTTTGCGTTATTTTAATTATGCCTGCGTTCTTTATGAGAAGCTCGTCGTTATACATACACAATTACACATACTGATATTATATTCTGGCCATAAATTGTAATAGTATCCCAGCCCATAATTCTCGGCGCAATCAGTCTCAAGATCATTATTACCGTTTATCTTATAGTGTATATGGGTAAAACGTCTTTTGAATTGAGACATTATTACTTTTGATGCAAAGCCACTGAAATATGGAAGAAAACGGGATGTATCGGGTGTTATCTCTGTAAACAGAAGGCAATATTATGTTTTTGTATTAGTTACTTGAGTAGGAATGCAAAATAAACATTGTACCTTTATATTTGTTAGTATAACAACGTTTTCTGTTGTAATTTCCCGAAATTAACCGTTTACATACACACACAGCCGAGAGGAACAAACAGAGATGGTAATAAATACCAAAAGCGAGCTCTAAATAGTCCAAACTAACTAAATAGTCGTCTAAATGTCACGTATTTCCGAGAAGTAAGATTCATAGACACATAAAGTTGGTTGGTTATAGTTTAAATGTGGAATTCGGAATTCATGAAAGATCTTGAACTGGTTGATCAAGAGCCGATAAAAAGAGAAGTTTTAATTGCTTTTATTGTTCTAAGGAAATGACTTTTTTCACAAGAGCGTGTTTGTTAGGTGCGAGTTGCGAGACTTAGCGGTCGATAATCGATGTTAAAGGAGAATGAATGCTATCTCAATAATTGCTTAACAAACTAAGAAAACATGCCATCAAGATCAGATGTAAGGGATAAGGACCCGGGGTTGCGGGTTGTTCTAAAAAGATACCGCGGCCCGTGAACATTAAGGGCATTAGTAGAAGGAACATGGGTGGGTTTTAGTGAGCACAATTCTGACACTGCCCCCGCTCCGCTCAGAGCGGAGTTAGTTATTTGATGATTCCCCATCCGCAAAAAAGGAGATAAAGGATGTTGTAATACATGGCCTGTGTCAATTACAAACGTACGTAATTTTCCTATAGCTATCAGGTAGTTAGAGGACTTTTCCCGGCACAAGATGATCTTACCAGGATAATACCGCACGGTCATACCATATAATGGCGTCTAAGTACCCAATGGGAAGATGAGAATGAGGTACGGAAACTTGTGTGGAATCTTCAACTTCATAATATGACCTGCTTTGTATTGAAACTAGAGCAACATACGCGTTGTTTGTTCGCGGTGCGACATAACTCACGTGACGCGCACAAAGGTATCTCATAGACGAAGCCCGCCGACTATTGTCTGTAACAGCCCTACTTTGAGAACAGGTAAGTTCATATCTAAAATACAGGTATTTAATAATGGTGCAAATAAAGTTAGGAAAATTTATTGTTGAATAAATTGATTAGCAAATTTGATATCACAACTGTCAGTCTTAGACAGCTGCATGAAGTGGCTATACCTACAAGGCACATTGAGTGACGAGGGTGTCAATATGATTAACAATTAATTTTCCTGGCAGGATCTACATTGGTGTGTCAGTTATGTATGTATTTACAAAGACATTTAAAAACACTTGCTTTATATTATTTTCAACGTTGCCCATTATTACACAATTCTGTTGTTTGTCGGGTATTTGTGTATGTGACTTTAAATGTTTGTGAACGCACCCACGGCACAGAAGGAATTCCTAGTGTGAGGCAGAGTTGTGTTTTTTTTTTTATTAAAACACCCATTTTTGTAATAAGATAAATTGAAGGTCCTTCGCGTTCCGTTTAATTTGGGATTGAACCCCTATCTACATAGGCTACTTAAAAACCTATCAAGATAAACCTTAATTTGAATAAAATTTGAACAAACTTTGTGCAGTAGATACAAGGTTCCTTTATTTTTTTTTAAAACGCTGGTAATTTCTCCTGTGTCGTGGGTGCGTTTACAAAAATTGAAACTCACATACAAAAACAGCCAGACCCGAAACAACTATCAGCAAGTCATACAAATATTTGTTCTGTGGAATCGAACTCCGAGATCCGCGACACGCAGCGCAGCAGTCAATCGCTCAACCACTGCGCCATCCGTGCCATCAACCAGGTTTAACCAACAATTAAATTTAAAAAAATGTGTTACCAATTCCACATTGCAAAGACTTTTATAAATTAATTTCATTTTACTGTACTTCATTATTGTTTTGCATACAAGTCAAACATGATGTAGCAACATTTTTTTCTACAAATAATTTATTTTTCAGTCAATCTATAAAATATGTCTATATTACAGTGTAAGAGCGTAGTAATAAACGTCTAGAAAGTAATAAAAGTAAAAAAAGGCAATAAAATGTTTAAGAAAGCGACGAGACAGCTATTTGTATGAGAAGGTTAGATTCAACAGGGCTTTGTAAATACATGTTGTAACATTTTTATGAGATTTTTACAGTAACACCTTTTCCTGCCTCCTCAAATAGAAACGATATCGTAACATAAGCGAAAGTGAGTTTGTTTGTTACGTCTTCACGCCTAAATGGCCTAACCGATTTTGATATAGGCTAATTAAAAAAAAGTGAGAAAAGGGGGAGAAAGAGGGAAGAAAAGGGGAGAGAAAGATATTTTTTTTTCGATAATCACGCCACACGTGCCACACAGCCGAAGTCGCGGGCGGAAGCTAGTTATTTTATATTTGTTCACATTGCTCAGGTAGATTAGAAGTTATCTTCTATTTTACATTTTTTTCTTGTTGATGATGTGCTAATAACTTTAAGTAATAATATAAAATGAAGACTCGACAAGAATTTGTGAGAGATACAATCATACTACAGCTTCTAAAGTTAAAATAAATACAAAATCTCACTGAAGTAAACAAAAGTCTTCGAATTATAGAGGTAAGTTAAGTGTATTTTTTTAGAGCGGTATTTTTTTAAACATCAGTAGGTGGTGGTTACCTCATGATTACCTACTACTGATGTTTAAATCGACTACCCCAAATTTTGTAATACTGGTTCCACTTCAATCTTTATTAAATACATTTCTTTACTTTTTCAACAATTACATTTCTTAAAAAAAAAACACAAAATCCTTTCACACGCTCAATATGGACGCTCCACACATTAAAACCGCGAGAATCAATTGTACGAAACGATCCCGACCGTTGCCGCGCTGGACGTGTGGCCACAAGCCGGCCGGCATTCGATTAGACGTGACATGGCTCTGCCTTCTACTCGCCACCGCTACAAAGCTTTAAGGTATTTCTCGTAGCTAATGGACAGGAAAATCTAGTACTTACTCTTTATTAAGTTTTACAGCCATTGAGTGTAAATGACTCTTATCGCCACTCAGTTAAGACTGAATTTAAGTTTTTTTTTAAAATCTAATTGTGGGTAAAACGGTAATTTTTCTTGTGTCGTTTAAATTTAAACACTGGAACGTCACTGTAAATGCCACTTGTTATTACTTTTGGTAGTAATTAAATAATTACTTTGATTTATTTATAACACTCAATAAGGTAAACATAATAATATAATTAAATTAATTACTATTTACAAACTATAAATAGACACTCTGTAATTTACCATTTTTTACTTATACATATTTTATGATCGTTTATTTATTTGTATACATATTTTTTATACTTTTACATAATGTCTAATCAAAAACAAAAAAAAAACATTTACAAATATAAAAATAGTAGCCCACCGGTATCGGGAACATTGTCCAAGCTACCGGCAGTCAGGGCTCCAGAGAAAGGAACCTCCTAACAATACGAGCCGTGTCCAGGCGTACCGCTTTCTGTATCAAGCCCTTGATCCAGCTGCCTAACGAGAGCCTTCTCAGGTGTTGGTCGAGGCTCTTGGCAATTAAGCCATTGGCTGTAACGACTATCGGCACAAGGATCGCAGAGTCCACGTCCCACATGTCGACAACCTCGCGAGCCAAGTCAAGTATATATTTTTATTATTAGTTTGTGTCTATTTACAGTTTGTAAATAGTAATAATTACTTATCCATTTTCAAGTTCAGATCTAGTTTTCGACTATAACATGGAATTTCAGTTATCTTGTTGTTCATTTACCGCTAAATGTTGTAAACTATTCATGTTTTGATTATAACTCCGACATAATATGCTCGTATGACGTGAGTTACAACCTGTCTTTGTTATCGCTATCGATTTACTGTTATGCCTTAATTTACATTTCTGTATGTATACAAAATGCGCTGTAAATTCAATCAGTGTTATTGAATAACATGTATAGGCTAGACTCAAAATCCACTCTTCAGCGAATTCTGTCGAATATGCAATCACCTTTGTTTGTAGAAAGTACCCTAATTTTGCGGATGGAAAGTCATCACCAATTTCCCACGCTCTAGGCAAAGCAGGGAGGGAAGTGTCAGACTTGTACTGACTAAAACTCACCCGTGTTCCTTCCTTTGCCCTTTATGTTCCGGGGCCGCGGTATCTCTTTCAAACAACCCGCAACCCCATGTAGTAAGTACTCTTTGTCTTCACATGACTACACCGGTGATCACGGGTATGAAGTAGGACGGACCATTATGTTATTAGTCTAAAAGATTCAGAGTTTACACCTAACTTTCTGCAGTATTACAGATTTAAAGCTTATGTTTACAGAAGAAAAGATGAGAAAAGTTTAAAATGCGCCAGCAGTCTCTAAAACTTGGTGGCATAGTTTTTACTGGCGTTATGCCAACTTCTGGATTAAACCTACACTTATAATCTCCCTGACTTCCCTAAATGAAACTTGGCGCTCGTTGTTTGGATGGAGCTACTGAAAATTATATTTCGATCACCGCTATTTCAGGTTGCTGACATTTTACATGGATCGGCTTTCACGGATTTGCGTTCGTTCAATCCTTACTAATATTATAAAAGCGAAAGTGAGTTTGTTTGTTTGTTACCTCTTCACGCTTTAATGGCTAAACCGATTTTGATGAATTTTAATACAGAGATAGTTGGGAACCAGGAGACGGACATAGGCTATTTTTTTTAAATAAGTGGCATATGAGGGAGAAAGAGGGAAGAAAAGGCAAAACTTAGCGTTGCTATTACAAATCAATTAGGCGCAAGGGTAAAAACTGCAGGTAGCAGGTACCTGCAAATCAGGAAAGGGAACTGTGTCACCCCGAAAATTAACGCGAGCGAAGCCGCGAGCAAAAGCTAGTTTAAATATAAAACTGGATATGGCTTATAATACGATTCTGTTAAAAATACACGTATTTTAATACTTGTGGCGTTGCGTTACAGTTATTGTATTTTTTTGGCAAAAACGAGGTGCGGCTGCCTCCCACAGAAACATTTGAAGGGTTAGTGGACAAAGGTCAAAAATAATATAATTTGACATTTTTGCATGAAAATTGGTTTTAACTGATGATAAATATTTTAAATACTTATTGATTTATAAAATTTTAAAACTATTACATTTAATTGTTAAGATGATTTAAGTATTTATAATTTTTAAACGCTTATTACAGCATTTAGCAGATGCTAGTTAACACCTTTCCACTTAACTCTTCATTTATGGTCAACTTGACTTGACATTGAATTCTCTTAGGTGGGGCAGAGAAAGTTCACAGTGGTCCTCCATAACGAACGGACTGGAGCGATCTCAGAGACTAAGACTAAGTTGACCAGGATTATGTTTGGACCTAACTATACCTGATACTATGGAGCTCTGAGTTTGTTTCGGCTTTTAGACTAGACAAGTACGAAATAGCGGCTTCATCTAGTTTAACGCTGACATGTACGTATCGCAAAATAAAACTATAATAAATATAATAAATAAACATCATTTTTCATTTCACGCTTTTCGATTGATATCAACTCAATGCTCGTCGCTTCTACTAGCACGGTGTGACGCCAAGTTTGTAGGTGATGCCTGATTCCTTGAAAATTCCAATACATCGCTTGTTTGGGTATATGATCGATCCACTTCCACCTACGACACTTGATCTGGCGATCGTGGGCTTTCGTGACATTTCTCTAACACATCTATCATTTATATATCAGTAAATTCCAAGGATACGATGGAGACAACGGTTGACGAATACTTGGAACAACCTGACCTAGAAGTATTTACCTTCAACATAGGTATTTACTATTCAAAAGGTCATGGACAAACTATGTAGACGTTTAATATGATGAATGGGTAAGGATATTTACACGGGCTAACTTTATTGTAAGATATAAAACTACATACAGGGTGTACTAACCCTTTACGAAATCGTCAACCATGCATTCTGTATAACAAACTAAGTATCTCTACACTAAAAGGATTGCTGGGAAAAGTTTTTTTTGTTGTAGAACTCAATGTTACGCGCTCAAAGTATTGTGTTGATGGATGCGATGAATAGTACGGAGGTCGGAGAGGTATTTCAAGTTAAGTTATAAAATTAAAAAGTTGGAACTTCGACCCCTAATATCTCCGTTACTAGAAGGTTTCTAGGTTTGGTTTAGAACAAAAAAAATATCACGATGACAGATGGGAGAACAAGAACAACCTTTCGGTTTCGTTTAGGGTATTTTTTTACCCCCTCTATATTTATGAACAAACAACACGATTAAGGTTTCCTTACTACTTGTTTGTATGTTACATAAAAATGCTTTATCCCAGGTACATTAACTGCTATGTTTATTTCCTTTTCCAAGATGTATTCTATGAGATTTTATTACTACAGCATCCGTGTTATAGGTAGAGTAGTTAAACAACGTGAAAGTGAAAACTGCTGTCGTAAAATTGACTCACTTTTATGTTTATTTCTTTAATTCAATTCTTTTTTTGTTTGGTATCGAGAAAAAAATCTCTAACACATCAATCTATATCCCGAGTATTATGTATGTATAGTATTATATATGTGATTTATGGATATGTAAAAAAATAAACTATTAATGCCAAAAGGGCTCCACTTCAACGTAGTGCCAGAATGAATTAACGATTGAAAATAATGAAACAATGAAGGTATTAAACACTTTTTCACTTATTTTCATTTACGTAGACGTCAAAGTGCATCGCGACAATCAGTAGTTATTGGAGTATTAGAGTCATGCTCACAAAGGCCTTTGCTACTGATACGTCATTCATTCACTCATTCACTGGCTTATGAACACCGACACAAGGTACAGCTTTACGTACAGGCGACCCTTTCTGAATAGAAGCGAACGTCCGCTTTTAATACAAAAGCGACGTCACCTAAATGGATGTCTGACTGAACTGTGGCGATTTCAACTCTGGGCACTCTGATCCGAACGTTGCAAATCCATCTAGGCAAATGAAAGCCAACCTTAAAGCTGTCATTTGCCAAGTCAGTGAACATTTTCCATGTTCATCTTATAGTTTGTTTTCATTAAAATTTTCTTGATGTTGGCGGAGTTTGATTGTTATTGTGCACAATAATTCTTTTCTTTTTCTTTTTTAAATATTTTGCTTCACACTAAAATTTTCTCCTGTATCGTGGGTGCGTTTACAAAACATTTTTTCAAACACCCAGAACAACTATCTGTAGGCCATACAAAAATTTGTTACGTACGGGGTTCGAACCAACTGTGTCGTCGTTCAATTGTATTTGACCACAAGTGAACCATTAAAGTTCAACAGGTGCTGTGAAGATAAAAATAATGTTAAACGAGAGCTTTAATGATGGAGTCATAAAACCTCCAGTCCTTAGTCGTGACTGCCGTACAACTCACTCACTGACAGTCGACCACTTTTCTACCTTATAACTCGGGGCATAAGGGTGAAAGAAGTTTGAGGTACCGCAGCTCTGGAACATAAAGGACAAAAGAAGAAACATGGGAAGGTTTAATTAGTCAATAGAAGTCTGATACTCTCCCCCGCTCCGCCCAAATCGGGGAAGTTATTTAATGATTTCCCATCAGCAAAAATAAAACAGGGTGAAAAGAGTTCAAACATCTAGTAGACCGGTGAAACCCTAAATATAAGCAACAAAAATATATAAGTTAATGTAATAATAACTTAAGATATTTGTAAGATCCATCACTTCTATACATATAATAAGACTGTAAAAGATCGATTTCTGTACATTGAAGATTTTTATGAAAAATATAATAAGACTGTAAAAGATCGATTTCTGTACATTGAAGATTTTTATGAAAAATTGTTACAGGGGGTCTTAATTACCGTAATAGAAGCCAAAACAACAATTTTTAAAATTTTTGTCTGTCTGTCTGTCTGTCTGTCTGTCTGTTTGTCCGGGCTAATCTCAGAATCTGCTGGACCGATTTTGACGGGACTTTTTTTATTTGACTCAGTATCACCTGGAGAGTAAACTGGGATATAAATAATCACGCCGATGAACTTAGGGGGCAGGCAGGAAATTGAATCTCAGAATCTACTAAACCGATTTTAATGGGACTTTTTTTTATTTGACTCAACATTACTTGGAAGGTAAAGAAGGATAGAAATAATCACGCCAATAGACTAAGGGGGTAGGCAGAAAATTAAATCTCGGAAACTACTGGGCCGATTTTAATGGGACTTTTTTTATTTGACTCAGCATCACTTGCAATAATCACGCCAATAGACTAAGAGGGTAGGCAGGAAATTGAATATCAGAAACAAAGTAACTATGCCACGCGGACGAAGTCGCGGGCGGAAGCTAGTCGAAAATAAATCAGATTTCATTAACATTCAAAGAGCTTTCGGTTTCTCAGCTATATCTTACTTTACGCTCAAATCAAATAAGTAAATAAAAACGCTTCGATAAAAATCAAATAAAGTGTCTGGCCATTACAAGATAAAGGCGTTCCAAATATTCGTAAAAATTGTGCGTGCTTAAACCTGACTGTAAAAACGATTAATAAAAGAGTATGTCGATATAATTCGTCTTTCAAATATTTCCCTAACCTCGTTCTCTTTCGTTCGTAATGCTGAAATTAAAAGCTGAGATGATTTGGAGCACTCCCCGGAATTTTTCGCTCCACTTATGTACCTAATAAACTTTCTTTTTTTTTTCGGTTTTTGAGTATCTGAAGTCACACGTATCATGAATCATGATACGTGTGACTTCTAACATATCATGATTCATGATATGTTTTAGTAACGTCATGTGACTTTGTTTAAACTTTCGCTAGTTGTGCCCACCGGTTTCAACCGCAGCTATTGTGGTAGCGTGATGCTATATAGTATTTCGTGAAAGAAATTTAGTTGCTATTTATGTCGTTGTTTTACTACACTATTACTTCATAATGCTGAGATCTTATCGAAGTTATCTTTTAAAGCAGAGCATTGAGCAGATGCGTTAATATTATTACAAGTGTTAAATAATGTTCCTTCATAGACTTAAAGTTCACGTTGTACTTAAACCAAATAGGCTGATTTGCAACAGATAATCTGCTATAAATAAATCCACTGAACGAGTTCACAAGGGATGTTTCTTATCATCAAATAAACGTAGTCTTGCGAATTCGTAGCTCGTTGCTACTAGCGTAGCGGTTACTCGTAGCGGCGTAGCTTCCGTCGCTTGCTACGGATACGATTGCCTGTGCTATTGACATAGAGCTGGTAAAACACATGCTTTACATGTAGACTCGTATTATTTTTTATTATATTTTTACCAGTGAGAAAATAAATTGTAATGAAATGATTCATTTCAATTTATTTTACATGAAGATAATTATGTCCTGTCGGCCCTAAATTAAATTCTTAACTGTATAAAGGGGTTTGCCAAACGTGTCGTAATCAAACTAAAATGTCGTCTTATAAAAGTTTGTTTCTGGCTTTACAAATAACTGGTTAAAAAATTAATTGTTTGAGATAAAGTTGAAAGTTTACTTTCTAATATCAGGTACCCTAATTCAAATTTCAAAAGTCAATTAAAACTACTAATAGCAATTGATGAAAAACAAAGAAATTGAAAATTCAATTCTAATTAAGACATTAAATGCTATTCAGTACTGTTTTATGCAGAATAATGGAGGGTTTCAGCTAGATTGATTCGTTCAGATGTAGCAGCTGCACTGTGAGTCAAGTACCTACACTACAACGACGGAGTATGATTGCGAAGCATTAGCCAAAGAGACAATATTTCCCAGCTGTTTAACAGAGTAAACAAAAGTACTCCATAACCTTAACCATTAAGGTTCATTTTACATTCAAATCACACTGTATTAATTTCCTGATTCTTATCTAGTGACGACAAAACAAACAGACAGCTCAAACAAAAGAAATAAATTAAATATTTGGTGAGATGGACCATTTTGAAAGACTAATGTGATTCTTACAGAGTCAGAATATCATTCTTTTAATATATATCTTAGTAAAAATATCAAGTATATCGTATCATTGACCTACCGAAAGACCTTGGAATATGTTATGTGTACCTATCCAAGTTATCGAAAACAAGAGAATTGCTATACGGGAAAACGGATATTTGGATTGCGTAATTGAAAGGGCGAACCCTTTTCTGATCCATTGTTACCGATCGTGAAGACGGGAGGTTATTTATAATACGTATTACGAATTCATGCGATGCGGAAGATGTAAATAAAGTGAGCGGGGAGTGTAATCACAGACCTTGGCGCGGCGTGTGCACAAGGGCTTTACGGCACCGAGGAAAGAGTTTAAAACTGGTCAACACATTATGATAATGTTGATGGCTACATTCAGTCTCGTATTTCAATATTTTGGTGTTGGAGATAAATTATACATTTTCCATCAGTATCTCTGAATCATTACTTCCTTATCCGATGAAATGTATCTTTATAAAAGCTCGTTTGTTTACTTCTACAAAAGAGAAGATTGTGAAATCAGATCAGAAAGAAATAAATTTGTCGATGTTGCGCAGAACATCGCTCAAAGAAATGATGAAATCAATCTGCAATAACATTCACGCAAGTCGTGGTGGATCGACTACCGAAAATATGCGCAGTAATAGCAAAATAAACGTGAATTCAATTGTGAAAATTCTTTCTGAGAATTTTTGTTTCATGGAATGGAAAAGAGGATTTAACATTTTACATTCGCAACACACATTACAGCTAAGTATTTTTTTTATCTGAATCTCTTCGTTAATTTTAAATCTAATTGATTTAATTAGCTTGAATATAGAGAGAATAGTATGTATATATAGATACACTTTTGGCATATTTTAAAATAGATACCTAAAGGCGGAACTATCTAAAACTAATATTATAAATGTGAAATTAACTCTCTTTGTTCATTTGTGTGTTTGTTAATTTTTCACGAGCGGCAGGGCGGTTTTTTTTAAGCGGCTTTATCACGCTAATGAGTTAGAGGGTAAGCAATATTGTATTATGGCCATATTCCTAAACTGTTTGACAACTTTAATGATATAAATAGAACGGCTATAAGGCAAGGCAAGTCGCAGGTAACAGCTAGTCTAAAATATACAAAATGAAACAGAGAGTTATTAGGTATTGTATCAATTAATATCAGATTTAATATTACCCGGATACCTGTAATTTTCAATGTTTACAAATGTGTTAATGGAATGTGATTCAAAATATAATTTAATCAAATATGAAATGAAAGCATGAATTTAAAATAATATCTAAATAATCGTATTAAAGGTATGCCTAGTAAAGGAAATTAATCTACAAAACTATTGTAATATATACAGGGTGGAATTTTGTAATGCCACCTGAAGGGGTTAGTACTCTTAATACTTTAGATAGAAAATTTTACTCAAAAAAAACAATCCTTTATTTTTGAAAAGAAAGAAAACGGCATTCTAAGATTTTTTAAAATTCGCTTGCCGCACACGGTAATCGAACCGACTAAAATCTGTAAAATTTG
Organism: Ochropleura plecta; assembly: GCA_905475445.1. Classification (NCBI taxonomy): domain Eukaryota; kingdom Metazoa; phylum Arthropoda; class Insecta; order Lepidoptera; family Noctuidae; genus Ochropleura; species Ochropleura plecta. Next base: position 13,790,224 of record FR997734.1, read on the forward strand.
CACCCTGTACTGTTTTTTTTTTAAGAAAATAATAAAACTCACCTATAAAACATTACAGTATAACCAAATCAAATCAAATCAAAATATTTTTATTTTACATAGGCCTACATGGGCACTTATAAAACGTCGAGAAAAGATGCACGGTTCGGGTTGGTCGTTTCCTAAGGAGAAGAACCGGCAAGAAACTCCATGGTTACCTTTTTTAAAATCATTTAGTTTTACAATGTTGTTGTTGTTACAGCGTTAGCACTTAAGTATGAGAGGACAACGTTACGTTTTAAAGTTTATTTAATGTAATATTTCATGATTACAATAAGATTACATTTTTTGTAACTATACAGCCGCTCTATTTGAAATAAACAGAGCGGGATATTAAAGACAATAGTAATATATACTAATCGACTATACATATATATATACTACAGTCTGTTAGAAATTATTCAAAGGGCTCCCAAGAGCTTTCTCTTTCCAGGCTTATGAATAGTTGAACAATATTAATTATTTCTCCCCAATATTAATTATTCGTCCCCATGTTATTTCATTATGCTTATTTAGGCACCAGCGAATTAATAATTAAATTGTCGAGAAGATTACAGTAGCCGACCATCATAAAGCCGTGTCGTCATGATTTCAAACTGATTTCCTACAGATTAGATAAGATTACTAAGGTTTACAGATTGTGATCCGACAACGAACAAAGACTTAGAAATGTCCCCGTAACACAAAGACGACGAACCTGTGTTTCATAAATAATTCAAATTCAAATCATTTATTTCAATTAGACCATTACAGGCACTTTTGAATGTCAAGAAACAAAATGAATCTACAGTCCCGGTCACAAGGCATAATAACTTGTGAAAGTACTGTAGTTGCCCATTCCAAAGCGTTGAAGAATGGGCAAGAAACTCCATGGACACTCTTTTAAATTATAATATTTTAACAAAATCGTATTTACATCATTCATGTTGAGATTATACAAATATGTGAGAACGATGTAGAAAGACGTGCACAGTAAGAGCGTCCAGAGTAAATAAAAAGCAAAATTTAATTTTAAATCTAAATAAGTTTAAAAATGAACCGTGGTAGCTAAATATGCTTAGTCACTCCATTTACAGTTCTAACTTCAACTATCTTTTGCTCACGAATTTTCTCGGATGTAGAACTCATCCCTCAGGTACATCATACCAGGATAAAACATGTCCTAACCCAAGTCACGGTCTATTCGTATGACAAATTTCATCGAAATCCGTTCTCGCGAAATCCTGACAAACCATAAAACTCACATTCACACGTAGTTATATCATTAGACTGGATTTCCAAGCTTTGCTGAGCACACTGCCGTCAGCACGTTACTGGAATTACTGCATATTTTAAGCCTTTGCAGTTCGAGAAACGTCGCGCGAAATCGACAAAATGAAACTCTGAAGATTTCACTGAAAAAGCAGTTTATGCATTTCATATTTCACGTTTAAAGTCAAAAGCAAACGTTTATTGAACATGTAAGCTTCTTTAGTCCTTTATTAACTTAATTTAGCGAAATAATAATACCCAAAGCGCTTAAACAAAAAGGAAATTTTTATTCATATGATTACAATAATGCCAACCTCATCCTACCTTATTAGCTATTTACATATTCTTTGAATATATATTTACTATGTATCTTGACTAGCCATCTTCACCAAGCCACACAACCTTTTTGCAATCGTCGATGTTAACATCCAGATTGTTTAATTTTAATTCTCTAACTAATCAATGATTCTGTTTCATTTTTTGCTGCTAAAACATTCCATTAGCAAATGTTGCACATCTTCAATTATGTTGCCTATTTCACATTTCGGTGATGCGACCATTCGCATTAAGGAAGTTGTTTCCTCACGTTGAAATTAAAAACATAATGTAATGCTTCTGCTTGTATTTGATCTCATGACCTACAACTCGGAAGACGACGCCGTTAGCGCTAAACCAAAATTAAAAGTTATTTATTAAAATCAGGTTGATAAACAGCATTTTTTAATGTAAAATTTTACAAGAGTTTACACTTCCTAGTGTTTTAACTGGGATGAAGAAGTGGCGGAACAAACTACCTAGGAACACTTTCTGTTAGGTTAGAAGAATCAGATTTAATTTTATAATATTTGTGTAATAATATATTTGTTTTAAAAAACACTTAATATTCGCACATACGAAAAAAAAACAAAATAAAGCTTCGAGCATAAGGGCGTGCTTACACGTGCCATGTTTGGTCAAACATATGGCAGTAATTTTTTTCATTTTTTTGCTGCAAAGATCACTCTGTTCGTGGTTACTATCAGGCGTTCTAAACCTGCTACTTATGGAAGAACTACACAGCGGACGTACCACGCGCTACGCGTGCAGTATTACAATGCCTTTAGAGCTATGCTCAACCTGCCGTGGACTCCACGAACATGCCAGACGCACTACACCTCCACGCCGTGGAGGTGTAGTGCGTCTGGCATGTTCGCTGAGAACAGGGTGGACGATTTTTATGTAGTAATGAGGAAACGGGCCGTCTCCTTCATGGCCAAAATAAGCGCTACTAAAAATATAATAGTCAAGGCTTAGTGAAATATAAATTTGACATTTGTGACTTGTAATTGTTTAATTCAAATAAATTATTAATGAATGTTAAATAATAATAAAATATTGTCGACGTACATATACATTTTGTATTGCATATTGTAATTTATAGTTGTAATTAGTTTTTGCCCGCGGTAACGCTCGCGTTAAATTCGGGGTTACACAATTTCCCTTTCCTGATTTGCAGGAACCGGCTACCTGTAGTTTTTGCCCTTGCGCCTTATTTATTGTAATAGCAAAGCTAAGTTTTCCCTTTTATTCCCCCGTTCTCCCTGATTTCTCACTTTTCTTTGAAAAAATATATCCTATGTCCGTCTCCAGGGTCTCAACTATCTCTGTACTAAAATTCATCAAAACCGCTTGAGCCATTTAGTCGTGAAAACGTGACAAACAAACAAACAAACTCACTTTCGCTTTTATAATATTAAGTAAGGATTATGGGTGTATTACCTGAAGATTTTTTGTTCGTCTTTGACCTCCACCACTGCTTATCCCTGAAATTTTAATATTTGTGTATATATTTAATATCTGTTTAATTTACTATATAATGTTAAAATATGTATTATCTTTGGTTGTTCTCGTCGGGCTGACGGCGAGTACTTGGACAGGCACACGAGTGGCCAGGATAATTTGCCAACTACTTGCCGGGAAATATAATCTTGTGGAATCTGAGATACCGTACGACAAGTAAATATGTGCCCGACCCAGTTCGCGAGAAAGCCCCTGTCACGTTGTTCTCATTTCACTGTGTGCGAAAACCGAGAAGAGGGTGCGAATATTGAGTTGTATACATACCATTGTACAGAGTATTTTCTTGTATTCACCTTCACCAACTGTGACTTGCGCCTTACGCGTGCGATGACGACAGCATGTTCAGAAATAAAAAATCGTGGAATACTCAGCTTGCCTTCATTAATCACTCATAGAGATTGAATTGTTAAAATTTTGTAATTAATCTATCTTTGCATTAAGCTGGCTTTCTGCCAGGCGCTTGCAAGTCTACTGTCACACCTATTTTATGAGATCTGAAATTATTTGAATTCCGTTCCATTCTCAACATTTTATGCGAAAAACTCATGTTTTATATAAAATTAGTTTAATTGGTTTATACAAAATTATGAACCAATTTGGATATGGTCTACTCTAGAGATAGCCGTTAACTATTGCATATCCCTTTGGAAAAAAGCAACGCAGTAGTCATCGCCAACTACGTTAAGAAATTCAAATGCCTGTAAAATCGATCGAAAATTGATGTATTAATCAAGTTAATCAATTGGCGGCGTGCCAAACTATAACGATAAAACAATAATTTATCAGACAGCGGTTTGCTCTTTATTTATTGCGGGATGCACAAATCAAACTTTTATTTGTGTTCTGGGAATCGCTTTAACCACCTACAGAAGCAATTCAAATTTGTTTAAGTTGCTCTATACTGATATAAGAATTCATGAATAAGAGAAACATTAAGGTAACTGCCACGTTATATTGCGCTGCTGGTAGTGTTTCTGTTCAGTACCGTTTGTTGTTCTTTCATCACATGAAATATAAACTAAACTGGTATTTTAAAGATTCTCTTTCACAAGTTCTCTTTGCTGCGAGCTTGAAATGGTTTAATGTAAATTGAATTTTCTTTCTTTTTTTTACTGACTAAAACCCATCCATGTTCCTTCTTTTGCCCTTAGTGTTCTTGTACTTTTTCGAACAACCTGCAACCCCATCACCTCGACATCTCTTTGAGGTGCGCGTGGGACACGAACGCACCGTCAACACGGACTGTCGTCAATAGACAGACGGACAGTGAGCTACCCATTGCTCACCGTCGACAGAACCGCATCTACAGTGGCCTTTATGTTTGTTAATATACTATATTGTTACGTGGACACAATTTGAAGAATGTTGGCTATTTTGCTGCGCTCCGATGTAAAGTAATTTAATTAATGAAATGTAAACAAATTGTTTAGCTTTTAAGATTGGATATATTTTAAGCTGATATTAAACAGTGTTCATTTCAATGATATTTAGTCAAATTTGCAGAATCATACAAAGTTTATATCGATGTCGATCATATAAGTTTTTGTTCCAATGACATATGTAGCTATTTTCTCATATGAATTAATAATACTTGTGAATCCTGCAAATAACATAAAGTCTTTGATTTAGTACACATTGCTTAAGCAATAAATTCTTGTTTATAAGACATAAAGATTTCTAAGATAGATAGCTAGAATTTCAGCTACAATTTTAAAATGATCTGGCTTCTCACGTTTATTTCTTAGGAGTTGTATTTCGCTCCTGTAAAACAACTGTGTTGAAGAAGGCATGCAGCAATCCAAATACAACAGTAGTCCATAGAGGAACTTAATACATAGTTGTCGTGCCAGTCCCGATGGAATCGGAACGGCAAACCGCGAGCAAATAGAATTCCGCTGGCGACGGACTTCGCTCCGAGACTCCTATGAGATATCTAGAGCTTATAATATACTAGTGCTATATTCTTACACAGGGCGACGAACTATCCTGAATGACCAATCAATATTAAAGGGAAGGTACGTACCTATATGTTCAAAATCTTGAAAGTTAAATATTTTCTGTCAGGGCTTTTGCGCAATGTTGCAATGACCCAGTCATATGGTATATTAGATTTGCTTAGCTAAAGTATTGCTCATTACTTATTTAGCTGAACATTAAAATGAACTCACATAATGTAATGTTAAGCTGAAAATCCTAACAATGAAATAAATTGGCTTATCTTAATGCATACCGAGTAAAAAACTGGTTTATTATAACTACATACATTGAAATATGAAATAGTTCTATCAGCTAGAATGATTAAATTATGTCTGTACCTAAGAAATTGATAAGAGATGATAAATATCATGTTAAATTAATAAAAGATTGTTGCTACTGTAGTTTAAAACAAATTTCAACTATAAACTGTCATGTTTTAATTAAGATAGGTATTCGTATTTTCACTGGGTTTAATGTAATTAACTTGATTTACATTTTACGTTGTGTTATTTCGTGACTTATAGCATCGTATTGGATATGTCTACAATGTTGCTATAATTGATGGTAAATGAATAAATACAAAATTGGGATTGTATAACGGGCGCAACTCCACGCCTAAAGCGCGTATATTGTGCACGAAAAAAAACTGATAAAGCTTTTAATCTGTCAAACTCAAATATCAATGCAAAATCTAAATAGATAGCCGACCAAAATTTAAATGAACATTTCAATATTCTATTCCGTATACTCATAAACAATATCAATATGTTGAGAATATTGATAGTCTAATGCACTTAGCGTGACCCGATTTACCTGGATGCTATCGATGCCGGCAATATGGTTCACTCATCGATATTTCTGATATGCATTTCAGTATCGCGTTCACGTCGCACCGTTAGCAAAATATTCCAATATGTCTTCGGTGCGGTCCTCCTACCACTGAACTATGAAGTGACATGACGACAGCAAAAACTTGTACAAATACGCTCACATTGTCATAACGTAAATAACGTTGACTTTTATTCAATTCGGTGTTTTGATTTAATGTTGATGTTCAACATTTTATGCTGTAGCGACTTTCCGAAACATTTTCTTTTTACGCTTCGTTAACTTTATGTTTCACCATAAAAATGTAATCTCGAGATTAACGGATTTGGTACTTTGCCATGAAAATCTGTTGACATGAGCAGTGTAATCGACTTTTGAATCAGATATGTCAAGAAAAAACTTTATCTCGTAGCGACGTCCTTCAGTTAAAGGTTATAAAGGGTTAGTAATTCAAGTATCGCCATTGCCGGGGCACTCGTTAAGTGTCTCAACTCTCAACAGATCTTCTGATAAAAAATTCATGAAGTGAAGAACGCAAACAGATTTGTGGTGAGCTAGCCAAGTTAGAGCGAGAATTTGTTCCGGTATGTAACAAATACTGAGATTTTGACGGTACGGTTGGCGCAGTGGCTGAGCGACCGACTACTACGCTGCGTGTCGCGGGTTCGATCCCCGCCCGGAACAAATATTCGTATGGCCTACAGTTGTTTCGGGACTGGCTGTTTGTAAGTTTAAATGTTTTAAAACGATACAAGAGAAATTCTTAGTGTGGGGCATAGTTGTTGTTTTTTTTTGTACAACACTCTTATTTTCGTTATAAGATAAATTGAAGGTCCTTCGCGTTCCGTTTAATTGTGGGCTTAAGTTAGTTAACCGCTAAAAGGCAATCCTTTTTTTATTGTATATGATTTCGAATTACAAGCTTGATATTTTCATATTCACAAAAGCTTTTTGCGGGTGTTTTTAAATATGTTGTAAATTTTTACTAGTCTATTTTATCGTGTGGTATGTGCCTTACCTGGTGAGAGTCTTTATGCTGCCCAAGGGCCTCAGACCGATGGCCCCGGAACATAATTGGCAATAGAAAGAACATGGGTCGATTTTGATTTCCCATTTGAAAAAAAAGGACCCCAGACTTGGTTTAACATGGCATTGAACGCGAAGCTTAACCGGTTTTGATGAATTTTGGTACAGAGAGTTGGGGTCCTGGAGACGGACATAGGACATAAAAAAGTGAGAAAAGGCGCTGAAAGAGGGAAGAAAAGGGGAGAGAAAGATATTTTTAGATCATCACGCGGGTTAGTTAGCGTTGGCCCAAAGTAACTATGCCACGCGGACGACGAAGTCGCGGGCGGAAGCTAGTAAATTATAAAGCTAAGCTTACGTCACTGCTACTACTAGTGTACTATTTACTACTGAGTTGATATAAAACGGTTTCACGCAAAACACTTTATTGTTTGGTAGCAAGCTCTTAACTTTCTTAATAATGGTACCGCATTTAATTCCAGGTTTCTGCAAACCCATTGTAACTTGTGCAATATCACATAAACTAGCAAACTTGGCCCATTTTATGTAATTGGTACTGTCAGCTACACCATTATTAATGTTATGTGATTCCCGATCGCACTGTCCTACTTCTCCACTTAACTGATATATCTTCTGCAGTATCTGTACGAGTAAATATTGGGAACAACAGCGACCAGCGTCTTCCCGCTTCACTCATTCGAAATACATTTCTGTATATATTTTTTCTAGAAAAAATGTTGCCCCACACTAGGATTTTCTCCTGTATCGTGGGTGCGTTTACAAACATTTAAACTCACACACAAACACCCACCAATATATTTAAATCGCACTGCATTTTCGTAACTCCTCATATGTAATGCACGGCATAGTGTCCCAGTATTTTGTCTTGGCAACGATCAGCTGTTCTACCTGTTGCGATGTTCGAATTTACGAGAAAACGTAGAATCATAAATATTTTTTTTATTTAAAAAAAAACATTGCCCCACTCTAAGAATTTCTCCTGTATCGTGGGTTTACAAACATTTTAACTCACATAAACAAACAGCCAAAATGGCAAGCTCTTCTAATCATTAATCCCCCATAAGTGATTCAAGTTTACACGCTTTTGCAATACAAGTGGGGCGGCGACGGCAGCGAAAATAACAAATGAAAAAAATAATGCTTAGAACATTCCACGAGTCTAGTGACGAGATTTACTGGTATTCACGAAGAAAACCAAGTAACCCCGGCGCCCGACACTTAACTCAAGTCGCATGGCGGTGAGAATGTAGGCTACACTACTACGCCGCTACGCTGCTACGCCGCTACGCTCGTAACTTACAAGAATAATAGCTACGGGAATATGGATGGTTTTTAAAAGTACTTCAATTTATTCCCATTTCATTTACCTAATTTTACCTGTGTTCCACCAAATATACTGAATGTGCACCAAAATATGTTAATTAAAATATGTTATAACGAGCATCAGCGCACTACAATAAAAAAGTGTTATATCTTTATCCATTTTCTATTAATGCAAGTCGTTACTGGAGGGAGTCACAGTTTTAACCTAACCTAACCTACGCATTTTTTTAACATTCAGGAAAGAATATTTGGTGCACGATAAGTATTTTTGGTGAACACAAAAATATTATCCCGGGAATATTAGCTACGTTTGTTTCTGCCTCAAGGTGTTTTTGTTTCACAGAATGAGCGACCAGTGAGCTGTATTTTTTTGAGAGGGAATTAACCTAATGTGATTTGGGTTAATGGATATTAATTAACTTAATTAAGTTAATGAGTTGTCATGTTCACGTTGTTTCTAACCCACGTACATGTTGAGTTATTTTGTTACTTTATTGAAAAAGAACTGGTGACCCATCATTACCTTGCGTAGCGCCCCATCCCACTCTTTGAGAGGTGGGCCCTGAACGCCGACCTTGCCGATTTTGTTTTTATTTCGCTCGAAATTATAAAATAATTTCCCCACCCATATTCCTTCTTTTGCCTTTTATGTTCCGGGGCCGCAGTATTTCTTTCAAACAACCAGCAACCCCGGATTTTATTGGGTTTTGCATAAGCATGAAAGCGCCAATTTATATACAATTAATGTATATAAATTGGCACTTTTTATAAAATGTTGTTCCTAGATAATCCTACTAATATTATAAATAAGAAACTTTGTAAGGATGTCTGTTACTTTTTTACGCCAGAACTGATTGGCACACACAGGATACTTTGTATCCCGGTAATACAATCCCGTCGGTCAATAAACGAACTGTACGCGATCCGAGCAGCGGGCATCCTGGCGGGTAAACTGGTGTTGGTCTGTAAAAAAAACAGCCATGTGCTAGTCGGACTCGCCCACCGAGAGTAGGGTTGATTTTTACACAGCTTTAAGGAACCACAAATTTAAGTATATGGTAATTTCAACTCGATAACTTCCCGCGTTCCAAAATAAAGGGTTTTGACAGACAAACGGTCAACAAATTGATCCCTGGGTTCCATTTTTTACTTTTGAGGTACGGAACGCCTAAAACCAAAATGTAAGTTAGTAAATTACACGAACCAATGTACAAACTGTAACTACTATAAATAAATAAAATAAATAAATATCTTGGGACAACTCACACACGGCTATCTGATCCCAAGCTAAGCAGAGCTTGTGTTATGGTAACCAGACAACTGATATACATACTTATAGAATTTATAAATACATACATATTATAGATAAATCACACCCAGACACAGAACAAACAATCATGCTCATCACACAAAGTTTGTCCTGGGTGGGAATCGAACCCACGACCTCCGGCTCAGCAGTCAGGGCCACTAACCACTGGACCAACAGGCCCGTCAGCGACCATGGACTATCAGTTAAACGAAACTGATACTAATAGACGTAAATAAATAAATGGTTTTATTAACCGGAAGATCTTTTAAACTCCTTTGTTTTTGCAATTTAAAACTTTCGCTCATGTAGCCTCATATCTATGTTGCCCATCTACACTTTCCGAGCACATTTTTCCGTTCTCATTGTTTCGCAATAGTTACGTTTTGTAATAAATGTTGCACAAACTAATTAGTTTGAACACTGGCTCGCCCCCAACTAGTTACTAGAAACATGCTTTTAATTTCAAATGTCATTCTTAGTTATTTCTGTAAGGAAAATGGACGCAGAACTTTGTTAAAGTAAATAGGTGTACACAAGTTTTCAACATCTGCGAAGACCGTCTTCAGAAGCTGATTTTGTTAAAGCATGAGATTTAAAACCGACCAGTAGACTTAAGTGTACTGAAATATATCTCTGGATCTTAAAATTGCAAGAGGATTTCGACACCAATTATTAAATTATCATTTTAAAGCCCGTTGTTTCAGTTAAGTGTCTAATCATTTAATTGAGATATAAATTCGAGGAATTCACAACACTGTTTTCAGCTTGTTTAGTATTCAGTAGGTTTTTATTATTTAAAGTTTGGCATCTTAATATTCATTCTCAAGAATATAAGTGTCAAGAGGGTCCGGGAGATAATCAATAACAACTAACGCTTAGTGGATTTACATAAAAACCTACAACTTGATGCTAAATTTGTCCGTTCTCATGTAAATGAAGGGAAAACATGTTTGGAAGAATATAAAAGGTTTTTTTCCGTTAGTATGCCGGCCGACGAACAATTCAGAAGCATACGAAGATTGGTGTAAAAACATACAGCATGTATCAGAAAGGTGTGAAACGGAACTGCTCTCTTCATTAGATCTTTATCGTCATTGAAAAAAATCAACTGTCCTATACATTTGGGTCTTGCAGTTTTGTATAGGATAGTTATTTTTTTAGCGACTACGATGTTTGTCCTCCTTAGTAGTAGTTGTTCAGTGTATTGTTATGTACCTGATCTTTAAGTATGATTTACCAAATTTTTTGGTTCATGCTGTATTAGTCTGGTGTACACAAATAAATCGTGAAAAATTCGTTTGGATCAGAAATAAACTGAGACGACGGCAACACAAAATAGATACGGATCTGTATTAAGTGAGACGAAACTGTCTCAATGAAATAAAGTTATGCAGTTTATCACCTATGAGAAAGGTGAGTCTGTACGAGAAGTAACTGTGTGTACGATTGCCAGTAGCTATAAATGTTTATTATTCTATTTTAAAATCGTTCTTGTCAATCAGATGGGGGACTAGGGGAGGTTTCTATTCAAATTCACGACAAAGAGGACAATGGCGGGAACGATATTTTGAGCCGATGAAAGACTACAAACAAAGGTGCGGCATGATTTCAACGAATATTTATTTGGACAATGATTTTCTTCGTTTTAATTATTCAGTCGTAACCAGCATGAATTAACAAACATTTCTAAAGGCATTAATACTGTAAAACCCGCTAGCTATTTTCTCAACTTTTTTGAGGATTCTTGTAGGTATTTGGGCTTAAAAATTTGGCCCGATAACTGAACAGAAACATAAGGTAGACCTGCAAATGTGTGGTTTCTAATGACGAATTATCTGATACGAGGCTCATTGAGCAGTCAAAATTGGGCGCACATTTTACGATACCATCAAGAAAATGTCGGAGAGCGTCCACATTTACATACCTATACTATACGTTTCGTATATTACCTGCCTTTTTACACACCTGGATGAGGGTGATATGGCTATTAGTTTTCTGAAAACAGCTATTTATTTTCTCGGAAAAAACTATTTGACAATCTGTGGAAAGAACGATAGAAAATCAGTTCAAAGTAATTTTCAAAGTTTTGGCTGGTACAACTTTTGAGTTCAAACCTTCAACGCGGTGAACTGGAAACGTTAGAAAAGTTAAAGAATTTATATGAACATGGAACGAACTCCATACACGAGTCGAGAAATAGAAACAAGTTTATTTGTAGTATTAAGTTATAGTACAACGTTGCAGTTTCTACGTTTAAAATCCACGTAGTGTGTTTATTCTGCTCGACCTACATGTTTCCCACTGTTCGACAAAGTACAATTAAACACAAAAACATAAACATCGAATCGGTCTCCAAACATAAACGTTGAAATGGACGGGAAAATAAACGACGCTTTTATGAGCACAGATTGGAAGTCACGTCCGAGCACGAACATTTTCATTATTAGTTAGCTCACCGTATTGTCCAATTTATTGTCTCGTTAGAACACATTTCCTGCCATTTTGGGAACATTGGAACAACGGAATTAATCAAAGCTCGGTTATTGCGTTCACAATTCATAGTTCGTAGAATGTTCTTATATAGTGGTTGCAGCTTTGGTTGATTGCGCAATATGGCCTTTATAAGTGGATAATGGATGGTGGTTGGCAAAGTACTAACCCAGAAAGTCAGGACATATTTACCCGTATGCAAGGAAAGGGTTATTTATTTGGTCTGTGGATGGGTGACCACCCGTTACATACCGAGTTTCCTCCGTGCCTCGGAAAGCACGTTAAGCCGTTGGTCCCGGCTGTCATTTGTAGATCTTTGACAGTCGTTACAGGTAGTCAGTGTTCCGAAAGTCTGACAACCAGTCTTACCAAGGGGTATCGTATTACCCAGTATTAACTGGGTTGTGGAGGTCAGATAGGCAGTCGCTCCATGTAAAATACTGATATTCAGCTGCATCCGGTTAGACTGGAAGCCGACCCCAACACAGTTGGGAAAAGGCTAGGCAGATGTTGAAGGAAAGGGTTATTTACGAGTTGTAGAGATATCGTGGCCCCGAAATACAACAAGGCAAAATAAAGAACATGGATGGGTTTTAGTCAGTACTAGTTTGACTTTCCCTTCCGCTTCGCCCAGAGCGAGAGATCAGTTTGGATTATCTAAATAAACAACGCGATTACTCGGGTTGCTAAGTAGAGCTATTCTATTTTAGCACACCATTAAATACGAACATAAGTATAGGAAATGGGTCGTGAAACTATTCTTAAACTGCAACTTTTTACGGCAATAACAATTGCCCTCCATTTTGTTTGTAGAGAATACCGTTAAGACGAACGACCTCATTAGGTAAGAAAGCAATCAAAAACTTTCTTAAGTAAAAAACTTTGCTGAAAGTCCGTGAAGCTCGACTCAAGTAAATTATTTCAAGGGCAATTCTAAGGATCCCACGGTAGGTATTTTAAGGTGTTTATAACTTACAACCAACCTTAAATTACGCAAGCTGCTGTAAGCAGTATTCGGATCCTTAAAGGATTTAAAAAAAAAAAATTGTCCTCTTATTTTGTCTGTAACTTTTTGTCGGACTGTAAGCGTTAAAAAATATATCAATGTAAAAAATATGATTTATATTTAAAATAGGTAACTAAGGTCGCTGAAATCGCTTTTATTTAAAGTAAAATATAACCCCGATATAAATATTCTCTTCTACAGTACCTACCTATTTTATGGTATTTCAGTTTTAACAATGGGTTTAACATCTTGGGCTCAATCTATTTGTTGCGATGGCAAAACAAACAAAGCTGTCTTGCCGTTCCGCTCCGCAGCGCTTTGGTGTTACCTTGTCAAGTCACCGTCGGCGTCGGTTGCCGCGTCGTAGCGACAAGGGTTGGCCAAAGCTTTAGTAACGAGACGCCGGGATATAAAAGTCAAGTCATTGCAGTTGCTGTTTTTTTTTAAAAAGGTTTTAATCCAAAGATTTGAGTGGCATTAAAAACTCTTTTGTTATAAAACGTTGTACCGTTTTTAGTAAAAACAGAGAGTTTTTAATATTAACCTCTGGCTGCCTACGTATTTTAGTTTTAAACGCAATAGTTAACTTGTTATGTTACTAATATTTACATTTCAGTATAGTTTCATTTGAAACTAAACAAGTTTCATAACGGTAGCAGTGAATACATTTTCTGTTCTAAGATCTCAATACACGTAAAATAATATAAAACTAAAGAAAACTCCTCATAAATTTCAGAGTCAATTAGATACAAGTACGAAGGAGTTTCCTGTTTCGACGTCGGAGACTCGTAGTACCAATTTGTTGTTCACTTGAGAAGTCGAACGACGATATATCAACACAACTGTATTGCCTGGTCTGCCACGGGAACTGATATCAGTGGAATGAATCCACAGAATTGATAAAGGTCCACAGGAATTGAAACACCGTAGCATAGCATGGCCGTGCTATAAAGCAACGTGTCAGGTAAATATAATGAACTAAAATGATTAAACTAACAACATATTATAAAAAGGCATAAGAAAAGGTAGTTTATAAACCTTTTTCTTAAAAGTTCACCGTTTTTTTTTATCCTTCAACTGTGCAAACGAAATTAAACTTCAGTCGTCCTTTCGTAGATTCAACCTGAAAGAGTGATTTAAAATTTAAAGTAAAAGGTATGAAGTGAATCGGGTCGAGCCCCGCCGGTTCAGAGCTATTTATAGCACAAACAGAATGGTTTACGGCGTTTCTTCCTGACACCAACTTGAAGGAATGACTTTGGAACTGGCCACTGAGCAATATATCATGCAGCTGTTTGCCGCAAGGTGGACCAAGCTACTGTTACAGTTTGTTATTGTCACACACAGTAAGGTACTGTAAGGGTTTTATAACTTAATAGCTTTCGCCCGCGACTTCGTCCGCGTGACATAGTTACTTAGGGCTAACGCTTACTTTAACACGCGTGATGATCGAAAAAAAATCTTTCTTTCAAAAGTGGGATAAGGGGAGAAAAAGGGAAGAAAAGGGTTTCTTTCCTTTTTCTCCCCTTATCCCACTTTTTTTAGCCTATGTCCGTCTCCAGTGCCCCAACTATCTCTGTAAAAAAATTCATCAAAATCGGTTTGGCCATTTAGGCGTGAAGACGTAACAAACAAACTCACTTTCGCTTTTATAATATTAGTAAGGGTGTGACTGTGAATCAAACCTTAAAGTAGGCAAGCCGTTTATAACGGCATTCAAGGTTTGATAATTAAAATAAGAGACATCTTAGAGACATATCGGACTAAGAAAACTATCGCCCGATCTCTCTTGCGCCAACTGTAGCAAAACTATTGGAGAGTGTGCTTGAGTCTTGGGTGGAAAAGTACATAAATGTAAGATGTAATGTTCGTTAAATTGTCTGATTCTTTTTTAGTGTAAAAAACTGGGATTATTTACGTTTATTAAAAATGACACAAATACAAAGAAAATACAAAGCACGTCTTATCTAGTCGTACGCCTAAATTATACTGTCACACTCGAGTCAGAAAAGTAACACTCAGCTCTCGCAATCTTTTCCCACTCCTCTGTACTCATAGTTTACAATATAGAAACTATCTCTCTCACTCGCTCTCTCTCTTGCTCTCTGTCTTTCTTGAACCATACTTTAACTAACTAACTTACAGAGTATACTTAATACTAGAATACGCTCAGGTATCGGTGTATATCCTTTTTCCGATACTACATTAATATATATGACGCTCAGTTCCGGTTTAGACCTGGACTGTCAACTGAAACCGCGATTCTGGTTCTTAAGCACACTGTCCAATACTACACTGAACGGAAGACTCCGGTAAAAAACTACTGTTTTTTTTGATCTCACCAAAGCCTTCAAAATCTTCTAAAGATGGAGGACAGGGGTATGCTGATGGAACTAAAATGGAACGAAAATATTTCTATACTACGACTCGACTACAACGAGGGTTGCTTAACCTAAGGTGACCCATCCATTTCCAAAACCCTGGCAAAGGTTGCTTAATAAGGTAACTCATCCATTTCCAAATAACCTAAGCTGACCCATCCATTTCCAAACCTTGGCGAGGGTTGCTTAACCTAAGGTGACCCATCCTTTTCCAAACCTTGGCGAGAGTTGCTTTACCCAAGGTGACCCATCCTTTTCCAAACCTTGGCGAGAGTTGCTTTACCCAAGGTGACCCATCCTTTTCCAAATCTTGGCGAGGGTTGCTTAACCCAAAGTGTCCCATCCATTTTCAAACCTTGGCGAGGGTTGCGCCTTTCTCCAGCTAGATCTAAAGATCTCATCAACGGGCATGAAATGAGTTGAAACACGATATATCGCTGCTGTTAAAACTGTTAAGGTCCTCTTGCAAGGTTCAAGTGTCTTCCGTCACCAACATCGATCATATCAAATCGGATTTCATCAGAACTACATTTATGTGCTAAACTAAAACCGATTCGGTTCACAATTGAAAAATCAGTATGAAAAAAATTAATCACCCCCAATAATTGTTCCACCCTTAGGGCCGGTTCTTTTTTCAAATTCAAATGGGACCAACTTTGAAATATACTCTCTCCAATAATAAAAAAATAATCGGACGTCTCAGTCATACATAAAACACAGTAAAATTAGATTATTTTTTAAAATATATGGCTAAAATAGCTGAAGACTCTTTTATTATTAATATTGTTTGTCGGAGCAAGATGATAAATGTATAATTTTTCATAATATTACGCCTCGCCTGTGCATCAGTAGCTGCACCTACTCGACGACTATGATATTTATTATCTTGTACACATAGCTTTCGATGGTCATATCAACTACAAATTTTATACTTATTTATTTTCAAATTTATTCAGATTTGTCAATCAAACCATTTCATCAGTTTTGTTGTTTAGTTCACTTGTTTGTCACAAATCTAGCCTCCGAGCCATGACTAAGTTTTTTTTCCGTTAGAAGCTTTCAAGATTAGCCGTAATTTAAATATTATCTGCGTATTACTTCCTGAAAAAAAAAATCCCTCCTCAAGTAATTTGTTAACCATAAATCATTTTTATTGGGCGTGAAGATAAGCGCTTAACATGAAGTTTTTACCCAAGTTTGGACCACGCACCCCTGCAGAAAAATTCGTATCTATTGCGAAAATCTTTTACCGCGCGGTCAGGGGGTCTAAAGAGGCCAATTTAGCAGAATCGTTTTTAAATTGCTCAATGTGGGCTTTTTAGGGCACCAGTTCAGTTTACTTGGAAGTAAATATCAGGGGAATTCGTAAACTAAGTTTCAAAAGGCTGAGTTTCATTTATATTCATTTCGTAACACTACGCATTCATCATTTTCCTGCCCTTGTCCCATTCTATTTGTGGTCAGCGCATCACGTTTTCGTCTTGTATTCTCCCCTATCAGACGTCACGGCATCATTTACTCCTTTCTCCTTCATATTCATTCCTTACACAATCCATCCATCTTTTCTTTGGCCTCCCTCCCTCTTCATCCCTCCTCATTACATGTCCATACCAAGACAAACGACGCCCTTTCATTTTTTTGGAATACTACGCATTACGAAATTAATATAAATAAAACTTAGATCAGCCTGAACCGTATTCAGTACTTGAAAGTAAAGGGTTTACGCTAAATCCAGAAACAGAAAGATATATTTTCGTACTGCCAGATGAATTTTCGTACAAGTAAAACCACTCCACGTATTGAAAAAGAAAACGGAAGAATCTTAGCATTATCTCACGTAGATTTACATTATTTACTCGAGAGCGAGTGAAACGCAGCTTTTCTCAGAATACGCTAGACATGGAAATTCAGGATTCAAATTACGCGATATTATAGCGAAGGTTTTAAACGTGTACATTTCTGCATATTCACGTAGTTAAATTAACTCTATATTGGATAAAGGTATTAAGTTTTGGTGTCATCTTGTTGAATGTTCATGTTTGTAATATCCACTTCCACACCGTCACACTCATTTCATATAGTACTTTAAGTGAGATTTTATTGGCTGCTTACGGTCTCGTTGGCTTAGTTAGACAGTAGGGTTCGCAAGCTCAAGATTACAGATCGATCGTGTCAGTTGCCAGGTCGAGCTAAGTATATAATTACGATTTATTTCAAGTGGCATTAGTGCCATTATCAGCCTAAATACATCACTGCTCGATATAGGCCTCACCAAGACTGCGCTGTACCATTCTGTCCTGTTCATCTAGTTAAGGGTACGTGTCACATCAGTGCTTGACTGGCCCTCAAGTCCAAGTCAAGTTAACATAACTTCCAAAATGTTAGTGTTACAATAACCTCTGACAATCCTCCGGAGAATAAAGAGGCGATGTTATGTTTAATATGCTGTTTTGAAATGAGGCGTTACTCTGCGATCTGCTCTGCTCACTTTCTTTTATATGCTTCTGAAATGGCGGGCGCCTTTAACGAGATATTACTGTAGAAAAATATTGTCACCGTTCCCGAGAATGTGCTGGATAAATTGGCCGACTGATTCTCCAGTAACAGAGAACGAAAAATATCAAATAATAAAAGTATCAAAATATTTAAATTGTGTATTCTTCGTTATTCATATAATTGCTTCATAAACTAATAACTCCATGACAGATCAACTCCGAAGTCAACGATAATAAATATTTGTAAAGTAGACTCTGACGAAAGGTCAATTGACTTGTATGACCTGCAGATAGTTGTTTCGGGTCTGGGTGTTTGTGTATGTGAGTTTAAATGTTTGTCAACGCACCCACGATACAGGAGAAATTCCTAGTCTGGGGCAACGTTTAAAAAAAAATAAGATTTGGAGTCAAAAAAAGATAATATAGAGAAGGATACGGTTTTAAATGTTTCAAATATTCCTAAGGAAATATTTCGAATAATAAAAATAAAATGAGCAATGTTTTTATACTAAGTTTTAGGCTCATAAATCTCTCTACTTATTTATTAAAAAGAATAGTTTTCAAAATTATTAATAAGAAGTAAATGCTCCATTAAGTTAAGGTTCCCGGCCTCGTATGAGTAATGAAGTCTAATGTGCTGCCAGCTCCAAGCATGTTCACATCAATCTGCGACCGTTTTCAGCTGAAGTTCACGGCACACATATAAGCACTGCACCGGTTGGGCATTACCTCATTTTATTTTACTAGTTCAACCCGATCAGAAACGACGCTTATAAGTGCGGTTATAAATGTGCAGGACTGCATAGACTTCAGTCAAACAATTCAGTCTAGCTTGTGCTGGACATAGATTTCTCCTAAGCCCCACCGTGATACCCTATCCGCCAAGTATTGAGTCGGTCAAGTATTGAGTAATATAAGCGTAAAATTAAAGGTAAAATAATAAAAAAAACGACTAATCAATTTATTATTACTAAAATATTAGTATTGTGTAAACGAGTATTTTTTTGCACTGTTAACCTGTTGACATGTTATATGTACTAGGTACCATTTGTTTTTCTTGAGAAATGTATTTAAGCGCTTTGACTAATTATAAATTTTAATCATGTTTGTGTGCCGAAAGGTAAAATGTACATCTTATTGCAGTACCTACATTCTATACAAATAAAAACTTCTTATAGAAATAATCCCGGGTGGCCCGAAATGAGGCGATGCTGAAACTGCGCGGGTACTCATAACTGTACACTGACCTTAAAACGTGTACAACTTATATTTTACAACTCCATACAAAACTAAAAGCTAAAGTTATGGTTTAAATCGCCTGTAAACTGTGCTATGATTGAGTTACACGGTGACTTTATACGAAAGGTAGTTAAAGTTCATGACTAAGTTATAAAGCATAGGTTAGACAGTTAGCTCAAGAGAACTTCAGGAATTTAGGACCTATTGCTTCGTAAATGGTCTGCAAAGATGGTCCCTCACTTTACCGCTAAATTATTCCTATAATTACTGTTGTCTCTGGGGATCGTTAGCTAAGTAGAACTTTGGTAATTTAGGATCTATTATTTTGTAAAACATCCCTTTTCTGCGGATCGGATATCATGAAATAACTTCCCCCGCTCTGGGCGGATCGGGGGAGATCGTCAGACTTGTACTGACTGAAACCCACCCATGTTCTTTCTTTTGCCCTTTATGTTCCGGAGCCGCGGTAACTCATTCGAACAAACCGAAACTCATAGTTATTAGGTACTATAACTCAGGACTTGCTTATCCACAAAGACCACAAATAATAATGATTGTAAAAATCTTCTCGGATATTCTTATTCGTCTTGTCTTTCTTATTATCTTCGACGGCCTGCTAAGCATAAGGTTTCGGTTCGGTTCTCGGGTCGGGCAAAACGTATTTGGGTTTTTCAGGAATTCCTCAGTAGCAGGCATGAAGTCTGATTTTGATCCCGATTGATGGCAATGGGATTGCCCCTTATAACATGCGACTTAAAACATTACTGGAAATGGACCCACATTGCCAGTAATATTATAAGCCCCATGTCATCAAACGCACCTAGCGTTCGATGACAACATAAATGATAACTACTTCCGAAAACGGCAAAAAGTCTTTCATCTTCCCGTTATGAGCTATCCTCGAATAAACAAGTACACTCATATAATTCATGGAAACGTCACAAAATATTTATTTGCTTTCCTCGAGACGCGACTCTCGATTCCAAATAAAACAGACGAATCATTTGCGCGCTGCGAGTAAACGAAAATGAATTTAACTTTATATCCGTTGAAATGCAGGGAGACGAAGAGAGAATGTCGAAGATAAGCCTGACTAGTTGTATACGTTACTGAGCGAATTTAGTAACTTAGAGATGCAGATGATGTAGGGTTTTTGATGAGACAAAATCTCTGGAATTCTGTAATCAAATAGATATAGGCATAAACAACGGTTTACGAACACCGTGGTATCTGGAGGCGGTAGTCCTCGTACGACTGTGCGATAGGCACACGGAGGGTCTACACCGGAGGTAAGCTCCGCTGCCACGGTAAATCGCCACCCAGCGGACAGACCTCGGGTGCGATCCATGCCCTGGCCCTGGTTCAGTCCATGGTCTGGGGCGAGAGGAAATGGGAAGCAGTCACCTCCTTCTGCGAAGCAGTCATACTAGCCAAGGAGGTGGCCGGACGTTTGAGGGAGAGAATCTCAATTAAACCCAGCCGCCGTGTAAAACGCTCCGGGCGTCTGGCGCCGCGAGATGACTCCCGTCCACCGTAGATGCGGGTCTGTGGGTGGTGAGCAATGGTAGGTATGTCACCGTCCGTCCGTCTAGTTACGAATGGCCGTGTCGACGGTGAGTTCGTGTTCCGCGCGCGCATCGAAGAGCTGTTGCTCTGCGGGTTTTTCGAAAGAGATACCGTGGTCCCGGAACACATAAGGATTAATGATTTCCATTCGAATAAAATGGTATACGAAAGTGTCCAACAAGCATTAGGTTTTCTCCTTACCAGTTTCAACAGTTTATATAAAATTAAAATACATTTGAAGTAAACTCGGTATAAAACTCAGCAAACTAAGTAAAACTGCATTGTTAGGTTAGTAAGACAAAGTAGCACCAATACAACGAGTAAAGTATTCACGTAGTGGCAGCAGGACGCTTACGGCACTAGAGCAATAGAGAAGGGCATTTCACATCAGCGAACGTGCAACGTGCTTAGGTTTAAAAGTAAAGCAAAGAACCCACAACATTTGTCACCGGAATATGCCTCATTTTCTGGAAAGAATTGAGAATATTATGACTTGTGATTCAAAACTGCTTTTACAAAAATTTTGCATCTATCTATTCTCGATAGTTCCATAGTTTATAGAGTCAGTTTCAAAGACAGCTTTGTACAGATTACACGTGTTCTAATTTCGAAATTAATTAACATCAAAGTAATTACTACCCTTACAACAAAACATACTT
The DNA here is from genome assembly GCA_905475445.1 of Ochropleura plecta. NCBI lineage: Eukaryota > Metazoa > Arthropoda > Insecta > Lepidoptera > Noctuidae > Ochropleura > Ochropleura plecta. The sequence continues at coordinate 13,811,673 of FR997734.1, forward strand.
TACCTCGTGAAAACTGAATATGCGATATAGCGCAACAGAATTTCGAATTTCCAATACAGGAATTTGAAACAGACATAGCAGACACAAATACTTTACGCTCTATTGAACGTTCACAGAGCATACCCGAGAAGGGATTATGATGACCTGTAGCGTTTCAGGTCAACCAAAATGCGGCTTACGGCGAATTTGAGCCCCTTTGACGTGGTCTAATTACTAGTCCGGTGTGCAGTGACGCCTCACGGGACTAACCGTATAGTAAATAGCTTAGCAAACTGTTAAAATTTGGTGAAAAAGCTAGTGATTTTGTACTCCACATAAAACTGCAGTTCTTTTATAAAATTACTAGCTTCTGCCCGCGACTTCGTCCGCGTGGCATTTTTACTTTGACTAACACTAACTCTAACCCGCGTGATGATCGAAAAAAAAATATCTTTCCTTCCCTTTTTCTTCCCCCTTTCTCCCGCTTTTCTCACTTTTTTAGCCTATGTCCGTCTCCAGAGTCCCAACTATCTTTGTACCAAAATTCATCAAAATCGGTTTTGCCATTAAGGCGTGAAGCTGTAACAAACAAACAAATAAACAAACTCACTTTCACTTTTATAATATAAAGTAAGGATATTTATAAAGTATAAGGATAAGGATATTAGTTAGCATTTTCATTTTAACGTCCTGTCGTGAATGTTGACAAAATATTTGCATAGTTTCCACACGGAATTGTAGCGGAATCTGATTCGCAAGGGTAATTTCCTTGCGAATCACACAGCAGCATGCAGCAGTTGTGAAATGTTTGTTGTCATTTGTTATTCTTTTATAATTATCGAGTGACTCACATACATACGTACCTATCAAATTATTGTACAAAGTATATTTTGATAATTGTAGTGTACCGATACTTATGTAATAAGCAAAAGAAGCAGGTAAGGGTATGTATTGGGTAAATACACCCATACATTATAATCACTGAGATATGCGCCACAAAGTACAGAACGCTGCGAGCTAAGTACATAATAATATAATTATTTGCGCGCAGCATGTTACATCATATACTTGTACAATTAATCACATTGGCAGCCAAGTCAACACCAGCCAAGTAAACTTAGTGCTAATATGACGATCTGAATTCGAAACACAAACATAACTTATGTTACTACATACTTACGTATTATGTTAGAACCCATTTACTCGTTATCCAATTAATTATGAATACGAACTAACTTCTGTTACTCATTACGCGCGTCGAATAAGTAATATAATTATAAGTAACTTCGCTATCCTCGCCAGAAACGGCGAAAAACCCAGAGACGATAAACAGGCGGCGCCGGCGAACAATCTCGTGAAGTCAAATTGAGTTTGGCAGTAGCTCGTAAAGCCGCGAAAACCCGACACAAACAATTGAATGAGAATAAGGCTGGCGCACCACTCGGCAATCTTGGCTGGCCAGAGCGCAGCGTGGTAGCGAGAGTACTGAGTATACTCCAATCTGTTTGTTGTTGAATTTCTGCATCTATTCTGACCGCAAAGTAAATTAATTAAGTAAAGTCGTTAGTTCCGCTACCGTTTTTCCTTTGAACAACATTCAATTTGATTAGTTCACGGACATCCACTGATTGGATAGAAGGCAAGTTGTTTGAGGTCTGCAATGCTTTCTCGGTTTTTGTTGTATGTATATTTTGCAATGATTGGTCAAAGTTGCAACATTATTCATTATTTCAGCCAAAACATCCTATTAGCTGATGTCAGCAAAACTTTGTTTTCACAGCTCGTATAAGTGTAAATAAGTGGAATATTTTTCCCATTCCACTTCAGCAAGTTCCGGGAAAATAAACAGTTGAATTTATTCTGTTTTCTTTCATTCCCGAGGCAGATTGGAAAATTTTGCTGTTATCTTTAGAGGATTGAGAAAATAGCCGTCCAAGTTTAGACCTATTTGGACAGGCACATATAGAGCTCTTTCCTCAATAAAACAAATACTTTATCATTGTACATCATAACATAATGAATACGTAAATTCCCTTCTGTGAATTACTGACGCTCGTAGTAATAACCAAATTTATTGATTGCGCGTCACCGTCAGGTATCTATGTAAGACACACATTGGAAACGATAGTTATGCCAGTTTTATTGGAAGGTTTGTTTGTTTATGAGCAGCTCTTGAAAGCTTTGCAGAATTAGTACATTTTTACATAAAGTTGTTTGAACTTCTTATACGAAAAGGCTTAAGTTGACTCAATAAACGAAGAAGTAGTACTCATAGTAATTAGTATAAAGGCTTGCACTTGTTACTAATTCTTACCGAAGTAAATACGGAGCTCCGAGATCAGCACGACGTGACATAAATACAGACTATAGGAGCCGTAAATACTTATATATCTTCTTCCGATCTTAAAACTAATAATTTCTCAATTCGATTTTTCTTTGTAACAATCTGTATGTTCCCAATATCTTCGGTATGAACCATCAGAATTGCATGATTAGTTTGCATGGAAAATGTAGTCCCATGTTACGTTAACGTACTACACTGAATGCTTTAAGAACTTTGGAAAAAGACAATGAAATTCTTTAACAACGACCTACCTATATAATTGTTGTGGTTTGTTTATTGAATCTGTAGTAATGATCAAAATAGATCAAAGAAAATTACTGGTGGGGCCAGAGGACATTCTCATGAATGAACTAAAAGTACCTAGAACTACATAATGTGAATGGGGTAAGAATGTCATCCACATTTCTAGTTCGCATACTTAGCTTTCAACGTTGACAGCTCGTTCTCAGAATAATAATCGTCATCGGCTTTCAGTGTAATCGGAAGCAACTGAATACTACAACGTAGCTAGCACTGGGTAATACGATACACCTAGGTTATTCTGGCTGTCAAACTTTCGGTATTAGTAACGACTGTTAAAGATCTACAAATGACAGCGGGATGTCCCGGCCGGGTCCAACGGCTTAACGTGCTTTCCGAACCAAGGAGGATTATATTTGTTCTTAGAAAAAAAAAATGAGAACTGGTATTAAGAAAATGGGTACTTTCTAAGTTTTCACTCAGCTGTAATTTACATCAAATGTTGGTGGTTTGCAAATGAGAGTGAAACATGGAAACAAACTGTTTCTCTTCAAAACATTTTCAGTAAAATGTATCGGCCTCATTAGTCGAACGTCCAATTAATGAAGTTCTGGCCTAGTTTCAGAATGCTTAACATTTGTGAAGCAGACGAGAACGAGTTGAAAAGGCGGTCACGATCGAAGCGCTCAAGTGGTCACTCTAGGCTACAAAAATGTATCAGTTTTGATTTTTTAATGAAGTGTTTCTACAGTTTTAAAATGATTTATTTTTATTTTAGTTTTGATCACTTCCCGACTTACTAATCCAGCAATAAATCGTAGTATTTTCTTGGCTCTCTATTAATTTAAAAAAATCTGTGAGTAAAACAAAACTTAGTTTATTTTCCGGGTCAAATGCCCGGAAAATGAGACCAAACTATATTTTTTACTTTTAAGTTTACGATATTCGCCCGAGACTTTAGTCTCTAATCGCCTTGAGTAACCTTCCGATGTATACACATGTATGATGTAGGGGACATAAAACAAGAGAAAGATTCTCGGTTTACCATAATCAAGTCAAGTACAATCTACCTGCGAGTTACGAGTACGCTCGAAGGCTTGTCTTTTTTATAGATTAACTGAAAATAATGTATAAGTAGAAGAATAAATTTGTCACAGCTGCTTTGAGTAGAATCGGAAAGTTTATCATCCATTCAAAAAAGTTTCAGACAAAGAAATTCTGTTAAGTTAAAGTAATGGATAAAAAGTTATAATCCTTGCAATTTTTAGTTAGTAACACGATTTGTTTTGCATCTTATTGTTTGTTCGGGTAAGGCTTGAAACTTCTTAGCAATATTAATATGTAGATATACGATCGACTTAACTTATGCTTTGCATGAAAACTGAATAAGGTTTGTTGACTTTTTATTCAAATTAAGGTGTAACTAGGTACTAGGTAGGTATTTAATCTCTCTAGGGATTATAATAATAACAACTTTAGCACGTTATCAAACGTTACGTAGAGGATCTTGAACTAAATTAATACATGTTCTAAATGTTCCAATACTGTAGTATGCCTAATAGTATTGAAACATCAATTAACTAAATCAAAAGGCCGATCTGCACCGTCAGAGAAATCAATTTGCCGTGATTTAACTTGTCCATTATACTGCCAAGTCGTGATTTTTAATTTAGTGGGTGGTTAATTTATTTCACAACTAGCTTTTGCCCGCTCGCGTTTTTGGGTAACACAGTTCCCCTTTCCTGATTTGCAGGTACCTGTTACCTGTAGTTATTGCCCTTGCGCCTTATTGATTTTAATAGCAAAGCTAAGTTTTCCCTTTTCGTCCCTCTTTCTCCTTTACTTCACACTTAAAAAAAATTACCCTATGTCCGTTTCCAGGGTCCCAACTATCTCTGTACCAAAATTCATCAAAATCGGTTGAGCCATTTAGGCGTGAAGACGTAACAAACAAACAAACAGACTCACTTTCGCTTTTATAATATTAGTAAGGATAGTAAGGATTAATTTCCTTGAGATAACATTTATACATATAATACTAGCTGTGCCCAGCGGTTTCACCCGCTGAGGTTTAGGGGTATGAAAAATAGATGTTAGCCGATTCTCAGACCTACCCAATATGTACCCATTTCATAAGAATCGGTCGAGCCGTTTCGGAGGAGTACGGTCACTAACATTGTGACACGGGAATTTTATATATTAGAAGATAGAAGAAGATAACACCTTCGCCTAACTGTTTGCGCGTAATATAACTAGCGAAATGTGGAAAATATCGCTAGTTGTGTTTTAAGTCCCTAGCCTGTAATAGCGGTCGAGCCTAAAATCATCAACCGGGTATAAATCCAGACTCCTAAGCTGCTAATGAGAAATTCCTGTTAAAAAATCCCGCGAACAAACATCGTTTGATGATCGCACTGCCAACTACTAATATAATTAAAATACACATATTACAATATTTTAGGTACACAATGGTTAACAGAAAACGCTTATTTTATTATTGATCATCCTCCATAGCTAAAAGCGTGATGATATATATAGCATTTATGTAGGCCCAACGTCTTGTTAATATTCATGCAAAATTTGGATTAAATCTATTCGGTAGATTTTTAAATTTATATAGGACATACTCGTACATACAGCCAAAAATCTATCAACTGTTTTTTTTGGCTTTGGTATCGTTTATAGGCGCTCAGCGAATATAAAAAAAATACTAATGTACGGTTTTAACTTTGTGACGATTTTGATTGTGATCATAAATCAGATAGCCGTGGCTATATGAAATATAACCTGCTTTTTTTTTTGCGGATGGGAAATCATCAAATAACTTCCCCCGCTCTGGGCGGAGCGGGGGGGAGTGTCAGGCTTATACTGACTAAAACCCACTCATGTTCGTTCTATTGCACTTTACGTTCCGGGCCGCGGTATCTCTTTCGAACAACCCGCAACCCCGGAATATAACCTGGTCTCCTCCAGTTTTCAATCTAGATTGTTTTGCTTTAAAGACTTCAGTCCCACACTGAGAACGCAGGCATAATTAAAATAACGCAAACGTCGTTGACTCTCGTCTCCCGACTTTCATTTTCATTACGTTCCGTGCGAAGAAGCGTAAGAATGTCTTATTAATGAAGCCTGCGAAAATAAAAGGGTTGTGTTCACATGGTAGGTATGTTTCTGCGTTAGGATAGGAGGCAAGTCGCATGTTCAGTAGAATATACTAAGGGGATAATTAGGTACTTCTCATGTGTAAACGATTTTCCCACAAAATTGAATAATACTCGTATTTGGGTCAGCAATATCACGCATGGATGCCAGGCTTGATTAGGTAATATATTTCTTATGTTCTGTAGAGGTTTATCTTACATTAAATTTTAAAAATGATAATAACAAAGAAGACAGCTTAGGCATCAAAGAAATTTTATAAGTAGTAGTAAGGGATTATTTAAAAAATGGTTTGTCTCCTAAGACCTTTTTTTTAGCTTCAGTTATTACACTACGTAGTAGCTACCTAATTAAAAATTATGTTATCATAAACCACCGTGGCGGTCGACCCGCTTCGGCGGCGACGGCGAACTCTAGCGTCCTGCCCTGGTTCAGTTCATGGGCAAGAGGGAATGGGAAGCGGTTACCTCCTTCTGCGAAGCAGTCATAGTATAGCCAGGTGACCGGACGTTGGAGGGAGAGATCCTCAAAACAACCCAGCCGCCACGAGAGACGCTCCGGGCGTCGGGCACCGCGAGACGCATTCTGGCCACCGTAGACGCGGGTTTGCTGACGGTGAGCAATGGGTAACTCACCGTCTGTCCGTCTTATCGACTACAGGCCGTGTCGATATCTGCAAAACAGAGCGGCCTGCTAGGGCCACTATCTGGTGGATTTGCGGGTTGTTCGAAAGAGACACCGCGGCCCCGAAACACAAAGGTTAATTAGAAACATGGATGGGTTTTAGTCAGTAAAGGTCTGACGCTACCCCCCGATTAGCGGGAAAGAGAGAGGGGTAGTTAGGTGATGATTTCCCATCAGAAAAAAATGTACACGTATTGCCATTTGCCATCAACTAGATATTTAATTTAATGTATTGTAAGGTCAGAGAAAACAATACTTAAGGCAATTGACTACCAATTTAAATTGGCTTAACATACATAAACATGAATAGTATTGCTATAAATGGCTAAACAATAAATTCCGTGACTTAAACAACTTTAAGTGGATTCGACTTCATTATCATAATAAATAATTAAATATCTATTTGAATGGAATTACAACTTAATGATTCACCGATGACATTGAGTTTGTGTTTCCAAAACAAGATTAAGAATTCAAGTTTACACAAATATTCGAAAAAAGAACAAAAGACTACCGAGTATCCAGTGTTGACGTGACATGGATGTTACGATTAAAAAAAAAGTGAATTTTCATCGGCAGCTAACGCTGAGTTTTTGCTCAAAGCCGCCAAATTTTTTTCACTTGTTATACGAGTACCTATCCGTTCAAAACGAAATCGATTGAAGTGTACCTACACGGTATAACCTGCCTTTGTCAGACCGGTACACGGTAGTGAGTTCGTTAATATATTGCAAATTGCTGTAGGAGAGCCCCAGGCAAATTTAGATACTGACTTTTATTTTTCTCAAATATCGTAAAGACTTTTTCCCCAATTACCTTTACGTGTAGTGGTTTCTTGACAATTTCAATGTGTTTTTTTTTTCGATGTTGGAATGATGCATGTTGTTATGTTATACACTTATTCGATATGTATTTTAATAGTACTCATATGAATATGTGAGTATTCATGACGACATACATGAATTCCTGAATTACATTTTTATGAGTTATCTCTCTGTAAGGGCAGCACCCTTACAGTAAATGTTGAATGTTAATAAAATAAATGTTAATGTTCAAAAAGGTATTTTAATACGAAAAATGCACTAAAATAATATAAAAGAAAATAATGTAAAAATGTTATAAAAAATGTTTAAAATGTTAAATGTTACGCGAGCTCGATATTCTACCGAAGACTGACGTACTTGAGTACGTGACTGTATTACATTTTATAAATTAACAAAATTTGCAGTTCTCTAACTAGGCCAAAGTACAATGTGCGGTTGCTTGACCGTACATCTTGGCGGGGCAAAAAGAGTAAAAATTAAGAAAGAATATAACATCAATGTAAATAAATTCATGGAATAAAAAGAAATGTAAATAAAATGATTAATGTAAATAAAGTTAAATGTTAAAATCATGAGGCGTCGCGTAGGTAGATGCCGTAGCTCTTGGTGGCTTCTGTGGCGCTGATCTGGTTGGCGCGCCGGCGCCGTCACTGACGGCGAGCTTGCCGCAGCGTTTACAGTACACGTAGGCTCCTCCCGCGACGAATATTGACAGGATCAGAAGTCCCATCGTAGAGTATGAAACGATGTATTGATGGACATCGTGTTGCGACATTTCAGTCTGTTTTGTCTCTTCTTCCAATTCTTTCAACGAATTATGAAGTTTTTCATAATCGTTTTTTCACAAAATGCGTATTATGTTGGGTTGTTGATAAGTCAAGCGGATGTACCGATGTTAAATTGTTGATGTCATCTAGGTCTATCAGCGGTATTTCCGGGTTGACGTAAATTTTGTTTGTGTAGTAAAGTTGTGTATAATATGTTTCTTCGTTGTTTCTAATTATGCATCCTTCTTTGGCTTCTAAAATTCCCGTTGACCGTATTGCCTTCGTAGTCATACGACCTTCACAGATGATTTGCAGTTGACAATCCGTGCAGCAGACATAGAGCCAGGTATTCGGTTTTTGTAATGGCGTCCATTTGTTGTTGCATGACTCGGATGTGTAGATACATTTTGATAATGTAATATTTGTTATTGCTCCGATTTCGCATGGAATTTGATGATTTCGCATGTTGCGTGTTGGTTTGTTTAGTGAGCATACATATGTCCTTGGTTCTATTTTAATACAATTTTCCAGGTCACTGTCTGTTAGCTGCATGTATGTCTCTTTTCTCACATTTACTGCAACATATTCTGAGTTTGTTTTCATTGTAATTGACTGGTTGTTATTTTTGATCATCGGAATGGGAACTGTTTTATATATAGTGAATGGAGTGTCACCCGTTAGAGGTAATGTTATTTCGATGATGAAATAATTTTCAAACAGTCTAGATTTTACTTCTAGTAGTTTGTAAATATCAGCTAATTGGTTTTGAATGTTGTCAACGGGTAGCGATAATTGTTGTGGCAATTGTCCAGAGATAATGTTAAGCTCTTGAAAGAGTTGGTTCTGCGGTAAAAGTCTGGTGTCTACATGACCATGGTGTATGTTAATAGCTGTGTCTAAGAGCATCTGTTGTATGTGACGGAGTTTGGACAGAATGGTTGAACTTGTTAAAGCCATGATGTTAAAGTAATTCAACGCTTCATCTTGTTGAACAGCTTCGTCCAATTTCTTCAGATAGTTATCTGTAGCGTTAAGGTGTTGCTCTAATAGATTGAACTGAGTGTTCATCGCCTCTTCGTTTCTCTTTAAAATGTTATTGTGTGCTTCAATGATTGAGGTTTGACCTTTAATCAGATTTAATAAATGATCTCTGTTATTATGTAATGTTTCTATGTCCTTTTTATATTGTGTTGCGAACCTTTCATCTAGCACGCCGAATAGGCTGTTTGCAAGGTAACCTACTCCATCGACGAGACCTCGGGCAACGCGTCCCCTTGTTTGCCCATGATGAGTTTCCAGCATGTAGTTATTATGATCAAGTTCGTTGAGTTCCTGTTTGAATTCAGTCATGATGGTTTTGCACAATGTTTGGTATGCAAATTGCTCACACCTTTCTCCTAGGTGTTTCACAACTCTATGTATATTTTCCATGCCTTGCCAGTATGTTGTCATGTTGTAATATGTTACAATCTTCCAGTCATCGTGCACGGTTTGCAAATTGCCGATTTTGTCAAAATACACTCCTCTATTTGGTTCAAACGGTGTAACATTTATGCCGTCACTGCTCTGCCTTGTGGGTTGAAATAATGTTAGCAATGTTACGAGGATGCATAGCAGGCTGGAGCTTATCTTGTTTGATTTAAAACGTTGTTTCCTGTTGGTGTTATTTGTTGTGGTCTTTTGTTTTTCAGTGCAGCTTTTATCATTGGAGGTGGTGGTGTCAGGTACTTCTATAGGAGATTCTGTTACTGGGAGTTTTACTAATTTTGTTACTGGTCTTGTTAGTAGTCCTGTTTTAGTTTTTAACGTCACAACTCTGACCAGATTGTCTCTCCCCGGGTGAACTTCCTGTATTCTGCCAAGTGCCCATTTCGCAGGAGGAAGGCAATCTTCTTTAATTAAGACAATATCCCCTAATGATAAATTGTTTGTTTTGTTTAACCATTTACTGCGAACTTGAAGTTGTTGAAGGTATTCTGATGACCATTTTCTCCAAAACCCTTGTTTCATTTTATCTAATAACTGCCACCTATGTCGAATGTTGATGTTTTGATTTTCGATATTTTCTGTTGGCAAGAATGTTAAAGGTCGGCCGATTAAGAAATGTGCAGGTGTGAGGTAGTCAATATCGTCCACGTCCTCAGTTAAAGGGCAAAGTGGTCTAGAGTTCATACAGGCTTCTATTTGTGTAAGCAGTGTTAAAAACTCTTCGTATGTCAACTTTTGCTCTCCTAGGACACGCTTTAGGTGATATTTCATAGACTTAACTGCAGCCTCCCAAAGTCCTCCCGCAGTCGGCCAGCTTGGAGCGTTGAAATGCCATTCTATCCCCATCTCGTTACTCTTTTTCGATAAGGTGTCGTTGTTAAATGTTTTTGAAATATGCAGTTGTTTTGCTAACTCCCTTTCGGCTCCAACAAAGTTTGTTCCGTTATCAGAATAAATATGTCTCGGACATCCTCGTCGTCCGATCATGCGGTTAAGAGCCAGTATAAATGTTTGAGATGATAAATCTGATGCAAGTTCTAAATGCACCGCCTTTGTTGTCATGCATACGAATACAACGACGTAACCCTTACTCGTTCTGACGCCCCGGCCCTTGTTTAATTTAACGTTAACAAACCCTGTGAAGTCCACTCCTGTGTGGTAGAATGGTGGCGATTGTGTTATTCTCTCCCTGGGTAGGTCAGCCATCAATTGGTATTGTTTCGATGGTTTGAAGCGACAACATTTTACACAGTCCTGCAGGTATTTTTTAACAGTGTTATTTCCACCTGTGATCCAGTATTTCTGTCTCAATGTAGCCATAGTTAGCCTCGCTCCACCATGCAGTGTTGTAGAATGTGCACGAGCAATTAAGAGATGCGCCAGTTTGCTGTTTTTTGGGATGATAGCTGGGTGTTTTGTTTCTTCTGGTAAGTTTGAATTCTTTAGTCTCCCTCCGACACGCAAAATGTTATTTTCATCCAGGTAAGGGTACAGTTTTTGGAGTCCTCTATTTTTGCTTATTCTTCCTTTAGCCTTTAATTCATTAATTTCTTGTTCATAATATTCGTTTTGTACATGTTTTATTATTATATTAGTAGCGCATCGAATATCAAAGAGTGTTAAATTACATTGTTTTGACGCGTGCGAGTCATTAATGTTTGGATGATTCATAGCTGCGGCTTCCCCGTGCCGATTGTTTTGCGACGTCCTTGTTATGAAACGCGACACCCAAGCTACGATGCGTATTATAGTCATAATACAACTGTTCTTGTTAAGTAATTCTGTTATAAAGTTGATGTTTTTGTGTTCCGTAATTTGTGACGTAACTGCATGCACCTTTTTTAGTTCTATTTCAGGCATCTTTATCATGTCATGTGCTTCAGGAATGAATTCACTGTTAAGCCATTCCGGTCCACTAAACCACAGAGGAAAGTTGTGTAACTGAGACGGTAGTAGTCCACGTGACGCGCAGTCGGCCGGGTTTTGTTCAGATCTCACGTGTTTCCAATTCTCTGCGGGCACTACAGATATGATCTCTTGAACTCTGTGTCCGACGTAGGCTTTCCATCGCGAGACATCTCCCTTCAGCCAGCCAAGCACGATCATCGAGTCCGTCCATGCTGTTACTTTAATGTTAGGCTTATCAAAGCAATGTTTTATTTTCTTAACCAGTTGAGCTAACAGCTGAGCACCGCATAACTCAAGTCTGGGAAGTGTTTGTTGTTTTTGTATTGGAGCGACCTTTGTTTTTGCCGCAACCAATGTAATCTGTTGATGTTCTCCCTCTGTAATCTTGCTGTACACTACGCACGAGAACGCTTTTTCTGATGCGTCACAAAATGCGTGTAATTCCCAATTTTTGTTTGCTTCTAATCCAAGCCATCGGTTTATTTTGAAAGGTTGCATGTTTGTTAATTCCGTTTTTAATGTTCTCCATTCCTTTTCTATTCCATCTGGAACAGTATCATCCCATTCAATTTTGTACTTCCAGATCTGTTGGAATAAGATTTTTGCCTTGATTGTTATTGGGGATAGCAACCCCAATGGATCAAAAATTGTTGAAATGTCGCTTAAGATTTGCCGTTTTGACGAATTCTTGTTGGTTTCAGTGTCGGTTTTGTTTTTTAGTGTGGTTGAAAATATAAATTCATCTTGTTTTGGATCCCATGCCAAGCCTAACGTTTTGGACGCTGATGCCTCTGTAAAGCTTAAACTGACGGGACTAATCATATGTTCTGGCAGGTCTTCTAGCAGTTGACGTTCGTTGCTCGACCATTTTCTGAGATTGAACCCTCCTTCCTTCAATAACTGTATAAGTTGGTCTCTTGTGTCTCGGGCCTCATCTATGGTATCCTTTCCGAATAACGCATCATCAACAAAAAATTGGTTGAGTAGGATGTTTTTTGCTTCAGGGTACTTGTCACCTTCGTCTCTTGCTAGTTGTTGAAGTGTTCGGAGTGCTAGGAATGGAGCGGCCTTGGTACCATATGTTACTGTACATAGTTGATATTCTCTTAGCAGTTGCTGTGGGCAATCCCTCCACACTATTTTCTGAAGAGGTTGGTGTTCAGGCTGCACCATTATAAATCGGTACATTTTTTCAATGTCTGATGTTAAGACATATTTGTATTGTCTCCATTTCAGCAAAATACTAAAGATATCTTTTTGTAGATTTGGCCCGGCCTCCATTAAATCATTAAGACTGCGTTTTGTACTTGTTTTTGCCGATGCATTGAACACAACTCTGAGTTTAGTTGTGATCGCACCTGGCCGCACTACCCCATGATGTGGAAGATAATATTCCATGTTTTTGTTCCCAGTGTTGTTATCGACTTTTTCCATGTGACCCATTTCTTCATATTCTTCCATAAAGGCTTTATAATTACTTGCAAACGCATGGTTTTTAACCATTCTTCGCTCTAGTTGCTGAAATTGAGCGATTGCCTGTGGTTTTGATGTTCCTAATTGTTCAATAAAATTGTCCTTGAGGGGAAGACGAACTTGGTATCGTCCATCAGGAAGTCGTGTTGTTGTTTCTTTGTACAGCTGTTCGCACTTGTTGTCTGGGTCGACATCTTCTTTTTCCTCTTGCAGAGACTCCTGTTCCCAGAATTGGGCAAGATCCTGAATGTTGTTGACAATTACATGGCAATTGAATGTTTTGTAATTACCACATACTATCCAGCCTAAATATGTTTGTTGTGCGATGACGGATGACGTGTTTGTTTTTATTAGCCCCTCTAACAATATTTCAGAATATACCTCGGCTCCCAATAGTAAATCTATATCCTGGGATATGTTAAAATCTGGATCAGCAAGTTGCAAATGTTGTAAATGTTCGAAGCTATCTTTATTTATTGTCTTACTCGGCAGTTTGTTTGTTATTTTCTTCATAATAAGTGCGTTAATGTTAATGTTGAAATTGCTGTATATCGCTTGGCACTTAAGATGGAGAACCCCTTTACAGTTGGTGGTGGCTGAAGTCCCAACACCTGACACCACCGCGCTCATCCGCTCTCGTTTTAATTGCAATTTTTGCGCAGCATTTTCTGTAATGAGGCTGACCTGAGAGCCCTGGTCCAATAGAGCGCGTAGAATGACCATAGTTCCGTCGTTGGCTATTGCTTTGACCTGGGCAGTGGCTAGAAGTACCTCATTTGAGTTATCATGAGCTAAATGCGTGCTTACTTGTTGACCTACATTAGGTCTGTTGGTTCTTGATTTCGCAACTCCAATCGCATCATGCAAAATGCTGCTATGCGGCTCATCGCAGTGCTTGCACCTTTTTTCCGACGTGCATTTTTCGCCGTTATGACTAAACAGGCAATTTAGACATACATGTAGGTTGTTAGCGGTTTTTAACCTTTCGTCTGGTGACATACTTAAAAATTCTCTGCAATTATAGAGACCGTGTTGCTTGTTACATTTAGGACAAGTTATAAAAGAATGATGAGATGTTTGCTTGTTATGGAATGTTTTCGGCATGTTCTTAGATCCACCTGGACTGGTCTGTTGTTGCGCCTTAGACTTGCTGTATGTTGCATTATGTACTGTTTTTGGCTGAGTGTTTTGCTGTTGACTGTTAACGTTCCGAGGGCGGTTCGGGTTTGTACCCGATTCCATTGACATGAACTTGGTTTCGATGAATTTCAAGAACTCGTTTAATGATGGCATTTCCCTTGGGTTTTCCATGGATTCTTTGAAGGACTGGCATGTGCCTGCGTCTAGCTTTTGCATTAAAATGTGAACCACTAAAGGGTCCCAACTAGTAGTATCGTATTTCAGATTCTGAATAGCCTGGAGGCACTCAATGGTCGTGTCATGCATTCTTTTCAGTAGTGATGCCGTTGGGGTTTGTATGCTGGGTAGACTCAGTAACATGTTGGCTTGGTAAGTAAATAACAGTCTCTTATTGTCGTACCTCTGTTGAAGTATCCGCCAACTGGCTTCGTAGTTGTCAGCACTAATGTTCATGTGCTGTATTAATCGCTCAGGCTCTCCCTTTAACTTCGCCTTTAAATGTTGCATTTTTTGAGCGTTAGAGATGAAAGTGTTACGATGCACAATTTCCACGAACAAGTCCTTAAATGTTGTCCACTGGGCGTAGCTGCCACTGAAAATCGGAAGTTCGATTTGAGGCGTGGATTTTTCTTGGTGTTTGTTATCCCAAATCTTCTTGTTAATTTGTTCCTTACTGAATTCATACAGCCGTTCTAGTCTGTTATAGTCACTTTCAAATGCTTGCATGTTGACTAATATGTTGTCCAGCTTCCAATACGTGGTATCGACTTTTTCCCAACGTTGCGTAACTGACCTCAATTTATCTTCAAGTTGCCACTTTTCTTTCAAATTTTCAATGTCCATGTTACGTACTGTTCGCTCAAACGCCTTTATGTTAGACCGCTGCTCATTTATCATATCTCTAGTCCGTTGATCAACGACTAACTCTTCATTTGATCTCGTGTTCTTCACATCCTCCGCGATCTCGTCGCTTTCCCGTTGTTCTTCAACAACCTCTTGAGCACTTGACCTTTCTTCTTGTTGTTGTGACTGAGTGAACGAAGTAAATCCGTCGTCTTCGATTTTCGCCAGTAATCTTTGTTTCGACTTATTTATCATAATCTTCGTCTCCTCGTATAATTGTTCCAAACGCTCGTAAACACGACTCTCATAGTAAGGTCCAGACTTCTTGCCTTCAAATAAGGCTAATTGGATGTCGTTGTTTTTAAATTCACTCCAATACTCCTCCAGCTTTTGAAGTCTTTCATCGTGATACTCAAGAGTGGTTTTACGTGTTGAGCTATCTTTCTTAAAGTTTTCATTTATACGTTTGATAGAGTTAAGATTGGCAGATTGAGAATCAAGTAAAGCATCGTACGAAGACATTGTTGTTTCTCGGTACACAAATCCAAAATTTCAGAAAAATAGGTAAAATGGAACGTGCTCACCGGATTCGCTGCTTACACCTGCCTGCTGCTTATACTTCACCTCGTTCTGCGTACTCTCACTTTCACTCTTCACACTGTGTTTTAATGTTCTGTTGAATGTTCTGATTAATGTTCGAGTTTAATGTTCAAAATGTTCCCGCGAGTGAAAATATACCACGGCACTGATTTTACACTTAATTCGAAGGACCAAATGTAAGGGCAGCACCCTTACAGTAAATGTTGAATGTTAATAAAATAAATGTTAATGTTCAAAAAGGTATTTTAATACGAAAAATGCACTAAAATAATATAAAAGAAAATAATGTAAAAATGTTATAAAAAATGTTTAAAATGTTAAATGTTACGCGAGCTCGATATTCTACCGAAGACTGACGTACTTGAGTACGTGACTGTATTACATTTTATAAATTAACAAAATTTGCAGTTCTCTAACTAGGCCAAAGTACAATGTGCGGTTGCTTGACCGTACACTCTCTTTTTGCTTTAAAAGAAGTCCTTTCCATAGAGTGGACATATTTAAAGAAGTTAATACGTCTTCTCCTTTTTTATTTTAATATATATGTTTGTACTTGTTTATTATGCAAGGAGGACTCTTAGTGATAATAGTGTCAATATCATGAGACTAAGACAATTACATCGCAGTAATCCTCCAGGGATTTACTGACTCAGCAAGAAATACTCGCAAGCGCATAACCATTTACATAAAACGTAAAGTTTTTATTAAAAATTCATTGAAATGTTCTTGAACAAAGAAGTAATGTTGAGTATAGTTTCACTTTAACAAAGCACCTCATATAATATGTAGGAGATGAGAACATTTAGACACACACAATCTGCAATTTATCCGTAAGTGGGAACTTCATGGCGAATAAGTTACCTACAAAGAAAAGTACACTCATTTGGAACGCCCTGGATTCCCACAGGGACCATCCAAGACAGCACTCAAGGGGTAAATAACGGCTGAGATAGCGTCGAAATTTAGACGAAATCGTTTCCCTGAGGATTTGCCAACAAACTGCTTATTTATAGGTATATATATATACGGCTCGGAAAAGCAAAGCACCCTCTGCACATTAAGAGCCCTTTAGATGGCAATGGCGCAGCCTTAAAATAAATCTCACTAATAGCATCGCGAGCTAATACAATTAAGAAGATAGACCGTTGCACATTATTTTTTTTCTTAGGGCGTGGGAGCATTATAAATGTAAAAGTTGACAAAAAGTGGGCGAGTCAGAGTCAGACTACATAAAGTAGTTAAAACCTATGTTCTAAGTTTGCATGTACCTATGTATGTAATTCATGTACTTAAACCAATACTTATTAATAAATGAGTCAGTAATCAACGAGCAGTCGGAGCGTTTTACATTTCTCTAATACCTAACTTTAACGCTGCGGGTTACCGTAAACATCGCTGATGGGTTTTTTTTATAAATCACTTCGATCGTCAACCGATTCATTGAAACAAAAGGCAACTGTAGACTTCGATTTGATTGGTTGTTAGACTAAAAGCAACTCCTTTCAAAGTCATTGAAGGCTATAGACTAAACCTAATTCTATAGCTTTTTGAGATTCACAAGCAAAACGTGGTGTTGCCGGAAATCGCACAAAAATAATCCACAACACTTTTTATTAAACCCGATGATATAACAATGAACAGCGCCTTCGTGCATATTTGCATAATTCAGTTGATAGTAGAACAACTTTGAAATCCAATCCAAAACTCGCTATGTGGCTTAATGACGGCTTGGGACTTAAGGCGCGGCAATAAGCTAATCTTTAGGTATTCACGAAAGTGACGCTAGCTGCATACTAGGCATGGTCTGACACAAGTACACGACAGTATTGCATCGAAAGAAAAGAATAGAAATAAGGTCGAAAATATTTCGGTGTTTGATTTTATTTGAATATCATGTCCGCCAAAATGTAGGTCATTTTGCAGTTTTTTTGAATATAAAAAAAATACAGCTCAATGTTTGAAAAATTTTAGATTTCTCTTTAGTATATACAATTTTCTTTGTTATAGATATAAAAAATATGATGGTTGTCGCTGAAAAAATTAAGAATTTCGAGACGAAAACATTTTTTTCTTGGTCTTTTTAAACATTTTTTTTTTTGTAGTACTAGACCACTTTTGTAAACTTATTTTGTTTAACTCTTTACTTTATGTATTGAACTATACACGCTAATTTTTTTTGGCTAGTGGCATGTACAGATACGGCTAACTTTGCGACGAAAAACTAGACGTTTTACGAAGTGTTTGCTTTGTACAGCGCCTTAATACTGAAGTTGAGGTTAGATTAATCTGAAACCAACCATCATTCTTGTCTCAAACTGAGATTATTATTTATGTCCTTGTAAGCTTCTGCCAATAACTTGTAAGATGATCGTTATCTATCGACAACATCGATACTTCAACGAGTAGTAGACATCAAGTCATAAATATAGCGTTATTGGTACATTTCGCTGAGACTTCAGCACTTATATATTTTTATGGCCAAGTGAAGGTAATGTCATGAAGCCGTATAAAATACTTATCTGTTCCGAAAACAAATTCCGAATATTCATGTCACTGTTATGTTTAGTTTATGGCTGCATCCGAGGATCCATTTCCTGACGTAATGGTAGTTTTATGAACTTTTATGAAAAGTACTAATACGTTAATGTAGCACAGACTTCGCTAATGCAGATATATATTTTGCTTATGTCATAAACACTAGAAACTCAGATGTTATGTATTTCGAATTTCAGCTTAACGTTGACTTTAAAGTAAAGCTGAGGGTTACATTAATTCTAAAAACGTTCGATACCGCCCAAACACTATCTATTAATGATAATTCTGATCTCCGACCACAAGAATGTTTTGCCAAATCTAATTTGTCCACAATTTAAAACATTTCACGTATCTTTTTTCACCCTGAGGCGGGAAAATATAACGGGCAACGAAAACAATGAAATACTTCTGCTTACTAAATCTGGAGCTAAATATTTGTAAGAAACACCAGAATGAATTTATTGCTACGTTGCGCTGTGCGCACTATAAGTGTAAGTACATAGTAGGTGTGTACATTAACATTGTTTATGCAGTGTCACCGAACTCTGAACTAACCCCGTAATGGCGTAACATAATGTTGTTATCGTGTTCACCCAATCATCTTTCCAAGAAAAATGCCTGAAACATGATGATGTGTGTAAACTTTATTGATTTATGTCAGATAGCTATTAGCGAGAAATGGAAAACAAAAATATGTGTTTGTTCAGTCTGGCTCCTTTTCCCGAGGTATTTTCTCGAACTTCTTGGCACGAAATTGAGTGCAAATCTAAACTTAGTGCCCATATTCAGTTGAGTGCTTAAACTTGCAACAAAGCTGGCTAATAAGGTTAAGCGTTACTTCTAGCTTTTACTCATAAATAAAGCTCAAGTTCGGTCCGGCATAGAATATTGCTGTCACCTTTGGGATGACTCAGCCAAATACCATCTAGCTACACTCAACTCTGGTGAACGCAGAGCCAACCAAGAGGCTTATTTGTGAAGTTAAGCTGATTCCTACCAAGCTTGTTAGTTTGTCGGTTTTTTACAGCGTGCACTTCGGTGAGTGTGCCCGTGAGCCCCATAAGCTGATACTAGAATCTCCGTGTGTTTTTAGATGAATTTTCCATCAAAAGAGATTTTTACCTATTAAAATGTCTCGGTTTTATTTGTTGATTTACCGCAGTTACAAAAAAAATAAACCGTGAACTAAGTAATGTGAGAAACTTGCTTTTATGTTCATTTAGGAAATCCTAAACTGGATAATTTACACATTTACCTTATACTTAACATTTTACATTGTAATTTAGTGTTTATAAACCGGCGAAGTGCGAGTCGGACTTGCAAACTAAGAGTTCCGTAGAAAACACATTTCTTGAATAAGGATCCCTTTTTTATTTTAAACGTCTTTACTATCTGTAGTTACGGCGGCTATAGTTATAAGTAAAATACTCTGTGAAAATTTCGAGTGTGTTCCTATTACGGTTCAAATGATACAATCTTGTGACAGAAGGACAGCGGAGCCTTAGTTAAAATCTCCTGTAAGAACGAACAACAAAAAAGACAAACTACTACGCACTTGCTTCGCGTAAATGCAAACAAATTGTGAAATGTTGAGATCTGAAACAATACACGCAATTACTCCATAATAACGGAAAATATAGGAGAATTTAACCCAAAATATGGAAGCTCGTTGAATGAACCGCAAACAGTTTTGTTTGCCGAATGCAAGCACAAAACGTTTCAGCCTGCAATTCTGAAATTAGTGCAGGGTACGTACTATCCTTGCTATTAATATTATAAAAGTGAGTTTGTTTGTTACGTCTTCACGCCTAAATGGCAAAACCGATTTGGATGAATTTTAGTACAGATATAGTTGAGACCCTGGACACAGGCACAAATAGGCTTTTATTTCATTAGCTTTTGTCTCTTTCTAACCCCTCACTTCCCTAAAATAGGGGTTTGAAGTTTGTATGGAGCATTCCGCAATTTCTATAATATATATTTCAAGGTAGGAAGCTAAAAATCGGTACACACACTCTTCGCTACCAACGAAAAATACCTGCAAATTAGGAAAGGTGAACTGTGTTACCCCGAATTTAACGCGAGCGAAGCCGCGGGCAATATATAGTATTATAATATAATCTAAATACTGTTTATTTTGTATTCTTATTTTTTATCAAATAATGTGTTTAGGTGGTTAGTGACTCGAAAGTCTGACAACCAATCTTACCAGATAGTAACTGGATTAGTGAGGTCGGATTGTTAGGCGCTCCATGTAAAATACTGGCATTCAGCTGAATCCGGGAAGACTGGAAGCCGACCCCAACAAAGTTGGGAGGAGGCTAGGCAGATAATGATAACTTAAGTGTTCTAAATATTTATGTTGTCGTGGCTTTCGTATGTTTTAGGGTTCAGTACCTCAAAAGCAAAAAAACGGAACGTGTATTGGATCACTTTGTTGTCCGTCTGTCTGTAAAGACTCTTAATCTCGGGAACGCGTGGAGGTATCGAGTTGAATTTAAAACCATATACTCAACTCTGTAGTCTTCTCTGTGCTGTCTGGAAATCAAACCTTTAACTACGCAATCAGTCAGTCTACGCAGTCAGTCAGAACCCTCGGTGCACGACTCTGACGCGGGTTTTCAGTCCCCCCCAAAGCATAGCATCATACTGAGTAACCAGCTTGTCGCAGTCACGGCGTGCAAGCTGTATTTTTTTGTTCTGTCCTGGTCCATTTA
This sequence comes from Ochropleura plecta, assembly GCA_905475445.1. Lineage (NCBI taxonomy): Eukaryota > Metazoa > Arthropoda > Insecta > Lepidoptera > Noctuidae > Ochropleura > Ochropleura plecta. The sequence continues at coordinate 13,832,374 of FR997734.1, forward strand.
TAAATAAACTAGCTTTTGCCCGCAGCTTCGCTCGTGTTAAATTCGGGGTAACACAGTTCCCCTTGCGCCTTATTGATTTGTAATAGCAACGCAAGGTTTCCCTTTTCTTCCCTCTTTCTCCCTCACATCCCAATTTTTTTTTAAAAAAATTAGCCTATGTCCGTCTCCTGGTTCCCAACTATCTCTGTACCAAACAAACAAACTCACTTTCGCTTTTATAATATTATAAGTAATGATAAGTAAGGATGTAAGTGAAATAGTAATGTCATGTAATAAAAGTAATGTAAGTATTTGTCAACTTTATATGTTTATTTGTTTTGTTACTTGGGCGCTCGTCATCCCTGCGACAAATAAATATTTGTTCTTTCTTTCTTCTTCACTCACTTGGCATAAATGAAATTCCTGTAGTGCCGTAACGTAACGAACCAAGGCGCTCGCGTAGGTTTTTATTTACCTAATAATGTTTTTCACAGTAACTGCGTACAGCTTTGGTTTAATAAAAACTTTTTAAATTATATTTTGTGCCAGATACTTTGCTTAGCGACATTTAATTTCAAATGTTGTTACCATTTTGATCACGTATTAGCTATTTCGGATTATTGTAAGTTAAACGTTGAGTTAAAAGGGACTTTCGAGAAACTTTAATAGAGATATATATAGGTTTATAATATTAATAAGAATAATACATAGCCTTCATGGATATAAATAGAAATGAAACCGCCGACTTCCGACAACGGAAGTGGTTGTCATAGTTACGGATACGGATGTGGGCATTGGCGATCCTATTGGCTGAGTGACAAAGCCGATAAATTTTATTATAGCAAAAACAGCCCGACAAGTTTTTCTTGTTTCTTAAATAAAGTTATTCTACAGCAAAGGACCTTTTACAGTTTGTTTGGAATAATTTAGAAGAACGCCTGACATTCGCGCTCACTGCCTAAAGCTTATTGAATGTAAATTTATTCAGAATCCGTGGAGCGTTAAGTACCCGGCAGCAATAATTGTTAAAACGAAGGATAACTTCTTTCGTAAATGTGATTCAACAGTATTTTCTGCCCCGTTTAGGTACCTACTAACTTATTCCTGTATAAAAACAGCTAACGAGTTACGAGAGTACCTAAATTGCAAATATTTCCTAGGAAGCTGATTAGGTTTCTTTGATAAGCGCTCTATTCCTTGTACGTAAGGACGTAAGACGTTGTAACAAAGGAGTTTGCATACAAATTCTTCGTGATTCGAGAGGTTTACTTGTAGCTAAGACGTTAAGAGTAGCAACAACACCTGCACCGCTGAGTATTCTCGGCGTGACAAGCGATGCCAATGCTACTCGAGTGATCTTAACGCGAGAGTATCACATCAAGTGGTTGATAACAAGCTTAGGGCGATAAGGCCTGTGCATGTCATGCAACTTGATGGCTGAACTGCTTTTACTTTAGAGACTTTGAGGTTATTTTAAAAAAAAAGTTGTCACGGTTTTATATTATAGTAAAAATATAGACAACGGATTTATACAGTACCTATCAATCCGAGCAAAATATCTTTGTATTTTATTGTAATCTGAGAGATTTATAACGAACTAACTATTATTTGAAACTGACGGGTCAAGTTCTTTGATTGAATGTCAATGTAGATATCTAAGCAAGCATACAAAAATATTCCGACCCAATTCATACTTACATTAAATGAATAAACATTAGTACTTTAGGAAAAATAAAACACGACGAAGTCCTTTATATTCTGAATCCACGTTGGACCCACAGGGTGCTAACAAATCCTGTTTTACACACGAGTGCCTATTTAGTAACGCTTGCGGGTGCAATAACAGACCCACTTTATCACATGAGCTGCGGGAAAGGTCGTTCTGCCGACATATGTAGTCCTCCATGTATATTTCGCTTTAACGCCATTATATATATGTATACGCACAAAAAAGAACACGAGAACAAAAAAGAGCTGGAAGGTAGGTAAATGTTTTTATACATTTACCTTCCAGCTCTTTTTTGTTCTCGTGATGAGCAAATCTCCAGTGGAACTAAATGGATATTACCGGTGTCGGAACTTTTATAGCTCTTAGGTACTTTGCAAGACGCTTCCCAAATTGATTGATTGCACTTTAAGACTTCATAAATGGGGCCTTTGACCCAATAAAATTGTTTGTCTTTGGGAAGTACTTTACAAAAATCCTTATTAATATTATAAAAGCGAAAGTGAGTTTGTTTGTTACGTCTTCACGCCTAAATGGCTAAACCGTTTTTGATGAATTTTGGTACAGAGGTAGTAGAGACCCTGGAAACGGATATAGGCTATTTTTTAAAGGGAGAATTGAGGTAGAAAGAGGGAAGAAAAGGGAAAACTTAGCTTTGCTATTACAATCAATAAGGCGCAAGGGCAAATACTTTAGGTAGCAGGTACCTGCAAAACAGGAAAGGGGAACTGTGTTACCCCGAATTTAACGCGAGCGAAGCCGCGGGCAAAACTAGTATTTCATAAAAATGCGTCTTAGAAAAATGGAGTTGTATTTCTAAGCGCTGACAAGGGCCACCCTAATTTGACATTGACCCTATAGTACAATGTTTTTCTTATTTCGATCGTCACTACAACATAGTGAGGTACTGCTGGTCGATACTTGATTAGAAAACGGTTTTAATTGTCTACTTTTCAGGGCTCCGTACCCCAAAAGAAAAATACGGAACCCATGGATGATCAATTTATTGTCCGTCTATCTGTCAATACCCTTTATCTAGGGAACTCGTGGAGGTATCGAGTTGAAATTAAAACCATTTACTCAACTTTGACGGCACGGTTTGCGCAGTGGCTGAGCGATCGACTGCGCGGGTTCGAATCCCACACGGAACAAATATTTGTACGAATTACAGATAGTTGTTTCGGGCCTGGCTGTTTGTGTATGTGAGTTTAATTGTTTGTAAACACACCCACGAAACAGGATGCTGATCCTAGTGTGGGGCAAAGATTAAAAAAATAAAAACTAAGACTAGATGAGCAAATCAACCCTCTAAGTCTACGCAGTCAAAAAATATTGTCGATTATGTAGCAAGTTTATACGGAACTCTCGATGCGCGACTCCGATGCACTTGGCCGGTTTTTTTCTACTTGTCTTTTCGTCTGTGATTTACATTTTGCGTTTTATCGTTTTAGCCTAGCTTACATAAACTGCCAATGTAGGGTATTATGGACACGCTGACTCAGTACTGTTTATTTTCACTTTGTAATGAAAACCGAAAAGGATTTATGTTGACAACTTTTTTACCTACCTAACTGTTGTTATTTCCTATCTAACTTCCTCGAAGAAAGTATGCTGAAACAAACAAAGCACCTATTTTTATGTAGTAGATATCTGGTTGATTAATATTGTTTTGTGGAGCACTACAAACAAGCTATCGGCGCTATATTGTACCCTCGGGCGCGTCGCCGCTCCGGTGACAGGACATCTCATGATTATTTATCTACCTTTTATCTTCTATGCGCTCTGGCTCTAAATAGCCGATATGTTACCCACGATAGAAATAACTCTAGCCGCCCTAGATACGTAATCCAGTGTTTCCACACCCTGTTTTTTATTCGCTACACGTATAATAAACATACGGTTTTATTTTTATCGGGTGGCGAGGGTTTTTTCTAACCGGTAAATATGATGGATTTATTGAAACGTTTTCCCCAGCTAATCAATAAAATGAAGTGAGACGAAAATATTAGACGTGTTTTTATGTTGTAAAATACAGCGGCGCAGGAAATTATATTCTAGAATGTGAGTACCTAATTATAATACTCAATACACAAATGGGCGCTCATTTTTTTTGTTTCATGTTGTTAGACCGACCGAATAGAATAATTATTTATTGTATTCTAAATATCGCACTATACCAAAGTTTTTATGCTTACAACCGTGATCAAAAAGCCTCTTGTTTAGTTCGTAAGAAAATAAATTAGATCGAATACGGGCGCGATCAAATTGAGAGCTATTAAGTAGTGGCTATAAACAACAACTTGATTTACGGTACATTAGGGTTACAGCGAAAGGCGAAAGGTATCCTAGCTAACTAAGTTGTTGGTTCACATTGTGATTACACTATTGGTATTCCAACTTACCTAGTTAAACTAGTGTATAATCGATTCTCTTGTAGATTACTTCTACAGACTTATGGCAATGAGTAAAAGAGCCACTCGCAAATCCTTACTAATATTATAAAAGCGAAAGTGAGTTTGTTAATTACGTCTTCACGCCTAAATGGCCAAACCGATTTTGATGAATTTTGGTACGGAGATAGTTGGGACCCTGGAGACGAACATAGGCTTTTATAAAAAAAGTGAGAAATGAGGGAGAAAGAGGAAAGAAAAGGGAAAACTTAGCTTTGCTATTACAATAAATAAGGCGCTAGGGCAAAAACTACAGGTAGCAGGTACCTGCAAATCAGGAAAGGGGAACTGTATTACCCCGAATTTAACGTGAGCGATGCCGCGGGCAAAAGCTAGTAGTTTACTAACACACATCCACTAGTTTGTTCAGCCATCTGTCCACGCCCCAATATCAAATACGTTTCATAATTTACTCACAGTTTAATTATTGTGATGAAGCTAATACGATATCGTACCTAATGCTAGCTACCTAATTTCAGTCTATATAACTGTTGAAAGTTGGTGAAAAGTGTCTACGAAATTGGTCATAAAAGTAAATATTCGACCAGACACGCAATAAAAACCCCAAACGATTAATAATAATGAGATCACTCCTCGGTCAAAATCTTTTAATGTGCTCAGAGTTTAGCTTGGCTACGAAGACTTTTGTGAATGTTGTTTGTTGAAAGTACCTTACACATTCCTAACTCATTGGGGAAAAGAGTTTTGTCGGAAAATTAAACATTCCTGAAAACAATGTTGCGAAACTTTAATTCTCTATGAATTCGAAAAATAAACGTAGCTGCATCAATGAAACAATTATTCAGGAGTAAATTTACACTTACTTTATTTTTTTTATACTTATCTAAGTTTAAAAAAAATAAAGTAAGTGTAAATATTGACAGCGTGTTCGTGTTCCACGCGCGCCTCAAACAGGTGTCAGCAAAGCAGAGGGGCCTGCCGAGGTTGCCGGTTGTTCAAAAGAGATACCGTGGAACATAAAGGGCAAAAGAAGGAACATGGGTGGGTTTTAGTTAGTAAAAGTCTGACCCTCCCTCCCGCTACGCCCCGAGCGGGGGAAATTGGTCGATGACTACCCTAAAAAAATGTAAATATACAGCTAACTATGCACGTCTATTGGTGAGATCTACTAACGTTTTTTATAACATGCTTCGACTTAGACATGTTCTCATATGTTGCATTTTGTCAGATATCCAAATTACGTAAGTAAGCAACGTTTATAGACTTCGCCCTTAAATTCATTAAGTAATTTGAGAATTCAATTGAAAGACCCTTCCCGGCTAAAGGAGGATATTAAGGACGATCGTCCTTGGAATCGCACCTTCGTCCGGCATTTGGTTAATTTGAATGAAGGTTAGGGATATAAATAGCTCCTTACATCCTTTGGCGAGCAGTTTTCCTGTACCTCATTATACTGACAAGGTGTACCTCACCTATGAGGCTTTTGTTATACTATTTGTGGAACAGGTCAAGTTAAAAAAAAAAGAAAAAAAACCGTGTTGCATTTTTTATCAACTTATGCAATAAATAAAAAAAAAAACTAAATATAATATTTAAAAAGTAGTTTGAAAAAAAAGTCGCAAAAGGAAAAACAAGACCTTGGGATTGATCCAGCGTGCTGTCGGGTGACAACCCGATTCTCTACCAAACACGCTGATAGAATATTGGAAACGTGAATTGAAATAACTGGCCATATTCGTAATGAAAATGGGGTCCACCCTTTATAGCAGAACTTTTTATGTCATAATTTTATTTTGCATAACAACGGATAGCATAAACTTCATTTCGCAGAAAATTGTTTGGCAGACATTCATTTATCATACATTCAAAACTCATAATTTTGTAAGTCAGAATCATCTCTTGACATAAATTTCATATCCATAATATTTAAAAAGTAGAAACATCATATCGCAGAAAGTTCATAGTCAGAATCGTCTTTTGGCATATATTTCATATCGATAATCATTAAACGGCAGAATTGTCATATCGCAGAAAAATTATAGTTAGAATCATCTTTGTCATTATTTGTTGTCATTTATTTTAATTATTTTAATCTTTGAAATAATGTCATTTATTTTATTTATTATTTAATTGAGTTTAAAATAATATCATTTATTTTAGTTATTATATAATTGAGTTTGAAATAATGTCATTTATTACAATAACTAATTATCCTAATCTTAATAGTTCAGCTCCGGGTAACCTACTAAAAACAATCTCTTTTTCTATTAATGCAAGTCGTTTCTGGCGTAGGAGGTCACAGTTTTAACCTAACCTAACCTAGCCAATTCTGCCATCTGCGTAGTATGCCAAGTGAAATTATACCAAATAATCATCGCTCTAAATGAACATTATGCTAGACGATATTATGCGAAATTTGAACTCTGCCAATCGTGATTATACTAAATGTAATTCTGCCATCTTAAACGTATGCCATTGTAGATTCGAAGTTTAAAACATTATGCGACACGATAATTATATCAAATAATGTTTATGCATTTAAAATGTTCGTTTAAAGAAAATTATGCTAAGTGTGTAACGGAATTTCTTTCTCGATTCGGTCGCTGCGCTCAAAGCCCGTGATAAAAGCTATGCAATAGCTTAAAAAACAAAGCAAGCAACCAAAACAAATCTCACGTACAGACCAGTGTGAGACCGTGTCAAAATATTTTCATACATAACAAAGGGAATCGTAGAAAGTTAATCAATCATAACAGAATTTTTAGAAGAAGGACACACGTGATTCCTAACGAAGGTGGTTACGTAGTAGATACATATTTATAGGGCCGGTATCATGTATTAATCATAACACGTGTATATTCCATAGAAGTATAATAAGTAAGTAGCAAAGGGCGATTTTAATGTGAGCCAGGAAGAATGGGAACGATCATTAAATTTATTTTGTTTGTGACTAATCTATACAAATAAATAAAAAATACAAACAGACACTTCTAGTGTCGGTTTGTAATTTCAAAATAGTTCAGCAATTGACTGAATGCATATGAAACTATATACTTTATTTTATTTTTTATCTTTCTGTTACTATTTTTGCAAGAAAAACTGTAATGGAAGCTTTTTGCAAAGTAGGTGTTTTACCTCAATGATAAATGATAAATGATGTTTATTTTGCAAGTAGGTTTTCACAAACACTTTTACACGTCATTTTTTTTAAACTAGATGAGGCCGGTGTTTCGTACCCAACTACTCTGAGAAGAAACAGCCGAAACAAACTCAGAGGTCATAGTCTCTTTTAAGGTCCAGACAAAATAATCTTGGTCAACTTACATGAGGACCATGCAGATAGTGTCTGAAATGGTCTTTTTAAGAAAGCACCACACAGACTGAGTGGACCTGTCCAGTCAGTGCAAGCATTTGTCAGTTATCGTGTAGCTCAACTCATAACCCAAGGAGCTCAACGACACGACGAACAATACCAAAAAAAGTACATTTGTGTAGGTCGCTTATAGTACTCAAACTGCCAGACTATCGTCAAAAAACAAAGTAAATAAAAGAAATGATCCACATGGTCTTCACATTCACAATAAACAAATAAAAATAAAAAAAATACAAAATTAAATTAATGAGATCATAATGAAATCATAAAATGTCATAAATTAAAATAATAAGGAAAATAAAATGTCACAAATAATAATAATAAAAAGAAATGTAAAAATAAAAAAATAAACAAAGTAATGTCAAATTGTATAAAATAAAGGAATAAACAATAAATAGGTGAAACAAAGGAAAACTTTGACACTCACAGAGCAAATTAAATTGGAGCAGCTTAATCCCAAGCCTTTTTATCTTCAAGGTAATGATTCATATTATAGTAAGGTTTCAGATATAGCTTACGTTTTATAAAAGATTTAAATTTATTGAGGCTTAGTGTTTGAATATCGCTTGGTAGTTTATTATAATAACGTATACATTGGCATGTGAACGTACCCCCTATTTTTTTGTATATAATAATATAGTAATACCTTTATACACATAGAATGTGAAGTTCCTAATTATTTTCAAATTTAACGAACAAGGCATTGACGATCTCATTAGTAACCTTATTAAAAGTAATAAGCATCGAGTTACAGGCTTAATAAGTTACGGCTCACTATGGGGATCTAAGCTGTTTTTGAATGAATATCAACGCGACTCATATATTTGTAGGTTTTTAAGTACCTAGTTTATTAAATAACAATCTTTAATTAATATACAGCTGTAAACTGGGACTAGAAGCATGATATTTGCATAATACGGCATACAGGCTCACACAAAAGTCTCGAAACTTACTTTTTAGAGTTATGTAGTTGCGTGTTAAAAAAAGTCGAACATTTAATTAGAATTTTTTGAATATTTTCAGCAGACCCCATTTTATGGGACATCGTATAACAAGTTGATGCTGATAGTTTATGCGAATGCACTCAATATCAAAGTTCCTACACCGTCGTTAATTCCGGATGGCGAAGATGTGTGAAGGTCGCATGAATGTAGAGACCTTCTCGATTCTCGCGCCACGATCCGGCGAGCCTTCTTGTCGATTTTTTTCGCGTCAGTCTCTAGGCCGTATTAGAGTACTGTAGTGTGAGTGCAAATACAACAATGAAAGCGTATGAATTTTTCATTAATATTATCAATTTTATATTTTAAAATAATATTTCACCGATACATCTCACACAAGAATCAAATCACAAGGCTAAGCCGTTCTATTCTATTTAAAACTTGGAGTATTCGTATGTCTTTGCAAAGAAGCCTGTACTGTAATAAGTTTTAACAATGTTATCAAACCGTTTACGTTACCTTATATATGAAGGTTAGATATTATTTGTAGGTACCAACTATAGGTACTACTGACATTTGTTATTAGTTTCGTAAGAAGATAAATAAAAGGTAAAGTGGAATACGTTTGATTGCGTGCTCAGGTTGTTATTTCCAACGTAGGTATTGTATAAAACTAGCTGTGACCTTCGGCTTCGGCTTTTCTTGTGGCTTTCGATATCATTCACCTGTGTTAATCTAGGTACTTTCTGTGATGAATTTCATCATTAGCCGTTAAGATTTTATTTTTGCGTGAAAGAGTACTCAACAAATATTCATACATTGTCACAAATTTTCACATTCATAATATATGTAGGATGCCTGTGAATATACTTTAAACTTTTGTACACAAAATACCAGGTTAAGTCGATCGTATCTATAATAATGTGGTGAGGTGGTATAAAAATCAAAATAAATCGTGTTTCAAAGTCCAAATTCGTCCGTCAGACTGCCACCAAGCTGTGTCTCATGAACCGTGACAGTTAGACAGTTGGAATTTTCACAGATGATGTATTTCTGTTGGAGCTTTAACAAAAAATATAAAAAAAACATAATAATAAAATAAATATTGAAGGGCTTCCATACAACAAACAATGTTTTTGTTTTTAATCCATAACTTTATTTTAACAGAATTTCTTTTGAAACTTTTTAGAACGGATGATAAAGTTTCTGATTCTACTTGAAGCAACTGTAACAAATTTATTTTTCTACTTATACATTATTTAAGCCTTCAACTTTATAGGATGTTAGTAAGCTACTTGTTCAGTACCTGTAACTTATTGAGGGAAGATTGTACTTGAATTGATTCTGGTACACCGAGAAGCTTCCTCTTGTTATATACCTCCTACATACATAGGAAAGCTTCTCAAGGCGATCAGAGCTTCATGTCTCGAGCGAAGGTTGTAAACTTAAAAGTAAAAAAATACATTGTTAACCTTTATTTTTACTCAGTGAATGCTTAAAAAAATCTTTTCACGTGTTTTTTTAAAGTAATTTGATTTTTGTAAAAACCAAAGTAAACATAAATGCTTTCCGGAACACTAAGCCGAAAACTTATTGATCAAAAGACACAAAATATGTCATTTGAAACTGTAGGTACTATGATATATGATAGATAGAACTGTAGATAACAGATCTTCAGTTTTAATGTAGTCTTACATTAAAACTGAAGATCTGTTAAAGCCCGAGTGACCACTTGAGAGCTCCGATTGTGACCGCCTTTTCTACTTGTCCCACCACTCCAGCACAGCTTGACAGATGTTGAGCATTCTTAATCTAGGGTAGAACTGCACTAATTGGATGTTCGACTACTAGAACATCGTGTGAACATTATTGTGAAATTTTGAAGTTTTGGGCAACGAAAACCTAAAAATAATCATCCAATTCTTTTTTGAGAAGGTTAAAAAGCTTTATTTTTCTTGACGTTAGCGGGATAACCTTTTTAGATCGGAAGATATATGATACACGAGAATTTACGACTCCTCTGATCCGTATTTATGTCACGTCGTGCTGAACTTGGAGCTCCGTGCTTAATCCAATAAGAAGTAGTAACAACTGGATACACTATCAAGCCTTTACACTAATTAGTTTTAGTGTTATCTACACTACTTTAACGTTTAGTTGAAACATCAACTAAAATTTAATTATCATGTCAGAATCCAACTTATGGAAAAAGTTTCCCATGATACTTCGTCATTGTTAACCGAGTCCCCTTAAATAAAGATTAAAAAAAAATTATCCACTTAGTTGTGTTGTCGTTTTACTTTAACAAAAAACTTTCTATTTAGATTTTTATTTCTCTCATTAAATTTAACTACCATTATTTACGAACTATAAATAGACATAAGTATAAAAATGGTAAAATAATTACAGGGTGTCAAAAATTCCTCCGCATCGCAGACAACAGGAAAAATGTCCAGAAGGCGGGCAGCAAAAACTTTATTGAATAAATATCCACTACACTGTATTATGTTGTGCTTTTTATTGCCATCAATAGAAGGTGGGTGTGGATATTCCTACGAATTCAAGAAACATAATTACAGTTTTTAATTACATCTTCAACGTTTATCATTAAGATGAAAAATATTTTTTAAGAGAAACTTTAGGAAAGTTCTATTGTCCAAAAAAGGTCGTAACTTCAGGCTATTTTCTGAGTATCCGCTCGTTGGAATAGCAATAGTTTGTTTATATATCCACGTACTACCTCGGGAATTAAAGAAAACATAATAAAATCTACTGCTTATTTTCCCGTAGCTTGGTGAAGTGATGAAATGGGAAAAATATTCCACTTATACGTGCTGTTCAAACAAACTGCTGACATTAGTATATACAGGAGGTTTGTTTTTGCGGAAATGAAATATTGTAAACCTCCGCATTGAACAATTACTTAGTTATTAAAGCTACTGTAGTTTAAATACCAACATTATGTTTGCGCCCATAATGAGTTTTGATAAAAGAAAATATTTGGTACAATATACTGTACACATACATAATAGCTCACAAACATCATAGCTAAGAAAAATTGCCTTTTATACAATCAGTGCCTGTCTGTAAATTAATCAAATTAGATTTTGTTCAGAGGATAAACACTGGTGAAACTCAAACGACTCTAGGATGCTTAATTAATTTACTTTGCGGTCTGAACGGATGCAGAAACTCAACAACGAACAGTTTGGAGTATACTCAGTACTCTCGCTGCCCCGCTGCTGGTTGGCCAGCCAAAGATTGCCGAGTGGTGCGCCAGCCTTATTTTTTTTCAATTATTTGTGTTGGGTTTCGGCGACTTTACGAGCTTCTGCCAAACTCAATTTGTCTTCACGAGTTTGTTCGCTGGCACCGCCAGTTTTCGTGGGTTATTCGCCGTTTCTCGCTAGGATAGAGAAGTTTCTTGTAATTGAATTACTTCATTCAAGAAGTAACAAAAGTAAGTTCGTATTAATCATTAATACGATAACGAGTAAATGGTTTCATACATAATACGTTAGCAGATATGTTAAAAGATAAGTTATGTTTGTGTTTGGGGTTCGGATCGTAAAATTAGCACTAAACCGTGTTGATTTGGCTGCCAATGTGATGGTGTCTACTTAATTTCACATGCTGACAAACAATATTATTACTACGTAGCATGCGGCGTTTAACTGTTATTGGTGTAGCTCTATGTACAGCTGATAATTATGTATGAGTGTATTATTTAACCAGAACATCAATTATTGCGATTTGCGATTGGGTTGCTGGTTGTTCGAAACAGATACCGTAGCCCCGGAACATAAGTGTAACAGAAGGAACATGGGTAGATTTTAATCAGTAAAAGTCTGACACTCACCCTTGCTCCGCCCAGAGCGGGGGAAGTTATGTGATAATTTCCCATCCGTAACAAAAAAAAAACATCAATTATCGTTTTTATATTAATGTTCGGTACTTCTGTGTGTAATTGAATAGTGTTATCAAATTGATCCCTCGCTAGATTTCACAACAATTGTACAAAGAGTTTTTCAACATTTCTACAATTATCAAATCATGGAATTCTAAATTCTTTAAAAAGAAAACATAAAAAAAACTGCAACTGCACGTAGAGAGAGGAATAAAAATGTGTGTGGAATAAAATTACGAGCTTTTTCTCCGAATGTTAACTGTTTGCACAGCTATTAACATATGTGTATGGTTGGTCCTGAGAGGCGTCACTGCACACCAGACTACACACCGTAATTAAACCACGTCAAAGGGCACAAATTGACCGTTTACCGGATATTGGATGAAGTGAAACGCTACAGGTTATCATATTCCCTTCTCGAGTAAGCTCTGTGAACGTTCAATAGAACGTAAAGTATTCGATATTCGGTTGTGATATAGCACAACAAAGAAACTCCGCATTTTAAATTTTCTTGACCTGAAGTCGTAAAATTCTCAATTCTTTCCAGAATACATAATATCCATACACTATCTTATCTATACTAATACTAATACACTAATATACTATACTAATACTAATTATTATTATATATTATAATAAAGAGGTAAAATTTGTAAGTTTGTATGTAGGGGGTAATCTCTGGAACTCATAATCCAATTCAAAAATTTTTTTAACTGGTTGAAAGCTACATTATTCCTGAGTGCTATAGGCTATAAATTGTTTCTATAACATGTATATTAACCGAGCTATCATAACTTTTGTCTAGCAAGTCGGAAAAAAATACCTCATAAAACAGAATTATTTGCGTGCGCTACCTAAACAGTTGCTTAAAATTAAAAACAATGTATGGCTACCTGGTTCGTCTTAATTATTTCTACAAAAAAGTCCGCGATACCATATCCCTATCTGTTATGTTTTATCTTTTATACTTCTTTTATTGCATTAAAAAAAAATTTTTTCGGCAAACTTACGTTTGGTTGATTATTTGAGCAACAAAATATTAATTCTTATGACAATAAATTATTTTAGTATCACAAGAACATCATACAGATAAGATTTGCCATTTACAGTATATCAATTGGTCAGTCAGTTTCGGAGATAATATAAAATTACTAAAACGCAAAATGCCCCTAGCATAACTTTCATTGTGCAGACGTTTTACCTATTTGCTCATAGATGGCGTTCTGCAATTACGTCATTTTTCTGAATCGCGGTGTTAAGACTTTCCGTGGATTGATGACCCTTTCGAATTATTATGCCAATGTTATCGTTAGTTGGAGTTCTAAATATTACATGTCAGTTGCATTGTTTCGTTCGTATGGATGTTGTTGTTTGTTGATAGATACCTCATAATCGAAAATATCGTAATTTCGTTGTACGTTTGTTTGCTGTGTATGTTCGTAGTTTCGTACTTCGTTCTATCGTAATAATCGATACGAGTTATTCGATATTACGATTGTTTTGACTTTTGTTTCGTAAAGGCGGTCGGTGTTCGAGTCGCTCTCCCTTTGTTCATAATTGTTTTCAAGTCTGTGCGTAGTTTGTTGAGAGCATGCCTAAAAGGAAATCTCAACTGTCCCGGCATACATCACAGACAAGAGCCGCTCGAGTACACAGTCCGGAAGAATCTGCCCCTGAAAATGAGCAGCGCCTCGAGAAATAGAGAATATATTTCGCAAGCACGCGCTAGAGAATCTAGCTCCGAGCGCTCACAGGCCACAGCGCCTCGCTAGCCAAAATGTGAGGACGTCGCGGGCCCGTGGCAATTATATGTTGGTCTATCAAGAGTGGGATCATCCGAAAAGCAGATTATTCTGTTACCGGAAAATAAAACAACCTCAAACATTGTATATAGAGAAGCTTTAAATTAAATAGATACCTAACTTAAATAAATAAAATAAGTTAAAGGCGACTAAGGGTTAAGTTACCTTGAGCAGAAAAGAGAACTTCGGTAATCTTTGAAGTTACGTATCTGATTCCAAAAAATATTTTACTAATAAAATTAAATACAGTAATATCAATCGAGTGTAATCTTATGTTAAAACAAGAAATTTTCCGCGGACGAAGTCGCGGGCAGAAGCTAGTATTAGATAATACTAGTGACAATTTTTATAGTGTCCTTGGCATTTCTTGAGCTAATGAGAAATGGGTTTCTCTACTGCTCTAGTGCCGTAAGCGTACTGCTGTCACTACCTGAGTACTTTACTCGTCGTATTACTTTGTCTTAGTGACCTAATAATGCGGTTGCACTTAGTTTCCCGAGTTTGACGCCCAGTTTACTACAAAATCAACTCATTATGCTTCTAGTGTCCACTTTTCTTGATCTTTTAAGTGTTGAGTTTAAAAGTTTATTATAGTACACTTCATCCTTTGTTGTGTATGGGAAGGAGCGTATTTTCAGAGGTCCCTGCCAGGGGTGGTTCGAAAGAGATACCGCGGCCCCGGAACAAAAATAAATGGCAAAAGAAGGAACATGGGTGGGTTTTAGTCAGTACAAGTCTGACACTACCCTCCGCTCAACCCAGAGAGGGGGAAATTATTTGATGATTACCCAGCCGTAAAAAGGAGCGCATTTGACATGATCGAACACTCGTTGATCTTGTGGTCAGTTAGTCTACCAAAAGTACTTGTAACGGTCACATTAAATTCGAGCGCATCCGCATGAAGGTCGAAGTAATCCCACGAAAATGTTCTATCTGGATCAAAATAATGTCAAATGTCCGAACCTAGGTCTATCTGTGCTCACAAATCCGTATCCGTGTTGACAAAGAAATAAACAACTCACTTTTAATTTTATAATGCTGGCTAAGACCATCTCAAAATTTCATTACATCTTTATTGGGTAGGAGCAAATAAACAATTCGGTCATTTGAAAGGAGATAAAGCTAAATAAATACATTTTCATTGGCTTTGAGTGCGCAAATGTTCGTCTGTTTTATTTGGAGTCGGGAGTAGCGCCTCGTAAAGAGGAAATAAACATTTCGTCACATTTCCTTGAATTATATGAGTGTGGGTTACTTACTTACGGAAATAGCTCTTAAGTGGAGTAGATGGAAGACCTTTTCTCCTTCTGGCAGATAGTAAACATTTGCTGTCATCAAATGTTCACAACCGAAATCCTTACGAATATTATAAAAGCGAATGTGAGTTTGTTTGTTTGTTACGTCTTCACGCCTAAATGGCCAAACCGATTTTAATGAATTTTGCTACAGAGATAGTTGGGGCCCTGGAGACGGACAAAAGGCTAATTTAAAAAAAAAGTGAGATAAGGGGGAGAAAGAGGAAAGAAAAGGGGAGAGAAAGATAGTTTTTTTCTATCAGCACACGGGTTAAAGTTAGCGTTAGCCCAAAGTAACTATGCCACGCGAACGAAGTCGCTGGCGGAAGCTAGTAAAACATGAAACGAAAACTTACTTTTGTATCGCACCAAACAAGTCAGTAATTTATAATAACTGACTTGTAATGACTCATGATATTAATAATCTTAAAGTAAAGTGATAGACGAAGGACCCTAAATTCGAGAAATTCCTTTTAGCACACGATCTTGTTGCTGGATCACCTTTTTCTCATGCTTTGTAATTGAGTCATGAACTATTTGCCGCAATCGCACCTTTCGTATTAAGTTACCATGTAACTTGAGCACAGCTTACAGTCGCTTTAAACCAGAACTTTAGCTTTTAGTTTTGTATGGAGGTGTAAAATATAAGTTGTAGGTATACGTTTGAAGGTCAATGCCCAGTTTAACCACAGTATGTGATCAGGATCGCCTCAGTTTGAGCCGTTGAAGATTGTTTCTTTGAAACTTCATACCCTAGATACCCCCCCCCCCCCCCCGTTATGACGCAATAAGGAATAGCAGTGTAGTAGTGAAGGCATAATGATATGTCCCCCGGACTGTCAAGTCATAGGGCCCGAGTTGGAACCTAGAAGAATAAAAACCAGAACCCTTATTGAATCACTTTGTTGTTCGCCTGTCTGTCTGTCTGTCAAGACCATTTATCCTTGTAACGCGTGGAGGTATTAAGTTGAAATTAAAATCATATATTCAAGTATGTGGTCCCTTTGTGCTGTGAAAAGATCAACCCTTTAAGTTACACAGTCAAAAGATATGGCCGTTTATGTCGCGAATTTGTACGGAACCCTCCTTGCGCGAGTCTGACTCGCTCTTGGTCGGCTTTTTTTTATTCATGTGCGTATTGTATATTTATCACTTGCTTGCTTTGTAAAACATCGTGATTAAATCAACATGCCTGAGAGACATTTCTTGACGGCTTGTAAAACTAAGAGAGAGATCCATGGACGGCTTAAAAAAACTCTGACACCAGGTTAAAGGGTTAGAACACAAAACAAATAAAAAGTAATCTCCTGCCGTATACTGTGATAGGCTGAGTTGATTGACTGAGCTCCATACAGTAACGCCCACTTCGAAGCAGTATGACTTATAACACATCGCCTCAGATCGGCTCGTAAGACAAAGTGAATAGATGCCGATCTGGTCCAGTGCTTGTGAGTGTACTATGAGCTTGAGTGAGTTCACAACGCTCGTGGACTGATGTGACCACGCCTGGAGTTGGCAGCACATTAGACTCCATTACTCATATGAGTCCTGGAACCTTAAGTTAACGGAGCATTTCTTGACAAATTAATAACTTTGACAGCCGCAATGTTCACTTTCTTTTTTTTATGAAAAATGATGATTTATGTAACTTTAACAGAGTTTTACTCAATGTTTAAATTGCGCTTTTTTTATTTGTCAAGGAATATATAAAACTGAAATTTTCTGTCACATTGCACCTACTATGATTTTGTCTCTGCATGTTGACTCGTAGTCCGCCGTAAGTCCGCCTTTGTACAATGTTTTTTTACATATGCATGAAATTTTAATAAATGAATAAATATATCCGTAATTTTATTGAAAACATTATCGTCAGTATCATAATTCTATCTTCTTCAGAAACTAACACTTTATTGGCGTTTAGCCAGGGTCCATTTTGCGGATATTTATTGTTGGCTTGGCTCCTACTTCAGTGACAAGGAGTTATTAGTTCTATGAAGAGTTACTCATGAATAAACAAATAGGTACCCAATTTAATATTAGGAGATTTATATATTCTTTCTCTATTACTATAGAATCAGACAACCATTTTATCCGTCGCATTCTTATTACGGTAACAATATTTTTCAACAATAATAATATCTCGACGACCGTTCAGAAGGAAATTAACGAGAGTGAGGTCACAGAACTTCTCATTTATTGCATTGATTGATGCATTGACAACTACTAGGTAAATGAGACTGCATATGCAATTTTTCACTTAATAGACTGTATAATAAGTGTAGACCAAGGAATTTCACAAGTGAAATTGCCGCACTCTATGAAACACATTGCATGAACATTATAAGAAATACTAAAACCTTCATCCAACCCACAATTAATTAAACCACTTGGATAAAGATTCGCAGGTATGTATAAAAATAATTCGTTATAATAATAGCGGATTCTGAGAAAAGCGGTTTGAAAGTTTTTTGCTGAACCCTTTACTTTGAAGTCGTTATACAGTTTGGTCTACTATGCGTCTTTTGAAAACTATTATTAAGAAACATTTGATCTTTAAAGAAATATAACAGATTTTAGTTGCTCGTCTTCAAAGCCATTCTTCTTTATGTGAATCTATCACATAAAGGAGAAAGGGCAATAAACTTCATTATAACTTTTTTTAAATAAAATACTGTAACCAAAAGTACTGTGCGCGGTCAGTAATTTTAGTCATAGTATTTAATTTAAAATGAGAAACAAAGATTTTTGTTATAGATACGTCCTATTATCTTTGAGCTCCAAACTTGGAGAAGGACTTCATGTTAAGAACTTATCCTCACGCCTAATAGGAATGATTTATGATAAACGTAGTACTTAAGATACGGAAATATTTTTTATTTGCCCGAAGTTTATTTCCTCAACGATGTTCGGAGCTACTCAAAAGTTAATCTATTGAATTAAAAAGGTTTTTTTTGCAGCGGCCCGGTGTTTGCATAGGTTGATAGAAAGAAAATAAAAGATAGAAAACCAGACATAAGTAAACAAATAACCTATATATTAATCAATAAACAGCTAAACAACTGTGCATATATATGTATGTTCTTTAGCATTCCTTGCCAGACACTTCGGTCACCAATTATGACTATAGGCTCGCCCAATATTACATCGGAACTGACGTATTGTGTATCTACTCATTGAATCACAGCACTGCCTAACCCATAAGGGATGTCGCCCATGTTGTTGTTGTTTTTATTCAATAACTAGCTATAGCTTATTTGGAATGTATTACGTTCAAAAGAAGAAAGAAAAAAAAATATTTACACAAAATAATAAAAGAAAATTAAGCATCACAAACATCTGCAACATAAAAATAGCTTGCACGTCGTGACTGCGACAGATAGGTCACCACACAGCATGATGCTGTGCTATGGGAGCCCACAGCACAGCGCTGGTTTTCAGCGGTCAACCCGTAAGTGTCACCTTTGTATGCCAGACGTGAAAGTAACAACAAGCTGCAGCAGCTTGTTTCACCTTGACAGCTGCATTAAATATTGCTCAGTGGTCAGTTCCCCAGTTATTCCTACAAGTTGGTGTCAGGAAGAAACGCCGTAAACCATTCTGTTTGTGCTATAAATAGCTCTGAACCGGCGGGGCTCGACCCGATTCACTTCATACCTTTTACTTTAAAATTTAAATCACTCTTTCAGGTTGAATCTTTGAGAAAACGACTAAGATTTGTTTTCGTTTCGACAGTTGAAGGATAATAAATCACGCTGTAAGAAACATTTTGGTACTTGGTAAAGGAACCCTTTTAGAAGCTTAAATTTTCTTAAAATATCACAACAAATTCACGATTACATAATGGAGTCGAGGATAATTGTACCTATATCACTGCTATATCCAATCAGGTAAGGCGATCCTTAAATTATTGGTAATTTATTTCCCAAAGATAATTTCGGTGTCGACCCTCGTCAATTTTGTGGGATTCATTAATGAAGTTCGCGCGGCAGAGCAGGCAACACAGTCGTATTGATAAATGGATGGTTCGACTTCCAAAGTGAACAACAAATTAATCTTGCTTTTAAAACCGTAAAATTGTGTACCTCCACCCCTCTAATTTCTTTCTTTTAAAATTCTAACTCAACGTTAATTTGAACAGCGTGTAAAAAGACCTTTCAAAGGAAATTGGTTTGAACAATATTTGATTATTATGTTTTGAGAAATTACTTTTTCATGATGTTATGTTGGATTCTTAATAAAAGATGTTCCATTAAGTATGATAATGGTTTATTGACAGGAGACACAGTAGGTTTACATCGTACCTAGTATTCTCTGTAACTCTTTGACATTTTGTGGTGTGGGCATGTTGACAATTGCTTTGACCTTCTCAAGATCTGCCCTTGCACCATCTTTACTGAAGACATAACCTAAAAAACATACTTCTGACAGTGAAAATTTACACTTTGACTTGTTAAATTTTAAATTGACTTGAGTGGATAATGTTCCCTCATGATATTTTTATTTAAATTTCTAGGATCAAGACAAATTCGTAACTGACCTGAACTTTTTACTGTTACAACGACTGAATTAACCCACTCTGTAGGTTTTGTAACCTTTACTATGACTTGCATTTTCTCCATGCGATCCAACTCCTCACGCAGTTTCCCTTGTAATGCGAATGGGACTTTCCTGGGCGGATCCACACATGGTACTGCATCAGGCTTGAGTTTTAGATGACAGACTGGAGGCAGACAGCCAAGACCCTGGAATACATCATTATATTGTGTATGAATTTGTTCACAAAAGTCTTGTTTTGATACTGAAAAGACACGTTTTATTATACCTAACTTTTCACAAATTGGGAGACCAAGGACATTTGGACACTCTATATCTGGTATTATAAACATTATGTTTTCAACAATGTTCTTATTGTTTAAGCAAAAATTACAAATTAAGTTGACTTTGCCTAAAATCGGAATGGATTTTCCACCAAATCCTGTGACATTTATTTGACATTTGACAAGTGACAATTTTGACAGCTTATTTTGACTTTTAACATTTTGAAATGTTTGTTTTGACATTATATTGACATCTGCACCTGAGTCTATAATGCATTTGACTTTGGTATCTCCTACCAATAAGCTAATTTCCCACGACTGCTTTGAGTGATTCAAAGTATTGACCACTGATGATCCATTGTGTGACTGACTGGACGACTGTGCCTTATTGTGAAATCCCTCAGACATGTGACTGATTTCATCATTGAGACTCTGACACTTTTTCTTTTGACTTTTTGACTGGACATAGGACCTGACTGGACTGACTGACTGACTGACTGGTCTGACTGAGTGACTGACCGTGACTTTTTGACTGGACATAGGACCTGACTGGACTGACTGACTGGTCTGTCTGAGTGACTGACCGTGAGAATGACTATTATGACTTTGACCATTATGACTTTGACTATTCAGCATACCTACGAAATAATCTTGACTACCATTATCTGAATTAAACGATTGCAACTGACTGACTTTTTTATTTTTGAGACAAAATTTAGCAAAATGATTATAAGATTTACATGACCTGCATTGAACTCCTTGAGCTGGACACTTGTAGCGATGAGACTGCCCACAGCGGCTACATGTCTTCGAGCTGCTTGAAGCTGAAGGTGACTCGCGACTGCCTGAAGCTGGCTTGCGACTGCTTGAAGCTGAAGGTGACTCGCGACTGCCTGAAGCTGGCTTGCGACTGCTTGAAGCTGACTTGCGACTGGAAGCTCGCTGTCGACCATCTCCTCGACTACGGCTCCTCCGACTGAGATGCATGACGTTTTCACTGGCGATGCTGCTCCCTTTGATTATTTTCTCAGCATCCTGCTGTGCGACTATGAGCGTCCTCGCTAGCTCTTGCATTCTCTGATAGGTTAAGTCATGTTCTTGCAGTAACCTTTGACGCACATGTGACAAGTCCAAATTGAGGTTTGCAATGAAAATATCTTTGATGAGCGATTCCCTGAGCGTGCCAAACTCGCATTCTTTGCTTTTATTTTCCAAATCCGTGAGGAATTCGTCGATGCTTTCGGATTTATTTTGCCTACGTGTGAAGAACAAATACCTGCACATGGTCACGTTTCTTCTTGGCTCGAAGAATTTGTCAAATTTCGATTTGACTTCGTCAAGCGTGCTCTTGTCTATTTTGAGGTTAAATGTGTTGAATATATTGAGACCTCGTTCTCCAATGCAATGTAACAGAATTGCGATTTTCCGTTTCTCGCTTGACTTATCTAGACCTGTGGCTAACAAATATAGCTCGAGTTGTTGCCACCATCTTTTCCACGATTCAGCGTTATTATTCGTGGTATCTGACGAAATATTCAACTGCTTCACACGTGTTTGAAAATTTGTCTCACCATCATGGCTGACGTCCGCTTGGTCCGGCATTTTCTTCGACGACCTCGACTTTTTCTTGAATGACTTCTTCTTAAATGACTTCTGACACCATGTTATGTTGGATTCTTAAATAATAGATGTTCCATTTAGTATGATAATGGTTTATTGACAGGAGACACAGGAATAACATATCAGAGAATGCAAGAGCTACAGAGAATACTAGGTACGATGTGTACCTACTGTGTCTCCTGTCCTGTCAATAAACCATTATCATACCCAATGGAACATCTTTTATTAAGAATCCAACATAACACATGAAACTGCCGCAATATTGAATTAATATAGATACTATGAAAAACAAATTTGGTTTTGCTGTTGAGTGTTTTGAATTTGGATTGTGAATGCGCGTTAAAAATATTGTTATTATATTGTTTGGTGCTTACTACCCTTTGTGTGCGAGTCCGTCTCGTAATTGGCCGGTTTTTACATTTAAAATCTAACTTGAATTAATTAATTTATTTATGTAGGTACACACAGTAGACCAGACGGAAACAAAAAACGTGTTTCAAGGCACAAACGCCGGTAGTTTGGGTACTTTAAGGTAATGATTCAGTTCCACATATAGAGTAAAAGTACCAGTACCAATTTTTACTGGAATTCCTGGAATAACCATTGTGCTAAAAACTAAAACATCGCCGACTGGCAAAAGTTATAATTTCACCTAAAACTTTCGATCCAAACCTTTATAAAACAAAACAATGGCTGCTGGATTTGAGCAACGACTTCTATATCGTAGAGGCGTCGTATGATATTTTAAAAGCTTTGATCCGCTGCAACAGTGACTAAATAACGTAAAACCTACGCGATTCAAACAGTTTTGTTTGTTTTGTCATCACAAGACACAGCGAGATCGGGCCTGAGATGCTAGAACTGGAGTATCTTGTAATAGTTAACTACCGTGGGAACTCCAAAATTAGACCTTAAAATAAATTACTTGGTCCACGGACTTTCAGCAAAGTTGCTTACTTAAGAAACTTTCTGATTGCTTTCTTACCTAATGAACTCACTCGTCTTGACGGTATTCTCTAAAAACAAAGTTTTGGGCAATCGTTATTGTCGACCATATATTGAAATTATTGTTTCTTATAAGTATGCTAAAGGAGACCAGCATTTTTAGCAACCCGAGAAACAGCATTGTGTTAAATTCCGAATCGTTTATTCACAGAACTTATTTTTTATAAAACATTCTATTGTTACGGCTAAATGCTTGAACAATCACCGTTCATCACGAACGTTTTGTACAATCAATCAAAACACCTGTCAATAATAAATAGCACAGGTACCACCCAATCTATTTTACGAACCATACGTTGGATTGTGAACGGAATAACTGAACTGTGCTTTGATTATTTATTTTGTTCGAATTTACCCAAATGGAAATGTGTTCTAACAATAGACTAAAATGCACAGTACGTTGAGCTGACATTTAATGAAAACCTTCATGCTCGGACGTGACTTCTAATCTCCACGTTTTTTTTTCATCCATTTCAAAGTATGTGTTTCGAGACCGGGTCACTTAGTTGTACTTTGTTCAGTGGGGAACTCGAAATTTGAGAAAATTGGCGTACTACGTAGGTTTTAAACGCTCAAACTGCAATGAAGTATTTTACTAGTACAGTGCAAGAAAGTGCTCTAGATAAGCCTGTTCTTATTCCTCGAATCAAGCACGGTTTCATTCCATCTTCTCATAAATTCTAAATTTTTTAACGTTTGCTGTTTGCCGCTTTGGCTTTTGAAGAGAGCGCTCGCAGAATCTACCGATAAAAGGAATCCTCAGAGCAGACGGGTGTTGTGCCTGCAGCGCTACTGCCGTAGGGTATGAAAAAAACTTTCACCCTTATTATGTTCCACTTAAAAGGCGAAGGTTTTGTAACATAACATTTTTTATAACTCACAAAGAAAAGTGAAGTATTACACAAAAGGTGTGAAAAGATATGTAAATGTGGACGCTTCCTGCATTAATTTTCTTAAAGGTATTCTAAACTGGCGTCCAAGATCCTCGTATCAGATAAATCGACATATGAAACCATACTCACGTAGAGGAACCTGCTTACTAAGCTCAAATACTTATGAGAGCCCTTAGAAAGTCGAGAAAAGGGCGAGAGGATTTTACAGTATTAATGGCACCAGAAATGTTTGTTAACTTAAGCTGGCTACAACTGAATAATTAAAGCGATATTACGGAGCTTTGCGGAAAATCATTAGGAAAATAAACATTCGTTGAGTTTTATCTCTTAGCTCTGGTTGCTGTCTTAATTGACTTTTAGTTAATCTTAATGGAAGCTATCCTATATGTATAATAGAATACTCTATTTCCCGCGGCTTCCTTCGCTCGCGTTAAATTCGGGCTAACACAGTTCCCCTTTCCTGATTTGCAGGTACCTGCTACCTGTAGTTTTTGCCCTTGCGCCTTATTTATTGTAATAACAAAGCTAAGTTTTCCCTTGTCTTCCCTCTTTCTCCCTCATTTCTTACTTAAAAAAAATAGCATATGTCCGTTTCCAGGGTCTCGACTATATCTGTACCAAAATTCATCAAAATCGGTTTGGCCATTTAGGTGTGAAGACGTAACACACAAAGTCACTTTCGTTTTTATAATATTAAGTAAGGATTAAACATGATTGCTGACAACACCCTCATATCACAAGCTTTCCTTAATGATATTCCCATTTATCATTCATCAATTATTGTATCTGTTTCGTCTGAATAAAAACTATCATCTGTTCTATGTTCCTTTCCACCGCCATTTTTTAAGCTTCTGGTTTAAGCGAATTATTTATTTACTTAATATTATGCCAGACTAATGTACCTAAATCATTCTCTGTGTAGCTCTAAATTATTCGTTGGGTTTTCTAACAACAAAACCCTTTTTTATGCTTCCAAGCATTTTGTTCCTTCGTTTACATGAGAACGGATAATTTAAGCATCAAATCGTAGGCTCTTTTACAAATTGACCAAATATCAGACTGTTTCTTGTTTATGGTTGTCTCACGGGAACTGTTGACTTTAGAACGAATATCAAGATGACATCAAGCAACATGGAGAGAAAGAGGGAAGAAAAGGGAAAACTTAGCATTGCTATTACAATAAATAAGGCGCAAGGGCAAAAACTACAGGTAGCAGGTACCTGTAAATCAGGAAAGGGAAACTGTGTTACCCCGAATTTAACGCAAGCGAAGCCGCGGGCAAAAGCTAGTTTAAATTATAATGTAATATCCTACTGACTAAAAACTGAAAACACAGTTTTGTGTTCCTTAAATATGTGACTTGAATTAACAGTGGTTCAAATAATGACTTGATTTTAATTTCACACGCACATTATTGAATCTGTACAGTACATGAACGGTGGTCTTGCAAAATTTCGAAAGCAAGAGAAAATATTAAGTCTTAATATTTTCAGCTCCCGAAAGTAGGCCGCGCAGATGTTGGTACACCTAATTACTTTAACAAAGTTCTAAGTCCATTTAGGCTTATATCCTTACAAAAATAAATAAGAAAGACAAATTAAAAACATATTTCATTTAACTAGTTTAGGCGAGTCAGTGTCCAAACTAATTAGTTTGTCCAACATTTATTTCAAAACGTAACTATTGCGAAACTATGAGAACGGAAAAATGGACTCGGAAAGTCTAGTTGGGCAACATGGATATGTGGAAACTTTTGTTTTGTTGAAACACAAGTTTTGATTGGAGCAATGAAAGTTTAAAAGAGCTTCCGCGGTATTTGTACAACCGGCAGCCTTTTCCTTTTATTTTTTTTATGTAGATTTAAGAGTTCCGTGAAGTAGATATTGGTAGACTTGTTATTTTATTTGCTCATGTAATTCACGTTCTTGATTTA
Organism: Ochropleura plecta; assembly: GCA_905475445.1. Taxonomy (NCBI): domain Eukaryota; kingdom Metazoa; phylum Arthropoda; class Insecta; order Lepidoptera; family Noctuidae; genus Ochropleura; species Ochropleura plecta. The sequence goes on from FR997734.1 coordinate 13,858,076, forward strand.
AGTTTTGTTTTGGTTAGAGACTAAGACTAGTACATTAAAGGGTACTAAAAAGAACCTGTAATCTGCGTAGGGTTTTGCAAAGGTGTAAAGGTGTAATGTTTGTGATGCTTTGAATGTTTAATGTTTTTTTATTATTTATTTTGTGTGCTCGTCGTAATTTGCGACAACTAAATGTTTTTTTCTTTCTTTCTTACCAAATTTTAATAGCATACTTATATATTGACAGTGAACATTTTTATTTTAAAGATTTATAGTTAGCCAAACCTATACATATTTATGCCTTTGTATATTAAACATTTTGGTGTCCAGCTTTTTTTATAAAGAAGTAAGAAACTAAAACAAAGTGAGTTAGGAACAAGGGTTACTCATTGCAGGAATGTGTAGGCAGAGTTCATTTGGATAATTAATATTCATTAACCCAAATCGCATTAGTTTCAATCTCTCCTACAATAAAACAACCCACCGGCCGTCAATTCTGTGAAACAAAAACAAGAATGATGTATACACGTAGCTATATTCTGGTAAAAATACGTTCGTTGTTGCTACGGCGTAGCAGCGTAGCCGCGTAGCACACTTACAATGCCGTGTGCCCCGTTCACGACTTCATGTGATGCGATTTGAGTTCAGCGACGCGAGTGTGTCACTTGATTCCTTCGTGTGAGTATCGTTACGTCTCAAGTCGTCTCGTACTGGCTTGTGGTGGCTCATGGCATGTTTTAAACATTATTTAGTCGTTATTGCAATATAAGTGTCTCACTAAATAATGTATTTCATGGCCAAGAATTCCTCATAGTTCCTAACTAAAAGGTGAGCTAATAATGGTGTCGATGCCGACCGCCCGCCATTTACTCATAATTATGATTATACGACCTTTTGCATAATGTGAACATTATATGTAGTAGAAACCTGATCGATGACAGAACAAGAATATATAAAAATATGAGTAGTTATTATTTACGGAGTAGTCATTTTGAAATGTTTGATGTGAAACCACTGGTTATAATATTAAATGAAAGTTGGAGTGATTAGTACCATACTTTTCTTCACTTTTCCCAACTATGTTGGGGTCGGTTTCATACGAATGCAGCTGAATACCAGTACTTTACATGAAGCAACTGCTTATCTGAACACCACAACCTAGTTAGTACTGGGTAATGCGGTACCCCCTTTTGTTGCGGATGGGAAATCTACAAAAAAATAATGGAGCGAGGAGGAGTGTCGGATTTGTACTAACTAAAACCCACCCATATTCCTTCTGTTGCCTTTTATAATCTAGGGCCGCGATATCTCTTTCGAACAACCCGCAACCCGGCAGGACGTGGCCCTGGCAGGCCCCACTGCTTTGCTGACATCTCTTTGAGGAGCGCATGGAACACTAACACCGCGTAGCCTGTCGTCTCTGGACGGACGGACGTGACGGTGAGCTACTCATTGTTCATAGTCCATAAACCTTCCTCTACGGTGGTCGAGAATCATACCTACATACAGGTACCTCTTGGTAAGGCTGGTTGTCAGACTTTCGGAATGCTGACTATCTGTAAAGACTGTCAAAGATCTACAAATGACGGCCAGGACCAACAGCTTAACGTGCTCTCCGAGGCATAGAGGAAATTCAGTATGTAACGGGTGGTCACCCATCCACAGACTAACCTAGGCAAGCGTGACTTAACCTTAAGATCGACCCGAGCGACTGCTATTATTTAGTCACAAGCTCCTCCAACAATGCTTTCTAATATACGTGTGTATTGGGAAGTATTATACTAAACTAGGAAATAACAGCCTCTTTTTTCGGATGGGAAATCATCCAATGACTTCCCCCCGCTCTGGGCGGAGCGGGGTGGCATGTCAGACTTGTACTGATTAAAACCCACCCATGTTCCTTCTATTGCCCTTTACGTTCCGGGGCCGCGGTATCTCTTTCGAACAACCCGCAACCTCGGAACAACCCGCAACCCCGGAACAGCCTTCAGTTTAGACCCAATTCATTACTTTGCAGTAATGTATCGCACATATGTATACGCGTATATGTCTCGTACATTTACAGCGACGACGTATCAGTTAAGTGGGAAGGCAGCATCGTACGATCGAAGAATCACACGACATGAATAATGAAGCAGCTATCAATAATATGTGCCTTATGTGGTTGTTTGGAATGAAACATTTTTGTAATATTGGACAAGTTACTTTTTGTTTGTAGAAAGCCGGTATTAAACGCGGTGCCAATATTAAGAAAGTTATGAGCTTGAAGTTTCAGTTACCAAGCAATAAAGTGTCTTGTATCTTGTTTAATTTTTAAGCGCACTGTACAATAGTGAAGCAAGTTTATTTTACCTCAATAAAATACAGATCAATATAAAAAAGGCTTATAAATAAACAAACAGCTGCAATAGAACACAAAACCGAATTCAGTTTTGGTTTTTTATTATTTGTGAAAAGTTTACAAATATTGTTCTAATGAAACGCCCGCAGGAAATTTCTCTGAATATGGAAATGCTTTGAATTTGAAAACACGCATAGAAAAGGGTTCAGTTCTCACTGGTTCCTAAAAATCACAGTATTTGTTACATATCGAAGCAAATTACGGTGGAGTTCTAGCCGAGATCGCTTGAAATCTGTTTGGCCTCTTCACCTCATGAAATTTTTATCAGCTGTTCAGTTGAGAGTTGAGTCACTCAACGACTGACCCCGGCGACGGAGATACTTGGATTCCGAACTCTTTATTACCTGTTAACTGAAGTCGGTTTGAGATAAACATTCTGGATAATTCTGAGTCGGAAGTCGATTATATTTCTCACTAGCTTTTGCCCGCGGCTTGGCTCGCGTTAAATTCGGGGTAACACAGTTCCCTTTCCTGATTTACAGGTACCTGCTACCTGTAGTTTTTGCCCTTGCGCCTTATTTATTGTAATAGAAATGCTAAGTTTTCCCTTTTCTTCCATCTTTCTCCCTCATATCTCAATCTTTTTTTTTAAACAGCCTATGTCCGTCTCCAGGGTCCCAAATATCTCTGTACCAAAATTCATTGGTTTAGCCATTTAGGCGTGAAGACGTAACAAACAAACTCACTTTCGCTTTTATAATATTAGTAAGGATTATACGGGCTGTTCTAAACCTGTTAATTTCGAGATTACATTTTTATTGTGAAACATAACGTTAACGAAACGTAAAAAGAAATGTTTCAGAAACTCTCTACAGCGTGAAATGTTTAACGTCTACATAAAATCAAACTGCAGAGTTGTAAAACGTCAACGTTGTTTACTTTGAGCCAATATGGTCGTATTTACTGACGTCATGTCATCGTACAGTGGAACATTTCCCCGAGTATATATTGGATTATTTAGCCAACGGCGACGTGAACCGGAAGGTGCGGTCATCGTCAAATGCAAATCGAAAATATCGACGAGTGGAACATTTTGCCGGCATCGATTGCTCTCCATGTTACGAGTTAAAAGAATAGAATATTGAAATGTCTTTAAACATATTTTGTTCGGACATTTATGTATTTGGAATATCCTGAAATTCGATTCCGACATATCAAATGTACTTCGATTTTTTGTAGATCTTTATAGTCATTGCAGTCTGTGCTAAGGAACAAATCCAACTCGACGTAATGTTATGTTTCATAACAAATTCTCAAGAAACTTGTAAACTATTCATATTCTTAATCATTTCAACAAATACTCTGTCAAGAATAATACTACTAGTTTCGAGAACTTCTCCATATTTCAATATTTACTGACCCAGTTTCCGTTTGTACTATTATTTAATATGTGTCCAGTTTTAACTTAGGATGCATTCAAATAACATTTTGATTTACTTTTATGGGATTTGCTTCCGAAAAAGCACTGTCACAGAACATAAAGGACGATTGACGGCACGGTTGGCGCAGTGGCTGAGCTCGCGGGTTCGATTCCCGCACCGAACAAATATTTGTATGACCTGCAGATAGTTGTTTCGGGTCTGGCTGTTTGTGTATGTGAGTTTAAATGTTTGTAAGCGCACCCACGATACAGGAGAAATTCCTAGTGTGGGGCAACGTTTTTAAAAAAAAACATAAATAAATAAATATTCAAAACATATTTTCCTAAAGATGTTTGATTGTGAATCGATTGAGAATACAAAAGTAAAGTATTTCATAAGCACTAGGTACGTCAAAGGTGTATTAGAACATTGTCTCGGAGCGTAGTCCGTCGCCAGCGGAATTCTATTTGCTCGCGGTTTGCCGTTCCGGCTCCATCGGGACTGGCACGACAACTATGTATTAAGTTACCTCTATGGACTACTGTTCTCTTTACGTGTGTGTTTGTGTTGTTGTATTTGAGTTTCTACATACCTTCTTCTTCTTATCACAATTTTAAAAGTGAGTGTACAAAACCAAAATTAATAAAGAATGAATAAAAATGAACTGAGGAAGTCGAGTAATTGCGCTTTGATAGCAATTTTTGACAAGCATATATTGCAAGCAAACACGTGGCTTATAAACAAAATTTGCTTGGAAGTGCTCCAGTTTGTAGAGCTTAGATGATTCAATCGCTGAAAGATGTACAGGTAGGTATAAACTCAGTCAGAGAAGAAAATGGCTACATCTGCACCGTACTCTTTAGGCAACATCTCTTTTGATCGGCATCCTTACTAATATTAATAAAGCGAAAGTGAGTTTGTTTGATTGTTACCTCTTCACGCTTTAATGGCTAAACCGATTTTGATGAATTTTGGTACAGAGATAGTTGGAAACCAGGAGACGGACATATGCTATTTTTTTAAAGTGGGATATGAGGGAGAAAGAGGGAAGGAAGGGGAAAACTTAGCGTTGCTATTACAAATCGATAAGGCGCAAGGGGAACTGTGTTACCCCGAATTTAACGCGAGCGAAGCCGCGGGCAAAAGCTAGTAGACTATAAAAGACTGTAATCATTTAATAATATAAAATTGTAATAACCATCGTTCAGCAGCATTTGAAATCCAATGTCAGCGAAACAATTTGTAGGTATACATTTCATTAATTGAATTTTAAATTACTTCACAAACTCGAGTGGGAAAAAGCAAAATGGCAAACATTCCGTGGTCAACATTATAATATTGTGTCCACATAAGACTCATGCCTCAGCATATTATATAAACCGGCAGACTAGCCAATTCCAAATACAGGGAGAATGTATGAAACTTTTGAAAGAGAATCATTTACGAATTTAGTTCACTTTCGTTATGTTATGAAAGAACAACAAACGGTTCTGAATGGAAACACTCGAAGCAGCAAAATATCTTATTCATGAGTTCTTAACAATACTGTGTATTAAACTATGATTACACAAATGAATTCCTTAAATATTTAAAGTTCGAAGAAGCGGTTTCTTTTAGACAAGCGTACACAACCTGACACTGCATTATCGATATCAGGCGAGTTGCGGACATAAGCAAGCCTATTTAGTAAAGAAAAAAACCGGCCAAGAGCGTGTCGGGCCACGCTCAGTGTAGGGTTCCGTAGTTTCCCGTCCGTCACAATAAGTGTTCCCACTTATGAGTTTAAAGGTGGAGGAGGAAATTATTTTGTACAACTTTTTGTCTTTTTTGTACAAAAACTGTTGTGTCAATCAAGTTCAAAATGATTTTCATAGAAAGTCCTTATAAAGTTCTACTTTTCAGATTTTTTTCATATTTTCTAAACTTACGGTTCAAAAGTTAGAAGGGGGGGGACACATTGTTTTTTACTTTTGGAGCGATTATTTCCGAAATTATAGACATTATCAAAAAATGATTTTAGTAAACCCCTATTCATTTTTAAATACCTTTCCAACAATATATCACACGTTAGGGTTGAAATTAAAAAAAAAAAACACTTCCCACTTTACATATAGGGTGGCTACCCTAATAAAACAATTTTTTCCAATTTTTATTTTACCACTTTGTCGGCGTGATTGATATACATATTGGTACCAAATTTCAGCTTTCTAGTGCTAACGGTCACAGAGATTAAGCGAGGACGGACGGACGGACGGACGGACAGACAGACATGGCGAAACTATAAGGGTTCCTAGTTGACTACGGAACCCTAAAAAAGAATCATCTAGGTAGTTTACAACATAAATAACTTTTTTTTTATTTGATTTTTTCAACCTGCAATAAATAAAGTGGTAACTGGTAAATTATTGTTTTATCTTTGTAGTGTGGCACGCCGCCAATTGCTGAACTTTAATAATAAATCAATCTCCGACCGATTTTAAAGGTATTTGAGTTCCTGAACTTCGTAGTTACATAGTTGGTGGTAACTCTTGCGTTGGTTATGCCCGCAGGAAGAAGTTATAGATAACAGCTGTAAGTGGAATGGAGCGCATATAATTTGATATTATGCGATGAATCCAGTTTGCCTACAGCTAATTTCGTGCAAACATATGTATTAAATAAAATTACTTCAAATGCTGTAAAAGGTATGACAGCAGACTGCCAGGCGCCTGGAGGAAAGCCAACTACTTCGAAATGAGATTAACTACAAAATTTTAATTAATCAAACTCTTAGGCTGATTAATGAAGGCTGAGTATTTTACGAACTTTAATTTATTCACAACCTCTCATCGTGTCTATGATACGAGTCTATGGCTCTTGGCGAGGGTAAATAAAATACAGAACTCTGTACATAGCATTCAGTTGCCTAGTGCCGTGTCTAGACACAATGCGTGTAGCTGTTTGCACTACAATTCAATGTTCAACTCCTCACCTAGATCTCGGCTGTCATTTATAGAGAGAATACTAACTTTTTTTTTGCTACCCTGTCTATTATCTCAATACTGGGCAATTGCCCAGTATTGAGATAATAGACAGGGTAGTTCTCCTTCACTTTCCTCCCTTTCTTCTTCTATACCTCTATAACTTGTGCGATCTCTGCCCATGTTCACCCTACAAACTAGGCTTCTTAATTAGTCAATCATAAATGTTGAAGTTAGTATTTGAATTCATTTATATTACATACATACAAGTGATCAATCTACACGGAAAAAACAGTTCAATTGAACTTTAGAAGATTCTGTGAATTCCATTTATAAACATGTATGATTCAGAGCAAAGTTTTAACCAACGATCGCGTAATAAAGTTCCAGTGTTGTGTTCCTAGGAAAACTGCACCTTGCAGGTAAACAGGTCAGCACTTAAGAACAATTAATTAACCTGGCTGGGGTCTCAGGTGCAAAGCAATTAATAGTTGTGCTTAAACTTTTAAAGGATTGAATGTTCGTCTATATTAACTTAATACTGGCTCCTTTTTTGCGGATCGGAAATTCTACTAATATTATAAATGCGAATGTTGGTGAGGATGGATGGATGGATGTATGGATGTTTGTTACTCTTTCAAGTCAAAACGGCAGAAAGGATCTTGATGAAATTTGGCAAAGAGGTAGATTATAGTCTGGAATAGTACATAGGATACTTTTTTTTTATATCATGCGGGCGAAGCCGCGGGCGCCAGCTAGTCCTCAAATAAATTCCCCCGCTCTGGGCGGAGCGAGCGGAGAGAGGGTCAGACTTTTTCTGACCAAAACCCACCCATGTTTCTTCTTTTACCCTTTATGTTCCGGGGCCGCGTATCTCTTTCGAACAACCCGCAACCTCGGACTACTAAGAGCTTAACTTTAATTAACAAGTGAGTACCATTTTGTCGAATTTGCGCGTCATTTTACGTAGAATGAAGTATTATATTATGCAGTGATTTCAGTAACGTGTAAGGCGGGATCTCGAGGAGATATTGAAACACCGAGCGCTGAGTCTATACTGTCTTTATTATAATGATTAAACGATTAATAAGATTACATCTAGGTACATGTATGAAATAAGGCTGGTTACAATCCAATAAGGTTGCTTACACACTACATCTCCTTCCCATGGTGAAAAAAAAATAAAATTATAATTACTACATTTTGTTTTTTTTTTTCAATTACAAGTTTTGAGTTATAATATAATGATAGTACAATATTTTGATAAAGCATTGATTACATGTGATTACAAATATAGAATAAACACCTTAACTTAAACAGATACAAGTAGTTTGTGTTTACACAAAATATATTAAAATAATTTAAATATAATTATTTCAATTTCACGTGGCTGTTGTAAACAATTTTGTGCGGTTTTTGTGGATTACATCTAATTTTCCATTTTTATTTATTTGAACATTTGGTGACAAATCTTTCACTACTTCAAAAGGTCCTGAATATATGCTATCCATTTTATTACTATTTTCATTTTTTACTAGAATTAAATCATTTGGCTTATAAATTACAGGATTTGTACTTTTATCGTAAGTATTTTTTCTTTGTATTTTACTTCTGATCAAATTCTCCCTAGCTTCTTTTTGAGTTAACTGCAATCTAAATTTTAATTCCAAAGGATAACTTTCGTGATTATAAAGTGGTTCAACATTATTGTTATCTAAGTTGCTGGGAAGTGAACATATTTTACCAAAGACCAACTCAAATGGTGTGAATTTAGTTTCCGAATGTACTGTTGTGTTGAAGGAAAAACACCAATATGGTAGCCATTGACTCCATGCTTCTGGGTGATTATCGGATTGAATGCGTAAGAATGAGCCTAAATTTTTATGAGAATTTTCCAACGCACCAATACTTTGGTGGTGGTATGCTGTGGAGTTTAAATGAGTTATATTTAAAAGTTTACAAACCTCTTGAAATACTGTAGACATAAACTCGGATCCTCTGTCTGTTGCTATTTCCTTCGGTAACCCGTAGCGAAGAATAAAACTATTAACTAAAGCCTGAGCCACCTCATTAGACTTTTTAGAAATTAAAGGATGTGCCACAACATACTTAGTCAACTCACATTGTATGGTTAGTATATATGAAAAATTATAAAAATCCCTATCTAATGGTCCTACTAAATCTAAAAATATTTTTTCAAATGCTGTTGTAGCCGTTGTAGTAATAACCATAGGCTCCTTAACTAGTCTAGCATATTTTTCCTTTTGGCATTTCGTACATTTTTTAACGAACTCTCGAACATCTCGTTCTAACCCTGGCCAGTAATAATACTTCTTTATGTTATTTGCCATCCTTCTCATGCCCGCGTGGCCACTGGTAGGCAAGAGATGGAAGTCATTAAGAATAACTTTTCTGTCGTCTTTATCGTCTATTCTTCGAACATCATTTATTATATAAATTCGCGGTACGTACCTATTTTCTAACGATTTAATCTCACTTAATAATTCTTCTATAAATTCTTTGTTTTCTCTATTCTTTACTATACATATTTCGTCGACGTCTATTAATTTGCAAAATCTACCTAACTCCCTCACAAATGCGGCTCGCGTCAATTGTGATTGGTAGTCGGGATTTATGTAAATTGTTAACTTGCTTTCTACATAGCAAAACGCGTTTTTTTCTTCAGTTAATTTGTTTTTCTCTCTCAAAATATCTAACTCATTTTTCTCGATAAATCTAAGTTCTATCGCCTCTCTTGGTTTCGTATGACTTCCCACGACACCTGGTTGATCAGGCCAAGTGCTGTCAGACGTCATGTGACACGGTGAGCTTTGCAATTTTCTCGCCTGTGCCCTAGTTGTCACATTTATGTATGATTCACCCATATGCTTTAAATCTTCACTAGTGAAAGAAATCCGGGACAAAGCATCTGCAGCTGCGTTGTCCGAACCCTTTACATACTCTACAATGTAGTCGTACTCCTCTAATATTAATCTAAATTTCATAAGCCTACTCGATGGATCCCGCATATTAAAAAGATAAATTAATGGACGATGATCTGTCAATATTTTGAATTTTGTACCGTACAGATATGGACGGAAATATTTTACTGCCCAAACTATTGCCAATAATTCCTTCTCGATTGTTGGGTAGCGCCGTTCTGCACTATTTAAACCTCTGCTCGCATATGCTACTGGTTTTTTTATTTCCATTACTTAAAATAGCGCCAATTGAATAACCTGATGCGTCTGTTTGTACTATAAATTGATTAGTTTCTGTAAAATCTGGATATTGCAGAACTGGAGGAGAGACTAAACACTGTTTTAAATCTTCAAATGTTTTCTGACATTCTTGGTCCCATTTAAAAGTCGCATTTTTCCTACATAATTGATGTAAAGGATAAGCTTTTTCTGCAAAGTTCGGTATAAACTTTCTATAATAATTTACGAAAGCTGTAAAACGCTTGACTTCTTCAACTGATTTGGGGCAAGGGTAATTTTCAACAATTTTTATTTTTTCTGGATCGGGTACAACACCCTCTCGAGATACCACATGTCCTAAGTATAGCATTTCCTTTTTGAAAAACTCACATTTTTCGGGATTAAGCTTTAAATTTACTTCCCTTAGCCTTTCGAATACGTCTTGTAAATTTTTATTTTTTTCTCCTAAATTACGACCGAATACTATCAAATCGTCTTGGTAAATTAGACACTTATCATATGAAAGACCTGCCATAGCCATTGTCATCATCCGGGAAAATGAAGAGCTTGAGCCCCATTGGCATTCTTGTCATCTGGTACTGACCAGAACAAAAGGCTGTATACTTTCGACTATCTTTATCGAGTTCTACATTATGAAAACCCTGATATAAATCCAAATGACTGAAATATATGCATCCTGACAATGAATCTAGTATTTCTGATATGTTTGGTAGTGGGAATTTATCATTCTCAATACAATTATTTAACTTCCTATAATCAATAACTAATCTCCACTTTTTCTGTCCACTAGTATCTATTTTTTTCGGAACTAATAACACTGGACTACTCCATTCACTTCTACTTTCCTCTATAATTCCTTCTTGCAACATTTTTCCTATCTGTCTATCTATTTCTTTTTTCTGAGCGTGAGGTAATCTGTATGGTTTTGAAAATATGGGAGTCGTATTAGGTTGCAAAGTAATCGAATGTTTATAAATGTCAGTCGTTGTTAAACTGTCTCCCGGTAAATAAAATATATCACTGTATTTTGCGCATAAATTCTCTACTGATGTTTGTTCTTCTCCATTTAAATGACTTAATTGTAACAATGATAATAGTTTCCTAACTCGAAACGCATTTGATTCGCTTTGAGAAAAGGAACATAAATTATATAAAATAATAATAATATAATAAAATTTATTCAAGTATAAGTAAAACTATGATTTACATTAATCGTCATAGAGGAAAATTAATTCTAACTATTATGTAGACCTGCCTGATCTAGGTTTATGAAAACCTGTGTTTCAGGCCATCAATTTACGTCAAACATTTTAAAAAGAGGACATTAGTAAATTTATTAGTAGCTAACTTATAGAAAAGACATATTATTTTCAACGACTTAACAAGTAAATTATTTAGGTATATAATATGTATTAAGACTTCTATATTATTAAATATTATGTTATTTTATCGAATGTAAGATATAATATTATGTTAAAATAAATTAACGAATAATGTTAAAGTAGATAGAGTAGATTAGGTAAACAGAGACTTTTATTAGAGTGTGTACATACAGACTTTATTTCACAATTTCTAGTAGTTTTTCCGTGTCTGCATAATTGTGTTTTGCCAGGTATTCCTGAACTAGTAGATTACACCTATTATAATTTAAACTATAAATCTTTAGTACTCTGTTAAACTGGTTATATAAGTAGGGTCCCAAAAATAAGTAAAAACGATTAGCAAAAGCATGTTTCGTCCGAAGGTTAGCACAAACCAAATCTTTTCTCCTCCTATCTGAGGGTACTGGGTTAAAATAAAGTTTAGTGTGTTGTAATAAGATCACGTTCAAAACAAACAATTGACGTACTGTTAGCACCTTGCATGCTATATAAAGCTGATGTGTAGGGAATCTGAATGGACGAAAAGTAGCAACCTTTAAAACTGCTCGTTGGGCGCGTTCTAGGGGCAGCAAAATTGATTTAGCGACACCACCCCAGGATGTTATGCAGTAGGTAATGATAGATTGACACAAAGCCAAATAAACCTGCCTAATTAATCGAAAATGGGCAATGTGACGTAAGTTTTTGAAAATGTAGATTAGTTTACGCACTCTGGTGCATAATAAATCGATGTGTTTGCGGAAGTTCAGATTTGAGTCAATCGTAATACCTAGATATTTGATATGGTCTGTTTTCGCTAAAGTGGGACAAGTGCATGCAATGTCAGCATTATGTAAATTACAATTGTTATGCGCTTGAATGCTTAGATTAGTAAGAGTTGGATAAGCGTTTCTCATTGTAAATAATAGGTATTTTGTTTTGTTTATATTTAGTGTTAAGAGATTTTTATGAAGCCAGTTAGACACAGTATTAAAACCTTTCTGTGCAACATCATAGACGTCGACTGTTGATTTAGCTGCGAACAGTAGAGCTGTATCATCCGCATATGACATAATGACACCATTTTTGAGTGTCAAATTGCATAGGTCATTTATATATATTAAGAACAAGGTGGGACCCAAAATACTGCCTTGTGGGATTCCGTAACAGGTATTTTTAAGCTCAGAACTGATGCATTGACCTATTTTTACACACTGATGGCGGTCGCTGAGGTAATCAGACAACAGTTGCAATTGTACACCCCGTATTCCCATCATCTCCAGCTTGGATAAAAGCAAGGTACAAGAAATTGTATCAAAAGCCTTGGCTAGGTCTAAAAATATCCCTATTGTGTGCATGCCGTTATCTAGGTTAGTGCTTATAAAATTAGTCAGATGATGAACAGCTTGGCTTGTAGATCTTTTAGGCCTAAAACCAAATTGATGATCAGAAAGTAATTTATTACTTTCAAGATATTTTATTAATCTAGAGTTTATAATTTTTTCTAATATCTTTGAGAGGCCTGTTAGAACTGAAATTGGCCTGTAGTTATTTACACAACTCTCATCTCCAGCTTTAAACACTGGGGTAACAAGGGCTTTTTTAAGCAATTTAGGAAAAATTCCTTTTGTTAAACATAGCTGAAAAATGTGTGTCAAAGGAGGGGCAATGAGGTATTTAAATCTTTTGAGTATGCTATTTGGTATGTCGTCACACCCTAGGGCACAAATTTCCTTTAATCCATCTATTATACCTACTATCTCATTTACATCGGTATCTAATAAGACGAAAGAGTTTTGTGTTGCGTATGTCATAGTTTGGCTTTGAATGGAATAACTAGAAAGTAAGATTTTCTCTGCTAAGTTTTTTCCTACGTTAATGAAGTAGTTGTTAGCTTTATTTGCTGCTTCAGTAGGGCTTAGCTCAGAAGATAGAAGATCAAGGGCTGGTTTGGAATTTTTTGATCTAAAAGTGTTAGTTTTTATGAATTTCCATATAAGCTTGCTGTTTTTACCTGCTTTCTGTAGTTGACTCTGATCATATTGGTTTTTTAGCTTTTTCAACAGATTATTACAGAAATTCCTATACCGTTTGTATGTAATTGCTAGTAGTTTATTATCCGGTGCATTTTTCGATTTTCGGTGGAGTTTATCTCTATGTCTGATACAGCGAACCAGTCCGGGCGTAATCCATGGTTTAATGTTACTATACTTGCTAGGTATTATTTTGTTAAACGTATTTTTCCTAAGCGCAGATTGCAATAAATCTACAAAATATTGTAGGGAATCATTTGGGTCATTCGAGTTATAAACGGGGTCAAAATTAATACCGCGTAAGTCAGTTTCGAGACTCGTCATGTTGAGTTTAGTATAGCTACGCATGCATTTATTTCTAGGTGAACTTATTTGCAACGTTAGTAAAACAGCTTGATGATCGGTTAATGATGAATTAGTAACCAACGTTTTTGATGGGCTTTTCGATTTTATAAGGATATGATCTAGACAGGAGCCACTCTGGTGGGTTGGATGATAATGAGCTGGTAATAATCCATGAAATGAGCAAATATTGAGGTACTTATGTGCATGAGTGTCGATTTTTACCGCAGCTGTGTTTATGTTGATATCACCTACCAGTATGATATTTTTAAACGAAGATAATTTTCCTAAGTTAGTGTTAAGAGAGTCCAAAAACCCATCAATACCCTGGGATGGAGGCCTATAAATAGCCAATATTACTGTATCGGGAATAATTTTAATTATTAAGCAGTTGCAGCCTGGAAAATAAGGTTCATCTACTAATGTTCTTAAATTATTTTTAATATAAACCACGACGCCATCATTCTGGTTGAATGTTCTATCGCTTTTGTGAAGATTAAAGCCATCGAGAGTTGGTAAGTTTGCCGTTTGTTTGGACAACCAACATTCTGTTAGAACGATAATGTCGCAACATATATCAAGATCTTGCAGCAATACTTGGAAACCGTTAAAATTTCGGGTTATACTACGAATATTTTGTGTAAGCATATTCAGTGTGTTATCCCCAGTATAGACTATGTTTTTGCATTCCTCCACATTACAAGTTTTTGCTTCAGACACGGAAAATTTATCTAGATCAGAAATTAGCTGATTGGCCATAAAAAGGAAATTATATGTAAAAGTTAACCTACTATCTATGTGCGTAATTAACTTGTTAGTCGGCGGCGCTCCTAGGCGCCTTCATAGTCAATAGAGTTAATGTAATTGTCCTCTGCATATTTACGTGCTGGGCAATTTACATCACCAGTCGGATGATCATTCTTTCTCTTGAAGCGTTTGCAGGTCGCACATTGAGGTGGAGAATCCTTATTAGTGCACTCCTTGAAAGAATGTCCCGTTTCGCCACAGAGGTTGCAAGTAGAGCTCGTTTCTCTGCAAAATTTGGCTGCATGTCCGAACTGCTGGCAGTTAAAACACCTGGTCACAATAGTGAAGTCTCTTACTGGACATGAGGTCCAATTAATGAAAATTCTACCCTGATCCATCAAAACTTTCCTGATATTAGCAGGAACTTCCAATATGTAGTTGCAAGTAGGTCTTTCTTTCCTTCCTGACTTATGGCTCAATTTTATAATTTCTACGAAGGACTCACGAGTGATGTTCGGCAATTTATCGGCCAAGTTTTGCAAGAAAATGCAATCAAACACCTCTTTTTCTGTTAGAGCAACGGGGACACCAATAACAGCAATCCTAGGACGGCGTTTGGATGGCTCTTCAATTGTAAGGCCTGAGGAAACTAGCTTCTGTGAGCTTTTTAATTTGTCGATGTCGTCTTTATTATGGGTGCTTATGATGACGCCTCCGTTTCTAATTTTTCTTAGTCCGCGGACATGGAGTTTCATTTCCTCAGGCGATATAATTTTTTGTACCAACGTTTTGGTGTCGTCACTGGTTTTAGTTTTGTCGCTGGGATAAATAGCGACTGCACTGATATTTAGTGGGCGTATAAATTTATCAGAGCCTTTCTTCACCATGCTAGCGTAGGAAGTATTTGCTGGTTCGTTTCGGCTCATTTTCGTTTCCACGACTTCTTTAAATTGACACAGGGAATCCGTAACATTCTGCTGCTCTTGAAGGTGCTGGATGGTTGTGTGCGCTTGGATGGACTTTTGCTTCAGAGATTGGTACAACACGGCCATCTGAGACGTCCCATGGTTCACTTTTCGACAGAGATTGGTGACACGGAGTTTTTGGTCGGAATTCATTTTTCCCTCCGCCACAATCGAGCAAATTTCACTCAAAATTGTGTCGATGGACCCTAGCCATCTCTGAATCTCCGACGTAGAGACGACTTCAGCTGGTAGTTCGTTCTCCGTGGCTGCTGGCGGTATTGGTTCTCTCGTCTGATGTTGATCGGCATGCGGCGGCGTCGGTGGGGGACTTCGTCTTATCAATTTGCTGCGGCCGAAGGGGCTATCTCCTGGGTTCGACATTCCTCTAACACCGAAAACGCTGATTATCTAAAAACTATCTAGTTCATGTTTCACAACGAAAAAGGTTTGTTAGTCACACTCGACATTAACACAAAACACTGACTCAACAAATTATTGCAATAACATTATTCGTAATTACTCAAATCAATATCGTTATAATCAACGAAAAACACGTCCGCTTAGTCTCGCGTACTCCGAATTAGTTCCAACAATAATAGTCACTAAGACTATGTATAGTTGGTTTAATTTCTCTAAGTGTTACATAATCTTCCGTAGTATTTAATATCTTGATAGGTATCCTACCACACACTGGTTTTACCAATGAACTCGCTAAGTAAATACCGTCACTGATATCTGACGCGCAAACTAAGCATTCATCCTCAATTTCTGTCGTTATGTAATGAATGGACTCACATCTTGGTGGAATATCCAAATTATTGCTAATGGTATTAATTGGTAAATTAATGTTATTGTAATAAGTAGACAAAGTTATTATATTATGATTAAAATCCAATACCGCTTTATACTTAGTCATAAAGTCCTGACCGATGATGCCATTCGCCCTAATTGGTAAGAAGTCAAATACATAGAACTTATGTTTCAATTGATGCCCATTTACGTTGAAATTTAAATAACAATATCCAATTGTTGTTACTTTGCCTCCGATACCATTTATAGAAATGTTTTCTTTGCAAAATCCGATGCGCTCTTCTAGAACATGTTTATACTTTATCGCTGAAATCGATGCACCCGTATCAAGTAACCATTGGAATGCATGACTGTTTATTGGTAGACTAATTGAACAATTACTTTTACATGATAGAATTTTATTCACGAAAAAACTTTTTGTTTTTATCATTAGAAGTATGGGCTGATTCTACGTTTACTTCCGGTTCAGTTATCACGTTAACCTTGTTAGAGTCGTTGTTACGCATCCTTTGATTTCTATTGTAGTAATACTTACCCCTATTATATCCCTGGCGATTTCGGGCTGGGGCCTGCTCTTGCCGGTGGTAGCGATGCCCATTCCATCCACCGCGACTGCCGTTGTTGTTATAGTAGCCTCCACGATAGGGTCTTCGATGCGAATGTCTTTGGTTGGCGTGACCTCGATAACCTCGGTTTTGCCTGAAACCCCTTGAAAATCTTCCGTCATTATTATACATACCTAGTACCTCAGCCGAACTTGGAGACGACGCTATCTCTTCGTCTTGAGCCGCCTGTATCGCATCCTTGAGAGAGCTGTAATTTCGAGCAGCTATTATTGTGCTTAGCCTGCGGTTTCGCAACCCATCGGCGAATTTTTTAATCGCATATTGTTCATTTAAAGGTTTTAAAATGTTATAGTTCTCGGATTGTCCGTTGGCCTGCGAAACCGTCAACTGCACGAAAAGTTCGGAAATTTCTTTACCATAGTCCTGTGTAGTTAACTCATTTTGTCTCATAGAAGTTAATTTTGTTTGCAATGCCGTGGCTGATTTTTGAGGTAATAACACCTTTTTCATATCAATAACTAAGTCATCCACAGTGGAGTATTGTGGACATAATCGTAATTTAGCAGCCTGGGACAATCTGCTCTTAAGTACAAAATTAACTAACTGCTTCTTACGGTCTGGTGTTGAAAGAGTAGAACTATAATACTCAATGTTATCTATTAATTGCCTGGTATTAGCCTCCTCGTCAGTCATGAGTGGCATTAAGTTTAACGCAACTTTAAGGTCAAAAGTAGCCATTGTTTAATTGAATTATCTTCTCTGGTGATAATTATAAGTCGTACAGCCGAAGTAAGAGAGTTGAAACCTGGTAGCGCGCCACACTAATTATTACATATTGACATTTATTTCTAAGTCCCACTCGCACTTAATATGGTCATGGTATTTTTAAACAAATCAAGCCACTGCCATTGCGGTTTGGCAGGGTCGCCATGTAAGGCGGGATCTCGAGGAGATATTGAAACACCGAGCGCTGAGTCTATACTGTCTTTATTATAATGATTAAACGATTAATAAGATTACATCTAGGTACATGTATGAAATAAGGCTGGTTACAATCCAATAAGGTTGCTTACACACTACAAACGTGCTGACGGTAGTGTGTTCAGCAAACCTTGGAAACTGTAGTTATATCGATCGTGTGATTTAGCATATTTACGAGGGACAGGTTAGAACGCTTTGTCTTTGTGTGAAGGGGACGATCGTTTGCCTTTGTTCGTGGTCGTTTGAGAACCGCAATCTGTATACCTTGGTAATCTTATCTAATCTATTGGAAATCAACCTTCTAGTGCAAAAAAACCCCGACTACGTACTTATTTGAGAAAATGCTTAAAAATTATGATCATGCAAATATTTTTTATGTTTTCTTTCTGTGTATTCAAATACATAATTTGAATCAATCGATGTCATGTTCACGAGATAATTCAGTTTCAACAAAATATATTACTTATTTATAAAAGCGTGATTTAGTAAAAGTTTAATCCTCTTTTTCAATGAAACAAAACCAATACGTATGCATAGTTTTAATGAGAACCGCTATTAAATTCGTCGAATCATTTTTCAATATAAATCTGCTTTTATTTTACTTTTATTTGCCTTTACAATGTATGTTTCCGTTACAATAACAGCTCAATGAAGAGACAATGTTATTATTTTTTATTTGTGATATACTAAATGTAATACACTTAAATTATTAAACTAAACTAAACTTATAAATAAATTAAAAAATAGCGTCAAAAATTCGTCCTCAACGCTGTCAGTTGGCAATGTCCCCAAGAGACTGGCCGCGTTGCCACGTTGTATGGCAACGCTAAGCCTCTGGCCAAAGTAAAAGCCAGCCCTTGGGTCACGGGAAGTGCACAGCTCAATAGTATCAAAAATAACAAAAAGGTTATTTATAGTTTAATAGCTACATCCCACTATACACTAGCTGGCGCCCGCGGCTTCGCCGTGATATCGAAAAAAAGTTATACTATATGTTATTCCAGAGCATAATCTACCTCTGTGCCAAATTTCATCAAGATCCGTTCAGCCGTTTTGACGTGAAAGGGTATAACAAATATCCATACATCCACCCATCCTCACAAACATTCGCATTTATAATATTATGTAGGATATAAACCTATTTTTGAATCACTCTATCTATTGCTGAAAGCTGCATTAAAATCCGTTGAGAAGTTTAACAGATCTAAGCGAACAGATAGCGGAAGCGAGTTCATTTTATAATATGTAAAGACATGCAGAGTAAGTGAAAGTTCAATTGTTTTCATATATATGTATATTTTGTCGCTCGATATGTAGCAAGCGTACTTTTTCATATTGTTTTTACTCCGCACGTTATAACTAGATATTTCAGTCCGCAGTACTAGAAGTCCATTTCGTTTGCTATCTGGCAAAGCTTAAGAGCTTTATATCAGATATCGAGAGCATGACTTTGCTCTGCTTTATATTTTCACTTCGATACGAGAATATATATGTGGTAAATCAATTTGTTCATTCCAATTTCATTTCTTGGAGTTACGTTTCAAGCAGCATTGAACAATTTAAATGTTTCTGATTTGATTTTTCTGCGATCCACTCTCTGATAAAAGTTAAAATAATGTGCCTGTAGTTTTAAAACGATAAAAAAATTAGGAATAGAAGGAATGGGGGAGGGCCCAGGAGTTAGACAAAACATGCTAGGATGAGGTATTTGATAAGAACCGTGTACATGGATGAAAATGCATGCGACAGAAAAGATGGCGTTCTGTGGTTTCTGCCTACCACCATAAGAATAAGATGTGAGTTTATGGACGTTTTTGATTCCGGAGTGTTTATCAAAAGGTACCGATACAAAATAATATACCTAAAGCTTTTAAAGTTAAAATGAACCTGAAGCTGTGGAATTTTAATACCGGATGAAGCTAAAAACATTGTCATAATGTGTTGACCAATTTTAAGCTCTTTCTCGGTGGCGTAAAGCCCTTGTGCACACGCCGCGCTAAGGGTTGTGATTACACTCCCCGCTCACTTTACTTACAGCTTCCGCATCGCATGAATTCGTAATACGTATCATGAATAACCTCTCGTCACGATCGGTAACAATGGATCAGAAAAGGGTTCGCCCTTTCAATTACGCAATCCGTATTATACCTTTTCTCCTAGCTTTTTCCTTGTTTTCTGTCAATATGACATATTTTAAGCTTTTTAGTGTATTTTTGTAGGTCAATGTTAGGATGCATTTGATATTTCATTCTCAAGAACATTTTATGAGATAATTTAATATTCTAATTCAAAAAGCTTTTTGAAGATTGTTCATCTCACCAAATATTTAATTTATTTCTTTTGTCAGTTGTTACGAATCAGGAATAATAATAAATACAGTATGATTTGAATGTATAATGAACTTTAATGTTTAAGGTTATGGACTATTATTGTGTACTCTGTTAAACATCTTGGGAACGTCGTCTCCGGCTAATGCTTCGCAATCATACTTCGTCGTTGTACTTGACTCACAATGCAGCTGCTACATCTGAGTAAAGACATCTACGTGAAAACCTTCATTAAACTGCATAAAAATACTAAATGAAATAATCACTAAATATCTGATTGAGAAAAAAAAGAGATACCGCAGTCCCGGACGTAAATGGCAATGACAAGGCACATGGGTGGGTTTTAGTCAGTACAAGACTGACAATCCCCCCCGCTCCGCCTAGAGCGGGGGAAGTTATTTGGTGATTTCACAGCCACATAAAAAAAGTATAGGATTTTCAATTTCACTTTACTTCAATTGCTTTTAGTTTTTATTGTCTTTGAAAAGTTATTTTTGAGTGACATAATCGGAATAAAGTGATTTTATCTAGAACAAAGGATTTTATTTGAGTATTTCAAACGAGAAAATATAATTTTCATCGGATGAGTCTTCAATTGGTTCGTGACGTCTTTTGGCAAAAAACTTGCATGAGAATTTGGAGGACGATGCTTAAGCCGTGTCACTTAGTGTGCAATAGTTTTAATTTTATATAATATGTATTAGTTTATTCATTTGTAAGATGAGATTATTTGTGTATAGTATGTATGGGCCTTCGATGCCTGAAATAAAATGATTTATTATTATCAAAATCATGTTCTTCGCATAAAAAACACATTTACACACAAACACACAGTAAAATGAAAATCTTTGTTAACGAATTCAAAATCTAATCAAAAAATATTATCCTTTTTAGTTACAGATGCATTTTAAAATGCATGTTTTATTATGCTCCATGTCAAGAAACCAGTAGGTTCCGTAGCCAGCGGCGCAAGCTACGCTGCTACGAGTAATCGCTACGACGCCGTAGCGTCTAGCTACGAATACAGTTTATTTGTGGACGCGGATAGGAATTCCTACTTGTGAATACAGTCTATTTATTGAAATTAGGCCATTTAGCTGAGGCAAACGTTTATTTATAACATGGTGAGTGTATAAAAAAATATAATAAGGCATTCTTAAAATTTTAATGTAACAGCTGAATGCTTTCAAAAAATAGTCTACATCGGCAAAGAACGATTAAAACGTTATTTGTTTGGCGTTGCAGCGTGCAGCGTTGTTTTAATAAATCAAAATATAAGTTTAAGACATGCTATCATTAGACGCAAACTACTTCTGGTATTTTACTTTATGACGCAAATAAAATTTAATCGTTGCCCCCCGCATGTAGTTAAATCAAAAGGCACAATTCATGAATAATGTATGAAAGCTATCATGTAAGTTGACCAAGATTATTTTGTCTGGACCTTAAAAGAGACTATGACCTCTGAGTTTGTTTCGGCTGTTTCTTCTCAGAGTAGTCGGGTATGAAACACCGGGCTCACCTAGTTTAAAAAAAAATGACGTGTAAAAGTGTTTGTGAAAACCTACTTGCAAAATAAACATCATTTATCATTTATCATATCAATGCATGAGTATATGTGAAGCTTGTCATTACCATTCATATATATTGAGCCGTCACGCGTCATTACTCATCCAGAGATATGACTTTCCAAGTATTCAAAAGTCAAATATAGACAAAACGAATATAAAAAATGAAGCGATGTACATATTTTTTTTTTTAAATATGACACACAACTTCTGTCTGTGACTGACCACTAGAGTTTTATTTTTATTTTTTAACACACTAGGAGTTTCACAAACAATCAGACCCAAAACAACTACTTGTAGTTCATACAAATATTTGTTCCGTGTGAGGATCGAACCCGCGACACGCAGCACAGCAGTCGACCACTCAGCCACTGTGTCAACCGTGCCATCAGTTTGTCAGTGTGTCAGTTACGTATACTAGAGAACGACTTAGATATATTAGCAAGAAAATTAACTGTTTAGCAATTTGACTAACAACTTAAATTGTCCGTATTTTCAAATCAGAACTATCATCCCTTTTCAGACAGGGAGTTCCCTGCCGGGGTTGCGGGTTGTTCGAAACAGATACTGCGGCCCCGGAACGTAAAGGGCAATAGAAGGAACACGGGTGGGTTTTAGTCAGTAAAAGTCTGACACTCCCCCACCGGGGAAGTTATTTGAGGATTTCCCACCCAAAAAAAAATATAGATAGAGTTCCGAGTTATTGTAGTCTAGGATCAAAATTCACACTAACGAGAATTTTGACGAATATGCAATCACCTTTGTATAAAGTAGGTACATCCTATCTTAGATTTTATATGAGTAGATTTGCAGATCACGAATATATATACCTTTTGTAGGGATTTGTAATCATCAAAAAACTTCGCCCGCGAAAATTTTGGTAGGAGCAGAAAGGAATGTCAGTCTTTTACTGACTAAAGGCCATCCATGTTATTTCTTCTGCCCTTTAAGTTCCGGGGCCGCGGTATTTCTTTTGATCAACCCGCAACCCCGCAGGCAGTAGCCCTAGCGGATAGTAGGCCCCTCTGAACTATGATCCCTTGAAAATTGTTTGATATAACAAGGCAAATAAACGTAGCGTGATTTGCAAAAAATATGTTTTTGGCTGTACAATTGAGTATTTTATTTATTAGCAAATTATGCTTAAAAATTGCCAATACTCGTGCACGTTTAGAATGCTCAGTAGGTAAGTGGAGCGAAGAATTTTGGTGAGTGCTTCGAATCATCTCAGCTTTTAATTTCGGCATTGCGTTCGAGGAGGAGCACTTTAATACAAGGAAGGTTTGGGAAATATTTGAAGGACGAATTCTATCGGCACTCTCTTTTATTAATCGCCTTCACAGTCAGATTGAACCACGCACAATCTTTATTTAATTTATCGAGAAATACGAGTCGTTGGGATGCCTTTATCTTGTAATGGTCAGACACTTTTGTTTTTTATTTGATTTATGTCTGAGCATCCCGTTTTGCATATTTTATTTTATTATTTAGTAAACATGACAGTAAACCCGAACGTTTTATTCAAAATCGGATTCCATTATTAACTAACTTTGCCATCGTCCTGTTTTTTTTTTAATTTCAAACCATGAAAGACAAAACCATCTCAACATCTAAATAGACACAACACAAACAACACCTAAATTAATGACTGTTGGAAGGGCACCGCTAAGTTCAACATTATCTGTGGATCAACACAGAAGGTTGAAATTCCAACACTGCAGTAATATTTAGGTATCGCTTAGTATCAAGGAAAACGGACATTAGCTATTCAAAAAGGGTCGCCTACACGTAAAGCTGTTCCTTGCTTCAAAAGCCAGTGAATGAGTAAATGAATGACGTATCTGTAGCAAAGGCCTTTGTGAGCATGACGTTGTACTCTAATAGCTACTGATTGTCGCGATGGACTGAGTCGTCTTTTTATTTTTTAATGAGCCTACCCACGTAATTAAAAAGAAAAGAAAATGTTTTAAAAGCCTGCGTTGTTTTTGATTGTCTATTTCGGGCGCACATTCCGAAAATAATAAAAACTCGGGGTTTATGAGGGTTTAGCTTTCGCCCGCGACTTCGTCCGCGTGGCATAGTTACTTAGGGCTAACGCTAACTTTAACCCGCGTGATGATCGAAAAAAATGTATCTTTCTCTCCCCTTTTCTTCCCTCTCTTTCCCCCTATCTCACTTTAAAAAAAATGGTCTATGTATATCTCCAGGGTTCCAACTATCTCTGTACCAAAATTCATCAAAATAGGTTTGGCCATTTAGGCGTGAAGACGTAACAAACAAACAAACAAACTCACTTTCGCTTTTATAATAATAGTAATATCTAGCTATATCTATCTAATAATTGTAATAGCTTTTATAAAAATCTTATTCAAAATAAAGAATGGTGTAAAAAAGAAAATAACGGTAGGTGGGAGAATTTTACGATAGTAGTTTTAATATTAAAAGTTGTTAACTACTCAATCACTCTCACACGGATGCTGACGCGTTGATTTTGTGATCCCTAGCATCTTGGAGAACCACACACCGAGGGTTCTGTACAAACTTGAGACATAAACAGCTATATCTTTAGACTGCGTAAATTTAGAGGGTTGATTTTCACAGCTCCAAGAGACTGCAGGCTTAAGAATTTAATTTCAACACGATACCTTCACGCGTTCCCGAGTTAAAGGGTCGTGACAGACAGACGGACAACAAGATGATTCGATAAGGGTTCCGTTTTTTTCTTTTGAGGTACGGAACCCTAAAAACAGAAGAGAGTGGACAAATGGCGTTAAAGATAACTTTAGACGGGATTGCGGGTTGTTTGAAAGAAAGAGATACCGCGGCCTCGGAACTCAAAGGGCAAAAAAGGAACATAGATGGGTTTTAGTCAGCACAAGTCTGACACTCCCTTCTCTCCACCCAGTGCGGGAGAAGGGAAGCGGAAAATGTAACAACGTGCGAATATTTATGTGAAGATTTCCCTTCCGAAAATAAAAAAAGACATTATTTATGCTGCTTGTTATGGAAATAATTTTAAATGTTATAAATAAAACCAGTCTGAAAATGTTGCCTCATAAATTCATAATTAACCCATGTTCACACGAATACTAATTTATAGTTAACTAGCTTTTGACCGCGGTTTTGCTCCCATTATGGTCACAAATTAACCCAGAGGGTGTTTCAAATAATATACGACACTCGATGTCAGTGTTTCTTCCCATTAGTAAAAGATTTTCCGAAATCGGATCAGGAGTTTCGAAGATATAAACAAAAATACAAACTTCACTTCTTTGTATAGTTTAGTAGTATTGCTATGGTCGCGTAAAATTAATAAGTTGGAGGAAATAACTTTCAGGTCAGGTTGATAATAATTGTTTCTGCGCGAGGCAGCTGCGCTCTCATTTCTGGCGAAACGCCAATTACTGTCATACGGCTCTACAGGTGACAGGTTAAAACGAAAATGAATGTTAAGGGGTAAGGGGTAAACCCTATGACAGCTTAAATACAATATAAATTGATTAGGACGTTTTAAAAGAATATTATTTTTCACAATATTTCATTTTGTATTTCATTAAAATTTATTAATTGAATTTTACAATGAAATTTGCTTTCAACTTAATTGAAGTGTATGTTTGTTCTTTAAAAACAACAGCGTAATCTCTTTTACTTTACTGAAAGATAATATTATAGTATATTATTAAACATCTTTCAGTAAAAGTTCCCTGAAAAAGTTATATATCTCAAAATAAAGTTACAGATCTACAAATCTACTCATATGAAACCTAAGAGAAGACGTACCTACTACATACAAAGGTGATTGCTTATTCGACAGAATTCTCGTTAGCGTGAGTTTTGAGCCTAGCCTACACATATTATTCAATAACACTGATTCGAGGTACAGCGCATGGTGTTTACCGAAGTATAAATGAAGGTTTAACAGTAAATCGAAAACAAAGAAGACATGTGGTTGTAACCAACTTATACGAATACATTATGCCCGAGTTATAATCAAAACGTGAATAGTTTACAACATTTAGTGGTAAATGAGCAACAAGATAAACTATTTCAAAGTTAAAGTCGCAAACTGGCAGTGAACTTGTTAATGAATAAGTAATTGTTTTGCTACTACCCAAAGTTAAATAACGAGAGGCCTTTACAGTGGGGTCTTAGTTTCTGAATACAATACGACAGAAGTAAAACAATATAAACCGTAATACTGTCAAATAATATTCTTCTATATAAGTATCTCAAATTCAATACGGTTTTATTTGTAGGGCGAACATGACCCGAGATTATACAAGATAGGTGTGTAGTTAAGTAAGGTTTGAAAATAGAAAGCCCGAACTTTGTCCAGCAGTGGTAAATTCAGCCGTAGATGAGTGACTAAAAGAAACATGTGCACTCAATATCTGTGGTACTTTATTAAAGAGTTTCGTTTTTTTCTTTTCCCGTTCATTAGCAACAAGAAATATTTTTAAGCTTTGTAACTCGGAGTAGTGAGCAAAGCCCTATCACGTCTAATCGAATTCCGGCTTGTGGCCGTACATCCAGTGGTCTGGATCGTATAATTGATTCTTGCGGATGTTATATGTGGTGCGTCCATATTGAGCGCGTGTTCGATTATTTTAGAAACGTAACCGATAAGGGCTTAAAAGATGTATCGGAAATGTTTTTGTATACGATTTCCATTGGAGAAGGTTTACGAAAATTGTGAAATTTAATTAATGAAATTCTGTGTAGTGAATTTTATGAGCGCAATACAGTTAGCAGCTTTTCTAAGTAATTTTGGAAACTCAGTTGATGAAAGCTTAAAAAAGTTATCGGAAAAGTGTTTGCTAACGATTTGCTAATTATTGAGTTTTAATATAAACTGGCAGATAATTTACAAAACCTGAAGCTAATAAAAATCGCTTCTACTTGAAGTAAAATTCAAGAGACAGTGCTGTTGAATGTTACTACAAGTTATGTAAAATATGTTAAATAAAATAAAAGCTCGTAAAATGTATAAAAACACAAAGTCCTTATTCAATTTGTAAAGAACATAAATCTTGACCCGCGGATTTTTATTTCCTTTTCCAATAAATAAAACATTTCGCTGAATCCAATCTTTTCTACCTGTTTAATATTTAACTTCTCCTTAATCCCGTTAGTGTCGATGGGCGCGACACGTGTCGGTGCGAGACAAGGGCCGCGGTCTACGTCCCACACTACTTGCACACTCACGGCGCGAAGAGAAAACATATTGACGAGTACACTAAAATAGAAAAGTACAGAAGTTCATGGAGCCTAGAATGGCCGCTTAAGCAGAATCATAATCAAATCAAATCATTTATTTTATATATCATTTATTTCAATTAGACCATTACAGGCACTTTTGAATGTCAAGAAACAAAATGAATCTACAGTCCCGGTCACAAGGCATAATAACTTGTGAAAGTACTGTAGTAATAGGTTAAAAATATTAATAACGCTACCATTCGTAAAATTGACATAAAGTGACTATTCACAACATTAACTGCGTCTGTGACCATTTTAAGAATTTTAATGTAATTAATATTATTATACTCTTGGTGGTATATAACAAGAGTGAAAACGTCCGCGTAATCTACATCGTACACACGGCGACATATCAAGCAAGACCCAGTTTAACTTCAAATGTATAATTTGAAGTTAAACATGGTCTTTCTTAGTAAAGATTTCCCGTACAATCAGATTATTATTGGTTTTGTATAGGTTGATTGGTCGTCTTGCGTTCAAAGAGTGTAAGTGCACTAGTGACTGACATTTTTGTTGTGCATAGTCCAAATTCTTGCTGTATCCGATGAAATTAAACGTCATTAATTCCAAAATGTCTGAAGTTGTAACGTAAATTGAACTTTATGCATAAGTTTTGTAATTGATTTTCACGTGTCGCTACTGCGTGGAGTAGGCTTTCTGTAAGAATTCATGACACGAGAAGTAGGCTGGCAACCCTTTCTACTGAATACTCTTACGACCGGCCTGAATAAAAGGAACCCTTTTAGTGAGCGCTCAGGAAAGTTTGGTTTCTTAAGAACCCCTTCAAAGCGTTATGAGCCGTAAGAACATGAATAGCTGATTGAAAACCGTTAATTATTTTGGTGGAGACGTGATTTTATGTCAAATTTTTACCACAATTATTTTACATTGTGTACAAAAAAAGAAAATTTTAAAAAAAAGTGTGCTTTGTTTTCATTGTTTGTTCTATAAATGATGTGTTTATTTATTAATGTGCTCACAAAACACATATAACGGAAAATTACAGACAACAGAGCACACAGATACTGCTTACTTAATTAAGAAATCTCTTCTAGCAAACCAGAGATAGGAGACTTGGGGTCTTTTTTTCCGGAACATTTTTCTGTGAATTACAATGACAATTTGTTCGTAAATAAAAATGTAACATATTTAAAAAAGTCAACATAAAGCAAGTTATAGTTGTACTTAAATGTACTTTATTATTATTTTGCAAAGTGATGTTTTTCACACTTGTGTGAGCAAGTCTTTTAGACTAACCAGTACGTTATTAGGTCGTTCCGTATGTGAGGAGACGGAAGGTGTTGCTCGAAAATTCTCACAAAAATGTGACAACGTGCAAATATTTATTTACAAAGGCCCGTTCTGTCTAACCTTCTCAAATAAATAGCCGTCTCGTTGCTTCCATAAACATTTTATTGCCTTCCATACTTTTATTACTTTCTACACATTTATTACTACGCTCTCACGCTGTTCTAAAAATAAATGATAAACTTTTGCTATTTCACTGCCTCATCTAGCGACAGAGTAATGTGACAGCCAAGTTCGAAATAACTAGCTGGCGCCCGCGGCTTAGCCCGCGTGATGATCGAAAAAAAGGATCTTATGTGTCATTCCAGACTATAATCTACCTATGTTCTAAATTTCATCAAGATCCGTTCAGCCGTTTTGCCGCGAAAGAGTAACAAACATCCATCCATCCTCATAAACATTCGCATTTATAATATTAGTAGGATTAAAAAAATGTGAAACTTTTACCAGACCAATCAATCTATTCACAGGAAAAATCGCTTTCTAAGCGTTTCTAATTTTACCAACGACTTTCAATAGGGATGGCTTTTTGGTAACTTATCTCATGCCCAATCCGTTTTTGGTTTCTCCATCATCCTTATTGCTGATACAATGTCACTAGGAACCAGGCAACCAATTCCAGGCAATCAATTCTGACACAAACAGCATTTTTTCTACGGAGTTGCATTGTGCTACTTCGAAAACAAAGCTGTTCCACTAGTACGGTACGTTAGAATAGAACACTTTTATTCTAGGAAAACATAAAACCGGAACGGCATCCGCGACATAAACGCTGAAATGGACAATGAAACAAACGACACTTTTATGTGAAGAGATTGGATATCACGGTCCAATAACTAGTTAAATAAAACACGAACATTTTCATTACTGTACGGTCTGTTTTGTGGAACGTATTGTCTTGTTAGTACGTCACATGCTGTTTCGGAACATTGAAACATTTCGAACAGCGGACGCAATTAAAGCGAAGTTCGGTTATTGCGCGCACAATTCAGAGTATGGCTCGTAGAATGGCGGAATGTGATTAAATATGGCAACGGGAGTTGATTGTGCAGTGTAGGAACGGTTAGTGAATGAATGGCTTCTAATTCTGTATACAGGGTTCATAGCCATATCTTTGACTGCGTAGACTAGAGGGTTGATTTTTTCACAACACAAAGGGTTCACAGATTTGAGTATATGGTTTTAATTCCAACACGAAACCTCCATGCGTTACCGAGATACAGGACACACGGACAGACTGACAACAAAGTGATCCAATAATGGTTCGGTTTTATTTCCTTTTGAGGTACGGTACCCTACAAATTAATAAACGACTAAACGAAACCCAGTGCTTTTACTGCTCGTATATTCAGAGTGAACATAGATATTTTATCTAACTGACAGTAAGTTGAAACTGTCAGTAAGTTTTCTCTTGGAGAGGAATCAAAACTTTTCTCGTGAATAAAGTTTGCGGAAAGTACATAACTTGGGAATTACTATAAATATTTAATTTCAAAGTCTAGTGTTGAATTTCCCATGGTACATTTTGCAAGCACAAGTTTCGGTTGTACAATGAGTATTTTATCTCGGGCTCAATCTATTTGTTGCGATGGCAAAACAAACAAAGCTGTCTCGCCGTTCCGCTTCGCAGCGCGTAGGTGTTACGTTGTCAAGTCACCGTCGCAGCGACAAGGGTTGGGCAAGGCTTTTGTAACGAGACTCAGGGAT
This sequence comes from Ochropleura plecta, assembly GCA_905475445.1. Classification (NCBI taxonomy): domain Eukaryota; kingdom Metazoa; phylum Arthropoda; class Insecta; order Lepidoptera; family Noctuidae; genus Ochropleura; species Ochropleura plecta. The sequence continues at coordinate 13,887,972 of FR997734.1, forward strand.
ATAAAAGTCAAGTCATTGCCAAAATCCAGCAGTCGTTGTTTTGTTTTCATAAAGGATTTAACGTTTTGGTCGGGTTTTAATTTGGAACATAGAGCTTACTGGGTCAAAATAAAGGTTTCTATCGCGCTGACTGATAATTGTAACTAATTTAGTGTGTGTTATGCAAACTGCTAAATTATGTGGTAGGTCAAGCACAAAACAGATAATTTGAAATGTATTGCTTACCACACCGAATATTAACGCTAACTAAAAGCATGCTTCTCTAAACTTGTGAAAACTAGTGGCTATCATTTATACATTATTTTTACATAGTTTGAGGAATTTATGGAAATACTTCAAGGAGCCATTTGCCCAGCATTTTTTCTGTATTATCTAGCTCATGCTGTCCCACAGCATAAGCTAGATAATACAGAAAAAATACGTCACTTACTTTTCAAAATAGGCACATATTACGTGTCTAAATTAATTATATTAAAATTATTTTCTGTCTATATTAATTACTTACAACTTTTTTTTTTTAAAACCTTGCCCCACATTAGGATTACTCCTGTATCGTGGGTGCATTTACAAACATTTAAACTCATATACACTAACAGCCTAACCCGGAACAACTATCTGTAGCCCATACAAATATTTGTTCCGTGCGGGGATCGATCCCGTGACACGCAGCCCAGCAGTCGATCCCTCAACCACTGCGCCAACCGTGTCGTCAAACGACATTACAGTGAATCAAATGATCCTGGAAATTCCCTAAGAAAATGGAGAGTCAAAAGCACCAAGGATTGTCGTATTTCGTCGTTGGAGTACTCGACTCGTCCCAATATGTTGTTCACTTCAGAAGTTGAACCGTCGTCGACGATATATCAACACGACCGTATTGCCTGTACTTTATCAATGAATCCCACAATATTGACGAGGGTCGACAGAGTAATTATCTTTACGGAATGAAGTATTGTTGAAAATCAATCTTACCTATTTAAAAGTACCTAGTAGATACGGATATTTGCATGAATTGGCTGTGTCTTTCAAACGTATTGGTTAGGGTAGCCTTATTAAATCATGTATTGTCTGCTTGATAGCGTTTTAACGTAAGTGGTTATTCGATTGCCTAGTCGTCAGTGTCACACGACAAGGACAGGAAGATGATGATCTACAAACTTGAGGTCTGCGCAACACGCTTTCTTCTTCTATTCTCATTCTAAACCGCCACATTACGATTATCTTCCTATTCTTTCATAAGCATTCCTCACACAATTTCTCGATGTTTATGTTAATCTTTGGCCAAGTCAAAGGACCTGTTCACTTTAAAAATCATCATCTCTACATAATCCTCAGAAAAGCAAATTATCTTTCAGTATGTCTATGAGTTTTAATGTTGTACATATGCGAATAGGTCGACGGAATAACTTTCAGAAACAAATGTAGGTAAAACAGTCTTATCTAACCGCCTACAACACTCAAGCTCAATTTTGTGGTTTGAATTATATTTATCTACAAAACAAAACTTGGTAAGACAACATCAGTATGTTCTTGTTTCTTATGTAAAACATGTGTCGATTTTAACGATTGCAGTCTTTTTTTTCGAATGGGAAATCATCAAACAACTTTCCCCGCTCTGGGCGGAACGGAGGGAAGTGTCAGACTTTTACTAATTAAAACCCTGGGTGGGTTTTAATCTCTGTTTTAAGCTCTGGGCGGTGCAGGAGGGAGTGTCAGACTTACTAAAACTCACCCATGTTCCTTCTTTTGCCCTTTATGTTCTGGGGACGCGGTATCTTTTTCGAACAACCCAAAAACCGCGACAGGAACGATTGCAGTCTTGACTTAAGTTCGCAGCACACTTATAAGCTTTGCTCTGGGTGTTTTTACGGAGGTGCTTAAAATGTGTGGAAAATACATTTTTATGCAAAGAATCCCGACGAATTCAGGCAATCCTGATTCCATGCGTTGATTTTAATACTTTGGCTCTTATGTCGTATAGCTATTTAGCTATAGCTATTTAGCTGTTTTTTGGTAGGTCACTATTGTGACAAACTCATGTATCTGGATATTAACAATGTTGTTGATAAACTTAGGTCGACACGGGGTAATGTGTTTCTACCTACTAGTTGTAGACACAAAATAGCTAGGCTATTAGCTTATAATATTCACTCGGACATAAATATTATGTCTATGTTTTCTTCTATTATTAACACTGCTACTATTAGTACTTATACTAATATACCTTTTTACAAGGAAGGCGGGGGAGTATTGTCACTCACTCCGGCTCATTTAAACTAGCTAGTAAGACAACAGAAGATATAAATAACATAAGTGTTACACTCACTAACACCAAGGTACCTTCTTGCTCTCAAATAATTAAATTTAAAAAAGGGGCTAAGCAGAATTCCTTGAAATTATTCCATCAAAATATTCAAGGTTTCTCTTCGAAACAACTAGAGATTGAATTGTTTTTAGAAAAAACCAAGTTTGATATTGTATGTTTCACCGAACATTGGCTAAAAGATCATGAAATGTTAATTAACTTTGAGAATTACAGTGTAGGCAGTTCCTTTAACCGCAAATCTAAGATGCGTGGGGGTTCACTTATCTTAATTAAAAATGGCATTAAATTTAAAACTCGTAATGATATAATTGATCTTTCGGTTGAACATAATATTGAAATGTCTTGTGTTGAGCTAGATAAGCATGTCATAGTGTGCGTTTACAGACCCCCAAATTATCAAAACTACTCTGTATTTGAGTCAGTAATGGAAGATGCTTTAGCAAAACTTGCAAAAGGTAATAAATTACTAGTTATCTGTGGTGACTTTAATATTAATATTTTAGATATAAATTCAAATAGCAGTAGATTCTTACATCTTTTTAAATCATTTAATTTGATAAATGTCTTTTCGGAGCCTACCCGAATTACTACAGACACTGCTACATGTATTGATAATGTCTTTTGTTGCTGCGACTACTTAAATAAAGCCATTGTAAATTACCTTCCATCTGATCACAGCGGTCAAACCGTCGTTTTCGAGTCTTACACACCGTCACAAAAAACCCAGATAAAATCTAGACAAATAACACCCAGCAATTTGAATAAATTTAATAATAATTTAATTAGTAATTTAAGCACTCCGGGATTTAATATTGAAAATGTAAATCAATTTTATGAGGAATTCTTTTCGGTTGTCTACACAGAGTTCAATGATACGTTAAAAATAAAAACTAAATCTATTAGCCCAAAGTTTATGTTTAGTGATTGGGCAACTAAGGGTATAAGAAAAAGTAGGGAACGATTGTTTGAGCTTTACGGCCTTAAGCCTTACTTCAACTCAGAAACTTTCAATCACTATGTTGCAACTTACTCAAAAATTTTTAAAAACACCTGCAAATTAGCTAAATCTTTATTCATTAGCAACAAGATTAAATCCGCCGATAATAAAATTAAGACGGTTTGGAAAATCATTAATAGTGAAACTAACAGAAACAAAAAATGTAATAATGAGATCACACTAGAGTCTTCGCGTGGTCTTCTAACCACTAAAAACGAAGTTGCTCAAGAATTTATAGATTTCTTTACTAGTATCCCACCTAAAACTACTGAAACATTAAATTCTTCACCCTTGCTTTCCATTGATTTATTAAGAGCAAATGTTTCACCATGTCCGGTTGAGTTTCAATTTAAGCATATTAACCCCACTGCAGTCATTAAAGCTTTCAAGCAAATCAAAATCAAATTAACCGAAGATCTTTGGGGAATGTCTATTAAAGTTTGTCAAGCTATTATTGAGACAATAGCACCGTACTTAGCCATAATATTCAATTTGTGTGTGGACCAAGGAGTTTTTCCGGACCTTATGAAATACAGTAAAGTTATACCCCTTTTCAAATCTGGGGATAGTAAAGACACCAATAACTATAGACCCGTATCCGTTTTGCCGGTTTTCAGCAAGGTGTTTGAAAAGGTAATGCTTAATCAAATGCTCAATCACTTTAACACCAATAAGATCTTACATGAAAAACAGTATGGTTTCACCAAAGGACGTTGTACGACTGACGCTGGTGATACCTTGTTAAAACACATATTTACTGCGTGGGAAGAGGCACAGGATGCCATAGGAATTTTTTGTGACCTTTCAAAAGCGTTTGATTGTGTTAGCCACGAAACCCTACTCTTGAAACTTGAACATTACGGCCTAGGAAAACTTGCGCTTAGTTTAGTAAAATCATATTTAAATGATAGACAGCAGCAAGTGCAAATAAATGGTGTCAATTCAATGGGTTTAAATGTAAAGATGGGTGTACCACAAGGATCGATATTAGGTCCCTTCCTCTTTTTAGTATATATTAATGATCTACCCCATTTATTTAAAAACCAACCACAAATGGTGTTGTTTGCTGACGATACTTCTTTAATATTTAAGATAAATAGACGTGCCACAAATCTAGACGACTTAAATAACGCCCTATTACAGGTAAATGATTGGTTCACCGCCAATAATTTGGTACTAAATGGGAAAAAAACGAAGTGCATAAGATTTGCTCTGCCAAACGTCAAAAGTAGTGATTGTGACATAGTATTGTCAAGAGAAACTAGAATTCGTCAATAAACTGTTTTCCTGGGGATAACGCTCGATTCAAGGCTACAATGGGGTCCGCATATAACATCTCTTGCAGGACGGCTTAGTTCAGCAGCATATGCTGTCAGAAAAATCCGTCAGTTTACTGATGTAGATACCGCGAGGCTAGTCTATTTTAGTTATTTTCATAGTATAATGTCATACGGTATTTTACTTTGGGGACGGGCTGCAGACATCGAGTCTGTATTTATTCTGCAGAAAAGAGCCATTAGAGCCATTTATAATCTACGTAGGCGAGATTCTCTAAGAGAACAGTTCAAGGAAATTAACATCATGACAGTACCTTGTCAATATATCTATGAAAACATCATGTACGTCAGAAAAAATTTGCATCTATTTGGTAAACGAGGTGATAGACACAAGTATAATACTAGAAATAGGGACCAATTGGTTCAGCCGGGTTTCAGGTTAGCTAAAGTAGACTCATCTTTCATGGGGTACTGTTTGAAATGCTACAATAAAATACCTCCCCACATTCTTCAACTAAATGAAACGAAATTTAAATCTTGTATTAAACGCACACTATACACGGTGTAATTGACAGGTTGGCAAAAACGAAAAGTATGAATTCAGACTGGTATTGTTAACATGTTGATAGTGAAATATTTTCCCGGAAATGATAGGTGAACGTTTTTCAATTTTCAATTTTATTTCGGCTACGCAATGTATAACGAACACTGCGATACGCGCGCGACCCTATACCCCGCGCGTCGTTCATTCATACTAATAGGTACTTCGGGACGTTTGGAATAAATACATAATACAATACACACACAAACACGCCTTAAAAAAATTAAACACAGATTCAATACCTATCAAAAATTAAAATACTTAGTCACTTACCTAAATTAAAGTCTCTCGGGTCGTATAAGGAATGGCTCGAAGTGGTTGCCTCCGAGCTGCACGCACAGTTGTGCTCGACGCAGGGTTTCGGCATGGAGACGAGGCATCATTGTCACATCCTCATTGATTTGATGGTTCAACGATGCGAAAGCGTCTCTTATGCGCTGCTCCATTTCGGCCGCGGTATCACACTCCGTCACATACACCCGTTCTTTGATATAACCCCACAGGAAAAAGTCCAATGGGGTTAGGTCAGGCGAGCGAGGTGGCCATGCATGTGGCCCGAATCTCCCAATCCATCGGTTTGAAAAAGTACGGTCCAGGTGCTGTCGGACTGGGAGCACCACATGCGGCGGGGCGCCGTCGTGCTGAAACCAGATGGTAGGTACTTGAGCTAGGGGTTCGTTCTCCATACGATCCCATTCTTGATCTAGCTCAGCCCGCAGAGTGTCCATCATAGCTTCAAAATCCTGCTGTAGAAATTCGCAATAACGCCGGCCGTCCATTCTAGTTGGCAAAAACACGGGACCCAAAATACGGTTATGATACACGCCAGCCCACACATTCAGTGACCACCGCGTCTGATGACCCGTCTGCTGCATTGCGTATGGGTTGTGGCGTGCCCAAATGTGAGCATTCCGCCGGTTCCACATACCGTTTCGTGTAAAAGTCGATTCATCGGTCCAAATCACCCGTGAAACGAATTGGCGATTTAGCTGCTGCCGATGTATCAGCCATCTGCAGTACGCTAGCCTACGGGTTGAGTCGCCAGGTACCAGAGCCTGCACTTTATGGATCCGATATGGACGTTGCTTGTCCTTTCGAAGGACTTTGTGCACAGACCAATGTGAAACCCGGGGTCCGTTATTACGCCGTACAAGTTTTGCAGCAGTACGGGTTCCCAAACGCGGATTTCGACGGACAACATCTAAAATCGCCTGCTCAGAACGAGCATTGATTGTCCTTCCAGCACCTTCCTGCCGCGGCACAATAGGTACATTTTCTAAAACACGTTGATATGCCCGTGTGATAGTACGACTATTAGCTGGATGTCTTTCATTTGGGTGTCTTTGAACATAGAGCCTTAATGCCAAAGACGCGTTTCCTCTAGCTTCACCCAAGCACATTAACATCTGGCCATATTCGCGAGCACTAAACGTTTCATTACGCCGATTCATGACGATATCACACAACACAAATACACAACACACAACTCAACGACACAGTCCCAAACTCCCGACAGTTGAAAGAGAACGAAACGTCAAGAACGCACAACACAAGCAATCGCGGCAGACTGACTGATGTGGTGACTCGACGTGGCTTACCTAAACCTAAGTTACCTAGTGTAGTTTGTAGCATAGGGCTGCCCACATGATATGAAATGAAACATTTTCATTTCGGTAATTAGTAGGCACGTTAGTCGAGGAGCCCATGGCACAGTAGCTACCGCGGTCGGTCTGCGATTGAGATAAAGATGAAGAACTAGGTATTGAAAAAAGAATCGTATCGTAATCGTATGATAAAGATTGTTATTAACCGCTATCTCTTGTAACTTCTACTCGTGGTTCTGCTTCTAACTTTAAACCTAGGACCTGTCAATCCCCAAGCAGCACGCACGCGATTTCGCGCCATTTTCTAAACACTAAGCAAACGCATAGATTATAAAATAAGCGTTTTTTTATAGGGTATTTATTTAAAAAGTTTTTTTTTCGAGCCAAGTAACAGATGGCGCTACCATCTTTATGAAATGTCGCTCGTGAGGTTTACAAGTTTCTGAACATGTCACCCGACTAAAACGATTTTAAAGACGTTATCACGTCAAAAAACGCAAATAAGAAGTTTTTCTTATGTAGTCTGTAAATATCGAAAATAAGCAAACCTTTTCGAACGCCAGCGTTCGCTCGGGGATTGGCAGTTTAAGGAATGTGAATCTGGCAATATTGACGCGATGTTTTTGTTTTATGTCCCACTTAATTGTCTAAACCAAACAATTTACATTACTGTAATGCAACGCGTGTGTACAGTTCGGGTGGCTTCGTAATTGATACTGTAGATCAAACTGTTAAACAGAGGACGCCGGCGTCCTCACACCTACCCCGTCTTTTTGTGTCTCTAATTACAATACTCGAAAGGTTAACGATTTAAAATAAGGTTTTCGGAACTAAGAAAGAACAAAGTCATTCCTGAGTATTTAATTATTAATAAAACATTTTACATAAATAAAAATAAAATTACAAGTATTCAATTCCATAAGCGGTACAACCCTAGCAGTGTCGGCGCGTAAAAGCGAAGGGCGGCGCCTTTGCTTTGACGCGCCGCCGCCCGGCGGGCTGCGCGCCCGCCGGCGGCGGCCAGCACTCAAAGGAAGGGTGCGAGCGAGCGAGCGGTATGCTGTCTCTGTCTGTCGTACAGTCTGTAGGCACTAAGGAGCGCAATAAACTTTTAGAGCTAACAGCTGATTCCGAGCGCGTTGTACAAATTTTCTTTATACATCATTATTATTTACATTGCCGAGTTTAAGTTTTTTGCTTTTTTTGACTAAAATTATGTTTTTAGGGCTGGATTTTGTTGTAACAAATGAATAGAAAACAAATCTAGTTGAAAAACGGTTGGAAAATTCGACAATTTTCCTGAAGAAAATTCCAACGTTTTTCAGTCATAAATCATGGTCTGAAGCTACTGTTTCAGTTTTTGCCAACCTGTCAATTACACCGCGTATAGGCAAGCATATTATAAGTTGGGGGATTATATTGATGATAAAAATGCTTGGCTCAATGCTGGTCCTGCTCCTCAAGCTTAGGGGTAAACTCATTGATAAGTATCCGAAGCTATAGTGGAAGCTGCAGAAGATTGTAAGACTATCTTTGCAATGTATAGAATCAATTCTCTAGTATTGTATAATTATTAAGCCCATATGTGAGTGCTATGTATTATCATTGACTTGACGAAGCCCTGGTGGTTAATAGTGTCATGCTCACTTAAATGTCTCGCTGATAGTGGCGGGTGTGTCGGGTCATTTAGCTCCCTTCAAAATGGTCGAGCTGAATGGGGCTGATCCATACGTCATGTTCGTGAACGGGCGCTGTCAGTTGGGACTGGTCATTTATTAACTACCACGGTAATTTTTTTAACTTATTTAGATTTTAAATTGAATTTTGCTTTTTATTTACTCTGGACGCTCTTACTGTGCACGTCTTTCTACATCGTTCTCACATATTTGTATAATCTCAACACGAATGATGTAAATACGATTTTGTAAAAATATTATAATTTAAAAGAGTGTCCATGGAGTTTCTTGCCCATTCTTCTCCATAGAGATCAACGCTTTGGAATGGGCAACTACAGTACTTTCACAAGTTATTATGCCTTGTGACCGGGATTGTAGCAGCATCATTTTTTTGTTCTTGTTTTTTTTGACATTCAAAAGTGCCTGTAATGGTCTAATTGAAATAAATGCTTTGAGTTTGAGTTTGAGTTTGAGTTGCACAAAATTCATATTCTGCCCAAATGATTCCGAGTCTAGCGGGATTAAAACCTGACAATCCAAATTTTGGTTATTTTTTACTGATTTTTGCAAAACAAGTCTTATTAGTCACACCCAGGACCGGGGTAGCTTGACTACAGAGGCATTGACCTATTGAACTATGTCCTACCGAACTTCGAAAATACCGATGTACTTACCTACCTCGGTATTTTAGTAGCATGAACAAAGTTTGAATATACAAATTACATGAGTCAGAAGGTATAAGACGAAATATTTAATCAAAAATGTTAATCATCGCGATGTCCGGATCTTTAAAGCTTGCTTTTACGAATAAATCAATTTAATGATGATTAGTTTTGTAGTCGCTCTATGTCCAAAATATTGGTATGCAGCTACACCAGGTTACACTAGAAGCCGACCCCAATTTAGCTAGGAAAAGGCTATGGCAGATACTATAAAAGGACTATAAAAGGGATGGGTTATGTTAGTCTTATTGACCATATGGTTTCGGTTTGGTGAAACATGCTCGAACTACTGAGGACGAACATTGAGAGTGCGGACGAAATAAAAAACAATATGATTGTTATGATTTGATTCCTTTATTTTTGATATGCGGCTTGTAACAGAGATCGTCTGCAAGGGTACAAGCCAAACCGACGCAATCGCGTTCAATGTGTAGCTCCATGACGACATTGTTTACCACTACCATGGAGGTGCGCATGGCACGGAACCCGCCAAGTTGCATACAGTTCATGCCGAGCCCTAACGCGTACGTGAAGCAGCCGTTAGGGTCGGCAAACATGCGGATCTTTCCTTTTGTTTTCTGAGCTCTCGCCCAAGCACCCATAACGTAGGCATCATTAACTGAGATGCACACGATCTCATCAATACCATTCTTCTTCATCGTACTAGCAGCTTCCAGGTACGACGCCAGGTGAGTTTTCGTGCAGCTAGGAGCAAAAGCACCAAGCACGGCGAATATTACAAGATTCTTTCCACTAGCAAACTGAGACATTTGTATTGCATTGGTGGGAAAATCCTCGTACAGATCAAGATGAGGCAAGCAGTCACCCGTTCGTATGACTGATGGTGGATTACAAGAGGCAAATCTTCGACCACATACATGCTTTATCAATGATTTAGTGCTTTCACGTATTATATATTTTCGGTAGGGAAACATTTTCTTAAAACAATTCATAAATGATTAAAATTTATATAAAAAATAATATAATTCTTTAAACATCACTATAAAAATGAATTGACAGGTCAATCATGCTTGTTTGACAGGAAACGGCTTCGTTCTGTAAAAGTGGCCTGTATTTCAAATTAGACTAAAAGTAATCTTAGTCTATGTTCACATGATAAAAGACTCACCTATCTTGAAATCCCAATGATTTTTGAATTTTACTACAATTTATACCAGAATTCTTCGTTCGAGGACTAACACGCTTGCACTGTCTCACCGAAAGAGAGGTTTGTTTGGTTGCCTGCAAATTACACAAATTGTGTGTTTTAGGATTTCGTAAAGCTGTGTATATTTCAATTTCACTCGAAGCTCGTTTGGCCCGCAAGCGCTTCACGTTACGAAATATTTCAATTTCACGGTATACCCGTGCGACGATCAAACCTTCGACATGTCCTAACCACTCTGCACGACAGGATTTTGACATATGACATATCAGCTGAATCGGTGGGGTGACGCGAATTGTCATGAAATTCAAGATTTTTCATCAATTTACAGCATTCAATTTTGTTATTAAAAATAAATCACAGCGACTGTTTCATACGATAAGTTTGAGGTTTATATTTCCAAAAACCTCATAAGGTCGATAAAACGGCGTCAATCTATTGCAAAATGTGTGTAAAATACATATTACTACACCCTTCCAAAAATTAGGTACTTTAAAAACGCTGGAAATAATGTACATACACAAGATAACCATTTGATAATAACATCGGAAATCTAAAATAAAAACAGTGACATTCCATCTGCATTCTTATTTTTGCCATTTTACATATAAACTAATAAAAAAACACGATACAAATCTCCACAAAAAATACTACAAAATGTGTTGCAATATGACATTTCTTAGTGCTGACCGTAAAACTAAGTTTCATCATTACGATTAAAAAGTTGCATTCAACCTAATCGATAATCGTAATAGAGTAAACTTTAAAAAAAAGTTTTGGGACCATTGAGGAATTTACCTATGGAGGTGGCATAATATTCTACTATAGATATTATAGTTGTACAAATATCTATGAAATCGATTATAAAACAAAGACATTTTGTCACGTGCTTTTTTATTATGCTAAGTATAATTATTTTGTTATGCGCCCAGATTTGAGGTACATTTGCTGTCAAACGGTTTCGCGGTAAAAGATTTTGGCTGTTTTCTTGAATGACGATAAATGAAAATGGCGGCCAATTTTGTAGGTCATGCTAATTCTGTAGGTAGTCAGGCAGCCCAGCCGGCACAACCATACCGTACCGCACCTAGAAAGCCATGCCTCCGCAGTAGAGCCTTGTTTTAGACATACAGGGACTCCGTACACAAGTACATATCGGGGCTCTAAAATATTGACACTTAAAAGTATTGGTTGGATAAAAAAATAGAAAGGTTTAAGGAGACCTTCAGCCTATTAAAAATAGACCGGCCAAATGCGAGTCGGACTCACGCACCAAGGGTTCCGTACAAACAGACGACATAAACGGTCATATCTTTTCTCTACGTAGACTTGGAGGGTATTTTTTTCACAGCTTCAAGGGACCACAGATTTGATATTTGGGTTCTGTTATTTATTATGAGGTACGGAACCCTAAAAAGTATTTTTAAATAGTGTATCTCTCTTTTTTGGAATTTAAGGACTTCTTTAGGAATTTAAAGGAGGCCTTCTCATAAACTTCTCAGGAACTTTTTTAGGAATTTAAAGGAGGCCTCCTTTTAATTCCGCCATTTATATCAATCTTGCGGCACTTGGATGGGAAATCATCAAATATCCGCTCCTGTTAAACTTTTAACAAAAAGTCGTTGTCGTCTCGCGGCGCCCGACCCCTGTAGCGTCTCCCGCGGTGGCTGGCTTGGTTTGAGGTTCTCTCCTTCAAACATCACCATCTCCTCCGGGACAGAGCGGTGCTCCGCTCAAAAGAGCAGACTGCCTGTATGCTCCAACGTGTCCTCCGGGCGATAGTCACATTGGTGAAACCTGGGTGTTTCCTCCCGCCCGATGATGTGCAGGAACGTCCCGAAACTTTCGTGCCCGGTGAGGATCTGCGTCAGGTGGTAGGTGAGGATGCCGTGGTGCCTCACTTCCCCCGCTCTGGGCGGAGCGGGGGGGAGTGTCAGAGCCGCAACCCCGGTAGGGTCCTGCCGGGATTGCGGGTTGTTCGAAAGAGATACCGCGGCCCCGAGTAAAAGAAGGAACATCGATCGGTGGACACTCCCCCACGCTTCGCCTAGAGCGGGGGAAGTTATTTGATGATTTCCCACCCCAAAAAAAAAACCCCGGAACACGACATCGAGAAAACTCCAGGTACAAAATGGACCCATTTTGAACCTGGAGTTTTCTTGATGTCGTGTCATCAAATAACTTCCCCCGCTCTAGGCGCCATCAATCAATTTTTACCCCAAGGCTTCCTCTCCAAGAACACTTTGGCCTACGAGCCATGTTTTAGGAAAAAATGAAAACGCTTTCCAAATAACTAATCCAACCATACTACAAACAATTTTGTCGAACAAATATATATTATATTTTGGCTGATATTTTTTACTGTGCCTACCAAGATCATATTAAGGGCGTTCTATATTCAACCTTATTTATTTCTATTTGCAATTCACATTCAAATAGTAGGTACAAAACCAAATTATTATTAAAATAGCAAATAAACATTTTAATATAAATTCGAACAGCGAGCGCATTCCTTATTTGAATTTTTATCTGAAAATAAAATTGGCGCGAATTTAGCCATAGATCAGATTCTACTGTTTGTTGTTGAGTCGGTTTTAGTGGCGATGGCGTAAAAAATATTATTATCAATATTTATAGTATTTTACACGTATTACAAAATTATTCTTATTTTCATTTATCAATTTCTGATATTCCTTAATTTAATTATTCGAATTGATTGATTTACAAGAAAATAATCGATTGAAATAATCGCATTTACACATCACAAAATAAAAAAAAAAGAAATGGACGTCATTTTCGAAAGTGAATTTAGTAGTGGTTATGAATATTACGTGTTAATGGTCCTATTATTGCAAATTACGATAAGATCTGAGCATGTTCATGTTATTTATAATATTTGCAATGATATTTGTCTCATTTGTTATAGAATCTATTCGCGTCCGTGTGATATAATGTGGAATGAAAAATGTAAACAAGCACGATTGGCGCGAAACTTCGACTTTAGATTTCAAAATGTATCACTACCACTGCTAATTTAAGTTCAATTACGAATGATTTCTGCACGTAATAAAAGGACACGTTAATCAGGCCCAACAATGTGGAGCTTATATCGATGGCCCCACCGAATAAACGTGTAAGAGAAAAATGACAACTTTTCAGTAAAAAATAAAAACGTTTAAACTTCAATAACGCTCATTTCATTGTAAATAGGTATATATAATGTATTATCGAATTATAGGTAAGAAAATAAACTATAGACTTGTATATTTACTTTTTTTCAAATATCAACCAGATTCAGGAAATTCATTAAAAACCATTTAATATTTTTGCTCTTGTGAAATTTGCATGACTAGGTTAAAGCAATATATCATTACACGTTTATTCGTGTAATAATACACAACGAATAAAACGTACTGTAATGTTACACTATTATTCTCCGTATATTAAGTTTATTTTTTAACCCAGCTATAACTATTTACACGCTTGTTTACAGTACATTGTTCGGCTATTATATGATTATAAAGACCGTATGCATTTATATTAGTGTTTATAAAATCAGTTTTCATTTATGTAATACATCTTTTTTAATGCATGGTATAATTATATAAATAATTTTGAAAAAGGATGAAATAAAATACAGCTATATATAGAATTAAAAATATAATTATGTATTTGTCTACGTGAACACAAGGTACTAGTCTTCTTAATAAAAAAATAATAATGAAAAAAAATATTATTTTTACGTTTTTATTGGTACAAAAAACACATACACAAGCTATTACAGCAACCACGAGGCCAACGACGACGACGACGTTCCGGAGGTGGCTGGGGTAGACCTAAGGGTGGCGGTTGGCAGGCTGAAAGCCAAAAATACCGCCCCGGGATCCGATGGCTTGCACGGCAAAGCCTGGGTCCTGGCCTTAGAGGCTCTCGGGCCCCGAATACTATGGCTTCTAAGCGCATGCTTGGAGAGAGGCCAGTTCCCACTTCGTTGGAAGACGGGGAAGCTGGTCCTCATACAGAAGCCGGGGCGCCCTGCGGACTCTCCGTCCGCATTCGCATCCGCATCGTGCTGCTCGACGAGGTGGGCAAGTTCTTTGAAAGAGTAATTGCAAACCGCCTCGTCGGGCACCTCGTGGGGACGGGGCCGGATTTTGCGGAACACCAGTTTGGTTTCCGCAAGGGGCGCTCGACGGTGGACGCCATCATGCGCGTGAGAGCCCTCACAACGGGGGCTGCAGTGTCCAGGGGTGGGGTTGTCGTGGCGGTGTCTCTCGACATCGCCAACGCGTTCAACACCATGCCTTGAAGCTGCACCAGGGAGGCACTCCGATACCACCGGATGCCGACCTACCTTCGTCGTGTGGTCGGGGCATATCTGACGGACAGGGCCGTCATCTACCCCGGTCGCTCTGGAGAGTGGAACCTGCGAGAGATGTCGTGCGGTGTCCCACAGGTCCATCGGTTACGACTGGGTACTGCGCGCCGACCTCCCCAGCGGCGTCAACGTAGTTTGTTACGCTGACAACACGCTCGTTCTGGCTCAGGGGGGGTCGCACCAGGCGGCGGCCGACATCATGACACGCGAGGTTGCGATAGTCGCAGAGAGGATCCGGCTACTGGGTCTCGAGGTGGCATTGCACAAATCCGAGGCCATGGTCTTTCATGGCCGCGGAAACACGCCACCGTCGGGACCCCAGTTGACGCTAGGAGGGGTTCGCATCGGCATCGGGTCGACGATGAAATACTTGGGAATCTCCTCGACAGCCGGTGGAACTTCGTCGAACACTTTCGACGTTTGGCTCCCAAACTCGAGCGGGCGGGGGCTGCTTTCAAGCGGCTCCTGCCCAATCTGAGAGTGCCAAACGCCTCCTGCCGTAGGCTCTATGCCGGAGTCGTGCGGTCCATGGCCCTTTACGGGGCCCCGGTATGGGCGCGTTCCTTAGGGTGGCGCACCGCCCACTACCTGTACGCGCCCCACAAGGTGGTAGCCATACGGCTGATCCGGGGCTACCGCACGATCTCCGGCGAGGCAGCGATCCTTGCCGGATTGCCACCGTGGTATCTGGAGGCGATAGTTGTCGCGCGCCTGTTTGAGTGGCGTGCGGAAGCACTACACCGGGAGAAGCTCCGCTACCGCGGCAAATTGCCGCTCAGCGGACTGACCTCCGGTGCGATCTCATGGTGGCATGGAAAGGGCGACTGTCGCAACCCCGTGCAGGGCACGCCTTTTGGCGGTAAGTCCCCTCTTTGAGGAGTGGCTGGAGAGGCGTCATGGCGTCCTCACCTACCGCCTGATGCAGGTCCTCACCGGACACGGAAGTTTCGGGAGGTTCCTGCACATAATCGGGTGGGAGGAAACGCCCGAATGTCACCATTGTGACGATCGCCCGGAGGACACGGTGGAGCACACAGTGGCGGTCTGCCCAGCGCGGGGCGGAGCACCGCCGTGCCCTCGTAGAGGCGATCAGCGGCGGCGATCTCTTGCGTCCGGCCCAGGTTCAGTCCATGGTCCGGAGCGAGAGGGAATGGGAAGCGGTCACCTCCTTCTGCGAAGCAGTCATGTTAGTGAAGGAGGAGGCCGGGCGTTTGAGGGAGAGAGCCTCAAACCAACCCAGCCACCGCAGGAGACGCCCCGGGCACCGGCTATTGACGACGGGCCCTGTCCACGGCGCGTTCGTGTTTCACGCGCGCCTCAAAGAGATGTCAGCAAACCAGAGGGGCTTGCCAGAGCCTCCGCCTGCCGGGGTTGCGGGTTGTTCGAAAGAGATACCGCGGCCCCGGAACGTAAAGGGCAATAGAAGGAACATGGGTGGGTTTTAGTCAGTAAAAATCTGACACGCCCCTCCGCTCCGCCCAGAGCGGGGGAAGTTATTTGATGATTTCCCACCCCAAAAAAAAAAGCTATTACAGCAATAACTTGTGATTTGTAGTAATCTATTGAAAAGTACCGCTGTGTATATCCAGAGATCTCCATCAGATCTTCACCCATGTAAATAGAAGCAACCTTATTTTATTTAGGTCATTAAAAACTGCATTTAAATCACATAATATACACAGACGAACAGTCACATAAGCTTTAAATTAGCAGCGGAGTATTTTTACATCGGTCTTAGCTAAAATATTTGATAATATTTATTACCTAATATTAAAGTTGATTCTTACCTTTATTTCGTTGACAGTTCGCTATTTCTAATATCCTTTTGCAGAGACTAGAAGCATCACGATACCTTCTCATTGTTACACTTAACTACAAAACAACAATTTGACTATAATAACAATTATAATCTAATGATATTACGCGAAACAAAATCACGTAATAGCGCGCATAGAATCACAACAAGATAGAACGTACGATTGCAATAGAATTTATCGCGCAAACATTTGTTTATTTACCATTACTAGCTTTAAACTTAAACTAATATGCAAAGAATATTAATGTTTGAATCTTTAACACAGTTGTTAGAAAAAAAGATATTATAGTTAAAGACAATGCAATACTTTAATTTTAATAATCTATTTATATTCAAACTTCCATTTTGTGCAGTAAAACATTAGTAATGAAATTTGCATACATTTCTACACGAATAAACGTGTAAGAAGACATTACCCAAATTCGAAAACAATCACAAATCTTCTCAAACGTCTCTTGGTTTTAGCATGTTTATTCTTGTGTACTTGGCGACTCAAAAAGCATGTAATAAAAGCATAAACTATTATTCCTATAATTTTAAAATTATTTTTTTCCCTAGAATAAAGAAAAACACTATTATAAAACTCGTGTTTTGAGTCTAAAATTCATAAAAAAAATTAAGTAGGTGCAGGATAGGCAAAAGAAATGAAAAATGAAAAAAAAAAAAAAACGTGTAAGAACTCTTGCACGTTTATTCGGTGGGGCCATCGATATGTCCGAAAACCATTTTTTTATGATTTTTAGCGTCGACCTACACTGCCATCAAAATGGCTATGATCGTAATTTACGCATTTGGATTTTATAAGACTTAATTAAGAAACTTGCTCAATAATTAAATAACTTCTAATGACGTTTACATATGAGATTTTTATTCTACTATCTTAATGAATGCACACCCATATAATTTTTTACCCAGAAAATAAAATATTTACAAAAATAATGAGGAGGTCGTATGACTTAAATGTTCGACCCCTTTCGGGGCTAGTACCGAGCCAGCGGAGGTTTGAATGTCGAGCCCCCGAAGGGGTCCGTACCGAACTATACGGTTAATAGAGTCGACCCTGTAGCAGTCAAAAGTAGTGTAAACCCAGACCAGACTTAAATAAACGAGTATATTTTGTGTTGCTAACTAATTACCTATAACCATTCAAGTTGACATATAATGCTTGTTTTATTTGTGTAATGTACTTTTTTTTTGGGGTGGGAAATCATCAAATAACTTCCGCCGCTCTGGGCGGAACGGGGAGACGTGTCAGACTTGTACTGACTAAAACCCACTTATGTTCCTTCTATTGCCCTTTACGTTCCGGGGCTGCGGTCAACCCGCAACCCCGGCAGGCCCCTCTGCTTTGCTGACATTTCTGTGAGGCGCGCGTGGAACACTAACACGCCGTCGACACGACCTGTCGTCAATAGACGGACGGACGGTGAGCTACCTATTGCTTACCGTCCACAGGCCAGCATCTACGGTGGCCGGGAGTCATCTTGCGGTGCCCGACGCCCGGGACGTCTCCCGCGTCGGCTGGGTTGGTTTGAGATTCTCTCCTCTCAAACGCCCAGCCACCTACTTCGCTAGCATGACTGCTTCGCAGAAGGAGGTGACCGCTTCCTATTCCCTCTCGCTCCGGACCAACCAGGGCCTTGACTAAACCAGGGCCGGACGCGAGAGATCGCCGCCACCACTGTGTGCTCCACCGTGTCTTCCGGTCTGCCCAGCTTGGGCGGAGCACCACCGTGCCCTCGTAGAGGCGATCGTCAGCAAAGCAGAGGGGCCTGCCAGGGCCAGCGCCTGCCGGGGTTGCGGGTTGTTTGAAAGAGATACCTACCGCGGCCCCAGAATATTAAGGGCAAAAGAAGGAACATGGGTGAGTTTCAGTCAGTAAAAGTGTGACCTCCGCCGCTCCGCCCAGAGCGGGGGAAGTTATTTGGTAATTAAAAAAGAATAAAATTAATAAACAATGTCTTACCAAATTGTACACAACACTGAGCTGGGAAAACTGATATTAGGTGCCGATGCCAATTTGCTAGTAAATAGGACAGGTAGCGTAAACGAAGTCATGTACCTATATTCAACTGAAATTGTTACTAGGTACTTTGGGGTGGTTTTCACTCGACACCGCTCACCGCCGCCGGGGGTGTAGGCGGCAATGCAGGTTTCGATTATTCCCGATGTCCACCACTTGTCTGGCCACCACTGGGGGACAGCGAAACAACTTAAAACATTATTCTCGTTGTCCACCACTGGGGGACAGCGTCACAACTTTGTAAATTATTTCCATTCGCCACCACTGGTGGACAACGACACGGATTTTTTAACATTCCCTATGGCCGCCGTTGGGGGACAATGGCACAACTCTTTTGATACGATTCCCACTGGCCATCAATTTAAATTGTTTTATCTAGAGACCATTTGGTTTTATGCAGCATGCGTCAATATAACTACGTCATTAGTGCACTCGTCGCTCCCGTAACCAGCCATAAGCCCACCCTCGACCATACATAGAATATTTTAAGGTTTGGTTAAGTGCCATTTGAGTTAGGCTAGCTTCGCGGGGCTCCTACTTCTGGGTGGTTTATAAAAAAAATAAAATAAACCCCGAGTCGGGGTGCCCTAAAGTCCAGATTGCATAAGCAATCAAAGCTATATTATATAATACTAAGTAGTAGGATCATTTTTTAATATTTGAGTATTTTATTTGTGTATTTACCTACCATATAATTTATAAATATTTAAATTAGTCTTACCCTTAGCCCTGCTAAAAATCAAATCCGTAAGTATATTAAGCTATCCTTTACCGGTCTCTAGATAAAACAATTTAAATTGATGGCCAGTGGGAATCGTATCAAAAGAGTTGTGCCATTGTCCCCCAACGGCGGCCATAGGGAATGTTAAAAAATCCGTGTCGCTGTCCACCAGTGGTGGCGAATGGAAATAGTTTACAAAGTTGTGACGCTGTCCCCCAGTGGTGGACAACGAGAATAATGTTTTAAGTTGTCTCGCTGTCCCCCAGTGGTGGCCAGACAAGTGGTGGACATCGGGAATAATCATGCAGGTTTTGTGGAGAGGCAGTGAGCGCGCATATCCGCGCGGATTAGTTTCGATTACTATAAATTGATCCGCGCTGTTAATGGCAACGACCCTAATAGATCAATGATGATTGTTTAGGTAAAAAACATTTTCTTTGTGCTTTTATTTACTTGGAGTTCTATGAAAACATTTAAAAATAGAGAAAATGTTTTTAAAGAGAAATAAAAAATAAATTCTTGCAAATAAATACGGTTTCTTTTTATGAATTAGTTGTTTCCAGAGTTGCGCACTTGTATTTGTATCACTTACCTATTACGAGAGACCCATTTGGCGAAATGGTCTGAAAATAACAGTACTGATGACAGCACTTGATACGAAATACAGCGAGAACGCGAATGAGTGCGAATAAGTGGAATATTTTCGTCGTTTCATCTCTTTGCCGAACTGCGGGAAAATAAACATTAGGCATTCTCTGTTTATTCTTGGTCCCTGAGTACAGAAATAACAACAACAACTGGCGGTATGTGGTTGGTACTATTAGGTCGACCTCTGCCTAACGCTCTGTGGATTACATGCGTGATGTTATTTAATTGGTCAAAACAACACTAGTATTTAGATGTTCATACTACTATACTACCATACACTACTATACTAACATACATACTACTAGGTTTATACTAGTGTGATACTATTTTCTCTATTGGTTAAAAATGAACCTTTTTCTTGTAAAATGTTCTAGAAATAAAAGCTTTAATACTCAGTAAAACTAGTGAGAGCGAGTACTTTGCGTGTAAAACTTTACTATACAAATTACAGTAGAATAAAAATATACTTAATTTTACACCAAAATTAAACTGCTGATTCGATGGTTACAATGCCGCCATTGTAACAACATATATAAGACCGCTCTTGTAAGCCCACTTCTAGATTATTCCCAACAGTTTCATGCAGATAAGGCAATTTGCAATGCACATGAGCTGATCTGCTTCAAGTGGTGAATGTGTGACAGTATTAAAACGCCTAAGTTACATATTTAGTGGTTCATTCTGACGACATAAAACGAAAAGTGCTTACAGTAAAAAAGATCCATTTTCATCTGCAGCATGCTGTAATTGCCAAATCTAAAATAGAGTTAGACCACCAAGTACTTGCTCGTAACCTATGCTTCGAAACATGACAACTGAAGTTCCATTTTGACCGTTTTTCTAAATGACGGCCTCATTAGTCGAGCACCTAATTGATAGTCTTTAGCCTAGTTCCAGAATGTTCGACATCTGTGAAGCATTCTTGAGAGGTGAAGTGAGTAAAAGGCGGTCGCGGACGGAACGCTTAACTCTCAAGTGATCACTTCACTTTCCAGCGATTTTTGTAATGGTATGTCTGATTCATTAAAAATTATTCATGAGATAAAAAGACTCATTGTTGGAATAAACATTTTACGTGAAAATGTAGAGTATAAATCAAAGGAAATTGTAAAGAAAAACTGAAATGAGACTTGAACAGGACAACACAATAAAACAAAACTGAATATAAAGTGAACAATAAAAATAAAACAAAACTTATATTTCGGCTGGAGCCAGGACTTGGTGAAGGCAAGTGGCCTCATGAGGTCATCCGGGCAGGACCTTGACCGATTCTCGGACATGTTGTATCAAAAACCTCAGTATATTGTTGATAACTGATTTATTAATACAAAATTACAATCAACTAATCGTTTCACTAATAAACTTTCACAATAAATTGTATTTATGACTCAGGTGTGATCCGCATCACAATTCCGAGGTGTTGACACTGCGACTGCTTCGGTAAAACTGACTTGTGCCCGCTAGCGCGCCGCCTTATATTACTCGTCCCCCACCTCGCCTGACTCATGGAGTGGTACGATGATGTCACATTGCGCACGTGCACGACGCACGTGCGCCGTTGCAGCTGTGTTTGTCTTCTCAGCGCCGACACGGCCATTCTGCACAAAGGTCGCCCTCGACCTTAAACAAAGAAAAACTGCGCAGAATATCAAGGTTCAACTATGTCACACATTACAAACGTAAGGAGGCTCCCGTCCTCATCTCACATACGATACACATTGGGAAGTAAGGAGGCCCCTGTCCTCAACTTACGGATAAAGCATACTTGCAAACATAAGGAGGCCCCTGTCCTCAACTTACGTCCAGTACATACCACAAAGTAAGGAGGCCCCTGTCCTCAACTTACACTCAACACACATACTTGCAAACATAAGGAGGCCCCTGTCCTCAACTTACGTCCAGTATACACCACAAAGTAAGGAGGCCCCTGTCCTCAACTTACACTCAACACACATACTGCAACCATAAGGAGGCCCCTGTCCTCAACTTACGTCCAGTATATACCACAAAGTAAGGAGGCCCCTGTCCTCAACTTACGCTCAACACACATACTGCAACCATAAGGAGGCCCCTGTCCTCAACTTACGTCCAGTATATATCACAAAGTAAGGAGGCCCCTGTCCTCAACTTACGTCCAATATATATTGCAAAAATAAGGAGGCAACTGTCCTTAAGTTATATTATGAACAAGTTATGCAATACTTTTAGAACAGTTATGGAGTAATGAAGTTTTTTACCTTTACTACTGTAGACTTTCCTCCAGAAGTTGAGTCGAAGTTAGCAATAAGACTGCCAAGACTGACAGAGTTGGACGGTGTAGTCTGTCTACACTCGGTTGTTCCGCTAGTTACTAGTTAGCTGCACCCCTTCTACGAGCGTGTCCAAGCGCGCGCGCGAAGACGAATTCTTAGATGGCGCTGTTTGCATTGCGCCATCAATCCACGACACGGCCATCCCTGACTAGCACCCGTCCTCGGATGTAGTTCCTGTGGACAAAATATGCTCAAAGAGTAATCTAGCTCGGCTTTCCTGCCAATAAAAACAAAAGGTATCTGGGTATAGTTATCAACTTTAATGGTTTTACTATGCCCTGTCACAGTACTCCCTGCTCCACATAATTCATTGAAAAGAAATCCGATCAACAAGTTACAAAACAAAGTATCTAACAATTTTATTACTTTTTATCATAGTTCATAAGCAACGCATACTCAAATCTAATTCTCGAGAAACTTTGTGATCGGGGATCTCCCTCACACGATCATGAAGGTATTTGTATATTTGCTTAGAGTCAAGCGCCTTTAGTCGGTATCTATCCCCGTCTAACACTTCAATGATCTCGAATGGGCCTTTGAATTTAGGAACTAATTTTGTTGGAGTCTTTTCCCTCAATTTAATTAAAATAATCATTAACAACTAATTTAGAAACGTGAACCTTATTTTTATGAAATCGTTTTTATCGTAATTAGCATTTTTTTTTTTTGTAAAATTCTGTGTCGCATGCCCTCTCATCTCATCTAAATTAACGTCAGTCACGTCATTATCAACGGTCACTACGCCAAGAGGACGTGCTACCCCTACGATTATTAACTCAAAAGGGCCAGATTCAGTCACCCTATTAATAGTGGAGTAAATGGCCAACTGAACCTCTCCCAATGGTTCCTGCCAAGAGCCGTCACGACTAGTCTTTACAGCTGTCAACATAATTTTAACATAATCTTTGATGAGAGAGCATTCGGCACCAGAATCGTAATAAAAATGGATACGACTCACCAGAATTCATCAGCGTACCGCTGGCATTACTGACTTGCTGTACCACCATCACAGAATGCTGCAAAGCTACTGGCGTTAATACCTCCTCCCGCTCCTCGGCCAAATTAACCCTCTCAGCCTCATCTGCCATCCTCCCGAAGCAGGACGACTCAACATGTCCAGTCCCGCCACAGCAATTACCCCCGGGCTCCGGACGCTCTGCGCGACTCAAGGACTCGCTGGAACCAACGGCCCAAGACCGCCCGACCGCGTCCTCCCACCGCCCCTGCCACAATGTGCCCGTACATGTCCTGGCTTAGTCACAATAAATGAGACCACAAGAGCCATTGTAGCGAAGGGCTGCCCTCTAGGGGGCGTCCTCTCGCCCCTACTATGGAACCTAATAGCGGATAGCCTAATCCGATGCCTAAACGCCGAAGGCTTTTACACCATAGGCTACGCCGACGACATCGCTACCTGATGCGCCAAGCCCTAAGAATAATGGAAAAATGGTACGAAGAATACGAGCTAACCGTAAACCCCTCCAAAACCGAACTAGTCCTTTTTACTAGAAGAGGAAACTGACAACACTACAGCTGCCGATTTTCTTCGGCACCACGCTAAGCCTAGCAACTGAAACCAAGTACCTGGTCGTTTATCTGGACAAACAACTAAATTGGGCAACACACGGACTATATCACCACCAAAGCTAGCATATCCCTATAGCAGTACAAAAGACTACTCGGCAGGAATTGGGGTATAAGCCCCAAAATTATGCACAGGCTGTACCCCACAGTCATCAGACCCATAATAACATACGGCTGATGATGATGGCCCAGAACAGAACTGAGCACGATCCAAAAAGACCTAGAAAAACTGCAACGCCTTGCCCGTGTAGCGATCACCAGTAGCATGGGAAACCGCACCAACAGCAGCCCTACAAACAATGCTAGGGCTCTCGCCCCTACATCTCACGGTACAGGAGGAAGCGGCTCTTGCGGCTTCAGACTAGAAGTCTCTGGCACACTGAGTAATGACTCCAGGATAAAGCACACCAAAATCAAAGCAGGAGCCGTCTAAAGGCAACCTCTGTAAGCAGCACCGACCGATAAGATCACCAAGATACATTGCCTCCAAAAACATTACGACATACAGCTCACGGAGGAACCATGAGAATACGCGGGATCAAACAAACTGAGAATATAATACAGATGGCTCGAAAACCAGAACGGGAACAAGGGTTGGGGTCTTCTCCTACGACCTAAACATTAAAATTTCTAAACCACTCGGAACGCTCAACACAGTCTACCAGGCTGAATGTATGGGCATTATTCAGGCCGTCGTAGCCATCGAGGCCAGAGGAGTCGCGGACACCAACAACCGAATACTCTCCGACAGTGCCTCTGTTCTTCAGTCCCTAAACAATAGCTGCTTCAACACAGCTCTAATATACGAATGCCACAACCTACTAGAACGAATGACCGCACACAACCGCAATACAGTAACCTTATAATGAATCAAAGGACACAGTGGCTCCCTAGGTAACGACGCAGCGAATGAACTCGTCAGACGGGCGTCCATCTCTCCAGCACTAAGACCGGAACCAATTGAACCCATCCCTTTCAGCCAGATAAGCAGCTGGCTGAAGGAACACCTTTTCGAATGTACAGGAATCACTGAAATCCGGAAAGTGACACTGGGTACACTAGGGTCACTTGCGGACGGACGCCCTCAAGAACCCATCTGCTTCTGGAAGGAGGTGGGCTGGCTAGAGTAGCGGCCATCAGGTACACGGCATACGCACAATGGTCCACTGCAAGGACTAGGTGTGGAAACCGGACCCCCCTCCAAGAAGCGGAGTCCACATGAAGAAAAAGAAGATGTCCTGCTTCCTACACCCGAAACAAAGCATATGACCGTCTCCAATGCTTCTCAATCCCGGTCGCTTTGCAGGTGTTTCATCCCGTCGAAGCTCTCGTTGTTCGACTGCAGCCGCCACCAAAACCAATTCGGGAACTGAGGAACATTAACCAGACAACAAACGCAATCTAAGGAACTCATCGTTGACGCAGCCAATCATGGCCCCCACAGCATCCCCGTCCTTGTCACCATCAATGACCCGTCTCCAGACAGGGGCCCGGTTGTCGCCAAAGGCACCGGTACCTTCCTCCATGTGAGCACTCGGAGCCGAGGAAGCTCCGAGGTCCATCCCACTTCTGATTTCGGCTGGAGCCAGGACTTGGTGAAGGCAAGTGGCCTCATGAGGTCATCCGGGCAGGACCTTGACCGATTCTCGGACATGTTGTATCAAAAACCTCAGTATATTGTTGATAACTGATTTATTAATACAAAATTACAATCAACTAATCGTTTCACTAATAAACTTTCACAATAAATTGTATTTATGACTCAGGTGTGATCCGCATCACAATTCCGAGGTGTTGACACTGCGACTGCTTCGGTAAAACTGACTTGTGCCCGCTAGCGCGCCGCCTTATATTACTCGTCCCCCACCTCGCCTGACTCATGGAGTGGTACGATGATGTCACATTGCGCACGTGCACGACGCACGTGCGCCGTTGCAGCTGTGTTTGTCTTCTCAGCGCCGACATATACATCACCAAACTAAATTGGTCCCGTACGAGGCCAAAGGCCCTTTTCTCTCAGCATGTTGCAATTGTCTTGTTCTTATAAACTTTAGTTTGCCACGCCTGTGGCGTGAAATAGTCACTTTATTACCTCAATGAATATATTTAAACACACATCCACATCTGTATTGCGAATGCAAATCTTTTCCTTACTAATATTAAAAAAGCGAAGTGTGTTTGTTTGTTTGTTACGTCTTCACGCCTAAATGGCCAAACCCATTTTGATGAATTTTGGTACCGAGATAGTTGGGACCCAGGAGACGGACATAGGCTATTTTTTTAAAGTCAGAAAATGGAGAGAGAGAGGGAAGAAAAGGGGAGAGAAATCTATTTTTTTTTCGTACATTACGCGGGTTAAAGTTGCCCAAAGTAACTATGCCGAGCGGACGAAGTCGCCGGCGGAAGCTAGTTTATAAAATTTGCGTGCTGCCGAGTGCATCGTCTATGCTGCCACGTTCGAAAATATTCTGTTTCCCACCCTAGCAAATGGTGGTTCTGAGTGACGGAAAAAGAAATAGCTATAGATTTTCTGCTTAATTAGACGCATCCCTAATCCTCCTAACATGACGTAGCCATCTAAGCATATTGTTTTATATTTATGTCACTACATGTTTTAAACAGCAAAGATGTCTTATCACGTAATTCCTCAATGTATTATTCAAATATACCCACCCTTATGCTACGCAAGTAAATCTACATCTAAATCATATTTATCGAAAACAGAAATAAATGAAACTTATCCATGAAATAAGTTTTCAGTCCATGCGTAATTCAATACTCCTTCTGCATGGCAGGCATTCCGAATGCACGTTATCTTGAACTGCAGACGCTAATGCATATAATTCGTATTCATAGTGAGTCAGGGAACAGTATAATGAAGTATGCGCTCGTTACTAAAATGAGGTTGCGTAGTGTTGGCAACGCCAGATCAACGGCTCGAAGCCGTCGCACATTTTTTTTTAAATTTTGTCCCACACTAGAAATTTCCCCTGTTTAATGGGTGCGTTTACAAACATTTAAAGTCACATGCACAAACAACCAGACCCGGAACAACTATCTGTAGGCCATACAAAGATTTGTTCCGTGCAGTGATCGAACCTGCGACACGCAGCGCAGCAGTCGATCGCTTAGCCACTGCGCCAACCGTGTCGTCAAAATAGCGGCCGTTGACGTCTCAGAAGTTTTATAGCGGTTGTGCACAAGCGGAGCGGCCTCTTTTGGTTGATAGCTTCTGTGTTGATAACATCGTCCTTAGTGCATTATCGGTTGCTACATTATGGAAATATTTCTTTTGATTTACCATTAATTAATAAATATTTAGCTGTCTGTGAATATAATTTCATTTTATTTAAATCGGTATTTACAGTAAATTCTGTAAATAGATAAGTTAGTAGCTTTGTTAACAGTAGAAAGTACGTAATACCACGTCTAACTCTCACATAATTTGATAGCGTAATGAATATTAATATATGTATAATGCCAGTTTTCAATGTGATCAGACAGGGCTACATCAATAAAAATACTAAGTAAACTATACATAACCTGGAACAGCTGACTAGCAAGGTCGAAAGTAACCCTCCGAGGGCTGGTAGCCCATTTCTATGGACGGACCAAATTTGTTCATCGCTGGACATATATCTCGACGACGCACTTCAGAATGTGCCAAGAATAAGGTATATATGGAGAAATATAGTTTAACAGAAGATGATTTCACAAGAATCACCACCCTTAGGAATGAGGAATACGACGCGAGTATTCCTATAAAGTTTCACATTCCAAATAAAGCATGGACGTATTAATTACTTACCAATATATAGTTATAACCTGCCATTAGCGCCACCATACATCACTAAACGAAGCTTAATTAATGTTCTATCTAATACATTATGTAAGTAGCTATGTTCGCGTATTGTTGGCCAGATAGTTGTGACGTCACAGCGTCTCCGAGATAACTTTGTATGCGGCTCTCGATTTATGCTGTAGTATGAAGATGAGCAAACAAACAACGGATTTGTCGGCTTAATATCAAAGGGGAGCTAGTGCCAAGTTTTTAGGTATCAAGCAAATAAACCTCGGAGGACAAACGATCAATACATTTACTGTGATAAGTTCGAATATTACAAAAACGCAAGTCAATTTTCGTTCGTTCCAAACGTGCATGTGACGTACGAAGGATAAACGGCTAAATCCCGTTTCGTAACTTTCCCGATTTACGAACTTTACAAATAACAATCGCAATAAACTATTTTTAACACGCTTTTATTAGCTTTATCTGTAACTCAATATTTTTATTTTTAAATTTTAGAAATAATATTTTATCCACTCTCCGGTTTTCGATTGAACTGTTTATGTTGTATTTTACAATACATGTTTAATTTTCGTAATCTGTTTACCATTTATTTATTTTAATAAAAACGGCAATTGGCCAATTATCAATCATTATCTTCATGCATTCTGTAGTTCTGCAGTCTCGTTTCACCAACTATTGAATTTATTCCCGCTTGGTTAAGCTTATGTTCGGCAAGTCCATGTAGGAATCAGTAGAACTACTAATAAATGCTCCAAATTATATTGGTACCGATAATATACAAACAGTATCCACAAAAACAAACCTATCCAATTATTTTTAAAATATTCTAACAATTTCGTCTGTGTGTCTGTTTTTGGCAGGACGTTTTTTCTCATATTTTGCACGTGTTTTTATAAAGTGGTCAATTGGGATAGGTACGAAACGGGATGTGGCCGGTTAAACAATGCCAAGATCGGGCTTTTGACTTTTGCACGCACGAATTGATCACAGCTTTTTAAAGTAGATTTTGACAAAATTGTGCGCACGGCCAAGGTGTGGAACTCTCTGCCGGCTTCTGTGTTCCCTACCACATACGACCCGTCTGCCTTCAAAACAAGAGTTAATAGGCATCTTCTGGGCTCGCTCGCTCCATCGTAGACCTCATCTGTCGCTTACCATCAGGCGAGATCGAGGTCAAGAGTGAGTTCATTCTAAATAAAAAAAATAAAAAATAAATGAGAAATGAAATGAAATCGAAATGTAGTTTAGTCTGACCACCAGTTGGGAAATTGTATTAGACAGTAACTGGATAGTGGATAACACTGATATTCAGCTTGAATATTCAATTTCAAAATTACATTAGTATCCTTCATTCCAATAGTATAATCGTGTTTTATCTGAATAAAAAATAGTAACTGATGTTAAAGGCAGCTTCATTATGAAGATGATTTAAACCGAATTTCTAGTTCATAACAAACTAAAAAATCCTACACTATTTCGAGTTCGACGCGGATCGATTTCTCAAAAGAAGTATCGACCGACAAAGTTGCTTAGTTGGTTTTATATGTATTTACAAAATTTGTGGTCTCTATCTATCTATATGCTATCTTGAGCTAAAGCTTGGACCAACCCAACATTCTGAATGTTTGCTAATAGACTATTTGGCATCGCGCTTCTAGTATTTATTACTACTTATCTATGTTTGTTTCTCTTTGTTCTGTATCTAAATGGTAGATCTCGTAAATATTGCGAACTTAGAATAATATTGTTGAGTTACACGGAAAATAAATTTCCCTAGATAGCAGATCTAGTTTAGTATAAATGCGTTTTAATCTTTTATAACTCTTCACTGGCGACTTACTTTTTTTCTGTAGAAAAGTAGAGAATCTCCGTCGACAAGTTCGTTACAGTCCCAAGGGATTATTTTCTTTTGCACCATTTATTTATTGTCCGTACTTTTCTGTAGAGTCGGGCGGATTATGCTTCCGGGACAAAGCGCGGCGCAAATTGTTGTGAAGTATTCTACGAACACAAACCCAAAGATAAAAGTTGAATTGGTTTTATGCTGGAGATTTTATTCGTTCCCTCTAAAAAGCTTGGGTATGTATGTACTTGAATTGTATAAAAAAAAAACAGGAATCGTAACCGATCTCTTTGTTTAGCTCTCTGAGAATATTACCGAATGAAAGTATTATTTCTTCAAAATAACGAGCTTATATTCGTCATCATATCACTTCGGAAATGAGTACATACTGTAAAGATTTAAAAACATTAACCAAAGTAAACCAAGTTGTTTTAAAAGAGAATTAAAAAATGTGAAAGAGAATTATCTTTGCAATTATGTGTTATGTATTGGTAAAATGATAAACTACAATATAGTCTACAGTCTTCTATTGTTATAAATAAAGTACTAAGTAAGTATAAAGTTTTTAGTTAACGTTGAAATGTAATTTAATATAATAAAATTAACATAGATATAAGCGATTTGGTGTAAACTGTTAGAAAAAATATGAATAAGAATAAACATTTATTTTAACTATCACAGTACCGACATTCTTTGGGTAGGTAGTCTAGGGATATAACTGTAATGTGTAATTTATATTATATGTATAAATCACAACATAAACTGGATGACAGCGACGTAGAAGAGCATAAGCAAGCATCCTGTCTTTTATTTGTGTTAAATGAGACACGGCCTTCGATGCTTAAGCTGTTTATTGCACTGACCAATCAATGTACGCCGCTTACGGGCGACGCGCAGGTCGCACTATACCTACATAGCTAACTATAACTAACATAACAATTTATTAGTATTAGGTACACCTCGGCCCAAACCTTCGGGGATTACCTACAGGCGTGAGTTAATAAGTTTATTTTAACTTTTAATTTAATAAATTCGTTTGTTGTAAGTTTACCCATTTCATGATTTATTTCATACAAAATATTTTATCCCTTTTTTCTTATTTTTTTTTTTCCAAACATCCAAATCAACGATACAGCAACATTCCGAAGTCATGGCGCGTACCTACTTATCTGATTTACAAAAATAATGTAGAATTTTACTGTATCTGAGGGCGCTCAGTTTACAACCCCTGAGCCTACACAAATCGTTTTCGGATTACAGATAAAATCCGATGGACTTTACAAAAATTGTTTAAATACACCTCACTTTGTAAGACGGTTTTTACAAATGATGAAATATTCAAAATTGCTTCGGGTCCAAGCCTCAGGATATATTTATGTAGATAAACGGATATCGCTATTTAAATGTTTTTCGTTGTCGATTTTTTCTCTATTTAAACGAAGTTAAAGTTAAATCTTGAAATATCAATCAGGTTTGTTAATTAATTGAAACGTTTTCGGCAATTAAACTGCTCTTTACTAACATTATGTTGAGCTTTAAGTTGCTGGAAATAAAGTTGAAAATTGTGCGAATTCGAATGCGTTTGCAAACTGAATAATGTTATGTTTTTTTGCGGAATGTATTCTCATGAAAGCTTCCAATCAGTAAATTCAGTTCGTTAGTATACAGGAAATATATAAAATAAAAAGTGTTGACATTTTATTCATCACTAGATTTTTAACAAATCGTGTTTTTCGGATGCTTATTCAACATAAAAACAAACTTAATCCGTAAAAAAAGTATATCACATGATTCTTAATCTAAAGCGAATAAAAATTTTGAAAAGTAGAATACGTTTTCTGAAAGTTATTTTAAATTCCGAGTTGAAAGTATAATGCTGGCAGATAGCAAAATCCTTTTCACCGCGTAGTTTGCCTATCTATGCTAATTTAATTCTACGTGTTAAGTCAAGTTTAATTTACAAAGTAGGCACCACAAACGCGCAAACTTTATGTGGCCAATTATTATTTGATATTATTAATTTTGAAACTATATGTCTTAATCTCGCGTAATAATATATATTTATAATTTATTTAATTATTTATGTTTTGCATATTTGAATTTTCCCACTAATCCAATATTCCAAAATGTTGGGACGACGCTAAGTTTTAACAAATGCCTATCCCATCCCCAATTCCGTAACTGGCTACAACGAAACCCCTTGGTAAGATTGATCGTGAGACATAAC
The DNA here is from genome assembly GCA_905475445.1 of Ochropleura plecta. NCBI lineage: Eukaryota > Metazoa > Arthropoda > Insecta > Lepidoptera > Noctuidae > Ochropleura > Ochropleura plecta. The sequence goes on from FR997734.1 coordinate 13,919,703, forward strand.
GATATAACTTCAGAAGAAAATAAACAATAATATGATTGATCTATGCAACTTGTAACTTAGAGAAACCTCTTAGCCCAACAACCACCAACAAGTTACTTAAATGCCTTTTATTGACATCACAAGCGTCGAGGAAATAAGCTTCACTTGATTCGCTTGATATAAAATGTAAAAGTTGTCGCAAGTAGCTCGTCGTTAGCGCGACAGTGACGTGATGTTGAATCAACTGTGTACGGCGCCGGCTTCAAACGCAATTTGTTGAAGCCAGTGCAAGTTCGCTGGCGAGAAGCCAACCCCGCAAACAAACAGTTGCTCTCGGAGTGCCTTAAATAAAACTTGGCTCTCTCTGGATGGAGCTTCTCGAAATTATATTTCGTTTACCTCAATTTCAGGTAGACGCAGATGTTTCGTATCGACAAGCTTTCATGTATCCAATTTCCATGCAGGTAAAAATTATTTTGGAATTTTGTGTAACCTGCAGTATTCTGTTTAGAAGCAACCCTTATATTGCTGGTACTGAGATCACCTGTGGAGCCACGTCACATTACTGGCAGTTTGCCAGCGACCCCCCGCTTGGCGCTGCTTCCCACAACTATCTATTACCTAGTAACCTGACCTGAAAATGATTTGGTAGGATACTATTAATTTTACACTTGCATATTAACACCTAATTGGCTATTAGTATGAGCAATTATGTCAGCGTTTCGTTTGGTTTATGCAAATAAACACATAGTTGGCTTATTTACATTGATGGAAAACAGTGTGCAATTAATGAGTTGTGTCTGAACTAGCTTTTGTCGGTTTGGTTATAAAACCGGTTTATTTCGTTTATTTATTCTGTTACTAGCTGGCGCCCGCGGTTTCGCCTGCGTGATATCGAAAAAAAGTATCCTATGTATTATTCCAGACTATAATCTACCTCTGTGCCAAATTTCATCAAGATCCGTACAGCCGTTTTGACGTGAAAGAGTAACAAACATGCATACATCCATCCATCCTCACAAACATTTGCATTTATAATATTACTAGCTGGCGCCGGCGGCTTCGCCCGCGGCTTCGCCCGCGTGATATATATACAAAAAGTATCCTATGTGTTATTCCAGACTATAATCTACCTCTGTGCTTAATTTCATCAAGATCCGTTCAGCCGTGCTGACATGAAAGAGTAACAAACATCCATACATCCATCCATCCTCACAAACATTCGCATTTATAATATTAGTAGGACATCAAGAATTCCTAACGATCTAGTCGTGAAGTTGGTGTCATTTGAAACCTCTTTTTGTAATAAAAGACAAATAATGGAAAGAAAATAACAAGGCTTTCAAGATATCTTTTTACAGAGACGAAAAATTTGTTGGTACTCGAAGTAAGTATAAGAAAATCATTTATTTTTCCAGAACTTTTGTCTACGTGTCGATAACTTTATAAGTGAGACAGTTTGTTAATAAATGATGATCGAACGAAGCGTGGTAATGAAACAACGGAAAGCTCTTATGTGCGTTATAATAATCATGGTAAATTAAACTTACTACTTAACTATTAAATCACTAGCTTTTGCCCGCGGTTTCGCTCGCGTTAAATTCGGGGTAACACAGTTCCCCTTTCCTGATTTACAGGTAACCTGTAGTTTTGCCTTTGCGCCTTATTTATAGTAATGTTAAAAAAAATAGCCTATGTCCGTCTCCAGGGTCTCAACCATCTCTGTACCGAAATTCATCAAAATCGGTTTAGCCATTTAGGCGTGAAGACGTAGCAAACAAACAAACGCACTTTCGCTTTTATAATATTAGTAAGGATAAAGATGCTTCAGAATATACCAACATTCATTAGCAAATTAAAGCACTAAGCTTCGAGTGTCAATCAGCAGCTACTACAGTAATAGCTCATATTCACAAAGGCCTTTCAGATACTCTCACTCCCGTGAACTCCCGAGCAACGAACGTTTTGTGAATGCAAGCTTAAATGTTCATTCTACAGAGCTAAAGACCTTTTATGCTTCCAAATAAAAATGTCAAGATGTTGTTTATGGCGGAGTTTAATGGGTATTTTACACAATTTCTCACGTTAGACTGCACATGTAATATTCTTCTTTATACACAAGTGCTTCATCAAAGTTACATTTTACGGGGCGTTGAATAATGTTCGACACGAGATTTTATGGAGCAGCTTTATAAAAAGTTTAACATCTCAATTTTGCCGGTTATTTTTTTTAGGGCCACTCGCAATTCTACTCACTTGAGTCGTTTGACTGCTCAACCAGACTATCCTGTGGTGACCTTAATGAATGAATGAATGGTCCCTGGTCAGGGCTAAAAGCTACTACGATTTCGATGACTGCACTCTAAGGGCACCCCCTGTGGGGTACGAGCCTCGGCTTAGGGGTTCATGATTAAATCGACTATAAAAGGGGCCGGGTCGGGTTATTATTTGGGGACTTTTAAAACTACTAGCTCAACTCGCGGGTTGGCTATTATGGCAAGGGTCGGACTCTAGTTTTATCAAAAAACGGGTCGGGCCTTTGCAACGAGGCCGGAATAGATCGCGGTTAAATTTAGATTTTTCGACGATATGTATAGTAAGTTACAATAACATTTTTACTCGGCTAAGAATAATACTCTAAAATTATATTTTAAACGAGTGCTACGAGACAAATTTTGTTTGTCCTTCAATTACGATAGCAAGAAAGAAGAAAATACAGCATCTGAATTTATAGGAACAATTTTGTTTCGAAAAGCTTCCCTCTTATTGTACCGTCGTTGTCAAACTCCCAAATTAAGGCTGAAGTGAGTCGACGCGGTCTCCGGAACTTTTTGCTCCATTTCCTACAGATTTCCATCGCTCTTGATTTACGGTTAATTTCGCAAACATGTGATGTGCTCTCATCTCAGTCATAATTTTCTTTACGACCCATTTCGTTCCGTCTACATACCTTTTCAAGGACAGATTTTAAAATATTTATCGTGTTTTTATAGGTTTATTGGCGGTTTAACGTTTATGATGAATAGCGGGAAGTCTCTTGAGTAAGGTGAGGAATTTCATATATTTATTCGTCATACTCGTACACTCAGAAAAGATTTTGTAGTATGACTGCGGAGCTTAGTTTATTTTTATTTTTATTTATTTATTGGTTTACCTACAATTGTTACACTGATAATTAAAAACAATACAGTCACAAAGAATTCGACTAAGTGTACAATATGATGCGGCAAACACAGAAAGCAAAAATAAAATTTGAGTAAAGACAAGAAAAGGTACAGAAATAACACTTAACAATATATATATTTTACAATGTTTACGACGGTGTGCTTAACATGGTGAGATAATATATCTAAACAATATTTAAACAATATTTAGGTGGACTTGGTTCTTGAATTGCCCGAGTGAAGTGCAACAAATATCGATCTGGTCGTCATGATTGTTAAGAAGTCGGCAAAGTCTTGGAATAGGAGAATTGGAACCTGAAACAGTCTTACGGAATGGTGGTCGTAGTAGTTTAATAGGGTTACGTGGATATTTATGGGGTAGATTAAAATTTAATTTTCTTAATAATTGGGGACAGTCAATTTTACTATGAAGGATTTTAAATAAGAAAGTTAAGTCATTAATATCGCGCCGCTTTTCGAGTGAGATCATATCGAATTTTTTAAGGCGTTTTACATAGCTCGGAACTTTTTTGACTAACTTCTCAGAGTAGGCTAGATGGTTTAAAAACCTCTTCTGGATGCGTTCTAGTCTAAGAGCATGTGTTGCATAATGGGGACGCCATACAACCACGCAGTATTCTAGTATGGTACGGACTAAGCAATTGAAAAGATAAATTTTAGTTTTAGGCTTGCGAAAGCATTTTGCGTTCCGTATGACAAACCCAAGTGACCTTGAGGCTTTCTTAATGATGGGTCCATGTGGGGAATAAATGTTAACTTACGGTCAAAAAGGACCCCCAAGTCTCTGATTACATCCACTTTACATAAGCCCGTGCCATCTATGCTATAATTGAATTCTATGACATGTAACTTTCGAGTAAATGTAATCTGAGAACATTTTTTTATGTTTAGTTGCATTTTATTAGCCCTGCACCATTCTGAAAGTCTGTTCACGTCTTGTTGAAGCAACTCCGAGTCTGCTTTAGTATTTATCACACGGATAATTTTTAAATCATCTGCATATAAAAATGGCGTTGAGTTGATGAGACAATGTGGAAGATCGTTTACAAATATAATAAATACGACAGGACCCAGGTGGGAACCCTGCGGCACTCCGGAAGTAATTTTCTGAGTTATGGATTTATATCCATTGGCTACCACATAGAAAGATCTGCCCGTTAAGTAAGAGCGGAACCATTTAAGAAGAGAACCAGCAAAACCGTACGCAGCAAGCTTTTGAATGATTAAATCGTGGGAAACCTTGTCAAAAGCCTTGCTAAAATCAGTGTATATAGCGTCGACCTGCTGGTTGGAGTCTAGTGAAGCTGCGATGTTTTCAACAAAAGTAACTAAGTTACTACTAAGTTAGTTGTTTAATTTAAAACCTACTTCCTACTGTATTATCTAATATATAAAATTTCCGTGTCACAATGTTAGTTACCGTACTCCTCCGAAACGGCTCGACCGATTCTTATGAAATTTTGGGTACATATTGGGTAGGTCTGAGAATCGGATAACATCTATTTTTCATACCCCTAAACCACAGCGGGTGAAACCGCTGGGCACAGCTATTAATATTATAAATGCGAATGTTTGTGAGGATGTATGGATGTTTGTTACACTTTCACGTCAAAACGGCTGAACGGATGTTAATGAAATTGGCACAGATTTAGATTATAGTCTGGAATAACACAAATGATACTTTTTTTTCGACCATCACGCGGGAAAAGCCGCGGGCGTCAGATAGTAGTCAATAATTCTCAGTTATATGTCGTAATTGCTGCGCCCCGCGGTATTAACAATGTAGACCGGGATAAAAAGGAACCTATGTGTAAATCCAGGGTTTCAGGATATGCTTATAAGCTAACTATATACCAAATTAGATCTAAATCCGTTAACCCGTTTGAGCGTGAAAAAATAACAAACACACATAAATACAAGTTTTCGCCCCATATAATATAAATATGATGAAAATTGAAGATAACTCGCAATGCTGAAATCTTTCTAGTAGGTAAAACTACTATACATTAAAGACGGAAAGTTTTAAGCCAATTTTGTGCTTCAAAAAGTTACCTAAATCCAAAGAGATTAAATAAACTTAATCTAACACTTGTCAAAGTTGTTCAAGAACACGTTGGTTTAATAAAACATTGCGACAGTAAATCCACCGTCAAAGTTTAAACTCTTAAGCCTAGAAAGTTTCGTAGTGACCGTGTGATATTAACTGCTTAACAAATTCTGAAAGATTTGCCAATATTATTACAAAACTTTAATAAACTTTGTTAGTGAAGTTTGCGTTCTAATATTTAAGTTCCTCGAGAAAATAGGCTACTTTCTAGCGCGTAATACGTTAAGCCCCAAAACGGATTCACAACCGGGAGAGTACCTTTCCGCCTACTCAAATATACGTAGCTTGTTGCTACGGGCGGCGTAGCGGTGAGTCGTAGCGGTGAGTCGTAGCGGCATAGTTTCCGCAACCAGCTACGGAAGCTACTGTGGTGCGTTGACATGCATCGGACAGATAAACGTGCATTACGTTCAGACTTGTATATAATGAAAAGCTGAAATGAAAAAGATTTCTATCAGGTTCTTTTGTAGATGTGGTGTTCTGTAGATGTCTGCTGGTTTTCAGTGAATTATACTTTCCTTGACAAATAAAAGATAAAATTTAGAACATAAAACTGTGAGTTTATCTTTAGTAATGTCTCTGAAAATGATATCTTTAATTCTTCTTCTTCTTTGTACTTAAACTCAGTCAAGTGATATGATTAATTGTAAAAGGGGCGAAACCCAAAAATTATGAGGTTTATGAAACCAAAAGTTTTATAAAAGCTAGGAGTTACACTAGAGTTTCATTTCAGTGAGTTTGATAAACTTACAGAAACGTTTAATTGTGTTAAACAGACGAGTTTAATTATTTAAATTTAAGCAAAAGTTTAATTCAATTCAAAGGAATGAATAACAAATAATACTGTACTTATTTTGATTCTCAGTTTTAACAAAGCGCCTTGAGCCTATAATGAGCAACAGATGTCACATATCTATGAATCTCAACATGAAATAAAAAAAAAACTGTGCAGTATCACACTCATATTATAAAGGCGAAAGTTTGTATATGTCGTCTTTGTATGTTTATTACTTTTTACGCTCAAACAGCCCTTTGGTATGTAGATAACTTATAGGTTGGATTAACATATAGGTATATTTTTCCCGTCTACGCGGGAGAAACCGCAGGACCGCAGCTACCTATCTAATAATTGAAGCTAATGCGACGGTTGATAAATAATCATAAGACTGATGAATACTTGCCTGTAGTTTCTCGAAGTAGGCAGTGAAGAGTAGTAAAATGGTAATAACAAGAGCTTAAAATATTTAAGATACTCTGTATTCTGAACCAACACTAATATTTAAGAGAAGGATAAAGTTTGCATGTGGAAATAATCTTCGCTACTACTCATCCGATTTCAATAAATATTTCACTGAAGATAGCTTCATTTCTGCAGAGAGCCCCCGTTTTATGGTAAAACGGGTCAAGTGGGGGCACAAGCTAGTAACCAATAAACAACCTCTAAAGATTACACATAATCACAAAATTAACAACAACCGCATTTGAACTGAGGCCGCAATGTTCCTGTAATAACCATTAACCAAACAAAATCCGCAAATCCCCGGGATAAGCACGTTATAGATAGCAAGGATATACATAAACAAGTATAGATTGCATAATTGAAATGGCGAACCTTTTGTGATCTATTGTTACCGATTGTGAGGACGGGAAGTTAGTTATAATACGTATTATGAATTTATGCGATATGGAAGATGTAAATAAAGTGAGCGAGGAGTGTAATCACAGCCCATCCCGCCGCGTGTGCACACGGATGTTACTGCCGCGAGAAGAGAGCTTAACAACAGAATATATAGTCACCACATTATGCTAATGGTAATGAGTAGGTTTGGGAGCACCAGCTTATGTTACATTCATACAATCACTGTCAGAGGTCGCAATGAACGAGGATGGTAAAACGAAAATGTGAAAACAAATAAATTGTTCAGTGCGCCTCGGAACATTACACAAAGAAATAGAATTGAAATGAGGAAATGTATCAGATTTATACCCTCGATGAAGTGGTGTGGAACGAATAAAAGTAACGCAGCCTTTTTAAAGCAAATATTGGAACAAATGCTTCTTCTTATATGTCCCAATGTAATCACTACAACCTATAAAGTTTTGATTTGTTCTACTCAATTTAGATGACCATCAAAGTTTTAATATGAACACAGGGGTTCAAGCGCTTTAAAAACAAAACAAAACTCATTAAAATTTAAATTCCAGTTTAAATGAATGAGCGCTGTTTTGTGGAATACTGTGAGAATGTTTATGTGAATTGTAAAATGAAAATTCTTTACACTGACTGAATGTTTTTTTTTTTAGACGACGCACGGGTATATAATGCTTGTATTGAATTTAGATGGCAATCTATTCAAATAAAAACAATCATGCGATTTGCTCTTTTTCTATTAAAATAATAAATACTAGAATGGCAAGTGACAGCTTTGTTATAAGACGACGTTTTATTTATTTATTAAAACTTTGTAAAAATTGTTCAAAAGCGGACTTAATGCCTTAGGCATTTTCTATCAGTCTACCTTAAGGTGATGCAGGGACAACTATGTAGGTGCAATAACAGAAAAAAAGGATATTAGAAAATGATGATTAATGTACAATATATATACCGGTACCTAATAATTACCGATGACCGTTGGGGTAAACGTGTTCTAGAGTGGAGACCACGGGTTGACAAGCGTAAGGTGGGACGCCCGCAGGCTCGGTGGAGGGACGATCTTCGCAGGGTGGCTGGTAGCAACTGGTTGAGAGTTGCTGAAAATCTAGTTAAGTGGCGTGTGATTGAAGAGGCATGTGACCAGCAGGGGACTGCTATACACTGTTGATGCTGATGATATTATTGTAACAATGATTTTATTATACACTAGCTTTTGCCGTCAGCGCGTTAAATTCGGGGTAATAAAGTTCCCCTTTCCTGATTTGCCTGAGGTACCTGCTACCTGTAATTTTTGCCCTTGCACCTTATTTCTTGCCTTTTTTCCCTCTTTCTCCCTCAATTCTCATGTATTTTTGAAAAAAGTTAGCCTATGTCCGTCTCCAGGATCCCAACTATCTCTGCACCAAATTCCATCAAAATCGGTTGAGCCATTTAGACGTGAAGACGTAACAAACAAACAAACTCACTTTCAGTTTTATAATATTAGTAAGGATAGCAAGCTCAGCTGAGCGATACGTGAGCCTACACAGACGTCGAATATGAGTAGGTGCGCAGTATACAGATAGAAAAAAAACGATAATCATTGTATGTAGTTATAAGTACATTTTTAGACGTTATTATGTAACATTAGGCTAGTGTCTGAGTTATTATGCTATAAGGCGTTCCTACGGGCAACGTATTTTTGCCACCATGAGTAATTCAGCACAAATAAGATTTTGTATAAGAATATAAGGAAAATAAATATTATAAAGAATGTGGTTACAAGGTATTTACTGTTTATTTTCCCAAAGAGTTTGTGACACGGAAAATGCTGTTTATTGTTGTATGTACTACATAATGGTGCCATTATTTAAAACTACATTATGTTATCACTTCTGCTTATCTAGAATCTACAAGTTAGAACCAATGCAATTTGACTTTGCTCGATATTCCCCAACAAAACAAGACTGTCTTCTAAAGTGATTTAACTTGCTGGTCCCCTGACGTCACTCGTGGTATCGACGACGACATCGGTTTTAGTGAGTCACATGTACCGTCGGGTTCCCTGAAGCCCCTGAAGGTAAGAAATTTGAAGATTACGACAATAGTTTGATGACCTAAGCGTCACGTAGTTGAGAACTTTGGTTGTTACAATGAGTTTTGTTATAAAGCAGATATTCAATATCTTCTATATGAAAAATGAAATACAGCTGTATTGTTTAACAAAGATTTTTTCTTGACTGTAGAATAGAAATAGTCGGTTCTTTACATATAATATTACTGTAAGGGACGGGGGACCCCCTAGATGTATCCATCTGCCCATAATATTATTGATGTTTTTCAGAAAGGTCGGTTGCGCCTCCAACGTGCGTGTAAGCAGATGGCGTTCTGCAATTTCTACCCATCTCTATATTCTAATCTATCTATCAGTTATATATTCATACATAAACACAGGCCGAGTTTATGTATGAATATATAACTGATATTGCTGTAAATGATTCATCATAAAAAATATTCCCGGAGGCTTTTGAGAATTACGTATTTTAATTTCCATGCCTCCAAAAGGTCCACATGGAAATTGAAACACGTAATTTTGAACATTTTTATGATTAATTCCTGTGTACGGCTCTGGTTTAATAATGTTCAAGGTATTTCAATTTGTGGCGCCAACAATATGAAGTATTTAATGTTGTGAAGTTGGACGTTGGACACTCAGTTATGTGCTTCCTTTTTATATGAGCTAATCCTTACTAATATTAAAAAAGCGAAAGTGAGTTTGTTTGTTACGTCTTTACGCCTAAATGGCCTAACCGATTTTGATGAATTTTGGTACAGAAATAGTTGGGACTCGGGAGACGGAGATAGGATTATAGAAAAGTTTTAAAAAAAAAAAAATTGTAGAAAATGAGGAAAAATTGGCAAGAAAAGGGGAGATACAGTTAATTTTTTCGGTCATCACGCAGGTTAAAGTTAACGTTAGCCTAAAATAACTATGCCACGCGGACGAAGTCGCGGGCGGATATGAGCTAATGATATACATATATTTTTAAAGTACGATATTAGAGAAGACAGCGTAACAGTCTTTAATGCTAATATCTTACCTTTACAATTCCATAGATTAGTATATTTTAACCGACTCGTACAAAAAGGAGGAGGTTTTCAATTCGACTGTATTTATTTTGTTTGTTGATTGATTTCGCCTGAAATTATGGCCGTTTTCCATTTTTTTTATATTTGAAGAGGTGCTCCCGACTAGGTCCCATTAATATCACTTTTATTTAAATTGAATTTGCGTTTTTCATGAATTATCTTCTATCGTATCGTTTTTTGTCTTTGTGCATGATCTGCTACTAGCTTTTAGCACACATATAATTAGTTTTAGTAACAATGGAAAATGAATACTCGATAAAAATTGTGTTAGATACCATCATAATCTAATTAAAAATGCTGAATTAAAAAGTACTTCCGGAAGTAAAGATGCTTTCCATTTTTAAGCGTTTCTTTGGAAGTCAGTTTTTCTGACATTATTTTAAGCTTTCTCAGTTTATAGCGCTATTTAAACTGTAAATGAATATCACGGAAGATGTTCGGGAACTTTTTGCCAGAAAAGTTTTTTCCATTGACAGTCCTACGGTTCGAACCCTTATGATTATACTAGGTAAATTTCTATTGCCTACTCACCAAACCATTTGGAAGTTACAGTACCTGACTACATTTAACATGTAACTGTACATTCCAGGTAGCGGTTTCAACAGCTGCTTGGGTCACCTGTATCACTTAGCGGTATGAAAAATAGATTACGACCGATTCTCAGACCTACCGAATCCTTACTAATATTCTATAAGCGAAAGTGAGCTTGTTTGTTTGTTTGTTACGTCTTCACGCCTTAAGGGCTAAACAGATTTTGATGAATTTTGGTACAGATATAGTTGGGACCCTGAAGACGGACATAAGCAATTTTTTTAGAACACTAAACAAAACTTTACTTTTGGGAAAACTTAGCTTTGCTATAACAATCAATAAGGCGCAAGGGCAAAAACTACTGGTAGCAGGTACCTGCAAATCAGGAAAGAGGAACTGTGTTACCCCGAATTTAACGGGGGCGAAGCCGCGGGCAAAAGCTAGTATACATATAAAATTTCATAAAAATCAGTCAAGCCGTTTCGGGGAAGTATGGCAACTAAAACTGTGACACGAGAATTTTATATAATATAATAAGATAATTAAAGCTGAAGAGTGTGTTTGATTGAACGCGCTAATCTCCGGATCTGCTGGTTCGAATTGAAATATCATTTATTGTTGGATAGCCCATTTATCGAGGAAGGCAATAGGCTATTATTATCCTGCGGCGACCCTTAGGGGTGGAGCGGAAGTCATAAGTAATTTATTTAAATAAAATTATAAATTGAAATTGAAGTAACATTCATTAAAATACAATTAGAATTTCAAAAATAACAATGAGAGAAATGGAGAATTCATGTTAAGTGTATAGAATATTTAGGTTCTCGATTAAGTGCTGTGCATCGCACGAAATCCATTTCATCGCCACAGAAATATCAATTACGTATTTCGTGTTTAACAACAAAAGTCCAAGCTAACATTGATTGAACCAACACCTACCTTTAATCCATTATATCCAGTTAATTAAGATGGAGATTCGAATCACTTCTAAGTTTACAACCGAGAACATAGTGGGATAATTGCTTCGCATTCAAATCTGGATTAATCTAGGCAGGCTCGACTCGGTTAGGTAGTTAGGTAGATTAATAATCTTTGAAAACTAGCCCGTTTAACTGAACAATATGTTTTTGTGTAACTAAACTGAATTTTAAGGCTGGCAAGCCTTCTATGCACTATTCCTATTGATACCGATGCGGACGAATTTATTGACGCCATGAAATTATTTTCTCATTTTGATTTTTGTACATATTTTTATTATTACTTTAGGTATATTTGCAGTTTGTAAATAATCCTTACTAATATTATAAAAGCTAAAGTGAGTTTGTTTATTACGTCTTCACGCCTAAATGGCCCAACCGATTTTGATGAATTTTGGTATGGAGATAGTTGTGACCCTGGAGACGGACATAGGCTAATTTTAAAAAAAGTAAGATAAAGGGGAGAAAGAGGGAAGAAAAGGGGAGCGAATGATATTTTTTTTTTCGATCATCACAAAGCATTAAAAAAATATTTAAGTTTCTTTCAGAGTTTGAAAAATAAATAATGCGCGGCACGAGAACAACGGTCAAGGGCCGTATTTTACATTTTCATAGCAGCCAAGGTCGTACGGGATTGTGGGAAATATAATTAAATAAACGATATACTCAACCTTTTCAAGAGCATTTGTTTATTTAACTACTTGCGACTGCCTCGTTGGTCTAGTGGTCGCAAGCGTGGCTGTTGAGCAGGAGATCCTAGGTTCAATTCCCAAGTCGGGCAAAGTGAGTTTATATCAGCAGTCTCCGAGTCTGCATTTGTGGCCAGTTACGGGCTATAGGGTCGCTTCTAAGACTTGGGACTTAAAGATAACTGGCGAAATGTGTGTGTACAATAATATAAGCCTCCGCTTAACAAGATGATAGGTATGATGTTATATTATGTTAATTATAGAGTATATCATGTCATATGACATATAGTATGACAACACGGTTGGCGCAGTGGCTGAACGATCAACTGCTGCGCTACGTGTCGCGTTTCGATCTCCGTACGGAATAAATATTTGTATGGCCTACAGATATTTGTTTCGGGTCTGGCTGTTCGTGTGTGATTGTATTATATACATACAATCACACACGCACCCACGATACAGGAAAAAATCCTAGTGTGGGCTAAGTTTTAATTAAGTCCTCTTTGATGTGGTTGCCACAAGCGTTACTGCCGAGCATGACATACTAGGTTCGATTCTTCGAATTTCTTACTAGCAGTACGGTATCAGGTTGATGGCAATAGGATTGCCTCCTGACCGACGTTCACCATGACAGCAAAGGAAAATGTTGAAAATTTATTATTGAATACCACTCGTGCAACCATAACATAATTTGAATTAATAATAACAATCATCATCTGCCTAGCCTTTTCCCAACTATGTTGGGGTCGGCTTCCAGTCTAACCGGATGCAGCTGAATATCAGTATTTTACATGGAGCGACTGCCTATCTGACCTCCACAACCCAGTTAGTACTGGGTAATCTATCTATACTATCTATACTTACTAATATTATAAAGCTGAAGAGTTTGTTTGTTTGTTTGTTTGAACGCGCTAATCTCAGGAACTACTGGTTCGAATTGAAAAATTCTTTTTGTGTTGAATAGACCATTTATCGAGGAAGGCTTTAGGCTATATAACATTACGCTGCGACTAATAGGAGCGAAGAAACAATGGAAAATGTGAAAAAAACGGGGAAAATTATTCATCTTTGAGGGCTTCCGTTGCGTGCGCTGCGAAAACGGTTCAAGATATCAAAAAAATATGTAGAAAAGAATTATTCCTCTTCAAATGATCTAAAAAAATGTCCGTGACGGTATATGTCTATCTTTTCAGATTAAGTCACTAGAACCGTTTTTATGGTAATCAAATTTGGTCAAAATTAATGCATGATTACCAATTATTTGTTAGAGTTGTTTCAACATAATAATTTAATCTTTATCCAAATAAATGTGTTGTTGATTAACAGTATTTAATTGTGAACAAAATTGTCTTTGACATCACTTAATTTTTAATGAACATCTTAGAAGATATTACAATTTTAAAATAACTCCGATATAAAATTCACACGCGCCGCATGATGTGAAAAACATGACGCTGGGCATGGGCGAGGAGAGGCGTTGCTTGCGGGCGACGCGGAGAGGGGGTATAGCTCTACGATTGTCAAGGATAATATTTTGGTTCTAATAATTTCACAATTATTCATCATCTGCCTAGCCTTTTCCCAACTATGTTGGGGTCGGTTTCCAGTCTAACCGGATGCAGCTGAATATCAGTATTTTACATGGAGCGACTGCCTATCTGACCTCCACAACCAGTTAATACTGGGTAATACGATACCCCTTGGTAAGACTGGTTGTCAGACTTTTGGAACACTGACTACCTGTTACGACTGTCAAAGATCTACAAATGACAGCCGGGACCAACGGCTTAACGTGCTTTCCGAGGCACGGAGGAAACTCGGTATGTAACGGGTGGTCACTGGTCACCCATCCACAGACCAACCTAGGCAAGCGCGGCTTAACCTAAAGATCGACCCGAGCGGCTGCTATTATTTAGCCACGAGCTCCTCATGAGCTATTTTTTTTTTATAAATTTCACAATTATTTTAAAAAAAATTGTAGATAAAACCTGTAAATAGGTGTCATCTACATAATTATTCTTAAGGCTGTTTATTCAATAGTCAGATAACTTTTATCTGAGGAATAAAAATGGCGGTTTGACAGCTCATCTATAGAAAATATGTCAAACTGCTATTTTTATTCCTCAGATAAAAATTATCTGACTATTAAAAAATCAGCCCTTATTAGGTTAGGTTTTAGTTTAAGCACACAGTTAGTTAACCTTATATTTTACGTAAGTACCAAATACAGGTAACAATAATTAGGATCCTAATTATTAACCTTACGTTTGTTTTTTCTTGATTACGAGTTACGGTTTGGTTAAGTTTTCATTTCCTATTTTCTTTCTTCGTCACTATAATGCCTAGAAAAAGAACTCAGCTTTCTCGGCAGACTGTTACCGCAAAGCAGCTGCGAGCTTTGCGCAGCAGTGAAACAGAGAATGAAAATATGCATAGGTTGGCTACTCAACGAGGAATCAGTGAACAAAACCGTGCTAATGAATCGATCGTTGAACGTTCGCAGTTTCTAGCCTCACAAAATTTCCGAACTTCGGCAAACCGTCAACGGGAAGCAAGCGCTGAACGTTTATCCTTACAAAATTTCCGAACTTTGATAAACCGAGAACGGGAATCAAGCGCTGAACGTTCTCAACGTTTAGCCTCACAGAGTTCTCGAACTTTGGTGAACCGACTACGGGAATCAAGCGCTGAACGTTCTCAACGTTTAGCCTCACAGAGTTCTCGAACTTTGGTGAACCGACTACGGGAATCAAGCGCTGAACGTTCTCAACGTTTATCCTCACAGAATTCCGGAACTTGGGCTAAGACGCGGACAAAGTCGTGGGTAACAGTTATCCTTACTAATATTATAAAAGCGAAAGTGAGTTTGTTTGTTTGTTTGTTTGTTTGTTTGTTACCTCTTCACGCTTTAATGGCTAAACCGATTTTGATGAATTTTGGTACAGAGATAGTTGGGAACCAGGAGACGGACATAGGCTAACTTTTATTTAAAAAAAGTGGGATATGAGGGAGAACGAGGGAAGAAAAGAGAAAACTTAGCGTTGCTATTACAAATCCATCAGGCGCAAGAGCAAAAACTGCAGGTCTGTTTGGTGTGTTATACCGAATTTAACGCGAGCGAAGCCGCGGGCGAAAGCTAGTAATTTATAAAGCTGAGGAGGTTGTTTGCAAAAATAAATATGATGCCCAAAATACTATTCCACGCGGACGAAGTCGCGGGCACAGCTAGTTAATAATAACAATAAAAGCCTTTATTTAGACAAAACAAAATATATTACATTTTTTTTATGCTCGACAACTTCGTCTGTTTGCCCAACTTTGGCAAGGCCTCTTCCATTTCTTTCCCCTCTGCTCGGTTTAGAGCTTTCCTTGTCCATAGTTTTCCTGCTATCGCCTTTATCTCATCTTCCCACCTTCTGATTTGTCTACCTCGTTTTCTTTTCTTAATTTAAATTACCAATTTGTTAATTGAGACAATAGACTAGTTGATTTCCTAATGTAAACCAAATATTTAATCTTAGTTTAATTTAATTTATTCTCCTGTTATTTTATATTAAAATCATTATATTTCATTAAATTCGATTATTTCAATTTGTTATTAAACATTAAACAGCCAGATTGCCAAAATATAATTCATTCTTATTATTAAAAATGTATAATATAAATAAAATTGTGCATGTCGTGTTAGCCTGTAAGTAATTATTACACTAATAAATGTATAATTATCGTGTAATTTAAAATGAGATTAACGTGTAAACAATTGTTGGCTAACGATTTATTTCTAAAATAAAATCAATTAAAGTAACTGGCAAAATGTGGCTATACTATATGTAAAGCTCTTGCGTCGAGGAAACGGTACGGTAGCTAATAATTAAATCAACTATGCTCTCTCTTACTCGCACAGACACACATATAGATCTATTGTATGAATGGTACGGAGAACGGAGTAGTTGTCTACAGTCCCTGGGTAGGTACCTGCATGCCATATACAGAATATTAGATCAAACTAACCCTCGTCAAGAACTACAGGCTCGGCCCATGAGATTGCGAAAGGTTTAATGTTGAAGTTTACCAAAACCTGCGTTTTCATTAATCAATCTAATCAGATGGAAATGTTGACTCGTTTTTTTTTTATTTTCGTTTGTTGGTGAAATGAAAAAATCTATTTCAAAATAAAATTAGTGGTTTATCGGCACCAGGAACCAATCCAGGCTGCGTTGGTCAGTGCTCCGGAGAGACTCAAACCTTTAAACATAAAGGAATAGCAAGAAAGATATTAATCATTACTAAAATTATAAAAGCGAAAGTGCGTTTGTTTGTTTGTTACGTCTTCACTCCTAAATGGCTAAACCGATTTTGATAAATTTTGGTACCGAGATATTTGGGACCCTGGAGACACATACTTAAGTTGAGTTGCTTGTATCTCTTTCATTCTCAGCTTTCACGAAAATCTCTTGTCTCATATTAATATTATTCTGAAAAATTAACAAACAAAAGTTTTTCAGTATTTTCTGTTTGTTAGTTTTTTGTTAATGTTTGTTGTTCTGGTTTTTGTGTTTGTACCTACTATTTGATACCTACACCTCTGCCTGACCATTCGGGGATTACAGGAGTGATATTATGTAAATATACTTTACTCAGGATTTAGACTTACGGTAGATCAAGTAAACTATAATATTTCGGAAAGTTTGAACTTAATTTGTATTTTAAAAGCCTTACTAATCCTTACTAATATTAGGTCCTTACATATGAAATTGGCGTTTTTCGTACTGGCCACTTTAATCACGAATTTCTCCTCTTTGGTAAGGAATTCCAAATTCAAATTTGTACAGCTATTTACTCATGTATTTGTGCTTCGATGACCGTCATTCATTTGTTTTTTTTCTTCTGTTTTTTTCTGTTTGCGTCACTCATTTTACAAAATGGAAAATTTAAAATATCGCATTATTTACGAGTACGAGTTCCGCCGTGGCACTAGTGCTGCGGAAACGACTCGAAGGGTGAATGATGTGTATGGCGGTCATGTTGCAAAAGAAAACACAGTTCGTTTTTGGTTCCAACGTTTTCGTTCTGGAAATTTCGACCTGCAGAACAAGCCCCGTGGACGGCCTGAGACCCAAGTTGATAATGGAGAATTGAAGGCTATTGTGGAAGCGGACCCATCGCAAACCACGTCCGAGTTAGCTGCAGGCTTCGATGTTAGTGATAAAACTGTTTTAATTCACTTGAAGCAAATTGGGAAGATTAAAAAGCTTGAAAGGTGGGTACCTCACGAATTGACTGAAGCAAACCGGCAAACGCGCGTCGACTGCTGCGTTACATTACTGAACCGGCACAACAATGAAGGTATTTTAAACCGAATCATTACCTGTGATGAAAAATGGATTCTTTACGATAATCGGAAGCGCTCAGCGCAATGGTTGGATCCTGGCCAGCCAGCCAAATCCTGCCCCAAGCGAAAATTAACCCCAAAAAAGTTACTTGTAAGCGTTTGGTGGACTAGTGCCGGTATTGTTCATTACAGTTTTCTCAAATCTGGCCAGACTATTACAGCTGATGTCTATTGTCAGCAATTACAAACCATGATGGAAAAGCTAGCGGCTAAACAACCAAGGCTGGTCAATCGCTCCACGCCACTGCTGCTTCACGACAACGCCAGACCACACACTGCGCAACAGACGGCTACCAAATTAGAAGAGCTTGAATTGGAATGTCTTAGACATCCTCCGTACTCCCCGGACCTTGCTCCAAACAGATTACCATTTTTTTCGCAATTTGGATAAATTTTTGCAAGGGAAAAAATTCAACTCCGATGGGGCAGTCCAAATCGCCTTCAAAGATTTTATTGATTCCCGTCCGACTGGTTTTTTTAGTAAAGGGATCAATGAACTACCTATAAGATGGCAAAAGTGCATTGAAAACAATGGTTCATACTTTGATTAATTAAATATATTATATAAAAAATATTCGACTTTTTGTTCCTTCCATACAAAACGCCAATTTCATATGTAAGGACCTAATATTATTAAAGCGAATGTGAGTTTGTTTCGTCTTCACGCCTACATAGCTAAACCGATTTTGATGAAATTTGGTACAGAGATAGTTGGGACCCTGAAGACGAACATATGCTAACTTTTTTTAAATAAAAGTGAAAGATGAGGGAGAAAGAGGGAAAAAAAGGGAAAGCTTTGCTTTGCTATTACAATAAATAAAGCGCAAGGGCAAAAACTACAGGTAGCAGGTACCTGCAAATCAGGAAAGAGGAACTGTGTTACCCCGAATTTAACGCGACCGAAGCAGCGGGCAAAAGGTAGTTACATAATAAATTAATTTTAGAAGAGTCATGTTTCCTACAATTATGACTGTTAAGCACTAACCTAGACAACTAAAGAACCTTTTAAAAATGTTAAAGCATTAAATTTAATTCAATTTCACAATTTGGCGTTGTGCCAAACCACAAAGATAAAACAATTATGGCACGCTTTGTTACCTTCTTTATGTATCGCGGGATTCACAAATCAAATCAGAATATTTAGGTATATTTGAAAACCTCTTGCTTTGGTAAGGTCCAGTTGAAATAGATCCAGTTGCCTGGAATGTATAGGTACCTATTTAGCGCAGACGTGAGGTACAAATTATCAAAACTACTCTATATTTGAGTCAGTAATGGAAGATGCTTTAGCAAAACTTGCAGCAGATAATAAATCACTAGTTATCTGTGGTGACTTTAATATTAATATTTTAGATATAAATACAAATAGTAGTAGATTCTTACATCTTTTTAAATCATTTAATTTGATAAATGTGTTTTCGGAGCCTACCCGAATTACTACAGAAACTGCTACATGTATTGATAATGTCTTTTGTTGCTGCGACTACTTAAATAAAGCCATTGTAAATTACCTTCCATCTGATCACAGCGGTCAAACCGTCGTTTTCGAGTCTTACACACCGCCACAAAAAAAACCAGATAAAATCTAGACTAGGGCATGCAAAACCGGTTTTCCGGTTTTGCGCAAAACCTGAAATCGGCCAAAATTTTACGATTTTTGAAAACCGGTTTTGAGAGCCAAAACCGGAGCTCAGCTCCGGTTTTCCCATTGTTGAGTAACAATTAACATTTCGATTTTTATTAACATTGTTTTCGAACACTCTCAAAAAATAATTAATTTTGAGGCATCAAATGTATCCGAACCGACCGAACACAGCCTGCATCCACCCACTTACACGCCTCCCTCCACTACCCCCGGCCCCGCACCCGTAACCCGCCAGGCTGCGCCTGCGTTGTTGCAGTAATATACCCTTACCGGGAGTGCAAGTGCGTGTCCGCCGCCCTCGCGTGCGACGCTAGGACAAAATGTGAGTATTTACTTAGTTTTTAATTTATTATATTTTGTGTCTTTTAATGTACATTTATGTTGAGCTCGTGGATGAAACGACACAAAGGGCGCAATTACATCCAGTAGTTGCTGCGTTAGCCCGAATTATATTACAATATGGTTCACCACTTGTGACAGCAAGCAAGATTTAATTAAAACTTGTGTTTTATTATTCGTGTAATATAATCCCCGCACGTTGATATTGGGAAGGAACCTTGTCACAATAACAGCTGCGTGACGAATCCCGTCGCACAAAAGGAAAGCTATTGGAAAGCGATTGGTGGCCAAGATGGCCGCCAATCCCAATATCAACGTGCGGGGACTATTATAATAGATAATTTATCTTCAAAGTTACAAAAATGTTGATTTTTTTGGTAATTGTGGGTGGCTGTGTTTAATATTTGAAGATGCTGATTGTGTTTTCTATGTTTAAAATATACTTTTTATAGCAGATTTAGCAGAGATAGCAGACTTAATAGGTACCAAAGATACCAAAAACTTACTTGTTGTTGATTTGATCTCAGTTAATTAATCTTAATACTATTATAAGTTCATTGTTATCTGTACAATTATTATGGTTTGGATTAAAAAGAAATGTATCATACAATTTGTTTTATTTGTAGACTTAGTGGGTATTTAAAAAAATTGTGTTTCTTTTTAAATTATACTACATTAGATTTTTTTTGCTAAAACCGGACCTAGCTCCGGTTTTCGGTTTTGGTCCCAAAAAAACGATGTTCAAAACCGGTTTTGATGACTTTCCGGTTTTGCATGCCCTAATCTAGACAAATAACACCCACCAATTTGAATAAATTTAATAATAATTTAATTAGTAATTTAGGCACTCCGGGATATAATATTGAAAATGTAAATCAATTTTATGAGGAATTCTTTTCGGTTGTCTACACAGAGTTCAATGATACGTTGAAAATGAAAACTAAATCTATTAACCCAAAGTTTATGTTTAGTGATTGGGCAACTAAGAGTATAAGAAAAAGTAGGGAACGATTGTTTGAGCTTTACGGCCTTAAGCCTTACATCAACTCAGAAACTTTCAATCACTATGTTGCAACTTACTCGATTTTTTTAAAAAACACCTGCAAGGTAGCAAAATCTTTATTTATTAGCAACAAAATTAAATCCGCCGATAATAAAATTAAGACGGTTTGGAAAATCATCAATAGTGAAACTAACAGAAATCAAAAATGTAACAATGAGATCACACTAGAGTCTTTGCGTGGTCTTCTAACCACTAAAAATGAAGTTGCTCAAGAATTTGTAGATTTCTTTACTAGTATCCCACTTAAAATTACTGAAACATTAAATTCCTCACCCCTGCTTTCCATTGATTTATTAAGAGCAAACGTTCTACCATGTCCGGTTGAGTTTCAATTTAAGCATATTAACCCCACTGCAGTCATTAAAGCTTTCAAGCAAATCAAAATCAAATTAACCGAAGATCTTTGGGGAATGTCTATTAAAGTTTGTCAAGCTATTATTGAAACTATAGCACCGTACTTAGCCTTAATATTTAGTTTGTGTGTGGACCAAGGAGTTTTTCTGGACCTTATGAAATACAGTAAAGTTATACCCCTTTTCAAATCTGGGGATAGTAAAGACACTAATAACTATAGACCCGTATCCGTTTTGCCGGTTTTCAGCAAGGTGTTTGAAAAGGTAATGCTCAATCAAATGCTGAACCACTTTATCACCAACAATATCTTACATGAAAAACAGTATGGTTTCACCAAAGGACGTTGTACGACTGACGCTGGTGTTACCTTGTTAAAACACATATTTACTGCGTGGGAAAAGGCACAGGATGCCATAGGAATCTTTTGTGAACTTTCAAAAGCGTTTGATTGTGTTAGCCACGAAACCCTACTCTTGAAACTTGAACATTACGGCCTAGGGAAACTTGCGCTTAGTTTAGTAAAATCATATTTAAATGATAGACAGCAGCAAGTGCACATAAATGATGTGAATTCAATGGGTTTAAATGTAAAGATGGGTGTACCACAAGGATCGATATTAGGTCCCTTCCTCTTTTTAGTATATGTTAATGATCTACCACATTTAAATAAAAACCAACCACAAAAATAGCGTTGTTTGCTGACGATATTTAAGATAAATAGACGTGCCACAAATCTCGACGACGTAAATAACGCCCTATTGCAGGTAAATAATTGGTTCACCGCCAATAATTTAGTATTAAATGGGAAAAAACCAAGTGCATAAGATTTGCTCTGCCAAACGTCAAAAGTAGTGATTGTGACATAGTATTGAATCGAGAGAAGCTAGAATTCGTCGAAAAAACTGTCTTCCTGGGGATAACGCTCGATTCAAGGCTATAATGGGGTCCGCATATAACATCTCTTGCAGGACGGCTTAGTTCAGCAGCATATGCTGTTAGAAAAATCCGTCAGTTTACTGATGTAGATACCGCGAGGCTAGTCTATTTTAGTTATTTTCATAGTATAATGTCATACGGTATTTTACTTTGGGGACGGGCTGCAGTCATCGAGTCTATATTTATTCTGCAGAAAAGAACCATTAGAGCCATGTATAATCTACGTAGGCGAGATTCTTTAAGAGAACAGTTTAAGGAAATTAACATCATGACAGTACCTTGTCAATATATCTATGAAAACATCATGTACGTCAGAAAAAAATTGCATCTATTTGGTAAACGAGGTGACAGACACAAGTATAATACTAGAAATAGGGACCAATTGTATCAGCCGGGTTTCAGGTTAGCTAAAGTAGACTCATCTTTCATGGGGTACTATTTGAAATGCTACAATAAAATACCCCCCCACATTCTTCAACTGAATGAAACGAAATTTAAATCTTGTATTAAACGCACACTATGTAGGCAAGCATATTATAAGTTGGGGGATTATATTGATGATAAAAATGCTTGGCTCAATGCTGGTCCTGCTTCACAAGCATAGGGGTAAACTCATTGGTTAGTATCCGAAGCTATAGTGGAAGCTGCAGAAGATTGTAAGACTATCTTTGCAATGTATAGAATCAATTCTCTAGTATTGTATAATTATTAAGCCCATATGCGAGTGCTATGTATTATCATTGACTTGACGAAGCCCTGGTGGTTGATAGTGTCATGCTCACTTAAATGTCTCGCTGATGGTGGCGGGTGTGTCGGGTCATTTAGCTCCCTTCAAATTGGTCGAGCTGAATGGGGCTGATCCATTTCCATACGTTATGTTCGTGAACGGGCGCTGTCAGTTGGGACTGGTCATATTTTAGCTGCCACGGTATTTTTTTTAATTTATTAAGATTTTAAATTGAATTTTGCTTTTTATTTACTCTGGACGCTCTTACTGTGCACGTCTTTCTACATCGTTCTCACATATTTGTATAATCTCAACATGAATGATGTAAATACGATTTTGTAAAAATATTATAATTGAAAAGAGTGTCCATGGAGTTTCTTGCCCATTCTTCTCCATAGAGATCAACGCTTTGGAATGGGCAACTACAGTACTTTCACAAGTTATAATGCCTTGTGACCGGGACTGTAGATTCATTTTGTTTCTTGACATTCAAAAGTGCCTGTAATGGTCTAATTGAAATAAATGATTTGATTTGATTTGATACCAAATTCTGCTTTCCTTGCTCTGTTAGTTTATCCAATTAATAAAGCCTAACTAACTAACCAGTATGAACTGCGCTGTTTTCTTGATAAAACTGTTTATTCTTTCATTGATTGAAATGTAAAAGCTTTAAGATTTAGAGCATGCCATGAGCAATAAATCTTTGCTTAAAACAACATTATTATTTGGTTTCTTCGAAATTCCTTAAATACATTTTTCAATTTAAAGATTCTATAGGCTTTAAAGATTTAAATACATTTAAAACGTTTGCTAAAGCTCAAATGTTAATTATTAACTTGGGTATTCTACTGCTTGGGTACACTTTATTGTTTAATTTCAACTTTATTTTAAAATCTATTATTTAAAGACTTCGATGCCGTTTTAGTTGGGGGCAGACCGTTAAGGTAATTTCTGTTAGTACTTTTAGTACTTAAATTTAAATGAATACCAACCTATAGAGGAAAAATAAATAGCTGAGCTTACCTCTCTTCCTAATTGGCTATTTGACCATACACATTATATAAAACCCTACGACAAAAAAAACAGCGCTAAAAAAATATGAAACACACTTACCTAACAAAACAATACATTCTAGGCAAAAGGGTTAATAGGCTGTTTTTTTTCTTGTTGGAACGAGCTTGTGTGCAAGTTGGACAAGACTTGGAGTTCGAACTTAGAGTTCCAACCAATTTGAGCTAAACTGAGCAGCAGTACCATATACACATAAAAAGGCAGTATTTGATTGTCCTCATCAAACATTATGTTCAATTGAACACTGAGAAAAAGTACCTATAGACACTGTTATTGTCCAGCTACTGATAAAATAAACTGTCTCTTTAAGGGGCTCCCTACAAAAGATGTTTGAAACTACGTTTTTCAAACGGTACGTAGTACCATAAAAAGCCTAAAAAATCCCAAAAAAATGCAATACCATTTTTGTTTTCTCAACTCGTGATTCTGCAGTATAAAATATTACTGCGAGGGCCATTCCAATTTCACATATTGGGGTTTACCTGGCCTTTAAAAAAAGCAATTATGTAAAAAAAAATTATTGACACTTAAAAAGTATTTCTACAAAAAATACAATAACACAAATTCTCTAGCGATAGGTGTAAATTTTACTGCCATTATTAATATTGCCTGTATTTATTTCGATAAACAATACCTGTATTAAAAAACAATTCTAAAAATTGAAGAGCATGAATCAAAGTATTCCATATTTGCATTTTTGGGACTTTTTATGCCTTTTTAAGGTATTAGGCATCATTTGTAAAACGTATATTTACAAACTCTTTTCGTAGGGAGCCTCTTAACAGTACCATGTAAGCGAATTTAGGAGAAAACAAGTATCGACATCGAGGTTAGATAAAGAAAACTATTTGGATAACACAAAAGTTTCTCTTATATGTCTTATAAATACTGGCTGCTTACCAAAATAACATTATTCTTGTAACCATGAGGGCTGTTTTATTTATTGACGCACAAAAGTTACCCTAAAAAAACGAGGCAAAGAAAAACCACATAAAATATCATTGACTATAGAAGAATAACTTTGGAACATGACAAAAATTATTTAAGGTCAAATTTTAATGGTCATAAATGTTTTTATCTGATTGTTCAGATAAAAACATTAAAGGACATTTTCTACAGAATAGTTGCCATAATTGATTTATGTTGATGAAATTATTCACTAATTTAAAAATCAGCCATAAGTAAAATATGTTCACAAGTTACGTAGATTATAAAATGTATAAAATCGCGGCAACAAACAAAAATGTCGGATGAATGCACCATTCATCTGAAATTTATACAATGTTGCCACATAAAAAAAACTAGGTGTTCTCATCACAGTTTGAGTCAAGCCAAAATATGCCGTCAACCTTTTACATTGCGTCGATATTAGCGAAACATTTACTTTAGAAACTAGCAGTTTCTCACAGACAAATCAAAACGTCACGTCATCACTAGATTCGTTCGTTCTGAGTTGAACTCAATAATCTTAGAAGCGCGGTCAAGGCAGACGGCGCGTAAGTGTGTCTAATCATAACGTATGTGTCAACACGGATGTAGTGCTTTGTGTTCGTGTTTTTAATATAATCAAAACAATAATTATGAACAACTGTGCTGCAGTATTATGTGGTTTATTCGTTCTTCATTATAGTTTAGGTAAGTCTTTTAACACATTTACATTAAAATAATACATTAAACAAGGTGTAAATAAAAAGAAGAAGCCATACTAGTTACAAGGAATCTGAGCAGGTATTTTAAATACCATTATAAGTAGGAAAAAATTAACTAAATATGACTCATAAGTGTTTTTATGTATTTGCTTATGTTTACAAATATCCCGCGAAATTCAAAAGACCATAGAGACATAGCTATTAGTGTTTTGATCATCTGTTAGTTGTGGAGATAGGTAAGAGCAATCCGGTGATATACAGTTGAATGTGAAAGGAAAAAAAACATTTTATTTTATTATTTCATGGCCATATTCAATGGCGTTCATGGCCAATACTAGCAACTTTCTTGAAGTCCTGACTTTATTATTTTTCCTGTTGGTTTGGCATGCGATTTGTACAATGAATACAAATGTTATACTGAGTCATGTGTACGTAGCATTAGCAATACCTACCGTGACCTATTCTTGCTGCAGCACGTTTTGTTTACAAAATAATAGCAAACCCAAGCACGCCGAAGTACTTACTCATAGTGCGCGCCTATTATAGTTTACTGACGTATCATCTAAATATCTAAAACCCATCATTTCCTTTAGTAATTTCAAACCCTTTTTTTCAGGTTTAGAATACAATAAGCACTCATGGACTAATACAAATACAGACTTTTTACTGCACGAAGGAGCACCAACAGGTGGAAATAAACGAGATAATGTAGCGCCTCAAACATCTGCTAGTCAGTCACAAACATACGGTAACCAGAATGGAGGCAATTATGCCGCCCAATTTCCAGCGCTGGGCCCCCCATCTACATCACAAACGACAGCGTCTAGTACCGTAAATAATGGGCGACAAAGCAATGCCCAATCATCTAATGGAAAAAGGGACTATGTTGCGCCTCAGTTACCAACAATAAAACCTGTACAACAAAATAACCAGCCTGCGGGGGGAAATAGTCAGACACAAATGTCTATAAATAATCAAAATGGTGGAAAACCTAGTTATGCTTCCCAGTTCCCATCGCTAAGTCCACAACCACAATCGCCAACCACTTCGGTCAACCCTGCGCCCCAACGCAATCCCCAATCGTCTAACGGAAGAAGAGACTATGTTGCGCCCCAATATACAACCGTTAAGCCTATCCAACAAAACAATCAGCCCGCTGTAACAGGAGGCAAGGTCAAAGATCTGATAAATTTTTACGATAGCAAAAATCCTAGTCAAGGAACATTTAGTTACAGTTCAGTTTTACAAGGTAACTCCAACAAAAATGGGCAAACTCCTACAGTGACCATACCGTCGACTCCATCGGTCCAAACACCTAAGCCAATGACCTTCAGCACAGCTGTGTGGGGAAATAAACCTAGTACCCACTCTATGGTTACCACCCAAAAACCTACAACACGAGTTCCTAACACACCCACATCTCGTCCTGGAACACCAACTACTCGTCCTGGGACCCCTGTGCTGCCAAGCTCCATACTAAACAACAATCGTGGATCTACAAGTACGAACAGCGTTACTGATGCTGAACTAGAAACTCTTAGCGAAGAGTTATTGAGAAAGGACACTAATAATGCTGCTAGATACATAACGATTAACTATCAAGCAAAGACTACGTCACGTTCATCAGTGGACTTGGCACCTTTACCGTAAGTAGAACTTCAATGAGAACCCTACGTTCGAACAGCTCCAATACTGCTAAAAAACTTGTAGTTGCACAAAAACAAATGCAGTATGGAACTCCATGCTGCATTTGTTTTTAACTGTATCTTCATTGACGTATGATCCCAATCATATAGAGAAAAATATCTTGGAGTTGGCCTCCGTCATTTGAACGGTATATCTGTATTTGAACAACATCTCTATATTAGCCGTGGCGATGGTGCGTTAGTGTTCCACGCGCGCCTCAAAGAGATTGGCTGGCTGACAAAGCAGAGGGGCCTGCCAGGGCCACCGCCTGCCGGGGTTGCGGGTTGTTCGAAAGAGATACCCAGGCCCCGGAACATAAAGAGCACAAAAGAAGGAACATGGGTGGGTTTTAGTCAGTACAAGTCTGACACTCCTCCCCGCTCCCCTCCCTCACCAGAGCGGGGGAAGTAATTTGATGATTTCCCATCCGAAAAAAAAATGCTCTATATTGACTAACTCGATAAATTTTATGACGGCATTTAATGTACACCATGACATTGATGACTTGTTGAGTAACATCCTAAAACTGATAAAGTAATTTGCTCATCGTGTTGTTATTTTGTCATAGATTGATCACCGTAACTCCTGAAGTGTGGAATATACCGACTGTGCAGTTATTCGTCCCATTGTTGGACAACTATGAACGAGACACATTGATAAATGAACATGTTACTCCGCAGGTAGTTTTTTCTTTCTTTATCATTTCTTCAAGGGACCTAAATAATTACAATAATATATGAATATCGCAGTTTGATATGAACTCTTGAACTTATGAACAAAGATAAAGCTACGTAGTTGTGATTTTAGCAAGATCTTGAATAACAAAGTACTTGAAAATATCGAATAGAGACATGAAGTCATCATTAAAATATGCGGGTAAACGTCTGTTTTCCCCAAAAGATTATTGTGAAACAGAGGTCATACTTAGAATTTGCACATAACACAATACTATGCTATACTTACCTAGTACTTAGCTATACGTGTATACATAAACTCACGCCTTTTTCCGATGAGGGTAGGTAGAACCTGCGTGTTCATATAAAATGAACGTATAGTGTTTGCAAACATGACCAAATATATACCAGCATTATAAAGCGGTTTGGAAAGTGAAAAGGGGGGCATTGCATAGCATAGCTGTGGTATATATTGAATGCCCAATTAGCATTAAAAATCAATTACAATTTTTCAGGAGAGAATTGAAGAGAATGCTTTCTTAGATGCCGTAATGTCTACTAGTGTTATGAGACACTTAATGACGTTTCTGAAGAATAAAGGTAATATTTGAATACCTAACACATAAATAGGAAAGTATTTTAGGAAATACTTTCCTATTTATGTGTTAAGACACAATACACACATAATGACGTACCTAGGGGTACGTCATTTAGAGAGTACAAGAGTGAGAAAAAACGTGACAAGTAACAAGTACAATCAGTAAGAAAACGAATGGTCATTTTCTTGCTGATTGTACTTGTTTTGAAATAAATGTGAATGCAGATAAAAATGTCTATGATAGTTACCCCATGTCATCCATGTGCCCTATTAATAACGGTTAAGGTTACCATTAGCCCCCCTCCCCCTCCCTACCCCTAGCCTCTCTTCTCGATTCCAAGAATAGCTAAGGTGAAGAATTGTAATTAGGAGCTGAAAATTACGTTTAATCTGTTACAGGCTATGTGACACCAGACCCAAAACAACAAAGAGACTACTTGAAACAAATCTGGTTCGGTTTGTACTCAAGAGGTAAAGGAAAACTCAGTAGTTCTGGGTTCGAACATGTTTTTGTCTCGGAATTTAAGAACGGAGATGTTTCCGGTATGTTTGATTTTATTGTGATGTGTATGATTTTATTGGATTTTCTTGTGAATATGAAGCTCTTCAAAGGTCTTTTAACAACGAATTTTGTTATAGGTTTGCACAACTGGATTTATTTCTCAAAAGAAGAAACGGCCAATAGAATAAATTATCTAGGATACTTGAAATACGAAGAATTGGGCGACGTGAGTAAAAGTTATTTTATTATAATACTGAGAGTGCTCATGGACATGATTTTGTTTCACCCATTCTAATTTATGGCGCTAAAACTTGGTCCCTGACCGCATCCCAAGGGTTGGCGAAGGGGTGATGGACCGTAGCGTACTAGGTATTAAGCTCAGCGACCGTATACAGAATATGCTCCAAAACGGGAATCGTTGAAGTGTGTAATAAGTCTACTAAAGGGATTTGGCTGGCCAAGTTTGTAAAATGCATCAAAATTGATGGTCTAGAGTCATGGTCCAGAGTCATAACCGAGGGAGGCCTAGAAAACGCTGGCATGTCGATATGGAGACGTTCCTGAGAATTTTATCAACTTTAATTTTTACCTATAATACGGGTTCGTGCGCGGTTAATATTACAATCCCTAAGTTTTCGTACGGGAAATATGACAATGAAGATTTTACACGGCTTTAGTTTCATACGTAGTTTCGCCTACGTTCATAATATTATCACCATATTGAAGTTACAAATGTTTATAATTATTTCAGAAAGGAGCCGTCTTGAAGTTGCACTTTAATCAACTAGGTGTCGATAAGCCTGTTAACAGCATCTTCATAGGAACCTCGCCGGAGTTGGAGATGGCTCTGTACACCCTCTGCTTTGTCACCCGCGTCGACAACGACTGTAAACTGAAGCTGGCTAACAAGGATGTCAACATTGTGGTGTATAACTACCGTTACCGCAGTAAAAATATGATTGGAAGCGCTTTTCCACAAATCTAGTTTATTATCCTGGTAATACTTGTGAGTACTGGCAAGATTATGTTAAATATAATTGTATACTTTTTTATTACAATTATAATGTTTAAATACAAAAATACTCGTTCTAAAAATTGATAATTAAATTTATGCATACAACAAATAAAATATTTTATTACAAAATATTATATTATTTTGTTACAAAAGGGAATTATAAATTTTAATTCTAAAACGTGCACCTAAATGTTACGTAGCAAGTACGAATTTTGAAAAATGGTTTTGAAAGGAAGAATATAATAGCAATGGCTCGCAACTGTATGAAGATTGAAACAAATATACTTTAAATTTGAATCGATTTAATTTGCCATGATTCGTCATGCCAAATCAGATCAACTAGGTTAAGCGGCAAAATAAAAAGTATATTACAGAACGTATCAGGACGACCTCGATCTATGTCAACAAGGAACGAGTTTCCAAAAATTCATGTATTGCAAATATTGACAACACATACACCGCGAGCCCCTGTCTTCCTAAAGTGCTATCGATATCGCCTGCCTGACGCTCCATCCGCCGAAATTTCCAATTTACGTAACTATGACCATTTGAATTCTCGCGTCGACAAAATATTCCAATTTATCTTCTTTTCGGTCCTAACTCCTCTTTTTATTGAACCCTATGGCGACAAATAGTTGTAGAGATGCGGCCTTGTTGTCCTAACGTAAACAACGTCTGGCATTCCTTTAGTTCAGTATTTTTTTATTGCGACAAAGCGGTATTAACATAATTACTTTATAGAAGATACTTTCGTTTTTTCTTTCAGTTTTTATGTTTCATTTAATTTATGGGTGAGGTTTACCATAAAATTTTCATCCTGAGATTAGCAGTTTTTGTTACAAGGTCGTAAAAAAACGATTAAATTATGGAACAAAGCTAGGTGTTAGTGAAATGACCATAGACTATATAAACTAACTATAGACTATGACCTAAAACTAATAATATAATATTCAACTGGATACCTCCACACGTTCCCGATAAAGGAATCTAGACAGACGGACAACAATGTGATCCAATAAGGGTTCCCTTTTTTCCTTTTGATGAACGAACCCTAAAAAGAGCTAACAATCCAAGTACTTCCGTCTTTGGATTCAGTCATTGTTGAGTGTATCAACCCTCAACGAATCCTCAGATAATCCGCTAACAGATTCGTGGCGAGCTCGGTTAGAACTTCACCGCGATTTACTTCGCTAGACCATTATCTAAGAGGTTCAATATTTTTAGGGATCAAAGGCAGAGGAGCCGTTTAATACGCGTCAGTCAATTGTCAATTGTGTATTCACGTGTAAACCCGTACAGTCGCTTTCAGCATTGGTTGTTGATGTTAAATAAAAACCAGTTAAAAGTTTGCGTTCGGTTCTAAAAATAAATAAAAGCACACAGGGTTGGTTGGTTTAACATCGATTTCCGGATGTGAATTGAACGTTCGTGTGTATTTGTGGGTCTGTTAGCGAAATGCGAGCTATTTGTGCTTTTTGTGTTTTAACGAATTCAATATTTGTATTAGTATTTTGTTGATTATTGTAATTGTCCAATCAACAGAGTACTGCCACCGCTTTCACAATTGATGTCTATAAAAGCAAAAGCTAATTCCTTTGCTACTGTAAAATATTAAACTAGTATAATGTATTTTATTGATGGAAAACTACAAGATATACATATCTACATTTGTATTTGGGACCTAAATCTGCTAAGAAACTGCCTTACAGTTTAGCAGGAGTATTTTTTTTTAAACTGTTATCACCAAAAACTCTCTCTCTCTGTCTCTATTATTAGTGAATGAGTGTGACTATTTCTGAACCTTTATCTGTCTGGTTTGAGGTAAAGACTTGAAAGAACACTTAAAAAGTGCAACACTCACACTTGACTTATTTTACATAATTGATACTGGTTCATTATTCATGTTGTGTGATTATCCGATTGCAGTCCCTCCTCCCCTTTCCCCCACACACATCATTTGCGGTGGCTGACGAGTAGGTAAATATTGTGAACGTCAGCGATCAACGTCATCCTACTCCACTTATTCATAATTCATTACTGTATATTGTAAAATTTTACTAATTATTCTTTGCTTTCATTTGAAATTCAGCCAATGTAATTACAAATTATGTATACAGGTAATTACATCAACAGTTTTCATAATAAACGTCTCGTAACAACTTATATTGAAGGCAAAACGTATTGATAACAACCGCAGTATTGTTTCATATTTTGGCAGCGATCAGCTACAAATACAAGTAATAATAGTCACGCGAAAGGTCGGCGCACCACAAGAGACGACTGCTTTCACAACGCAGTTCACCCCGTCCTTGAGCTACGAGCACGGCTGTGAATGTAGGCTACGCGGCTACGCTGCTACAACGCTACGTTCCGAATAAAGCGCACGCCACACTGGGAAAGAGGCAAACCGAAGCTGAGTTTGTTTAGCTTCGGTTATGATGCTCTTCTAAGAGTTCTGGGCGAAGCTGGACGAGACAAAATGGATTCACACCGGAAACTGAGGCCATACAAACGATATAGATAGTGATGTGAATGCCTCTATACACCACTTAGCTGCACTGGGATCGTCGAATTCTCAAGCTTGTAAATACGTATCACTGGCGTAGTTTAGCTCTGTGATTAACAGTGTGGAAAGATGTGCGAGCTACATAAGTGAAGCTTAACGAAGTTAGCTCCGTTCCGCTTCGTCCCCAGTGTGCCTTGCACTTTAGCGCCACTACTACCTTGACTACCGTAAAAGAATAATGGCCAGGGGTATATATGTCATTCGGTTTGTATCTTGCTCGAGGTGTTTTTGTTCCACAAAATGAGCTGGGTAGGCAATTTCATCGCGTGAGGGATTCAACAAATTGTGGTTTGAGCTAATGGATATAAATTATTAGCTAAATGGTTTGCGAGTTTACGTTGAGCTGATTAATTATTATCTGGACTATATGCTGGTACTTAAATGTGTCACGAGCACTCTGTTTGCATTAAAATATTTATGACGTGATAGTAAAATGACAATCAGTAAATGTAATCAAATTAGTTTGGATAACTTGAATTGCTATTTAAACAAAAAAAATACTTAGAGTGGGAAACTTTGATCGAAAGTGGCTGAATCCTTACTAATATTATAAAAGTGAAAGTGAGTTTGTTCGTATGTTTGTTTATTACGTCTTCACGCCTAAATCGCTTAACCGATTTTGGTACAGAGATAGTTGGAATCCTGGAGAGGGACATAGGCTATTTTTTTTAAAAAGTGAGAAATGCGGGAAGCAAAGGGAAAACTTAGCATTGCTATTGCAATCAATAAGACCCAAGGGCAAAAACTACAGGCAGCAGGTACCTGCAAATCAGGAAAGGGGAACTGTGTTACCCCGAATTTAACGCGAGCGAAGCCGCGGGCAAAAGTTAGTTAAAGATAAAACATGAATTTCAGATAAAACAAAGCTCAGAAATATGTTCCTGCATAAATGAAAACTTTTATTAAAACGTGCTGCAATACACATTCCTCGGCAGTTCGCGCACTCTCATTGCTGTCGCAATTTAAAAACTTTTGTTTTTGATTGCCGAATAATATCTACGTTTCCCAACTTTGCTTTCTGAGCACATTTTGTCTCTCATTGTGTCGCAATCCAGAGATATGGAACACACGAAGTTGGACGCTGGATCGCTTCCAACTACCTGATTAATGTATTTAATTTCAAATATCGTTCTTGAAATCAATGTCAATTCTTTTTACTCAGTTGTAGTCAATGTTCTTAAGTCTTTGCAAAATAAACTTTTACTTCGTCTAAGTAATTATATTGAAGTGTCTCCTTCGTTCCAAGGCATCGCGGCCTACTTGTGAAGTCTCCTGTAATTAAAATAATTGTTCTTCCTTCGTAATTATAGCGTTTATATTGACGTTGGTCATTGCAGTCTTATTTATAGGTGGAATCTTGTTACTTAAAATACTTTCCAAATCTCTCTGAAAGATAAAATCACAAAGATCGTATTCAAGATATGAAGGCTCATAATACTGACAAAACCGACATTTACTGAATCCATTATTGTACCTATGTTTGCCTATCATATGGATAAGGGTCTCAAAGGATAGCCCAACGAGTATAACTACTAAGCGTCTAGTACTCCGAAGGGCCTACAGTTTGATGCCAAAATTATCCGCTTTATGTAAACGAGGGGACAAAAGGTTTGGCAGAATAGAAAAGAGCTGGTTGGAAAATCCGAAGTACAAATTTGGACCTCGATGCCAAAAATAATATTTGACTTGTATTATGGACCTATAGGTGTGGGTGGGTGTTGGGATCCATCTGCTTTGACTTTACCTACAAGTACTCTATCTACAAGAAACTAAAATGAGAATATGAAAAGGGGAAAGAAATAAGAGGACGAGAAGGTGACATGTTTAGTGGCACATTCAATCTACTTACTATGTAATCAATTTATACTGCGATCAGCGCGGTGGTTACGGCCCGGCCCGATCCCTTATAATCGTTTTTGTTTTGTAAGTACCTACTGGGAGGGTCTTATCCAGGTGGGTTAGGGTGGATAATTTGACGCTTTAGAACGTCATTGCGAACTTGATTTTCTTGGAAATATACCTACTTGAAATGCTAAAATAAATGGGTAAATTAAGTTCTGAGTTAAATGTTTGAGAGATTAAGCAAAATTGACAGCCGTGAAGGAAAACAACGTGAGGAAACTTGGACTTATAATAATAAGTCTAAAATATCAAACCCGTCTTGAGCTAGCGTGGTGATTAATGCTCTTGCCTTCTCTGTATGAGAAGAGGCATTTGCCTAGCTGTGAGAGAGTAATAGGCTGGTTTTATTATTATATTAGGAGAAATTTTAAGAGTGGAAATCGTTTTTTTCTCCTATTATTCCCTGTACAAAAGAATAACTTGTATAAAATAATATAATTCACAAAACAGTACAATACAAAAAGTATTACAAAAGCTATATAATGTCACTTTTTTAACTTAACTTTAGCAGATTATAGTATTGTATCATTGCAACAAGTACCACTTTGGTATATTAACACGTTAAGGTAAGATATCCTGCCATTTCACTGTAACTTAATTTACAAATTCATTTCATTTGACAAGTCAAATATAATCAGATAAGACAAAATAGCCAATCGATTAGCTATTTCATCATTAACCAACTTCAAAAAAGGAGGAGGTTCTATGTTTTACAACAACAGTTTGGTAAATATTGACCGCAAAACTTTTATTTGATAACCTATTATTTGACAAACAGTTCATTTTATATTCATGTAAAATCTTTCACAATTCAATTAACAAAAAAACTAGGCAAAATAGGGAAGAAATAGGCAAAAGGGTAATTTTAACCAACTTCAAAAAAGGAGGAGGTTCTATATTTGGCATTATTATTTTTCTAAAGTAACGTACCAATCTCAAAAAAAAACGGGTACAGTGGGTAACAGCCAGTTTTTAATAAACTGCCCGGCACAAGGCGTTGTCTTAGCAACAGAGCCTCATTAACACCCCTAAAAATGATACCAATAGAACTGGTATCAATTGCAGAAACCCTCAGTCAACAATATTGATGTCAAACAATATTAAAGTAAACAAGAAAAATTTGTTGGATTATCAGTCTCCCATAAATGGAGGTACAAAGTTTTCGTACAAGCCTACCCACTCAAAAGTATAGAAAAACAGTTTCCTATGTACAATGTTATTTACAGAGTCATGTTCCTTTTATATCCATTCAGGTAAACCCTTTGATATCTGTTTTCACACCTGGCTGGATTTTGTTTCTGTATTGCGAATAGGTCTAATAAGGAACATTTTGTCATGTATTCAAACACGGAAAGTTTTCAGAATTCAAAATCTGGAAAACAGTTAAACAATTGTAGGTTTTTTTTTATCTTTATTTATTAAAGACGGTTTGTTCACATTTCGAACATGTCGTGTTAAAAAAAAAGCTGTCCCATACATTTAGGTCGAGTAAATATTAAAGTTTTGTACTGAAGAGCAGATTTTGTTTTCGTGATTTCGAACGTGGTCCAATGGAGAAAGTTGTTTAAATACGGCCATACCTCTTCAAAACATGCTGTATAAAGCTATAAGATTATATCAATTTAGTTTGGAGATTATTTAGTTAGACGAAAGTATTTTGATTGAGTTGGTAACTTTGGCGAGGACTAATAAATTAACTTTTCAAACAGTTTGATATTTCAGCTGTTAATTTATCAGATTGAGGTAGGTTTGAGAAACGGTGTGCAAGTTTTGTTAATATTGGTTTGTGTCATGTCAATAATGTAGGACATTAAGTATTTGAATGACTAAAGCCAAGGCCGGTCAATACAGATCTAATTAAAGTTGGTCCAACTTTCATATGATATATTCATATAGGATACTATTGATTTAAGTTGATATTGCACCCGATTTCCCAATATGCAAGCAGTTACATAGGAACCTACTTGTAGGATCACTATAGTGTCATTTCAGTCAGACCCAGCCAGCCACCCAGCCAGCCATCCATTGATTTCCTAAAAAAAATATTAATTTTAAAGAAATCGTAAGTGCATACTCCAAAACCACTGAATAGTTCATACACTATTGTAGAAGCGTGTTAGTATGCCGCTTAATGTTGAAGTTACAAGGGTGAAAACACAGGAGTGTCTGAAAGCGTGCGTTACGGGCGGGGCGCCCGGGTCGGGTCGACGGTCCTCCCGTCTCCAGTAGTCTCCCGGACGGCAGCGCGACCACACCACTCCGCCATCCCGGCCGAGCGCCGCGACCTAACTTCGTCGACAACAATCGTAGCACAATGGAAACAAACGGGATCGCTCCGTTTGATGACTCTCGATCGAAAATGTGAAGTGATCCGATTGTGTTCTAACTGTGCCGTGTGCTTTGAGAACGAGATTATTTTTGCAAGTGTTTCTTATCATGTAGATGGATGGATTAGTAATTCATTTTAATGGTAAAGGTTTTTCTTTAATTGTTATCTTTGATTAATTAGTCATTTTAACTGTTCAATGATCGAATGTAAGTGCTACAGTTGCGACCAATAAAACCGGGTCAGTTTTCAAAAATCCAGTACCAGCTCCTAATTAACCATCAATGCTAGTCTAGTTCAATAATCTGCACTTTAGCAGCCTGTTTATGAATGTAGTAAAATATGTACATGATTTAATGCCACTTTTTGGTCATTAACACTATTTCTGGTTTGAGAAGCGTTAGGATTTTTTACGATTGACCCGGTTTCCATGACCGTCAGTGTATCAAAAATTTGTGTTGCAAATGACTGAAAATCAATCGGATATACTGGAAGAAATGATTTCGCAGTTCCTAAATGGTCACAAATAATAATAAGAAATACATAAATATACCTACATCAAGTGTGTTAGTGTAATGTTCAAACGTGCGACGTGACATGAACGTTGCAAATAATGAAACCGGGACAGCTGGGATGGCAGCGAAGATAACTACCCACGTCATAATATAACAATAATCATTTATTCTGAAACCTCCAACGTCTAAGGCAACTTCTCATAACTCCAAGACAAAATGCTTCCGACCGTGAAATGGTTATTATAATTAAGTTATTTCTTCTTACGAACAAGTCTCGGGAATTTCGAATGAAGAACATTTAAAATTCTATCGTAATTAGCTGGTAGACAGATACTTTCGAGAAAAGAGAAACAAAAACTTCTTTCGGTCCTTTGTTGATATAACCGTAAGTTGTTCAGGACTCTAACAGACTGTATTATTTCTAGCTCATTTTCTTTTTATT
Source organism: Ochropleura plecta (assembly GCA_905475445.1). Lineage (NCBI taxonomy): Eukaryota > Metazoa > Arthropoda > Insecta > Lepidoptera > Noctuidae > Ochropleura > Ochropleura plecta. The sequence continues at coordinate 13,957,356 of FR997734.1, forward strand.
CGTTTTTAAAGAAAAAAGAAATGGTGATTCAACTTGTTTAAATGCTGTGTAGACTGGCAGATATTCAACGTCACACGGATATCATTTCTTTAGCATAGCAGAAGTTATGCCCTGGCATGCTATAAGCTGGGTTGCGGGTTGTTCGAAAGAGATACCGCGGCCCTGGACCGTAAAGGGCAATAGAAGGAACATGGGTGGGTTTTAGTCAGTACAAGTCTGACACTCCCCCCCGCTCCGCCCAGAGCGGGAGAAGTTATTTGATGATTTCCCAACCCAAAAAAAAAAAGCTATAAGCTGCAAAGCATTGAAAGCTTAAGCAAAAGGGCTTGCCAGGGCCACAGCTTGCTGGGTATACCGGTCGTTTAAAAGAGACACAGCGACCCCGGTATATAAAGGGTAAAATAAGGAAAATGGGTGAGTTTTAGTCAGTAGAAATCTGACACTCCCGGGGTTGCGGGTTGTTCGAAAGAGATACCGCGGCCCCGGAATATAAAGGACAGAATAAGGACAGACAGAATTTTTGATTTGATTTTGATTTTTTGAACATGGGTGGGTTCGAGTCAGTACAAGTCTGACACTACTCCCGATCCGCCCAGAGAGGGGGAAGTTATTAGATGATTTTCCATCCGCAAAATAAAAAAAAGCCTAATGATGTGACCGGTAGGCGACCCAATCATAGGTTTCGTTAATACCAAGACACGCACCTCTAATTTATCAGAGTCATGTGCGTATTATATAATTATCACTTGCTTCAGTGAAATCATCGTGAAAAAAACATCAAGCCTGAGATATATTTATCGTCAAGTCAGAAGCCCATGGCTAGTATAAAAACTCATATGATTCCGCCCGGGACTTCGTCCGCGTGGCATAGTTAGTTTAGGCTAACGCTAACTTTAAACAGCGTGATGATCGAAAACAAAATATCTTTCTCTAAAATCGGTTTGGCCATTTTGGCGTAAAGACGTAACAAAAAAACTCACTTTCGCTTTTATAATATTAGTAAGGATTAGCATGGCATGCTCTGACACCAAGTTAGGCCCAACCACATGTGAAAGAAGATTGGCTGATTTTGTTTGTTATGTTCAATATACACGGACAGGGTTATTATTTAACTATAAGTTAAAAAATAACCCTGTCCGTGTATCGTTAATGTAGTTTTCGGCGTCTAAAATACTTAATCGTTTGTTACACTCGTATATTGGATACCTACTATTCATCTTAGTTCGCAGACAAATTGGCCAGTTAATATCAGTTTTGGACTCCGCACAAATTACTTGGCTGAAAATCCGTAGGTGTACTACTCTCAGGCCTAGTCCTCGCACTGGTCTATTTTAATATATTATATTTTTTCGGATCTATAACGTCTGACTTTTAGATGTCAATTCTGTGCGTCGTTTTATAATCTCACTAGCTTTTGCCCGCGGCTTCGCTCGCGTTAAATTCGGGGTAACACAGTTCCCCTTGCGCCTTATTGATTTGTAATAGACGCTAAGTTTTCCCTTTTCTTCCCTCATTCTCCCTGACATCCTATTTAAAAAAAAAATTGCCTATGTCCGTCTCCTGGTTCCCAAATATCTCTGTACCAAAATTCATCAAAATCGTGAAGAGGTAACAAACAAATAAACAAAAAAAACTCACTTTCGCTTTTATAATATTAGTAAGGATTTTATTTGCAGTGTGAGAACGTAACATAATGAAATTGCTCTTAGTTAAGGAACTCCTCGAAGAAAGTTTCTTACGGAAGCAACCGCTTCCAATTCGTTTCGAACCGTTATTAGTTTTTTGCAATTAGGACAGACCGTAAAGTTGCCTTAATGAACTTGCTTTTTCTTAGTTTTCCTCACGTAAATTCTTTTCACAATTATTGTTGCCACTGGCAGTCTTGTACCGCAAAATAAAGGATCTATTAAAGAAATACCGTGAGTAAAATTTAATATAATATTAAGTTTAAGGGTGAATATCAACAAGTGCATATTTTTTGTCAATTTTGGTGGCAAAATTTTACTTTACTTTTCGTGAAAACTATTGACCTAGGACAAAAGTAGAAAGTTCAAGCTTCAGGAATCTTCATGAGGTCAGAAAATATCCTGGTAACTTTTTGAGATATTTGAGTTCAAAGACTAGTGTAGCCACCAAAATTGAAACTTGTCCACCAAAATTGAAAGTTGACCACCAAAATTGATATTGGTCCACCAAAATTGAAAGTGCTTAAAACAATACATTAAAAATCAGTTTTTGTCACAAACTTAAATCTCACTAATAAAGCTCAATGACCAAAAAACTCCATCAGTTAATAAAACTCAGTCTTGTTATAATAATATTTCGTTTATTCAGTTACATACATTTTAATTAAATTTTTAAATATTTCTTAATAAAAACATAGAAAATAAAAAAGAAACATTTAAAAATACAAAAAATAGTACCCCACCGGCATCGGGAACAGGGTCGAAGCTACCGGTGGTTAGAGTTCCAGAGACAGGAACCTCCTCACAATACGGTACAACGAGGAGAACTGCCTTCTGAATCAGGCCCTTGATCCAACCGCCTAAGGAGAGCTTCGACAGATGTTCGTCGAGGCTCTTGGCAATCAAGCTACTGCCCGTTACGACAATCGGCACAATGATAGCCGAGTTTACATTCCCAGGTCGAGATATTTTAGTTGTTTTTCTTTCTCAGCTTTTACGAGGTTCTCGTCATGCGGGATGATTACATCTTATCACCACGATGTCAGGCTTATTGGCGACAATAGTCCTGTCAGTAATGATAGACCGATCCCAGTACAGCGTGACATGGTCTTTCTCGAGAACTGGGTCGGGCACATACTTGTAGTACGGTACCTCAGATTCCACAAGATTATATTTCAAGGCAAGTTTCTGATGAATAATCCTGGCTACTTGGTTGTGCCTATGCAAGTACTCGCCGTTAGCTAGACGAGAACAACCAGAAATAATATGTCCGATGGACTCAGCCGGACGGTGACATGCCCGACACACATCAACCGTCCCATCCTTCATAATATATTTCCGGTAGTTGTTTGTCAACATAACTTGGTCCATTATCGCACAGACAAAACCTAAAGTTTCCCCAAAAAGCTCGCTGAATCGTAGCCAGGATACGGATGCTAGAAAATCTACATCAGGCCCATGAAGAGCCCTGTTAAAGCGCCCGTGAAGCTCCTTGCCTTGCTATACTTTCTTGCGGTCATCGGTAGTAACTACCACAATATTTATTATTATTGATCTGATGAACTCGTAATGAGAATTATGAGGGTAGACATAAAAAACATCTTTTTATTTTGAACAAACTTACTTGCCCTACTACAAAAAATTTCTCAGCGAAACTAGGAAACTAAAACATTTAATAAACTCTAAAATAAAACATGATTAAAAAACAATATTAAACCACAAGGCAGAATCTTAAGAGAATCAATCAACAAAAATCACACAGCATGATATCAGTAATTAAATCTAAGAAAGAATATTATTATAGTTCTCAAACACGAAGCTTGTTTCGTCTCTATTACAAAAAAAAAAAAAAAAAAAAATAATTAATACTTAAATAAGTATTTATAATTGTACACATAATTGTACTCGGATCGATCCATCATCACTGACAGGACTATTGTAGCAAATAATCCTGATATAGTGGTGGTGGATCGATCAGAGCGGCGCGCAATGATTGTCGACGTAACGGTCCCACATGACGAGAACCTTGTGGAAGCCGAAAAAGATAAACAAATCAAGTATATTGACTTGGCTTGCGAGGTTGTCGATATGTGGGACGTGGACTCAGCGATCATTGTGCCGATAGTCGTTACAGCCAATGGCTTAATTGCCAAGAGCCTCGACCAACACCTGAGAAGGCTCTCGTTAGGCAGCTGGATCAAGGGCTTGATACAGAAAACGGTACTCCTGGACAGGGTACGTATTGTTAGGAGGTTCCTTTCTCTGGAGCCTTGACTGCCGGTAGCTTGGACACTGTTCCCGATACTGGTGGGCTACTATTTTTATATGTTTTTGATAAGAAATATGTAAAAATATAAAAAATATGTATACAAATAAATAAACGATAATAATACCAATTATAATACGGTTTTAATGTAATCTTTCGACATACTTAAATGGACTCAGACTGAACTTGATGCTCTGGATAGGAGAGTTCGTACACTGCTGAACGCAAACCGGATGCATCACCCAAGATCATCGGTAATGAGGCTGTATATCCCTCGGAAGTGCGGGGGTCGAGGCCTATTTAACGCGAAGACCTTCCATAACCGAGAGGTGTGCAGTCTCAGTAGCCATTGCCAGTCGACCTTAGAGTAGTGCAGAAAAATAGCATGGCATGTGCACTTTAATAAATAGAACAAACAGAACAGAAACAAATAGAATAGTAACGTATACATATAAATGAACAATGTGCAGTGAAAAACTGTCTTTATATGTTCAATTAATATATAAACAGTACATACTTAAAATTTGGTGGCTTATTTTCAATTTTGGTGGTGAAAATCGCCACCAAATCCACCAAAATTGAACCACCAAAATTGAAACCAGGCATAAAAAAAATCTTAAAAAATACAGTTATTAAGATACAAAAGAATAAATATCACTGATAAATAAGTTACCCAAATCACTACCTACAATACGTAGCTTACTATTAAAACACTTAAAAATCACCAGCAAATCGATCCACCAAAATTGACAAATTCTTGTCCCCTGTTCGACCCAAGAAAGATACTTTTTTTTTGGCGAGCAATTACAGCGCTAAGCACACACCTGTTACGCACCACTTCCCGCACACGACTGAGAAAAACAGAACATAATAAGCGATTGATCGCACATGCACGAATCTTCATGATAATGTAAATTGAAAAAGTGCTACCAAAATTATGATTTTTGCTAGGACAAACTTGAATCGAGTATCCTGTGCTTTTAACATCAATTTTATAATATGATTTAGATGTTTTTAGATAGTGTGTCATATGCATTTACCAATGAAATAATTTGTTTTTTACTTTACTTTTAATTGTTACTTTGGTAAATACATTTATATCAAAAAATGGAGCTAGGACAAGCCACCAAACTTGAATTTTAAAGTTATTTATTTTTCCTATCCTCCATAGGTAAGCCTATTTAAAAAAAAATTGTGGCCCTAAGTGGAATAAGTTAAGTAGTTCACTAGAAAAAAAATTAAGAAACATCCCATCATTTTACACCATGATTCTCAACGTGGACACGTAAAATTAGCGCGTGGGATATTCACCCTTAAGAATTAAATATAAAATATGAACACTTGCGCGATGGGAGGGATTAAGTTATTTTTAAACACAGATGAGTGTTTTAATGTCAAACGATATAACGATAACCTCCCCCGAAACAACACAGTCCCCTTAAAACTTTTTGAATGAATAAGTAATTTGACGAAACAACTGCCTCCTTGATTGATAACACTTATCCAGGATTTGGAACCCTCTTAACAAAATTGATAATTTTACTATGTTTCCTCAGCTTGAACAAAACTAGGATAATGAATTAGATTAATGGATGAGACTACCTAATGAGGGATGATCCTTCTAATTTATTCGCACTGTCGACCTCTCCCTGTCATAAAACCACATTTTGAAATTACAAGGATGCAAACGATTTTCATATTAATAGAATAAATGCGTAAGTATCTTAGTGTGTGGTATGACAAAGTTTACACCAATGAACTGAATGTTATGAAATTTTACAGAAAGGTAACCTATAGAACGACATAGGCTACTTTAATCCACGATATATAAGGCTAGTTACTTTTAAATAAAATCTAAATAATGTGATGTCTCTTTTATGTTGCCTTTATTGAAAAAGCCACTTTATAAACTATTTACATCGTAACTTAAGTACTATCTTCGGGATCGTAAGCGTCTATGAGAAACGCTTACGATCCCGTTCCGAAATAACTCACTAAGGTATTAAATTACATTAATATTCCATTCCAGGATTTAGCATAACAGATATACCAGTGAATCAGACCATTCCAGTCTTGCTAACTAGAATTTATATTTTATGACACAAAGTGAAATATTCTAGAGATTTCCTTTAGTAGGCCGTCACTTGTTTTGTTGGGACGCAGACATATATTAATAAAGTAGGTAACTATCATGTCCTTTCTCATATGCTGTCTCGGACTGTGGATCTAAGTCCTGTAAATTGATGGTTTTATAACGTAATACAGAAATACTAGAGGCTAAACTATAACAGACCCTTGCAGATGTCGGTTGGTGGATGGCTGACCATTCATTACGCCTACGCGCCTAGACTACTCCTCCGATACTCTGATAATCTGACAAACAATCTTACCAACGGGTATAGTATTTCTAGTAGCACGGTTATGGAGGTCAGATAAAAAAAGATGATGATGAGAATTCATTCGATGATAAATGTAGTAGAGTAGAGGTGCTGGTGATGACAAAAAGACAATTTTACCAACGGGTATAGTATTTCTAGTAGCACGGTTATGGAGGTCAGATAAAAAAAGATGATGATGATAATTCATTCGATGATAAATGTGGTAGAGTAGTGGTGATGACAAGACTTATTATCAAGACTGTTACCAAATTGGTACATTATTAAACTGCCATCCGTTTATTTCTAACGTCTAACGAAAAGGACAGGACCATTTTCCCTTGGTATAAACCAAGGGAAAATGGTCCTGTACAAGTCGTTGAAAATGTACCTAATGATATAAGTTTCCAGTTTGTAATCGATTCCGTTCGCTGTTAAAAGTTCTGATGCCAGAGGTGTATTCTGTTTATTGTACCAACGAATAGATCATAAGAACAAATATCAACAAAACAAAATACGTTGGACGACGCATAGTAGGTCATTTAATTTTTTATTTATTTTATTAGAATAATATCATTTATCAAATCGAAACCGAGTTTTTCTGTTTCTACAATACGTTTTACAAATGAAATACAAAACCGTAAATGAAATAGGATGTACGCACGCATGCTTTTCACCCTGGGGAGATTTCGGGATCAAAGAAATTTGCTTTTTCCAAACAAAAAATAACAACTTAAGTTTAAATATTTCTTTTTATTTTTGTATTCCTAGTCTACGTTGGTGTATAACTTCTACAACATTCTTTATAAGTGTCAGCTTACGGATTTACGGAACTGGAAGTTACGCGCTTAGGCTACCTTGCGCAGCTGCAGCGGAATAATGTTCTGAAGGCTTGGTTTTCATAAGTCCAAACACTTCATAATGTAATCAACGCATTGTTCCTTGCCAACTTGTTAATGAAATTCTAGAACTAACACCTATCTACCTGCCGCCCTTACCATGGTGGACAAACAGAGCTACTATAAAATAGTAAGTAATATCTGCTTACCACGTAATTTCAAGGAAGCCTTACACCTTGAATGGTAAACTATTCCAATCAGCTGATATCTAGCTTTCCGATATTCCAAATTTATTTTAAGAAACATTGGATCCCCCTAGCCTTTGGCAAAATTGTGGTGAGAGAGTTCATTCTAAATTTTATAGGTACACTCTTTAAAAGGTAACCATGATGAACCATTTCACTGAAAACTCGACGAACATTTAAAGAGTATTTTCGGGCCGAATTCAAAAACTCGGTGCCGTACCTTGGTTACGAAAACCTACGTAATAGAAGTCTGCCCATACCGGAAATTGAAACACCTTTGCAACACAAAGCTTTAGCTTTCTCTGGGGAAATAAAAGACTGATGTTATTATTGACTAGGATCAAACCCTTCAACCAATGATATAAAACGTTTGTGTCACGGTTCACCCTACTGCGCAAAAAATACGTTTCTGTTTTGTTGACACGGACTTAAAAATTTTTAATTTTTTCAAAAAATATAACCAACTTCCAAAAAAACATTAAAAAGTGTAAAATATATTACTTCCAGAAACCAGTGACTTAGAGGTCTGTTTCACATACTTTTTCCTTTTTAGTTGTGGTATGGTGGATGACATTTACACAAATTCTTTTCAAGTATTCATTTTCCATAGCGATTAAAAATTATTAGCTGATCATCCACATACACATAGAAGATAAATATAAACTATAGAAGACTACCCAGCAGTTTCACCCGCGAAGACTGGGATATTTTACAAATGTAAACCTTCCTCTTGAATCACACTATCTATTGTTGTAAGCTGCATTAAAATCCGTTGAGTAATTTGACAGATCTAAGCAAACAGACAGCGGAAGCGACTTTATAGCGATTTTACTCTGAATAAAATAAAGATAATTCCAACTACCCGAGCAAGTAAATAAAAACTAAGTAATAATTTGGCAGGTATACAACTCTACCATAAGGAACCTGACCAAACACAACACTACTAAAAACCTGAGCTATATTATACTGGAAATGCGCTTGATGTGCTTTGTGTGTACCTAGTATATCATTATCGAAAACAGTTTATGACATTGGCGGCACGGTTGGCGCAGTGGGACTGCTGCGCTGCGTGTCGCGGGTTCGATTCCCGCACGGAACAAATATTTGTATGACCTACAGGTAGTTGTTTCGGGTCTGGCTGTTTGTGTATGTGAGTTTACATTTTTGTAAATGCACCATCGATACAGGAGAAACTCCGAGTGAGGCAACGTTTATATAAAAAAAAAACATACGAGTAATTACTTGGTTAATTAAGCAGGCCCCCAAATAGTAGTCCAGGGCTCCACTTTTCCGCCCTCACGCTCTCGCCTTCTCAAGCTCTGTAATATTCAGTACAGTTGAAAGCATGTCAAGCTTTGGTAGTGAGCTTAAAAATACGCGACTCAAAGTTGCTTTCAACTTAGTTTTACGATCCATTAGTAAAATCAATCCTTAAGACGGTGAGTAGCAACCTAATGGCTTGGAAAATAAAACTCGAAACTTTTGTGTGTTTTATCTTCGTACAGAAAGTAAATTATGAATAATTTCGCGTCTGTATCTCAATACTGTTATTGTTGCTTTTATGATCGAGTGATAGCTGCCTTTTGTACTTCATCCATAGGATAATAATATGAGTGCACGTTTAAAAAGAAAGCTCCAAAAAAGGAGCTCGTGGCTAAATAATAGCAGCCGCTTAGGTCGATCTTTAGGTTAAGCCGCACTTGCCCAGGTTGGTCTGTGGATGGGTGACCATCCGTTGCATACTGAGTTTCCTCCGTGCCTCGGAAAGCACGTTAAACTGTTGGTCCCGGCTGTCATTTGTAGATCTTTGACAGTCGTTACAGATAGTCAGTGTCCCGAAAGTCTGACAACCAGTCTTACCAAGAAGTATCGTATTACCCAGTACTAATTGGGTTATGGAAGTCAGATAGTCAGTCGCTTCATGTAAAATTCCGGTAAGACTGGGCGCCGACCCAAACATAGGTGGGAAAAGCCTAGGCAGATGATGATGTTTCGGTTTAAAGAAACTTTATTTTCAATAAAAACATAAGTCACTTACTTGAGAACAATACTAAAAATATAGATTACATCCAATGCATTCATTTCTCCAGAAGTGATCGATCCGCAATTAGCTGGCTAAGTTGAGTTTGAGAATGTTTAAAAAGAAAATACTTGAGAAAACTTACTTCGTGTTTTAAAACATTTATTCTGGATATTTAAAAATAAAGTGTGAAATTGTTCATTTTGATCCAAGTGCGGAAACTTTGTAATTGCGGTCGAAGCGTATTTCACACTTGAATCAAACGACGTTTTCAATGCTCATAGAACTCAAGAATTTCAAGGAATGGTCGCCCTTTCATTTCAATATCCTAGTTCGTAACGTTGATAGTTGTAATTCTAACGTTGAAATTATCCGATTAATTGCATTAAAAGGGTTGGGTAATGATTTAGAATCTAAAATTAATCAAACAAAGGAAAACAGGTAGGCAGACCCTTTTGTGGTAGTAAATGTGAGGCCATTATTAACACTATCTAGCTAGTGAAATACCCTTGCGTGGGTAGTAGAGACATCTCCGTCTCTGGTTGGACCATTAATTCACCGTCACGTACTTACGTACCTACTGGCTGGGATAGCCTTCAAGAGCAAGGAGTTTGGGAAACCGATACAAATTTCTAGATACACACGCGTGCGTCTTTTAGCACAGAAAAACAAAGAACACTGTCAATTTCTGGTTTTAAAAATTTGTCAAATAAGTTTTAATTTTTTATAGATTTTTACGAAATTAAAACTATAAATTTACCTTATCAGGGCTTTGCAAAATGCAGGGTGATGTTATTATAAAACAATTTTTTTTATAGCAGAAAACTATCTATGCTAAAAGAAAATACAAAATAAATTAAGGACTGTGGCATATTTAATGAATCGGATTAATGATAATTGCATAAATGAAATATGAAAAATTCTTCAAGCACAACAGAAATATGTAAATTCTAGGCAGTCTATACGTTTCCGTAAGGTTTACTGGCTATACTTCTCACAAGTAAAGAGTAAAGTTTAAGTTGATGTACAGAATACTATGTGGGCGCATCGTGAAGGAACCATTTTCACTTCGTATCGCCTAACATTCAAAATTGCAGAGAACAGAATCTATGCAGTAATTTTTGCCTGCGTCTGTGCCCCAGTTCATATAGCTCGAATCTATTGTAAAAACTATTGTCGCAGTAATAAACTACATTTTTAGTTAAGCGCTGCAGCACAGTGAACCGATGCATGATGCTATCTTTTACGACTTACTGGACCGCAATTTTAATCGAAGATAAACGTTCCAACTTCGTTAGTTTTCGGCAATGCAATTTGATGTAGCATCTCAAGACTTGTAAGGCTGCCAAGTCCATAACTTGAAAATAAGATACGCCAAAGTTAATTCGAGTTCATTGCTCAGACAAAGAGAACAACGATCCCTGATATTAAAAGGTTTTAACGCAATATAAATGGATTACACGTTTGGGATTCACGAGAGCTTAATTAACTATCCAACCAAGTGTAGCGTTTAGCTTAAAATAAAACGTTTTCTACTAATTTGATTATTCGCACCTGTGCCGATTAATTTGTCGCCAAATTCGATAATCGTTTCACTGAATTCTGGCAATTTGTATAACGGTAGATACGTTTTATAGAGCACCTGCTGAATCAAAGGGATTGATAATAGTAAAACAGAATTGAAACTGGCGTTTAATACCTTAGTTCAATATACATTATTGTAAATTCAATTAATTAGAAAGCAGATTATTTATCAGTACAAACTAAAGAAATGAAGCATTAAGTCTGTGGTTTCTTCAGAAACCACCGCATTCTTTTAATATCATAGCTCCAGTATAGATCCACGTAATATATGAATATGACACAAGGCGTATATATAGCTTGCCATTAGTAAAAGAAGTATCGGAAACAGATCAGTATATTCGAATATTAGCTTCAACATACAAACTTCGAAACAAATACCTCTTTATAATAATAATTACAGATTGAATTGATTGATTAGAACTGTGACTTTTGTATTGTATTTGAAACGGAAATATCCTACTTAATATTATAAAAGCGAAAGCGAAGCCGCGGGCGAGAGCTACATAGTTTATTATAAAAAGCTCCGATATTTGCTTCTTTTGTAACTATCGCACTTTTCTCCTTTGAAAGGTGGCTAACACCCGTATCTCTTGATTTTGGTTTGCTCTGCCACTATTTTCTTGTCGAAACTTTTTCTTAGTTCTTAGTTGTATAACAATTCTTACTCAAGTCAAAACCCCAAACAAGTTTGGGGAAATTAAACTTTTTTACTTTTATAGAGCCAACGAAGCTTAGTAAGTTAGAACCGTTGGGAATATAAAAAAACTGGTCAACAGCGATTAAGACTCGCGCACCAAGGGTTCCGTACAAACTTGCGACATAAACAGCTATATCTTTTGACTGCGTAGACTTATGAAGCTTTTTTCACAGCACAAAGGGACTATAGAGTTGAGTATAGGTGGTTTTAATTCGATACCTCCACGCGTTTCCGAGATAAAGGTTCTTGATAGACAGGCAGACAGACAGACAGACGGACGGATGAACAGAAAAAGTGATCCAATAAGTGTTCCTTTTTATTCCTTTTGAGGTACGGAACCCTAAAAAACAGTAATTTAAAAAAAAAAACAATAAAAGCATTTCTTTGCAGATTTAGATGGAAAGCACGTTAAGCCACGTTAAGCAGTCGGTACAGGTATATTAGTCAGTGGTTCGAAGGTCTGACAGCCAGTCTTGCCAAGGAGTATGGTGTTACCCAGTTATGAACTGGGTTGTCGAGGTCAGATAGGCAGGCGCTCCTTGTAAAATACTGGTAACTGGTAGTTAGGAAAAATATAGGCAGGCGATGAATATGATGATGTCGATATAAGGCACGATCACCTCTCCCACAAATTTTTTTTGGTGAGTTTTCTATTTGTTGAGTAATTGCTGATGACGTTGTTATGAATTTCAGCAATTTTAAGTCAGGCCCATGTTCACGCAGTATGCTAGCTGTCGGATAAACTTTATATTGGATTTTTTACAGCAATATTTTGTTTGTGTGTGGATAAAGTTGAACACTACAAAGAGGAGAAAAGAAATATTTCCGTTCAACATCAAATTGGTTTTTTATACAAATATAATTACAATAACAATTTCCATCAGAGTTCACCTGTTGTGTGTTGAAATGCCTGGTCAACTAATAAAAACAACACGCACGTAGATTAAACCAAAGTTCATATTTATTTAAATTACCTTGTCCAAATTAAACAATGGCCGCTCTGAATGTGGTTATGCGGGAAGTGTAGCCTTTTAACTATTGGAAAACAATTTAAATTGGGGATAAACACCAAATTAATGACGCCAACTGCAAATGAGCACTGGAACATTTGCATTTTGTTGTCAGGGAAAATCGCGGCATCGCAATAATATAGCATGCACGTATAAAGGTGAAAATATTTCACGAACAGTATGGCTCAAAAAAGTACGACAGAGTGTGAAAAGCCTTAATTTTTTTATTAGTGACAGACGTGCGGGATGCGCTGCCCTGACATTCACGTAACGCAAAAAGTTCCAACCTTTTTGTTTTATTAGGGTTCGAGGGCGAATAGGCGACAACAAGTTTCACATGCCGCCCACCGAAGCTCTACACTACGGCCTTATCTTAACAAACGTTATTATTATATCGTGCAAACTTTTGATCGCAGTTTAGGTAAAAGTACCTAAAACTTCAATTCACATTACAAAATTTTAGAATGTTTATATGAAAAAAGAGCCGATGCTATAATTTAGACTGTTCTTAAGTTACACACGCACAAATCATATCAGTATATTTCCGTATTCCACGTACCCACAAGACGCTTACGTGACATCTTGCACGTGACAAGACGAATTAACAGACATACTTACTCAGTTATACGAGTATGACGCCACGTGACTCAAGAGCCAGGATAATAATCGAAAAAGCTCTGAGATACCTACACGAGTAACATAAGACGTAGAAGCTTATTACTTTGTATCAAATGTGGGTGAAATGGATTCCACAATTTCCGGATGTTCAAAAGGAAAACTTAATAACACCTACTATTAAATCAGGACTTAAACAAGTAGAGATAATGCCAATGTTATTATTACTCTTCTCCTGTTCTTATCCCAATTTATTAAGGATTAGCATAGCACGTCTTTTTCTTTCATACTTCTGTATTACTACAATATTATGTGCATTTAAATTGATGTGTATTATTTATAAAACGTCGACAAAATGTGCACGGTTTGGGTTGGTCGTTTCCTATGAAAAAGAAACGGCAGGAAACTACATAGTCACTCTTTTAAAATCATTTGGATTTACGATACTATATCTGTACTACATGTTATGAGGAGGAACGAAACGCATGAATGTTGATGGATGGAGAGGGAGAGGAATGCCAAGGAAAATATGGATGGATTGTGTAAGGAATTATATGAAAAGGGGAAAGGAGTAAATGATGCCGTGACGTCCGACAGGGGAGAACGGAAGAAGAAAACGTGATTTGCCGACCCCAAATAGAATAGGACAAGCCCAGGAAGATGATGACTTCTGTAGTATTCATTTCAGCAATAATTTTCTAACTAGTGTTAGACAATGTATCCATTCGTATTATGCAGTATGTGGAAAGCTTTGCCGATATTTTTCTGAATTAATCGAGGCTAAAAGAATGGGTATTAAGAGAATCCGTAACGTCAATACGCGAAACATGAGTTGGACAACGCTAGCGGACAACAGAAGTTGAATCAATGTTTGAACAGAACAACGTTTGTCTGTTTTTATTCCATGTGAGTTACGAATTAAACCCGTTTGGATGTAAATAATGTAAACTATTTATATTTTACATTATTTATTAAGTACAGCATGGAATATTTATAACTTATAATATAAAACCTGACAAAATAAAAACAATCATAAACAACAGCGAGCCAACTACAAGTCCTCACGCATAGCATTAGACCTCTAAGCACAATAAGTACTTAACATTTTTTTTTGCATACCAATTTAAAAAAGAATTAGTTTGTAATGTATGGATACAACAGCGATTATAACAATCAGCAAGACCATTATATCGTAGGTAAAAGGAACTTGGTTTTCTTCTCGACTCAAGAGTTAAGCCTTTAAATCGTGACCGAGTTTTTGTCGAGTGCGAGCAAGGGAAGCAATTATATGAAACCGTAGCGAGATGAGGCGCCGGAAATACATGTATACAAGTCATGTAAATGGGAACACATAATTAGTTAACACACTAACATACTCAAACAAAGTATCCATGATTGAAAACTTGCTTTGAGGACACTGGGGATGACAGCTCAAATTCAAATGGGGTTGGAAGATTTTTGTGTGGGGAGTACTTGGCTCACCATTTTAGTTTATTTTCAAAATAGCGGCCACGTATACAACCTACATTAACAAATATCTGGCTACAACACAAGCTAGTATTGTATCAGACTAATGCGTCACATTTCTGAAATATAAGCTAACTAGCTTTCGCCCGCGGCTTTGCTAGCGTTAAATTCGGTATAACTCACCGAGCTAGGGTTGCCAACTTTTTTTACAAGAAATAAAGTATTATTCAGGTCTGTGAAGAATATTTAACAGTATTCTAGAAAAATGAACAGTATTTTATTTATTTATTTTTTTAAATACATATTTTTAGAACTTCTCGCACAACTTACCAATTTACAATTTTTTTTAAAAACTTCATACGCCTTACCACATTTATAAGTGTAATTAAAATTAATGAAGAGCTCATTTTTATCAAATTAATAGATGCTCTTTTTCTTTCCTCCCGCCACTTAACATTAATTACTGAAAAAAAACTCTTTCAGTAAGTGCAGTATCAGAAAATGTGTTTGCATGCTGAAAACAGTATTTTCTATACTTTATTTTTGTTCAACAGTAAAAAGTATAATTTAGTGAAAAACAGTATAATAATGTTGAAAACAGTATAGTTGGCAACCCTACACCAAGCAGACCTGCAGTTTTTGCTCTTGCGCCTGATTGATTTGTAATAGCAACGCTAAGTTTTCCCTTTTCATCCCTCGTTCTCCCTCATATCCCACTTTTTTTTAATAAAAAATAGCCTATGTCCTTCTCCTGGTTCCCAACTATCTCTGTACCAAAATCATCATCAAAATCGGTTTAGCCATTAAAGCGTGAAGAGGTAACAAACAAACAAACTCACTATCGCTTTTATAATATTAGTAAGGATAGTAAGGATAAGGATTTCAATTTTTTTTATTTCTTTTGTTCATTATTTAGTCCTTTATTTTTAGACTTAGACATTTTTTTTTGTATTTTATTGTTTTCATCATCATCTGCCTAGCCTTTTCCCAACTATGTTGGGGTCGGCTTCCAGTCTAACCGGATGCAGCTGAATATCAGTATTTTACATGGAGCGACTGCCTATCTGACCTCCACAACCCAGTTAATACTGGGTAATACGATACCCCTTGGTAAGACTGGTTGTCAGACATTCGGAACACTGACTACCTGTAACGACTGTTAAAGATCTACAAATGACAGCCGGGACCAACGGCTTAACGTGCTTTCCGAGGCACGGAGGAAACTTGGTATGTACCGGGTGGTCAGCCATCCACAGACCAACCTAGGCAAGCGCGGCTTAACCTAAAGATCGACCCGAGCGGCTGCTATTATTTAGCCACGAGCTCCTCCTCCTGTATTTTATTGTTTTGATATGTGACATTTATGATTTCATTATGATATCTAATTTAATTTTGTGGCTTCCCAGTTTCAATCAGCCCTAGAGTCAGGGTCACTTCCCCAGTTCTTGACGACAGGAATAACCCACCTGCTCCATAAATCAGGTAGTACTACGGAGCCCAAAAATTATAGACCAATCACTTGTCTACCAACGATCTACAAAGTTCTTATGTCCATTTTGGGAGGTAAAATCAACCAACATATTGAGAGTAATTCTATCATGTCGGCCTCTCAGAATGGATGTAGGAACGGGTCCCGTGGTACTAAGGAGCTGCTCCTCATTGATATGGCCATTAGTCAGCAGGTTCGTCGTTCCCGAAGAAATCTGTCGACATGCTGGATAGATTATAAGAAAGCCTATGATTCGGTGCCCCGCACATGTCTCATGAGGGTGCTGGAGTTGTATAAAGTAGATGCAACTCTACGTACCTTCCTGATGTCATGTATGGGGCACTGGCGAATAGTTCTTCGCTATCTTGGATGTCGACAGATTCAGAGGAACAGTGAACCAATAAGGATTGAGCGTGGCATTTTCCAGGGTGATAGTCTAAGTCCATTGTGGTTTTGTCTAGCCTTGAACCCTCTCAGCACACTGCTGGAAGGTTCAGGCCTGGGCTATCGGTTGAGAAGAGGTAGTCAGGTCATTTCTCACCTGCTTTACATGGATGATCTGAAACTCGTTGCCCCCAACAATTTGCAACTGATGAAATTACTCAAGGTAACAGAAACTTTCAGTAGCTCCATCAGGATGGAATTTGGTGTAGAAAAATGTGCAGTCATGCATGTGAAGCGAGGGGAGATTATGGAATCCGCGGGAATTCAACTTTCGGATTCCATACACCTTAGATCCCTCTCCTCAACAGAAACCTACAAGTATTTGGGTATGTCGGAAGCATTAGGTATTAATACTGCCGACATGAAACAATCACTGAACGAGCGTTTCTTTGGCCGCCTGAACAAGGTGTTAAGCAGTATTTTGTCAGGCGGAAACAAGGTGCGCGCCTTTAATGGTTGGGTTATGCCGGTGTTGATGTATTCTTTCGGCATACTCAAATGGACTCAGACGGAACTTGATGCCATGGATAGGAGGGTCCGCACACTGCTGACCGCAAATCGGAAGCATCACCCACGGTCGTCGGTGATGAGACTGTATATCCCACGGAAGTGTGGAGGTCGTGGCTTCCTAAACGCTAAAACCCTGCACAACCGCGAGGTATGCAGTCTCAGGGAATACTTCTTAGAAGCCGATGTGGAGATGCACCGAGATGTGGTATCAGTGGACAAGGGCCTCACCCCGCTCTCCCTGGCTAACGAGAACTGGCGCAAGCATAGAGTATTAGACACCAATGATCGCAAGGAGGTATGGCAGAGCAAGGAGCTTCATGGACGCTTTTACCGGGCCCTCCATGGGCCTGATGTAGATTTCTCAGCGTCCGTATCCTGGCTACGCTTTGGTAATCTCTTCGGGGAAACTGAAGGTTTTGTTTGTGCAATAATGGACGAAGTTATGATGACGAACAACTACCGGAAATACATTGTGAAGGATGGCATGGTTGACATATGTCGGGCATGTCACCGTCCGGGAGAATCGATCCGTCACATTATTTCTGGGTGTTCTCGTCTGGCTAACGGAGAATACTTGCACAGACACAACCTAGTTGCCAGGATTATCCACCAGCAACTCGCTTTGAAGTACAACCTTGTGGAATCAGAAGTGCCGTACTATAAGTATGTGCCCGACCCAGTTCTTAAAGATGGTAATATCTCGTTGTATTGGGATCGATCTATCGTCACTGACAGGACTATTATTGCCAATAAGCCTGATATTGTGGTGATAGATCGATTGGAGCGTCGCGCAATGCTTGTTGATATAACGATCCCGCACGACGAGAACCTCGTGAAGACAGAGAAAGATAAACAATTCAAGTATCTAGATCTGGCTCGCGAGGTTGTCGACATGTGGCACGTAAATACAGCAGTCATTGTGCCGATAGTCGTGTCGGCCAATGGCTTAATAGCCAATAGCTTTGACCAACATCTGAGGAGGCTATCGCTTGGCAGCTGGATCAAGGGCTTGATTCAGAAAGCAGTACTTCTGGACACGGCCCGTATTGTTAGGAGGTTCCTCTCTCAAGAGCCCTGACCACCGGTAGCTCGGACCCTGTTCCCGATGCTGGTGGACTACTATTTTTTATATTTTTAAGTGATTGTTGTTGGTTTTTTTTTTATAAGAATATGTAAAAATATAAAAAATATGTACAGAAATAAATAAACGAATAATAATTTATTTTACTTGTTTATTGTGCACATATCATTACTTTTTTTTTTGTTTTTGACGGTTTTCTGGCAGTTTGAGTACTACAAGTGACCTGCACTAATGTACATTTTTGGTATCGTTTGTCGTGCCGTTGAGCTCTTTGAGCTATGTTTCGAGCTACATGATAACTGACAATGCTTGTTCTGACTGGACTGGTCCACTCAGTTCTGTGTGGTGCTTGCTTAAAAAGACCATTTCAGAAACAAATCTGCATCGTCCTCATGTAAGTTAACCAAAATTTTTGTCTGCTGTTTCTTCTTAGAGTAGGTAGTTGGGTAAGATCCACCGGCCTCATCTAGTTACAAAAAGTCGATGTGTAAAATTGTTTGTAAAAACCTACATGCAAAATAAAGTACCTAAAGTTATTATTATTAGTCGATCAATAGAATACTATTATTGTAAAGTGTGTTTTAATTTAATTTAATTTGATAAATACGAATAAATTTAATTTAATCCAAACAATTAATAATGTTCCTATGATCTCAAAATAAAAATCGAAATATAGATATATATATATTCTGTTATAATTTAGATTATTAATATTTTATTAGAATAAGTTTTTTTTTTTATTTTTGTTTAATTTTCTAGAATAAGTATAATTTAATAATTATTTGGTTAATGGATTAATTTTATTTTAAAATTATTTTATAGTCTTTGCTGTGCTCAACAGGGTCTGTACTCTGTAATTGTACCTTAGCTTTAAGCCCATTTTAAGATTGTTTGTTCTAATACAAAACTTGTTTATATTTTTTATTTTTATTCAAATGGAACAGCAAACAGCTACAATATAAAACATAAACATCATATAAATATACAAGACTTATTGACAATATTGCAGCCCACAACGCTGTTCACAGATTAATTAAAAGCATACATAAAGTGAAAATAATAATCATCGCTACGGTAACAAAACTTAGTACAAATAGTGTATAAATGTAATATTCACGAAAGTTCGTTTAACTTTTAGACTTTTAAACTTATGGGGAGCACATGTAAACATATCGATGTGTTCAAAAGTGCTATTGTAGGAATCGACCATTCTGCGAACAGGCGAACGCAAGCCTGAGTTGGATTTGCAAATACCAACTGAAAATAATTTGCCAGCGCGTATATTGATGCCAGTTACCGAATAATACAAGTTTAATGTGACATCGCCATTTTCAAAATAAAATAGCGGAAATTAGGCAGGCCAAATGATTGAATGCCCTTTGCCTCCCATTCCCCAGCCACCTATCTTCTATCCCTCTAGTACAATCGAAACGATCCTGTTGAGGTGAAATGCACTATTGAAATGGCAGGATATCAAGTACACACGACGGCAGGTAAACCTATTCTAAACTATTATAACCTGATCTCTCTGCTACGGATCGCACACCGTAGTAGATCAGGTTAAAATGGTTTTGTGTAGCTTGATGTGCCGTCGTGTGTACAATGTAAGCAGTAATATTAAAATGAAATCCATTGTATTGTCGCAATCTCTAATTCTAGACCGTACCTAACCAGTTTCATATCGATAAACAAGCTTTATAAAAATATATGTAGCCGTTTTGATAGAAAAAACGTCGACATTTGCTACTTTCATTTTCTAACTTGGCAGAAAAACAATTGAGTATCAATCACCCGGTTTTTAGTGTCACGCTGAGTGGTTTACGTAATACATTTATTTTTTACGCCTTTAGAGCTTTGATTGTATACAGTATGTTTGAAGGACGGATCGAATTTTGAAATGGGAGTGTTCATATCCCAATAAAATTTTCACCTTTTCTTGAAGGTCACGGTAATTAAGATATTACTTGCTTTACTCCGCGAAATGGGACCTCCAACTATTTGTGACCGGTATTATTTATATGAAATGTAAATTTTATTCAAGACAATGATGACTTACGTTTTATTTTTAAGTAAAAAACATCCTTACAAACACCCTCTATAAATAGTTATGTTTTCATTTAATTAAAAGTTATAATAACACGTTGAGCGTTAGGTGCTGAAGTAGAGCTAGAGGTAGTAGTAGGTGCTGAAGACGAGTCGTTTAAAGATATCATTTGATGTCTGTTCGATATACACTAAAGGTACAGGCACATAAACATGTGCTAGACTGTATCAAGTAAACACAATATACACAATAACTTATACAATAAAGAATTGATGATTAATACACTAGTTGCTGGTTACATATTATTCATGCATTAAGCAATGGGGTGATGGATGAACGCCTTTCGTCCGATTCAGTTAATGTGTAAATTGCATTCAGCAGTCTTTTTCAACCAACTCAAGATCCCGTGACCGCCACACCTACGTCATTCAAAAGGTTAAAACTTTAAACTAACTTTTATTTCAGCATTTTTAGTTGTGGTATTTCACACAAATACTTACCGAACATCCATTTTCCATATCGTCCAAATCTATTAGAAGAAAAAATATGTATTATAGAAGATAACTTAAAAGAAGTAACTTAAAATTACAAAAAAATATGGGACTCTATCGGGAGTACTTATATTATAAAAAAGATTTCCCTTTCGAGTCTAAAAAGACGGTAAAAATGCGTAAAAAAAACGAATTGAGAACCTTCTCTTTTTTTGAGTTCGGTTTAAAAGTCACAGTGATATACAACACTGTGAAAAAAAAAACTTTCTCTGTAGTTACCTTTGGGACAC
This sequence comes from Ochropleura plecta, assembly GCA_905475445.1. Classification (NCBI taxonomy): domain Eukaryota; kingdom Metazoa; phylum Arthropoda; class Insecta; order Lepidoptera; family Noctuidae; genus Ochropleura; species Ochropleura plecta. Next base: position 13,978,508 of record FR997734.1, read on the forward strand.
AAAAATTGTCAACACAAACTTTGGTTGCTGGCAAAACAATTTTGTAACGCAAAAAAACTTCGCCATATACAAAAATTATTCAAAAAACAAGGCGAAAGTTTTATGAACCAAAGGAAATGATAACGTAGCATTTTGGTACAAAACATAGAATATCCTTGTTTGCAACATTTGTATAGCTCACTTAGCGTGTAGCGAAATGCTTACGCCCCCAATTTCCTTGATTGACGACATTAATCTTGGCTGCGAGTAATGCCATGATAAACATTATGCGGGCAAGCGTAAGCACTTTGATGGTAATTGCGATTTACTGTTAGAGAATTTATTTTAATATTCCAATTGTATTTCTTTTTTGTTCATCTGGTTTTACGATTATACTTCCGCAAATTTAATTTATTTTAAAAATAGCGAATTGTTGCCATGTTGTTACATTGTTGCTATTCATTAACAAAGGTTTTATGCGTGACCATTATTTTGGGAATTAAAAAAAAATGCGGTTGGGCAGGCTACGCTTCATACAAACTTTTTCAACCTCTTTAAAATATATTAAAAAATATATTTATATAAATAATATTAATATTTCTATAAATAATATATTAAAATATATTACTTATTTATTTTTAAGGACAAAACAAACACCGTGGCAATCCATTCAACGTTGATTGAGGATTAAAAATGAAACAAAAAATAATAGGCTATTACGCTATTTTATATCTTATTTCTTATATTGGGTATGTAGGATATATCAGATTTATGAGCAATTGAGCAGGTTACGCGATGAAATTGAAAGCCAAAACCTGAACAGCTCAGCAAGTTATATGCTCCACCTATCACTAACAGTAACAACATCGCATAATAACAAAGTTTTGACTTGCGAACCTCGCTAATATAATTATTATAATGTTACTATAATCACTACTACCACGTTCTAAACCAGCAAGCTAAAACTATTCCAAAGTGCTAGGGTTACCAGCAAAAAGTGTAAAAATCTTAAAAAAATATTTTACCTCCTACCTTTTTTACCTTTGTTATATTCTAATCTAAGATACAACTACTTAACCCTTTGAGGATTACTCCCTGAAAGGTTAAGTAGTTGTATCTTATAGTACTTCTAAATTTCACCAGTTATGTTTAAGTCAAATGAACAATCAGCAAACCTAACAAGTATACAGGCTTGAAATATATAGTTAAAGTTTTCTTAACCGATTGATGCATTCAAATTAAATTAAATGAATGGTCACAAAATGGTAAAGGTTTGGGTTAGGTCACAGTTAGGTATGGGTCAGGTTAGGGTTATGTATGGGTTAGATTTTGGTTAAGAAATAGCGCTTGCACCAGCAAGAAATATGACTGTACCTTATTTCATCCAACTCAATATTATTCAACAGTAGCCTTCCAAAAACTAAATAAAATTGGACATAGTTTCCAATTAACATTCACTTGTGTTTCAAAAATCTGGGAAAACTCAGACTCGACGAGTTAAAAGCTAAACGGTAACAATCCACCGTGTGTGTGGTAACCCTATCCGATGCTCACTGACGACGAAGTGCTATTACTTAGTGCATTATTAATTTCCGTGGTAGTTACTCGTGATTTTCAAATTTACGTATGCTTTTAAAATGTTCCTCTTACTTAGTAACTGACATTTTACAGGTGCTGCGAAGAGTTTCAAAGAAGGGGACGCTATTAACATCAATGTAAATAAGGAACTCATTTCCTTTTTCGACTTCTTGGAGCGAGCAGACAAAATGGCCATCATGATTCGTAAGTTATATTATGGTCTTAATTTATGCCTAACAACTAAATTCAAACGACAGCCTAACACAGCCTTAATCCTACTTCTGCACTTGTCAAAAAACTGCGTACTTAGTAGACTTTGTTATAGTTGGGCTTTGAATTGTATTGTAAATATATCAGGCGGATTTCCGCATCTTCACGTGTAAAGCGCGTATTTTTTGTGAGAACGTTTAGTTAGGCTTTTTCTATAGAAATTTTTCATGTCTCATAATATTGTGTTTTTGTAGGTCACGCAGTCCGCACCAGCGCCTTGGTGCTGGTGGTGGTTGGTAGCGCCACGGCGAGGGTCGCCGGCAAGATGGGTGGCTACTCCAACAAGAAGGGAGGCAAGTATTCACAACATAAATTAGATTTCAGCCAACCATTTTATTTTCAGGCAATGGAGGCCCATAGATTAAATACACAGCATGATATCAAACAATAAAAAAGGAGTACATATTAAAATACTTACGTTTTATAGTATAACTAAACACGTAACGTCGGCGTCGTGTTCCGCTGCGTGTTATCGCGTAGCCGTCGAGGACGATGTTTTCCTCGTTCAATAGTCTGTATGTAGGTATATAGATGTTTGGTTGGTTGGAACTCATACTACGTACGACTTGAAGGTAATGTAAAATGAAAATGAAAAAAGAAACATTAATAATTCCAAGGGTGACCACACCCCTATTCTCAATTTAAAAAAAAAACCTATGTTCGTCTCTAGGGTCCCAACTATCTCTGTACCAAAATTCATCAAAATCGGATTGGCTATTTAGGCGTGAAGACGTAACAAACAAACAAACTCGCTTTCGCTTTTATAATATTAGTAAGGATTTCGTAATGGTATGGCTTCCAAAATACCATGTTCGTTAAAACTTAAAATATAAATAAATAAAGTAGTGAGAAAATCGCTGTTGAATTCAATCATGCTAAGTGTAAAAAAAAAGTTATTCTTTTCGTATCTACTTTCTTTTTCTGAAAGATTTTCTAATCTTTTTCGTTACTAATATTCGCCACCGCAATAAAGCGATCACTTTCAATAATTTTGATTGAATTTCCAAGAACAATTCATTTTGTTCTCGCTGTGACTGTGATTCGTATCCGACGATCAGTAATGCCAAGCAGACTATTGTAATGTCCATTCTCTATTGTCTTGACCACGCTATCTATGGTAAAGCAAAGCCCATTGGAATAAACAACTAGTTCTGAATTTGCTTATCAAATCATGAGGATCTTGTCGACGAAAAGAATCCTTTTCAAAACAGTCCAGGTTGTTTTAATAACTGTTCTCGATTGGTCATCAACAAAAGTCATTAATAATATTTTGTGTATATTTTTTGTTGTTGTTTTGCTACATCTTGCCTAATTAGGGTAATTAAGTCTGGCGCTGGCTAATTAATACAGCCATTTATTTAATAAAAAAAAAACGGCAAAGTGCGAGTCGGACTCGCTCACCGAGGATCTTTTGACTGCTTAGACCAGGGGTCGGCAACCCGCGGCCCGCGGGCCGCATGCGGCTCGCGGACGTTTCTTGCGGCCCGTGAATGTTTTGTAAATAAGTTATAATTATCAAAATCAACGCATTAAGTAAGCGCGCCTTTTAACCCCTCTGCTCTGCAACACTTTGAAATGTGTCATACTAGCTGATATTCTCAAAAGCTCCTTCTATGAATTCAATGATCTTGTTAAATTTTAAGGTAGCTTGCCATCTGATTTTGTCGAGTTGAAAAATTTTGCTAAGCAGTTCATTACAATTTTTCAATTGTCAATTGGGCCTTGAGGTGCCATTGCACAAATCCGAGGCCATTGTCTTTCATGGCCGCGGGAATACGCCACCGTCGGGATCGCAGCTGACGGTAGGAGGGGTCCGCATCGGCGTCGGGTCGAATGAAGTTCCTGGGAATCGTCCTTACAGCCGGTGGATTTTCGTGGAGCATTTCCGACTTGGCTCCCAAACTCGAGCGGGCCGAGTTTTGCTGCTTTGCCTCCTGCGTAAGCTCTATGCCGGAGTCGTGCCGTACATGGCATTACGAGGCCCCGGTATGGGCGCGTTCTTTTGGGTGGCGCGCCGTTCACTACCTGAACGCACCCCAAAAGGTGGTAATCCGGGGCTGCCGCACGATCTCCGGTGAGGCGGCAAGCCTTCTTGCCGGATTGCCAACGTGGGATCTGGAGGCGATTCACCGGGGGGAATCTCTGCTGCCGCGGCAAATTGCCGCCCAGCGGACAGACCTCCCTCATGGTGGCATATAGAGAGCGACTGTCGCAACTCCGTGCAGGGCACGCCACAATAGTGGTGGTAAGTCCCCTCTTTGAGGAGTGGCTGGAGTGGCGTCCTCACCTACCGTCTGACGCAGGTCCTCACTGGACACGGAAGTTTCGGGAGGAAATGCCAGGTAGCCAGTTACAGTTGCGGGCTGCCCAGCGCGGGCGGAGCACCGGCGTGCCCTCGTAGAGGCGGGCGGAGCACCGGCGTGCCCTCGTAGAGGCGAACGGCGGCGGCGATCTCTCGCGTCCGGCCCTGGTGCAGTCCATGGTCCGGAGCGAGAGGGAGTGGGAAGCGTTCACCTCCTTCTGTGAAGCAGTCATGCTAACGAAGGAGGTGGCCGGGCGTTTAAGAGAGAGAACCTCAAACCAACCCAGCCACCGCGGGAGACGCCCCGGGCGCTGGCCGCTGCGAGACGACTCCCGGACACCGTAGATGCGGGCCTGTCCGTCCGTCTATTGACGACGGCGCGTTAGTGTTCGATGCGCGCCTCAAAAAGATGTGAGCAGATCAGAGGGACCTGCCAGGGCCATCGACTGCTGGGGTTGCGGGTTGTTCGAAAGAGATACCACGGCCCCGGAGCATAAGGGGCGAGCTCTTACACACGAGCGGCATATTCCCAACGGCAGAGGTAACTGCAGCCGTCGACGCGCGGCGGCGGCAACCGTCAACGCGTCGACGGCTGCCGTCGTCATTTCAACTTCGAAGATCAGCGGCAGCCGTCGTCTGCTCTCTGATTATAGGAGTCAGTTGTAAAATGGATTTATTATTGAAATCATTTACATTTTCTTCACAAACCGCCATCCATGCTCTGTTTTTAATTGTTTTATTACTATAATCTTTCAATTTATAATTCCAAATACTTTTCATTTTTCTTTACTGCCATAATTAGCAATTCATTATGAATTTCGTCCGTAAAACTCATTTTACAAATTTGCGACGCGTGCGCACTCTTAAACTATTTGCAGTCGACTGACAAAATGGCGGACGCGGCACACTACAAATGCAAGTGTCGCTATAGGTCGACTGCTGCCGTCGACTGCAGTTACCTCTGCCGTTGGGAACATGCCGCTCGTGTGTAAGAGCTCTAAGAGGGTTCATTTTTTCACAGCTCCAAGGGACCACAGACTAGAGTATATGGTTTTAATTTCAACTTGAGACCTTCACGTTTTCCACATACAGACATCCTATAAAGGTTCCGTTTTTTCTTTTTATGTATGAAACCCTTAAAACAGACAAAGCTACAACGTATAATGTATAGTGTGGATCGACGCATAAATGACGGATTCAGTTCATTATTCCGAAGGGGGTGAGGGGGCTGAGGGTGGGACCCTCACCACCAATTAATAATCAAAAGATCATTTTACAAAAGTCCAATACCTACGCGGCGGAAACGTTTTGAATAGAAGATTATTTTTAAATAGTCAATGAAAATTTCATTATGCGGTGAAAGGAGGGTCAATAAGATCTGTGTTGTTTCAATCATTTGTGCTTTGATGTCCTATCCACCCTGTATAGACTTAGCATTAAAAAAGTTTGTCGCTACGCTGAGTATTCTGTGAGTCCAGTATCGTATCCTAAACTGATACTGTCGTACTTCTTAAAACTGTTATATTTGTTTGTCCCTACACAATAAGAAAACTTCTGGAAAACAGTACTGACATAATTTATGTACATACCCAAGCGATTTATATACATGAGGAGGCAAGTGTACGCGAAAATTTTCAGTTCTTTATTTTTATTCGTTGAGTGTTCTAGTTACGCCGTAACGAAGGTTCGAGAAATACTTGGAATGCGAATGTTTCGTAAAATTGTGTAAATAGGATTTCAGTAAATAATGTAATTCTGCGAAAGGATAACAACTCAGTTCACACAGCACAAGAAACTTGTGTTCAGCTCTCGTTAGTTTGTGATGATAACTGACTCTTGCTTGGACCTACTGCTGACAACTGAAGATTCACTCAGTGTCGGTTTCTTCACCTTCCGTATCCGTTTACTCTCCCTCTGACCCCAACTATAACAAGTCAATCGTTTAAAACTTAAATAGATTTTGACAAGTTCTAAACTTCAGTAACTCAAATCAGAAATCGGGAATTAGCCTATTAAAAAATTGGCGGATAATTATAAATAAATAAATCATTTATGTGCATGAAATATGGTGCTTACACATCTTAAAATATTTCGCCTACAAAATTCTACATGCATTTTTTTTTGGATGTGCCATGTTAATTGAATGAGAATTATATTAATTTGCTCATAATTGTTAAATTGTCCAAAAATAAACAAATCAAGAATAGTCCGGTCAATTTAGACATCCAAGGTTACAATAATTCCCACTAAGCTGAATATTGGTAGGATTGTTTAATACACTATTATAAAGGAAATGTTAAAAGTCCTCATCGATCCGACACGTGCAAAAAAATTTACTCGGGGTTAAAGGTCACAAAAACGTGTTTTTCGCGATTTTCAGCAAAATGGTAAGTTTTATCATAAAATTAGTTCAGACAAAAATTGTAGATCAGATAACTATCTATAAAACATGTCTATGTACTTTTTTCCTAAAAGCCACCGTTTTTGAGATATAACGATTCAAAAAGTTCTAAGAGTTGTAATCGTCATAATATACACACGTTTCCACGCCACCTTTGAGGTAGTGTACTTAGTGCGTTTTTTTTTTATGTGGTTTCCCCGGTAGGCCTATTCCACTGATCTTTTTGATTCTGTTTAATTTGAAATTATTAAATAACTGTAGATATTGACAAGGGTTAAAAATAATGAAAGGGGTGTAAATTAAAAAAAATAAGAAAATTTATCCCTTTGAATCTAAATGTTGAATTGCCAACAATTGAAGATTCATTTGATGTTGACGAAGAGACATGCGATGTGTCATTATTGGGACAATTTATTAACACCCAGAATGAAGAAGATAAACAAGAAGAACAAGAGAAAGCAGAAGTTAATGATAATTTTGATTCAGATGGATAAATTTTCTTATTTTTTTTAATTTACACCCCTTTCATCATTTTCAACCCTTGTCAATATCTACAGTTATTCAATAGTTTCAAATTGAACAGAATCATAAAAGATCAGTGGAATAGGCCTAAATGTAACCTCACCCCTACTTTTTAGTCTAATTTGACCGGACTAAGGTCCGGTTGCTCGAAGCTCGGTTACGTCAACTTTAGGGTTAAGTTTCGGTTAAAGTAAATTTAACCGGTGGACAAATTTAAAAAGCGTTGTTGAAGGAGCGGTTAGTTTATCGAGCGGTCAAATAACCTATTTAACGGCGGTCAAAATTACCGACAGGGTGGCGGTGGTTTAAATCTTGACGTTAGTAGAATTTAAAGTTAACAGTAACAGTTTTTAGGTTATTACAAAATATTTCTTTGCGAATATCGTTTAAAATGGGATCGGAGCGTTTTCTTTTGGATTTAATCAATGAAGAGAGTTCTTCTGATGACGAATTCATATTTGGACAAGTAGTCCGACAAAAACAACGAGATTTTCGGCCACGAACTGATTTTTTTTTATGGGAGGCAATAGATTTTAAAGCACGCTACAGAGTGTCCAGGAATTTGGCTTAAGTGCTTGTAAATTTATTAGATTCGCGTCTCAAACGTTTGACCAGGAGGTGAGTGAATTTTTATCCATATAAATTATTATGTATGGTTTTTAGAAACAATCTTTTAGTTTCATAGTAAAACCTCTAAATAAGTACCTAACAACTAATGATGTATTGTTCATTCACTTTTTTCAGAAACAATGCAATTACATCTGCAGATCAAGTCTTGTTAACTCTACAGTTTTACGCATCTGGATCATTTCTAAGATGTGTTGGGGATTCCAAAGGAGTGCACAAGTCAACAGTATGTAGAGCTAATCACACTGTGAGCAAGGAGTTAGCGAAACTTAGACCCCATTTTATTTATTTGCCAAGAAATGAAGATGAGAGGATAGCTACTGTAAACAACTTTTACAATATTAGCCGCTTTCCAAAAGTTATAGGTGCTATAGATTGCACACATGTATACATACAATCACCTGGTGGCAATAATGCAGAGCATTACCGCAATAGAAAGGACTCATTCTCACTGAATGTTCAAGTTGTTGCTGATGCCAATCGTTACATCAAAAATATTGTTGCAAGATGGCCCGGAGGAAGTCACGATAGTCACATATTTGACTCAAGCAACATCAAAGGCAGAATGCAAGATGGGGAATTTGGTGATACGTGGCTATTAGGTGATAGAGGATATGCCTTGAGGTGCCTTTATATTGTATTTCTTTTGACGCCTCTAGCTAACCCTACAACAGCAGGAGAGCATCTGTATAATAAAAGTCAAATAAGGACGAGAAATGTGGTTGAGAGGACATTTGGATGTTGGAAACGAAGATTCCCTGCAAACGGATCCAAGTTGAGGGTCAATTTGAAATATATGCAAGCAATAATAGTTGCAACGGCTGTTCTACACAACATTTGTCGGAAGATGAATGAGGAACAACCTCCAGATTTAGTAGATCTTTACGAGGATGGACATAGTTCATGAAACTGCTCCAAACTATCAAGCTAGTACTAGAGCGGAATTAATCCCAACATATTTTGACAGATTAGCTGCTACATATACATAACATATATTTTTTTATTAAGTAAACAAAGGCGAACGGCAGGGTTGTATGGGAGTTTAGTACCTCTAATAACAACTAATCTAATCTTATTTAGGACCCCAAAAACCCTTACCGACATAAAAATAAAAAGATGCAAAAGAATATATAAAATACAATTGAAATAGCCTACAACTTATTTTTACAACTCCACACAAAAAAGTAATATTTCTTTCAAAACAACAATGACAACATGACAGCTAATACAAGGTTGGCAGTCGAAAAAATATTACCCATCGAAAGTTAAGGGAAGGTACACGAAATTGTCATGACAACACTTTTAACCCTTGTCTGAATTAACCGCCGCGTAAAATATTTTTGAGCAACTGATTGCGAAGATAACCAACGTAATTTTTTTAACCGTGGTATAAATTGACAACAGTTAAATTTTGACTTTTACTTTACTGTGATGTACGAACAACCGGACCTAAATACAGGCATGTCAAAATAAGAATACAGACACGTCAAAATTTATAAAATTACAAAAATGACAAAGGAGACCCGCAAACAGTCCTAACAAATTAGGCCTCAATGAACAAGAATGAAATAATTTGGGTTTTGAAGGGGTAATATTGGTCTACAGCCCTGCGTAATTAGTTTTTCGATATAACATGGTATAAGGGAATTAAACCAATAAACCCCTTTACCATTTGTTCCCGCTTTTTTATGAGGTTTTGAGTTTCAAGAACGAGATAGGGTCGGTGTCGGTCATAAAGGCAGTCACAATTGTCCAGAAACACAGCAAGAGTCGGTAATAAGATGTAGCACACAAAATAAACACAAAAACGAAAGTCCGCAACACGAGCGAAGAAACGTTTATGATGCTACTGCCAATCTAATGACAGCTGATTGACTGTCAAGTGACAGACGTATCGAGTGTTGCACTTTTTAAAAATGAAAATCGATTTTTCTATAAAATCTTTATTTAAAAAAATATAATAATACAATACTACGAATTGTTTCGTAATAAGCTTATAAAATAATAGGCTCATAAAATACTTTTTAGGCGCTCAAGAAGAAATATAAACCGAAAAGTAGAATAAAAATCTTTAAAAACTAAAAACATTTTTTTAATTTAAAATAGTATAATGGCAACACCAGTTGTTATCTTAATGCAGCGCCAGGAATACATCAACTGACTATTTCTTTTTTATAAATTCCATTTTCCCATGTTTTTTAGGGAAATGATAAATTAAAGAAGTGCTTTTAATTATTTAAATAAATTCGGTAGCGCCTTATTGATTTGTAATAGCAACGCTAAGTTTTTCCGTTTCGTCCCTCTTTCTCCCTCATATCCCACTCTTTTTAAAAAAATAATAGCCTATGTCCGTATTTTGATCTCCTGGTTCCCAACTATCTCTGTACCAAAATTCATCAAAATCGGTTTAGCCATTAAAGCGTGAAGTGGTAACAAACAAACTCACTTTCGCTTTTATAATATTAGTAAGGATTTTTTCAAATGGTTTACTACTTAGTCTATCAAGGGCAGGAATTACCGATCTCCTTTAATGACAAGAATGCAAAGTTAATTAAATATGAAAACGTCATCATAAAGCCCTACATGAAACAGTCTGGTATCAATTCATAATTAAAAAATATTTATTGCCCGCAGGAAAATCGACGAGCGGTATCAACGAGGAGATAATCTGGATAAGCATAAGCATGGCGATCGCTATCGCAGTACTGATAGCTATCGCTCTTTGCTACATACTGAAGGAGAAGTGTATGAAGCGCAAGGCGTACAGGGAGCAGTCATGACGATTTCAGGAGGAGTTCGCGAAGCATGCCCTTGCGGACTCCCTGACTGACCTGGACTTTGAGCTCCCTGCCTACACTCTGTACCCTCAATACTCACCAGACGGTAAAGAATACTTCTACAACTTCCACCGCTTCTCATACATAAGGAACAGCTTCAAATTACCCCCTAAAGACTATCCAACAAAAACTAAAGAAGACATTTATATCAATGCGTGATAACGTGACGACTGTCGGGTGTAAATGAAAGTGTTTATTGTGTACTTTAAATCTACTGTACCATATAGTTTAATGTGAATGTAAATGTGTGTTTAGTAAATATGTAAACATCGAATGATAGTGAAGTGAAAGTTATGAGATTTGTATGAAAACATCATACATATTTCGTACATATTATGTCCCCGGGGATGTTGTTAATCGTTTGATTCTGTTACCATTAATTATTATAAATATTATGCTGATCTGAACCCTGTTTGCAATTACCAAACTTGTTTAAATGCGATACAAGTAGTCTACTTGTAGAATTATCATAATACAATGGTCAGTTTGAAATATTGTCGGCAAACGTACAGCTGCTAAAATAACAGTTAACTATGACAAGATAATGGCTCGAGACACAAAGTTAATTTGTACAAATGCTTTTGTTTGAATTGTACCTTAAAAAGTAGCTGCCAAGTTTTCTTCACACTAAAACCAATGGGACGTATTTAATATCCGTATTTAAAAAAAAAACCTATTTAAAATGAATAATTATTGAAATGAATTATTTTTCTTTAGGATGGGATTTTCCTTTAAAACGACTTCTAACAAAGGAAGTTATGCATTCAGTCCGTCTCGTGTATGTACGCAAGGATCTATGTGATTCTTCTTATATTTTTGTTTTTTTAAATTTGCTTTGTTTAAATAGTATGTACAGGTTCTGTAAAACGTATATATGTGTTTTCCTGTTCGTCTATATTGATGATATCTTATTAGCTTCTATATAGTTGATCAAAGTGATAAGAGATAAGAGATTTTGTGTTTCTTTGAAAGCCGCTTTTTAAAAAAAAAAGTTTATGCCATGATCATTAGTATAAAAGTATTCGAATGCTCTACAATAACATGCAGGATCAAATAAAACCATCAATTTCTGGGGTGTCTTGAAAAAACTGCTTTTGCTGTATTCTTTTTCAGATCTAGATGATACTTAAAAATACATTTACAAATGTATAGATAATCGATAAAATTTGATGTTCTGATCAATACAGGAATTTTATAATGAAAATAATTAAATTGTATATACCTAATTAGTTTTAGGCATAAGGTAAAACTAAATGTACCAAATTAAGTATAATTGGAATGTATAAAATGATGTGATTTAACATAATAATATAATGTACGATTTAGTAAAACAATTTGACATAAAGATAAAGAATTTAAAGTACCCACACAAATAATATCTACATATTATCTGAGGTGAGATTAATCTGAGTTTAGTTTGATCACGGCAAAAAACACCAATTGCGCTGTGTTCTGTGTAATTAGGCGATTCCTTTGTAGGTGGACCCTTATAAACTTGTAAAAAATAATAATTGTGCAACATTATTGCCGCTAATAACGTAAAAATATATTTTTCTCTTTTAACTGTAAATCACATATAATTTCAGGTTCCGTATACCTGAAGCTTTTATAAATTCATTGATTTGATATTTCCTTGACCAACGTAATTTTTACGATATTACTTCAGTTTTATTTTTAAAATTAAGTAATAAATGAGATGTGAATATCTGAGATTTTCATTTATTTACTAGCAAACTGACCTTGTATTACAGTCCTTTCACAGTTATATTACAGTACTTTATTTTTGTCGATGTGGAAATCCTCATGGATGTCCCCGTCCTTGGAGAGGACGGAGACATCCCGGGGACATCCGGGGGGACCCTAGACGGTGGCGCGATGTGTTTCACGCGCGCCTCTCAGACGTAGCGGGGGGCGTCTGACACCTCACTCCTCCCCTTTGGAACGAGGCCCGCACAGGTCAAGCGGGCCACACTAGTCCGGGGCAGCGGAAGTCGCACTTGTTCCCGCTGCCCCCTGACGCAAGTGTGAGAAGGAACACCGGTGTGGTTTTAGTCAGTAGAGTCTGACAGACCCCCGTACTCCCCAAGGACGGGGGACATCCATGAGGATTGCAACATCGACAAAAAAAAGTTTAGGTTAGGTTAGTATCTGTAAAAATACCTTTATTGCTATCAAAGCTAATTACAGGAAACAAACCCCTATTAAGCTCTATTTTTTTTAACGAATTTGTCTATTGAAGGTCCATAGAAGTTTTTAAGATCATTTAGAAACCTCTGGCACCTCTAACTTATTTTTTTTTAAGCTCTGAATATTTTCGATTACCGAACACTAATGGTAATTTTGAACTATGGACTAATTTTGTGGTAAGTTCTACAATGCCTAGGCAAACGGTTTTATTTTTTGCATGGCAGCTATTGCTATCGCTAATAGATTCCACAAAGAAAAATATCTAGAAATGATAGGAATAAAGAGATAAAAAATAAAAACCAATGATAGGTGAAAATTATGAAAAAAAAATCTAGCTCCTAAACTACAAAAAATCGCGGAACATACATGGGGGTAATTCAGGTACCCCTTAGCATAAGGCATTTTTTTTTTTTCTTTGGACGCCTATCAACTGGCCACCCTGTATATTCTCTGAAAGCAACAATTCAACAGCAGCCTTATTTTGACGTAGGTACATAACGTCTCGTGAAATATAACCTCTTTTTATGGACGCTATTTCATAAATAACAGTATTGTTCTAAACTATTAAAGCTACCGTAAATCTGACCAACTCATTTGATACGGACTGGAAATTATAAGCTCAATTCAGTAAGTGCTCCAGATGTTACACAATTCATCATCTGCCCAGCCTTTTCCCAACTATGTTGGAGTCGGCTTCCAGTCTAACCGGATGCAGCTGATTATCAGTATTTTACATGGAGCGACTGCTTATCTGACCTTCACAACCCAGATAGTACTGGGTAATACGCTACCCCTTGGTAAGACTGGTTGTCAGACTTTCGGAACACTACCTGTAACGCCTGTCAAAGATCTACAAATAACAGCCGGGACCAACGGCTTAATGTGCTTTCCGAGGCCAGAGGAAACTCGTTATGTAAAGGGTGGTCACCCATCCACAGACCAACCTAGGCAAGCGCGGCTTAACCTAAAGATCGACCCGAGTGGCTGTTATTAATTAGCCACGAGCTTCTCCAGATGTTACACAATTACAGATTACATTACAGATTACAAATTAACAGGAAAAAAAATTGTTATCTCGTCAAAACTTTACTTGGTCAGATTAACAGTACCCCCTAGTGATACTGGTATTTCTTATCGATGCAAATTCAATATAATTGTCAATAAAGGTATTATCTATACAATAAGATTATAATACCTTATTTAAAAAAAAAAACCAGTGATGATAAAGAACAGAGTATAAATATATAATTTAATACTCTTTGAAATATCTGACATTTGCTATTTTATGTCATTTAAGGTTTTGTCTGCATGATTTATCAGTGACAATATAATTTTAAGAGAGAATAAAATTGTTATAAGCTTATCGATATTTGTATCATGCAAAATGATATTAAAATTAGTATCCATTACTATGAAGAAGTTGTACAAAGTAATTTGATTCCACATTATTTGTTATGTATCAATATTCTGAATCCATCTTGAGTCAGAATCAAAAAATCCGCGAACGGACACAGGGCGACCTTTGGCCCGTGAAAGTTCCTACAAACTTTGTTGAGTTACTGAGTGGAATCTAAGATTAAAAGTCTTGCCAATACTGAATGAAATACCTTAGTACCTCAATCTGTATTCACAATACAATACAAGAAATGTTATATACACAATTGTTTCAGGTGCTTATATGTTCGAAGAAGCTCTTCGGCGTGAAACGGCAACGCGTTTGTGCATTGGTCGCGATATTCACCACCGTTTACTTGATCAGCCAGCATAACCACATACCAATTAATTTAAGTGAAACGCAACTGTAAGTCTGGTTTCCAACTGATAATATAACTTTTAAAAAGTAAGAAGTACCTTGGTATGGCATTTCAAACTTAATTGCTAACAGTGTGGTAAACATTCTTAGACCTCACTGATAATATAACTTTTAAAAAGTAAGAAGTACCTTGGTATGGCATTTCAAACTTAATTGCAAACAGTGTGGTAAACATTCTTAGACCTCAACCGTACTTATTTGTAAGGAAAACTCGTCATCATCATTTTCCTGCCCTTGTCCCATTCTATTTGGGGTCGGCGCAACACGTTTTCTTCTTCCATTCTCCCCTATCAGACGTCACGGCATCATTCACTCCTTTCTCCTTCATATCATTCCTTACACAATCCATCCGTCTTTTCTTTAGCCTTCCTCTCGCTCTCCGTCCATCAACATTCAGATTCAGATCCATCACTCTTTTAGTCACATGTGCTTCATCTCTCCTCATTACATGTCCATACCAAGACAAACGAAGGAAAACTCGTACTCATCAATAAAGCTTTCTGATAACATGAATGTTTAAACCAATACATACATGAAAATTATATCTAGGCAAACCGTGTGTAAGTCTACAATGGGACTATCATTGCAGAATCGTAGAAAACCGCCTAATGGAGTATTATTTACAAGAGAAAGGCAAGGGCTGCGAAATACCAAAAGTTGATCCGTTTTCCGCAGAAGCTATGAAGTTTGTCACTAATGTGGAAAAAATACGTTGCGAAGGCAATGATTGGGTTATTTGTAACGTAAGTGAACAAGAAAGATATTAAACTAGTTTAACTTTTGAAGTTTAATTTAGGTTTCAAACATTTTAAAACATTTGTAAACCTTCTCGTACACAACACATAATTTCAAATTACAGAAATCCGAATGCTATGTCAAGAAAGAAATATTAAAAAAGTTTTTTAATGTCACTTGTAATTATAGAGACATTGTGTATGTGAATGATTCACTATACTTCCTATCCGACTATACCCAAGTTAGTGGAAGTGAAAAGTATAAGCTCAACATAAGCGACCATGTCAAAGTATCTTGTTCTGGGAAAGAGTGGAACAGGTTAGTTATAATGGAATTCACAGGATTAAAAAAAAAATTAACACACCTACTGAAAATCTTATGAACTATTAAGATAGAGATACAAAATGTATATTTTTGCCTGGAACACAATTTCAATTTTACCCCACTATCTACTAACGGACATACGTCTTTACAGGTTCTTCATAAGATACATTAAAATTTCTCGATGGTCAGGAGCCAAGACAGGCTTACGCCCAGTAAAGACTATGCCGATTCCTCCAGATCGTAGGGATTCCTATAATGTCGTGTTTTTGGGTTTTGACTCCGCATCTCACAACGGGTTTATCAGGAAAATGCCAATAAGTTTCCAATTCTTGGCTGGTAGAGCTGTCATCTTGAACGGGTAAGACGCTTTGACTAAGTTAATTCAACACCTTATTTCTATGTAGAATTCCTCTTTACTTCTAAACATTATTTCAGTTATAACATTGTCGGTGATGGTACTCCTGCCGCTTTGTATCCAATACTTACAGGCCTGTCTGAATATGAACACCCAGATGCAAGAAAAAAGATTACAGAAAACGTATTTGTTGATCATGAGTTGTTTATTTTTCACCAGTTAAAGAAATTCGGGTAAGTTTGATTTTTTTTTGTTCCGATTCATTTTACGATTCTGTTCCATCAAACCAGTGCCGATAGTCCTTTATTTTTAATTCGTTCCATTACGTCAGTGCAGCTATTTTTTTTTTTTAATTTATAATGAATGTCACTTTCTTGTCAGGTACCGATCAGCGTTCTTCGAAGACACGCCTTCACTAGGAACATTCCAGTATAGGTTTAATGGGTTCCGTCAGCAACCTGCTGACCACTACCTTCGAGCCTTTTTACTGGAATATGAAAAGGAAAACCCGCAAGAATACTGCGTAGGAGACTCTGCTCAATATCAGCTGTTTTTAAATCTCACCAATGAGGTAGGTAGGAACGATTTCAAACATACAACGCGTTATTTAAATACTTTGATTGACGACAGTCATCGTATTTTATACATTTTCAGAAATTAAGGATAAGGTTTTATATGTTGCCGGGGTTGCGGGTTGTTCGAAAGAGGTACCGCGGCCCCGGAACGTAAAGGGCAATAGAAGGAACATGGGTGGGTTTTAGTCAGTAAAAGCCTGACACGCCCCCCCGCTCCGCCCAGAGCGGGGGAAGTTATTTGATAATTTCCCACCCGAAAAAAAAAAGCTTTTATATGTACTCGCTGCATGCTCGTGCAGCCATAACTGTCCTACTGCTGGCCAAAAGCCCTTTCTTATGCAGAGAAAGGCTTCTTTGTCTATGGTCTGAAACGCACATAGTTTAGATTTTTACACAGACGTTTTTATTTTAGTTAGTTATTTTTATATATTATAACATATTTGTGAATATATTTATAGTTTTTTTTTACATATCCATGTAGTATAAATTAATAAAAAATATCTGTTATACACCTACCATTGTTCCTCTCTTTCTATCACCCTAAGGCTGACTGATAGAAAATGCCTATGGCATTAAGTCCGCCTCTGTACTTTGTGCTTAGTGCTACGTGTTAAATAAATCATGTTTCTTGTGACAGTTCTTACAGTTAGACGGCAAGAAGTTCGGCTTCACGTTCATAGCAGATATCAGCCACGACGACTTCAACCTGATTGGCACAGCAGACGAAGACGTGGCGCGGTTCCTGGAGACCTTAGCTGCAAGACGGGTGTTTGATGACACACTCCTCATAGTTATGGGAGACCACGGATCTCGGTACCAAACAATATATTTTTCTACAAATGAATGACATTTTTAAAATGGTCGAGCACAGCATACAGCTCAAGCAGGCTTGTTATTTTCAATAATTTTCTGTTATCTCTGTATTGTTAATATTCAATCTCTTAATAATATATAATTGCATAACGCATATGTGAGTACTATACTCATTGACTCAAATCAGCCAAATGGTTAAGAGAGTGACATGCACACTAATGTCTAGCAGATGGTGGCGGGAGTATCAGATTTAGTTCCCTTCAAAATGACTGATTTAAATGGAGCTGTTTTTATTCGTACCTACCTTTACCTTGTGCTAGCTGTTGTTTTTCAATATTTCAGGTTTGAGAATATACGTAAAACATATCAAGGAAAGTTGGAAGAACGTTTGCCCTTCATGGCTATAATTTTACCAGAAAAACTAAAACAACTCAGGCCTGACGCTTTGGCGGCGCTTAAACAAAATATAGATGTTCTGACCACGCCCTTTGACATCCACACCACTATACTAGATGTGTTGAACTTGAAGGACAAAAGCAATAAGTACACAATCTCCGGTGCTGATCTGCCAAGAGCCATGAGTTTGTTAAAACCGGTATGTATCGATTCATTTTGGATTGAACACGGTAAAATAATGTGAACAGTGTAAAGTGCGGCTCATATTTACTAACTGTGCCCGATAGTGAAAAACAAAGGTTGTTGCTGTGCACCTGTCAAGTTAGCACATACAAAAAGTTAGATTTAAAATAGTCCTTATTGTACAATAGTTAAAATCTAGTGTACATATTTTTTACCTTAATTGTTACAGCAACTCTTTACTACTTCTTTATTACTACAAAGGCTTAGTTGTTACAGACTTCTTTGTTGTTACAACAACTAAGTAAATTTTATGTTACAAGGTAAATCAAGTCTACCTTAAATTTATTGTTATGTTGTAACTAAGTAAATTTTATGTTACAAGGTAAATTAAGTCTACCAGATTTAAATATAAATTTACAAAATCCGATTACGGGTTAATTCTGTCTTACAATAATAACAATTACTGCTGAGTTTGTTCCACTATCTTTAACCCAGCCATGTCAAAATATTTTTTGCCAATTTCGATGAGCTTTTGAATGAAATAAAAATTGAATATTTTTTGAGCCGAAAAATAGTTTTGACGGAAATAATCATAAACTAAAATGCATCAACTTTACTTGATATCTCCAGATACCTAAAAGTCGAACATGTCCCGAGGCTGGCATCCTGCAACATTGGTGTTCTTGCACTAAATGGTCCAACGTGTCTCATCCAGAAATGTACAACAAAGTGGCTTTTGCGTTAGCCAAATATATTGACAGCATTAGTGAAGTACAACGGTAAGATCTTGTTAATTTGATATCTATCTTTTTGCTGCCTAGGTTTTTCATGCGGCTTCGAACCTACCGTGAGATGCCTTTGTATCAAAGTTGACCATTTGAAGTTTAACGGTTTGCAGAATGGGTGTCGTTTTCAGCGTAAATCCAAGATGGCGGATGCAAGAAATATCAAAAAATGGTGTTGTTTTAGGGGTTTTCGTGGGGGGCGCTAATGAAATATATATAAAATCTAATATGGTACCTATGAAAAATCACAAAATTTGGTCATGGTGTTGCTGACGGATGTACAAACTCTAAACAAACATGAACTAAAGTACCTGCCACTAACTATGATAATAATTAAACATGATAAATATCCTGTTTTAAACGTAATTAATAATTTCCAAATTCTTTCTTGGATTTTCATTTTAGCCCCAATATCGATGACAGCGCTCCCGAGAACCATAGAACAACTTATGCCATGATGAAAATGTATTTTATTTACATCCGCAATCTTGGTATTTATTTAGCCACTATTATTCTCGGCTACATCGGTCATTGTTAACAAGTCCCATTTACTTATTTCTTCAGCGTGTCGTGGATTTTTTTAAACAGAACGCGTTGTTTTGTTTCTTTCGCTCATTGAACGTTTTTGGTGTTGTAGGCTAACACCCAACTTGATGATGTTACAGTTCAAAATGCGCAAGAAGACAACTTATATCCATAAAATGGGTGTTACAACTCGCTGTGAACAGACAGCTTTTGAAATATGGTTACTCAAAGGAAGAAGATGCGTATCTTGGAAATCCCATTAACAAAGCACCAAAAGCGCTTAAAGAATATTATCAGGCCAAGGTTTGTGTGTTATCTCTATGGGGTGCTTCCCGAAAAAGACAAAGAGTTCTTCAGAAATACAGAATAAGGACACTCTAGGTCCCTAGCCCATCCTAACTAATATTATAAAAGCGAAAGTGAGTTTGTTTGTTTGTTTGTTACGTCTTCACGCCTAAATGGTAAAACCGATTTTGATGAATTTTGGTACAGAGCTAGTTGGGACCCTGGATACGGAATAGGCAATTTTTTTTTTAAAGAAGTGAGAAATTAAGAAAGAGGGAAGAAAAGGGAAAACTTAGCGTTGCTATTACAATAAATAAGGCAAATCAGGAAAGGGGAACTGTGCTACCCCGAATTTAACGCAAGCGAAGCCGAGGGCTAAAGCTAGTCTATATAGGATCTATGAAGGAAACTGATCAGATATAGATAGAGTGTAAAAATATACACTTATGTAATTTGTTTCAGATAATCTTAAGTCCTGGTCACGGTGTTTTCGAAGGAACATTGACGTATAACACTGAAACCAATTCTTTTACAGTCTCCGAAAAAGATATTTCTAGAGTTAGCAGGTAAGTGCATTATCTATCATCTGTGCTTTCATCAATTACTTAATGTGGATGTAGTACCTTGTTACAAGTACATAATATTTATATTTCTGTGGCGTTTATCTGTTACCTTGTTTGTTCGTGGTATTTGACACAACTGCAAAGCCATATGTTTAAATTTATAAAACGGGCAACGCCAAAGGAGCCCTTTGATATTTTAACGATTTTATTCAATTTTAGATACGGAGATGAGCCGGACTGTATCAGCGCGACACATCCACATCTTAATAAATTCTGCTATTGCGTAAGCCATCTTGATGCCAATAAATTCGTCTTCTCTGATTTAGGTTGAATAAATGGTTTGTGTGTGATAAATAAATTAATAAAGATTTAAAGTTGAACATTGCTGTTTTTTTTATTAAAAATATAAACCAAGAGATAAAAGTTAGGTACCACCGTTATTATTGTTTTAGAAAAGTTACCTTCTCCGCCTTTGCACTGCTGCAACATGCACCCACTTCTATTTCATAGTTTATAAAATTCACTGGATAAGAGCCTTTGACAGACCCTACCAACAGAACAAGGGAGCCTAGTTTTGAGCTTCCTCGCGAACGAATAGGGCACGGGGTACTTTATCATGACTTTCACCTTCTCTGGTACCGGCCTGGTGCTGTCTACTAAAATCTTTTACACCAGAATGGTTACTTCGAACACAATTTGATCACCATCATTCCTATGATACCATTCCTGAAGCCGGGTAAAAAGTTATCGTACGTGATATTTGTGGGTTTCCTAGTCTTTCGAGAAGACCAAAAAATTGTCGAGATATTCATAACAGAAATCCAGTCCTCGTAGCATTACTGATGATCATAAAAGTTCAAATCCTCTGAGCTGACTGGGATCAGATGACACAAACATAGAAAGAACGTGTATAATGGGGGATATCGCGCATTTTTTCGCCGCTAGAGGCGTTCGTGTTGAGGTCTTCAGTAATATCAGAAGTCATAGTGTTCGAGTTTAACCACCGGTAGCTTGGACCCTGTTCCCGATACCGGTGGGCTACTATTTTTGTATTTTTAAATGTTTGTTTTTTTATTTTCTACGTTTTTATTAAGAAATATTTAAAATTTAACTAATATGGATTTAACTGAATAAACGAAAAACTATGTACAAGTAAAAATAATTAATGATTGAGCTATTCCTTGTGACTTGAAGATTTTAAATGACAAGTTTAGGATCTAAATTGTTAGTAATTCAAGCAAAAACATTTTTTAAACGTTACGTGTTAGCTAATTGTAGGGACAATATTGTGAACATGTATCTGTTGTTAACACTAGGTTAAAATCTTTATTTGATGATCCGATTTTGATGAGTTTTGGTACAGAGATAGTTCCCTGGAGAAAACAATAGGATTTTTTTTTAAAGTGGGAAATGAGGGAGAAAGAGTGAAGAAAAGGGAAAGTTAGCTTTACTATTACAATCAATAAGGCTCAAGAGCAAAAATTACAGGTAGCAGGTGATGTGAACTTCTTGGTTGCTCAATACATCTATATATTTATCTATGATATTTACTGACAACTATCCTCACTTGTTTTCTCTGTCAATTTATCGATGTCTTAATTACGTACTATTTTAAGTTAAATAAATTGATGCATTATAAACACTGATAAACTGAAGATATTAGCTTTATTTAACTTAAAATAGTACGTAATTAAGACATCGATAAATTGACAGAGAAAACAAGTGAGGATAGTTGTCAGTAAATATCATAGATAAATATATAGATGTATTGAGCAACCAAGAAGTTCACATCATTCACCCTCCCATCTAAGTGGTGTCGTAGCTCTGAAGGTATGAGGGGGGCTTTCGTTCTCGGCCAGAGCGACGGACCTGAATAGGTTGAGCATCCTCAACAATCAAACCAGGAGATGGATCGTCGTCACTAGACTGAGCTCTTTCAGTGTCTGGAGTTAGGTATTCATCATCAGACGAACTTTCTTCAGCCACTGGACGTGGTGCTAAACGTCTGTTAGAGACGGTTGTCTCGCGTCCATCTGGTAATCTGATATAAGAATAATCAGGGTTGCTCTGTAGAAGCTCGACTTCTTCAACGGCTGGATCATATTTTGAGTTCCTCACGTTTTTCTTCATATAAACAGGTCCCGGCGACAGTAACCAGGTTGGCATTGATTGGCCATTTCCAGAGCGTCGGGGATGGTTGAACATTCTCTCGTGTGGCGTTTCGTTTATTCCGGTGGACAATAGAGATCGTATGCAGTGCAGAGCCACAGGTAGTGCCCTCTCCCATTCGGTGATCTCCCGTTCGGTAGAGCGAAGGTGCAGCTGAATAGTTCGCCACAATGTTCCGTTAAGTCGCTCGACTAGGCCATTTCCACGGGGATTATAAGGAGTCGTGCGGCTGCAAGCTATGCCAAGAGATGTCAGAAACTTCTTTAATTCTTCAGATAAGAAGGACGATCCTCTATCGGAATGTATGTAGGCTGGAGTCCCAAATAAGGAGAAAAGTTCTCGAAGACATTTTTCCACAGTTTCTGATGACATATCTTTACAGGCGAAAGCAAAGGGAAACCGACTATATTCGTCAATTATAGTTAGAATATATCGATTGGAAGTATTCGACGGAAGAGGTCCTTTGAAGTCTATGTTAAGACGCTCGAAAGGTGACGTCGCTTTTATGAGTTGTCCTTCATTTTTGGCATATCTAGGTTTTATTTCAGCGCAAACTGGGCATGCAGCGGTTATCCTCTTTACTTCCTAAACAGAGTACGGCAAGTTCTTTGCTCGGATCCAGTGTATCATTCTTGTGATGCCTGGGTGACACAAGGAATTATGCAGTTCCGTAAGTTTATTGGAAGAAGTGTTTATTAAAGCACATACTCTGGACAATGCATCAGCAGCTACATTTTGCTTTCCTGGACGATATATAATGTCGTATTTTTATAACATGACAGTTCAAGACGCCACCTTTGAATCTTTTCGTTTTTGATTTTGCTCGAATGAGTTTGGTCAAACATGAATGAGACTGACTGTTGATCAGTGACGAGCAAAAAGTGTCTTCCTATCAAGAAATGGCGCCATTTTCGCAAGGCTTCTACGATGGCACTGGCTTCTTTTTCTATGGAGGGGTGTCGACGTTCAGAGTTATTGAGTGAACGTGAAAAGAATGCGACAGGTCGACCTCCTTGTGAAAGAATTGCGGCTATAGCATGCTCAGAAGCATCAGTTTCAACCGAAAATAGTTTTTTTTCATCGATTGCGGCGAGGGTTGATTCAGCGACGTCAGACTTCAGACTAATGAAACAATTTATTGATTCTTCTGATAGTGGGAATGTTGCTTCCACCAATGGTCTGATCTTGGCAGAAAAGTTGACTATCCACTTTGAATAGTGAGCAAACAGTCCTAATGCTCTCTTCAAGGAGGCTGCATTCGAAGGAATCGGTAGATTTATTAGTGGATCCAATCTGGATTTGTCGGGTTTGATTGAGTTTTTGTGAATTGTATAGCCAAGAATACTGATAGATTCCGATCCAAAGACACATTTTTCCGTGTTAAGAGTGAGTTGATATTTTTCAGCAGCCGCCATGAATCTGCGTAAGTTAGTGTCATGGTCTTGCCGGTCCTTTCCACAGACAGTTACGTCATCTAAGTATGCATAGGTTCCTTGTAATTTCTCAGAGTTTATAATATAGTGAAGGGTTCTTTGGAATGCAGCGACTCCATTCGTTATTCCAAAAGGTATTCTCGTAAATTGGTAAAGATTTCCGCATGCTTCGAATGCTGTATAAATCTTTTCTTTAGGAAGGATTTTGACCTGATGGTAAGCGCTCTTTAGGTCTATTTGACTAAAATAGTTATTTTTGGCGACTTGAGTAACGATAGAATCTATGCTGGGTAAAGGATAAGCATCTAACTCCGTAAATCGATTTATGGTTTGCGAGTAGTCAATAACAAGGCGTTTCCTGTGGCTACCTCCACCAGTAACCAGGACTTGTGCTCTCCAAGGCGATACACTGGGCTCAATGACATTGTCTTTAAGAAGATTAGAAATTTCATGTGATATGAATACCTGGTCTTCTTCTGAGTGGCGTCTGGATCGAATGGCGATCGGTCTTATTTGAGGCGATAGATGTGTAAATACTGATGCAGGTGGGACAGAGGCTTCTAGTACGTTGCAGATTTTTAGTGGTTCTTTGTCACCACCAAACTGAATTTCCATAGATGAATGATTCTTCAGAAGATCGTGCCCGATAATAATGTCTGCGCAGAGATCGTTTACGATGAGCAATTGTTGATGTTTGTAAATATGACGATCGATTTGTATGGTTGCATAGCACAGTCCATTGACATAAGAGATGTGGTTGACAGAAGCCAGAGTCACGGCTTGATTACATGGCGTTCTTTTGATTTTCATAGTTTGTGCTAACTTATTATCTATGAAGCTAATTGAACTTCCTGTATCTACTAGGGCGTCAGTTCGATAATTATTGACAATTATTGATATAGTTGCTTGCCGTAAGCTTGAAGGTGCAGCTGCCGATATTGCTGTTAAGTGTGGCTCTTCAGCGCCACCATCTGCCCAAGCAGCAGCATTACTGTTTTGTTGTTTTTGATTAGAACGACAAACTTTCGCAAAATGTCCTCTTTTAGAGCAAAGTTGGCAGTCTTCTTTAAATGCAGGGCACTTTATTCTTTGATGGATGCTACCTCCACAAAAGAAACATTTTCTGCGGTTATTTTGATACGTGGCCGCTGACACAGGTGTTCGAGGTCTCTCTTGAGTTACTGCTTCCGTAACAGCATTAAAAGAAACAGGGCAAGCTTTGGCTTCGATTGCTTGGGAAGTGTTTTCTGCACTTTCAAGAGAGATAGCTAAGTTTAATGTTTCATCTAGAGTTGACGTGCATTTTTCTAACAATCGTTCTCTAATTTTGTTGGAGGTAAGCCCTGCGATAAGTACGCCACGAATAGATTCGTTTTGATATTCTTTGGCAGTTACTGCTTTGAAGTGGCAGTCATGAACGAGTAAGTTAAGAGCTCTTGAATATTCTGTTATCGATTCTCCTACTAGTTGTTTTCTAGAATTCAAATGGTGACGGGCCAAAGTAATATTTCGCCGTTTCTCATAAGTATCGTTCAGCACTTGAATGGCGGTACTATACTCATTGCAGTCTCTTATGAAAGTGAATATAGTGGGCGAAATATGGTTGACGAGAATCATATATTTGTACTTTTCAGTAGCCAACGGCATTTCTTCAGATATAAAATTTTCGAAAGAATACCGCCAATGAATCCATTTTAAATCCGAAGCAGCAGCAGTAGGCTCGACGTCGAAACGTTCGGGCCGTAAGTATCGCGATGTATGCGAAGACGGCAAGGCCGTTTGTTTTAGTTTTTCTTCAGACATGTTTTGTATAAATTTATCTGCAAATCAGGAAAGAGGAACTGTGTTACCCCAAATTTAACGCAAGCGAAACCGCGGGCAAAAGCTAGTACGTTATAAAATAAACATTTTATAAGGTTTTTGATACTAAATAGAATGAATGACAGGACCTTACTCTCTAGTGGCGCCATCTGGTGAGCTCAAAAACGATAGCCCTCATTGACGAAAAGGTGTTACCTATGCAATAAGATTACTTACAACCTTTTTTAGTTATAAACATCCAAAGATGATGAACAACTTCTGTCACTCACTATTTATGACATGATAATATGATTTTCTCCTACTGGTAAATGTATATTTTTATACTCTTTGATTTTCTCTTCAGGATTTAACCGTTTCCAATTTGAGGAGAGAATAAAATTGTTTTAAGCTGATCTTGTTGTGAGACTTGCAAAATGATATCAAAATTAATATCCATTACTTTAAACAAGATGTACAAGGTAATATAATTCCACATTTTTACTCAATTTATTTTACTTTTAGTCTGTTCAGTTCACGTATAATGGTAACGTAAAACTGTTACACAACAATCTATATGGAAGGTTGTGATGAGTCCTTACATTATAGTATTATATATAGAAGGATTTGACTAAATATGCATAGAGATAATCATATAAACATAAAAGTAATATTACAAAACATCATAGTCATTCCAATATCAAAAGAAATCGTTTGTCAGCCAAATACGTTTTTAATGAAGAGTTGAAGTTGAACTTTACAAGTAATTAAAAAACTTCAACTTCAACTCTTCATTAATGGCTTTTGTGGACGAGACATACCACAATTTTGCCAATAACACGTGTACTAGAAATAAACTATCAAACGTTGGAGAATATTTAGCAAGTAATATTGAAAAACTTTTAAATAGTCAACTATCAAACCTATTTTCCTAAACAAGGAGATGGCGCTTCTTCGGCTACTTCGTTCAATCGATCATTCACACTCGCTCTAAGTGGTACTCTGTGTTATCAATATTAGATGGAAAAAAACCTTTAACTTTATTCACAATACAATAAACGTTATATACCTAATTAAATCGTGATAGCTTTTTTTATAGCGAAAGTCGTGATGGCCCAGAGTTTAAGCACCTCGCCTCTCATGCCCAAGGCTGTGGGTTCAAATCCGGGCAAATAACAATGTGACTTTTTCAATTCATATGTACTTTCTAAACTTTAGCTTAGACATCGGTGAAGAAAAACATCGTACGGAAACTTGGACTTATAATTATTAGATGTCTGAAATCGCCATCTTGAGCAAGCGTGGTGATAAATGCTCGTGCATTCTCTGTTTAAGAAGAGGCCTTTGCCCAGCTGTGAGAAAGTAATAGGTCCGTCTTATTATACCTAATTATTCCAGGTGTTTATATGTGCGAAGAGGCTCTTCGGCATGAGACGGTGCCGCGTTTATGTGCTTCTCGCGTTAATCGGCACCCTAGTTACTGCTTACGTCATCACACACGACGAGGATGAATACGTTATACCAATAATACATTTCAGTAAACTGCAACTGTAAGTCTGGTTTTCGTGCAATAAGACATATTAGCAAGGATCGTATTTATCGAATACTAGCTGTTCTGCGCGGTTTCACCCGCGTTTTAGGTTACAACCTAAAGGCGATCCTGTACCTAGGTAGTCGCATGCATGATGTTTTATAGCATATGTCACTCAGTAAAAATGTAGCTTTCTAATGATGAAAGAATTTTTTAGATAGGTCCAGTAGTTTCGGAGCCTATTCAATACAAACAAACAATCAAATCTTTCCTCTTTATAATATTATATATATAATATAAAATGTGGAAAAATAAGTCGGGCCCTGGATTTAACTACCTTAAATCCTTAAGTTGGCTCATTTTACTTAAAAGAGTTATTCGTTTATTTTTTAAATAGAAACAAAACTGCATTCAAAGATTTCTGAATGCGCTTGCCTCGCGCGGGCCTCAAACCTTTTAAGATAAAAATAAAACAAACGCGCTATTTTGTTATACTAATCGATAGGATTATTATTCTTTCGTACCTACGAGATTTTTGTGAACACTGAATGCCTAAAAAGTTTAAAAATGGAATGTTTGTTTGCGATGCGGGGCGACAAGATAGCCTGTAAGAAGTCCAGACCACCAGATAAAAAAAACACCAGAGAAAACTTTCTGATTACACAGATTTAAACCAATCTATACATTAATAATTTATTTGTGCAAATTGTGTGAAGTGTACGATGAGACTATCATTGCAGAATCGTAGAAAACCGGCTTATGGAGTATTATTTACAAGAGAAAGGCAAGGGCTGCGAAATACCAAGAGTTGATCCATTTTCCACAGAAGCTATGAAGTTTGTCACTAATGTGGAAAAAATACGTTGCGAAGGCGATGATTGGGTTATTTGTAACGTTAGTATATGTGCAAGAAATATATGGAGGTCGTTTAACTTAAAAGGCTTGAATTTTTTTTGGTCTTTCTATCTTTCGCCATTTTATTTTCATAGTAACAACCACGCATTAAACTTTCTGTAGCTGTGCTAGCTGGCATCAAAACAAACAAGTTTAATATTGTACTATTTTTTTATAAAGCGTCACCTTTTCGAAATGTAAGCAATTAAAGGTACAATCTTTGCCGTCAGCAAAACTTTGATTAGCTTATATTTCCGAATTGTGACGCTTTAGAAGATTTCGCCCCCTCTAAAACTTGTTTGTATTGATGCCAGCTATTCATTGATATGGGTTTTATATGTAGTCGCTATCCTACTTACATAAATACTTATATAAATGCGAATTTTTGGATGGATGTATGGATATTTGTTACTCTTTAACGTCAAAACGGCTGTACGGATCTTGTTGAAATGTGGCACAGAGGTAGATTATAGTCTGGAATAACACATAAAATATTTTATTCTATATCACGCCGGCGAAGCCGCGGGAGCCAGTTAGTTTTTAAAATAAAATAAAATGGCGAAAGGTAGGCAGGCCACGCTTCATACAAAAATCTTCCAAACTATTTGACTTATGTTTGAAACAGTAAGATAAATAACATAAGTATACCTTCTCTTCTTCTTAGTATCCACGTCGAACTCAAGGAAGTAAATAAATAATTTCAAATTTCAGAAATCCGAATGCTATGTCAAGAAAGAAATTTTAAAAAACTTTTCCGATGTCACTTGTAATTATAGAGACATTGTGTATGTGAATGATTCACTATACTTCCTATCCGACTATACCCAAGTTAGTGGAAGCGAAAAGTATAAGCTCAACAAAAGCGACCATGTCAAAGTAATTTGTTCTGGTAAAGAGAATAACGGGTTAGTTTTTAATTTAATTACAATGATATTAATAGAGTTAACAAAATTA
Source organism: Ochropleura plecta (assembly GCA_905475445.1). Classification (NCBI taxonomy): domain Eukaryota; kingdom Metazoa; phylum Arthropoda; class Insecta; order Lepidoptera; family Noctuidae; genus Ochropleura; species Ochropleura plecta. Next base: position 14,007,341 of record FR997734.1, read on the forward strand.
TAACACACCTATTGCTGAACTAACTGAAAATTGGTAAAACTTGGACAAACACAACAACAGTCTTCTATCTATAAGAGAGCTCGTCCTGGGTCCATCTCCTTACCAGAATGCACGTATATACACACACTTATAATACCAGCCTATAACGGTCCCACTGCTGGGCAACAGGCCCTGGCTACGGCCGTACACGCCCACCATATCTCTACTAACAGACATGAGCCTTTACAGATACATTGTCAGCTACATCAAAAATACTCGATGGTCAGGAATCAAGGTAGGCTTCCGCCCAGTAAAGACTAAGCCGATTCCCCCAGATCGTATGGATTCCTATAATGTCGTGTTCCTAAGCTTCGATTCTGCATCTCACAACGGGTTTATCAGGAAAATGCCAATAAGTTACAAATTATTGGCTGATAGAGCGGTCATCTTGAACGGGTAAGAATTTAAGCTTTGACTAAGTTAAATACACCTTATTACAATGTAGAATTTCTGTTTACATCTAAATACCATTTCAGTTATAACATTGTCGGTGATGGTACTCCTGCCACTTTGTTTCCAATACTTACAGGATTGTCTGAATATGAACATCCAGATGCAAGAAGAAAGAATAAAATTAAACTATTTGTTGATCATAAGTGGTTTATTTTTCACCAGTTAAAGAAATACGGGTGAGTTTGATCCTATTTGCTGCCTGCCACGTGACGTAAGTTTGAGGGTAGATGTCAATGTAACGTCTTTATCTTGTCAGATACCGATCAGCGTACTTCGAAGACACGCCGTCAGTCGGCACCTTCCAGTACAGGTATAATGGGTTCCGTCGGCAACCCGCAGACCACTACCTTCGAGCCTTTTTACTAGAAAATGATAACTCACAAGATTACTGCGTAGGAGACTCTCCACAATACCAGCTGTTTCTAAATCTCACACATGAGGTATTCAATTTAGAAATATCTTGATCAACAGTAATTGTATTGTTAAAACTCAAAATCAAATAAAAACCATACCTATAAAATATAGTCATGCTGATCATTTTCTAGACCATTCATTCATTACTCAGACCACCATGATATTTGGTGCAAGATTTTTGATTTTATGTACATATGTCTTTTAAAGTGATTTTGATTTATTTGACTTGTTTGTTGGGCAGCACTTATTCTCGAAGTAAGGTAAAACATCTTTTCTAAGTAAAAAGATTTGTTACCGCGATAAAAGCTGCTAATTTAGACCTCTATACAAAGAAATCGTCTTTTCTCTGAGATTTTTTTGACTTTTTGCAGCAAAAGCCTACCAACATAGTTGTATTGAGAGGAGAGGCGTTAAGGAACACCTGAAAAGGCTCCTAGACTTTCATCTTTTTTATATCTTATGAAATTGCAGAAAAAATATGGAGAACCTGATACCGCGGCTCCGGAACACGAAGGACAAAAGAAGGAACATGCATGGGTTTTATTAGTAAAAGTCTAACACTCCCCCCCGCTCCGCCCAGAGCGGGGAAGTTATTTGATGATTTCCCAAAGATTCGATTTTCATATATTCTTTTTTGATAGGACTTCTTTTGCTCTTTGTTGGTCGTGGGGTAAATTTGATACTTCGTTTGCCCTCTTTCTAAGGCATTTGTAAATATTTTGTAATTCATTTATTTAAATAAACAATTTCAACAGTTCTTACAGTTAGACGGCAAGAAGTTCGGCTTCACGTTCATAGCAGATATCAGCCACGACGACTTCAACCTGATTGGCACAGCAGACGAAGACGTGGCGCGGTTCCTGGAGACCTTAGCTGCAAGACGGGTGTTTGATGACACACTCCTCATAGTTATGGGAGACCACGGATCTCGGTACAAAACAATATAAATTTTTTAACAGTGTTTCTTTTATAGCCAAGGTCACAAAGAATCCTTCCATCTGCGTGAGCGCAGAGGGAGGAAACTTTAAAAAACCGTGCACAGCACACGTGTTTTTTTTATATCTTTTTTATTTATTTGTATGGTATGTATTAGTTATTGTGTCGATAGGGTTACCTACAGCTGTTTTTCTTTAATATTTCAGGTTTTTGAATATCCGTAAAACATATCAAGGAAAGCTGGAAGAACGTTTGCCCTTCATGGCTATAATTTTACCAGAAAAACTGAAAAAACTCAGGCCTGACGCTTTGGCGGCGCTTGAACAAAATGTAGATGTTCTGACCACGCCCTTTGACATCCACACCACTATACTAGATGTGTTGAACTTGAAGGACAAAAGCAATAAGTACACAATCTCCGGTGCTGAACTGCCAAGAGCCATGAGTTTATTGGAACCAGTATGTATCGATTATTTTTTTATTGATCACACAAAACCTTACACTGTCACTTTCAAATCATATATTAACGAGAAAAAATGTCAGCAAAGCAGAGGAACCCGTCTGACCCTGCCGGGGTTGCGGGTTGTCACACAAAAGCCAAAGAAAGAACATGGATGGGTTTTAATCAGTACAAGTCTGACACTCCGTTCCGCTCCGCCCAGAGCGAGAGAAGTCATTGGGTGATTTCCCATACGAAAAAAAACATCAATGGGAATAATAATGATAGGTACGTTTGGTTAATGACACCCGTTGGTGGACTAGCAGGTGATGGACATCGACTATCATCAGGCGCAGTCTTTTCGACGGCTTAGCTGCGTATGAAACAAAAAAATGGAAAACATGGGACGGGCGGGGAATTTTGGTATTAAGTGGTTGCTGATTGATAAACGTGATAAACATAGGAAAGGCCACTTGAGTCCAGAAATAGTTGAAGCGGAAACAATTGAAATTATCCTTACTAATATTATAAAAGCGAAAGGAAATGTTTGTTTTTTACGTCTTTTTTTTTAAAGTAAGAAATTAGGGAGAAAGAGGGTAGAAAAGGGAAAACTTAGCATTGCTATTACAATACATAAGGCGCAAGTGCAAAAAACCACAGGTAACAGGTACCTGCAAATCAGGAAAGGGGAACTGTGTTACGCCGAATTTAACGCGAGCGAAGACGCGGGTAAAAGCTAGTAACCAATAAAGCATCGAGTGCGGTCGGTTGTAAGAAGAAGACCGTTGAAGTTAGATTGCTATGTGATCGACTTCTCCTTTTCGAATCGATGATATCTACATTCCTCTCGTTAAATAGATTGATTAGTCCTACAGTGAATATTTCGTGATGCTTAACTATATAATCATAAACAAAAATGCATCAACTATATTGATATCTTCAGATACCTAAAAGTCGATCATGTCCCGAGGCTGGCATCCTGCAACATTGGTGTTCTTGCACTAAGTGGTCCAACGTGTCGCATCCAGAAATGTACAACAAAGTAGCTTTTGCATTGGCCGAATATATCGACGACATTAGTGAAGTACAACGGTAAGTTTTATTTTATATCTATAGCTGAGTGAACCAATAAGGAACTTATTGTTGATAATTTAAGGTTTTTTTTTTATTTATGCTTTTATAGAGACATATCAACATAATTTCTTTTAAGAATAATCTTTAAACCTTCTATATATTGGATTATTTATGAAAGAAACGAAAATAAACATTTATGTGTTTTATTTGGGTACAAGACATAAATTCTCATGAAAATGCATAAAGGTATGATGTGGTGTGGTATGCATTGTGGGATACAAATTGTAGGGACGCTAATAAAAAAATTTAAGTCAAAATGAAAGGTGGCAGATGTGAAAATTCTCCAAATTTCTCTTTTGGATTTTCATTTTGCTCTCAATATCGTCAGCCCCTGAAAACAACAAAAACTACTCTTTTTGATATCTTTTTTTCACCAGCACCGTCTTCCTCGACTACATTCATCATCGTCAACAAGTTTCATTTGCCTACCTACCTCTACATTGGTTCATGACTGTTTGAAAAATGCTCAGATCGCGTTCTAGTTGTCTTTTTTGCTCATTGAGCGTTTTTCGGTCTAGTAGCCTAACATGTATTCATGATATTACAGTTCAAAATGTGCAAGAAGAAGACTTATATCCATAGAATGGGTGTTACAACACGATGTGAACAGGCAACTTCTGAAATATGGTTACGCAAAAGAAGAAGATGCGTATCTTGGAAATCCAATTAACAAAGCACCAAAAGCACATAAGGAATATTATCAAGCCAAGGTTGGTGTGTAATCTTTATGGAGTGTTTTCCAAAAAAGACAATGACTTATTCAGAAATATGGAATAAGGACACTCTAGGTCCCGAGCCCATCAACCTCTGAAGGAGAAACTGATTAGAAATTGGTTATTTCAAGAGTGTTTAATAATAGGTATGTTTAACGGTGGCTATGATATTAAAAAAATACATGTAATTATGTTTCAGTTAACCTTAGGTCCTGGTAAAGCTGTATTCGAAGGAACATTGACGTATAACACACAAACTAATTCTTTTACCATCTCCGAAAAAGATATTTCTAGAATTAGCAAGTAAGTGCATTATCTCTCGTCTTTGCTTTCATCTTTCGATTACTTTATGTTCACATAGTAAATTTGTTGCAAATACATACTCGTATTGTATGTTTTATGTCGTTAATCCGTCACTACTCAAACTAGTGAAAAAATAAATTCTGAGAACACTGAGAAACTTTGAAGTCACGTAATATTGATGCCACAAACAGATACACAGAAATACAGGTACTCACTACAAACTTATAAAGAAAGAAGCATACCCGAAAAATATAAGCTATGCATTATCATCAATAAATTGCCTTAATGTGTATATGCAAATGTGCATTTGCATAATATTATTTTCCGCTCTCTAGTCATAACAAACAAATGGTATTGTTTTATTTATTCGTTAAATTATGATATGTACCTTATATAGCCATTGTTTGAGCTGATGGGATTATTCAGTGACCAAGAATGATCGTTCTTGTACTATTGCTCATTTTGGAAAACACAAACATTTGGTAATTTAAGATGCTGTTTACGGAGACGCGGTGCGATGTGTGTGAGGAGTAGCGGTACCCGCCGCGGATCTAGTAGTTTGTAAACATTGCTCATGGGTGGCAGGGATCGCTACTGCGCACGCGGCGGAGGAAAGCACCGCGTCCCCGTCAAATAGCCTTTAGATATTTTAATGATTTTATTTTAGATACGGAGATGAGCCAAACTGTATCAGCGCGACACATCCACATCTAAATAAATTCTGCTATTGCGTAAACCATCTTGATTCAAGTAATTCATCACCTCTACTTAATGTTTAAGAAATAGCTTGTGAATTTTTATTAACTATTAAGTAAATGAATGAAGGTTAAAAAATGTGTATTTCTGGCATTTTTATATAAAATATGTGAAACAAGCAAGAAAGCTTAGACTAACATACAACAATTATTACTGTCATACAAAAATACCTTAACAATTCATCGACATGAACATAAAAATGGAACGTTCGTTACTTTCGTCCACGTACTGCTTAGAAACGTGCTCTGAAAACGTTGAGGGAAGCTGTTTCTTCTGTCCGATTGCGAAATGCCTGCTGGTCATGTAGTACGACTGATGACAAGCCCCCAGGTCAGTTTGTAGTCATCTAACTATACAGCCACTGCTTCAACGTGGGAGTTAGAATCCTGAACATCTTCATCTCTTCACCACATTAAAGCAATATTATTTTCATGAATCAAAACCTTAAGTTAACAAAAGATATTAGGTTCTAAAGTCGCAACAAATAAGTTAGTATTTACGCGTGAGTGTTATCTTTAAGTATGTTTGTCAATGTATGTACAATATGTGCAATTTTATGCCTGCAGACGAAAGTTGCAAAAAGCATTCAATTGCTAAGACTACACGATAAACCAACTCTCTAAAACTTCTTCTTGCAGTCATTCTAAAATCTTTTTAAACGGGTTTTAAGTGGTTCTTTTCTTCATCAGATTGTCATGATCTTTCCACGTCTGACTAAAATGGCAAAAAATACAATAACCTATATTTTTCACAAAGCATTTACAGTATAGAATTACTCTATTTGAATTTTGAAAAAATCATGTTCGTTGCCTCAGACGGCGTATATTTTCCTTATATTCAGGAAGCTGAGTTTTCTTTTTAGGTTCCAGATGATCCAAACAATCGTAGGTAATCTAAAGGTTTAGCAATCTTTTTTTTTTTTTTTTTACAACTTTGACATACTGAAAATTTGGATTCTTCCATGAGTTGCGGCACCTGATTTCCATTTGGATGATCAATCAGGGAATATTAAACGGCAAAATGATTATATTCGGTATAAAATTGCTCGTCAAAAATGACTCGTTGCTTCCCGTAATATCCATTCGCCCACCTTCCACATTAACAGAAACGATACGATGATCCGAACGGAAATTTCGTCGATTCAATTTCCGTTGATACAATCTGGATATTATGTAAGTTTGCATATGAAGTGAAATTATTGGAAAAAATCTGTTAATACTTTGTAGGACCTCTTTAAATGAATGGTCCTTTAGAAATCTAGGCAATCTTAAGCATAGAGTTATGAAGGGTTCTTCAGTGACGAGTTCTCAGTAAAGCAGTTCCATTTAATGCTTCATTGCTATCCTTTTCATTGTAATTTAAAACCAATTGTAGATACTTATAGACGAGAACAGAGAGGAAGCAGACACTTACGTGCACGACTTAACATCTTGAATGAACTGATAAAATTATATTGTATTATTTGATATTAAGTGTACAATAATCTTGAGCCATGCCGAGGTCAATATTATTCTCATTTGAAATTAATCAACCACAATTACTGTAATTGTTGTATTTGGAATTGTCTAAACGTATTACTTATTCTGTGCCTAAAGCCCAAAAATATTTTTGAGTTAATCCATAGAACAAGGAGTGATAGAATTGATAGAATAGAAGACATATTCGTCAATATATTTGCGCTAATGGAAGAGACGTCTCGGTATCGTCAAAGAGACAGTGATAAATCACACGCGTATCTTCGGCAAGTGAATTTCAGCACGCAATCAGTCTTCGTCTTTTTCTACTTGATATACCTAAACAGAGACGTAAAGGCGGATATATTATGCGGTCGTGATTTACGTATCAAGATCGTCTGTCTGTGTTTACTTCTATGTAATCCCTTTCTGTAGATTGTTTCTGTCTACGTAATTAGACTAAGAAAAGTCTTTTATTTAAAAGCTCTAGGTAAGGCATTTCTATAAATAATAAATATTTCTATAAATATTGTTTTATTGAATATTTTAACATTTGGCAACATACTGAGGCTCCTTTCCATAGATGATTGATCACCTATTTGCTCCAAAAATTGTTATTTCGCACGCTCAGGATCCGTAATTTTTGATCTAATCCAATGTTATTATTACTTCTGTTAACTCTTCGGAACTGAAACCTTAAAGTTGAAGTAGCTTTAAAGTAGAGAAAAACCCCTATTTTCTTACTTAAATTAATGCGTAAGTTTGTGAGGACAACTGAATATTTAATAATACTTTTCACCGTTCTCCCAGATTTGTTTACTGTACTTGATAATGTAATATATTCAAATTCAATTTTCTTACTCTTTTACGCAAAAAATGCTGAAAGAGCTTAGATGAAATTCGACACGGGTAGTTTATAACCTGCTTAACACACAGTATAAGTACATTTTATCCCGGTTGAACGAGCTCGTGGGAAAATTAACAAACTCCATGCGATATCGCGGGCAAAACTATTAGTAAATAATATCAACACGAAGCTACAACTTCGAATTTTAAGATTTATTCATACAATCTCTCAAAACTCGGACTTAAACAACACTTTCTTTCAATTTATTACAATGCATTCATTAACTACATAAGTATATTTTTTAATTTTGTGATTTTCTAAACAGTATATAAACAAAATAACATTAACATTGAAATCACACAGTCATTTGCTGTTTTTGTTACTTACAAGTATTGATTTATAACTGAAGACAATTTGGTGAACACCAATGTCTTGACGTCCTTAGCAAACAAATAGTCCACATGATTAAAATGTAGATACGGCACTTGGTACACTTCAACTACGTTTTGCAGTCTCTTGAGCAAAGCTTCTGTATCATCGACAGACACGAGCCAGTCGTTATCACTATAAAACACTGCAATTGGGGTAGTTATTTTCTCCACTGGATACTCCGGGGGACTCTTAGAACCATAAATTTCAAGATTTTTTGCTTCGCCATGATCAAACCTGCGGAATTTTCCCGATATCACAGCTTGCGAGTAATGTTCAACTTGTTTGGTAGCCGCACCAGACGGCTGGTGGGAGAAAATAACAGGCAGCTGTGTAATATTCAACTGAGCAGCATCAAACCCACAGAACATAAACATAATATTACCACAAATGATTTCTGCGAGCTCTTCTCTACCGCATATGGTCGGCCCAAAGTTTTTGACTAAATCAGTACTTGGCAGGAATTCGTAGAAACCCATTTCTTTCGCAAGTGCAAACAACAGATCCGGACGGTTAAGTGTTATTATCTTCAGAAAATTGAGAAAAGGACTTTTTATATTAGGTATTGCAGTGGGAGCTGATAGCGCTATCATCAGTGATATTTTATCGTTGTACGCTTGTAGTTCAGAGGCCATGACAAAGAAAGCCGTACTACCCTGTGAATGGCCCACGTAAATTAACTGTGTCTGATTTTTCACATCTAAAATATGGTCTATCATTGCCGGTAGGTCGTAGCGCCCGATTTCATCCCAGCTGAAGTTCCAAAACTGGAACGTAGTCGGCATCAAGGTCTCATGTGACCTCGAATGTTTGTTGCCTCGAGCGTTTCCTAACCACACGTCATATCCTTCGTTGGCAAGTAAATAGGCGATTCCACTTTGTGTACCCGCAGTCACAAAGTCGTCGGAACAGCCCAGCAAACCGTGCATTAAAAACACAACAGGCCCTTCACTGGGTATTCTCACCATGGTTACAATATACCCATCTTCGGTTTTAACTTTATGTTCCTCCACGGGATATCCATATTTGGATATCAACTGAGAAACATTTAAATACACGTCTTCATTATTAAGTCCTACGTTGTACTGTTGTAAGTCAGCGTTAATGATCCTCGTACTGTCGAAAAGGTTGGAATCCTGAGTGGATTTGAGATAATTGTTAAATTCCTGAATATCCAATAATTCACGATCACGCAATTCGTCACTACATTTCCAACACTTAAAACAAATAACACTTATAATAGCAAATAAAACAATTTTAAACATTTTGCCTACTATTTCAATTTCTTATGACAAAATAGCGTCAAAAATATCTGGACGCTTTTTATAAAGCAAGTTTACTACACAATACACATTATAACAGAACCATTCCAAGCGATATCTTTATAGGTATATTTTGTGTTAGACGGTAAGTAAATCATTCGAGATCGGGTAATCAAAATGCTAATTCGGAATATAATGACCCAGATTAGAACCATTATGGAGACAAATGATAACTGTATTACTAGTATTGAATAATCCACGACAGATGAATCTGGACAAAACCGATAAAATCTGCCATAAATAAACAACTTTATACAGAACTTACAGTTGTTTTTATTACTATTATTTAAATAATCTCTGTTAACTGTAAACAAGAATTAAAAGTCAACTAGTTCGTGGGGTTCCGTAATTTAATGGGTAAAATTGAACTCTTACAGATTCACCCTGTCCGTCTGTCTGTCTGTCCGTACGTCCGTATGGCACATCTATTTTACTAAGAGACTGTTGGAAGTTGAGTTGAAGAGCTGCCTTCTCTAAACTGCTTTTTTAAAGTCAATGATATTTCCTTCTAAATCAGTAAAAGCTGTTTTTTCTTCCCTCGTAATGTCTAAACAGGAGAAAAAGACATTGTTTTGTAAAACGTAAAAAAGAAATTTCAATAAAAATTGGTTTGGATAAGATTTGATGTTTAGTTTTTGAATTATGGGACTTTTTCGTCAAACTGCAGCAGTAACTTTGCTTTACATAATCATACCATTAAAAACAAATTTACGTTTGCTGTTGAGTACCCACATTTACTTATGAATCAGCGCTAAAAATATTGTTTGGTTCGATGGAACCCTGTGTGTGCTGGTCCGACTTGAGCATAGCCGGTTTTTATTATTCTTGGAGTTTTGTAATTTAACAATAACCTCGCTACTTGTGTATTACTATTTACCATGTATTTCCAATAAGGTATTAGCACCAGCAGAGGTCGTCGCTATATTTAATACTAGCTTTTGCCCGCGGCTTCACTCGCGTTAAATTCGGGGTAACACAGTTCCCCTTGCACCTGATTGATTTGTATTAGCAACGCTAAGTTTTCCCTTTTCTTCCCTCTTTCTCCCTCACATATTTTTTTTTTAAATTAGCCTATGTCCGTCTCCTGGTTCCCAACTATCTCTATACCAAAATTCATCAAAATCGGTTTGGCCATTAAAGCGTGAAGAGGTAACAAACAAACAAACAAACTCACTTTCGCTTTTATAATATAAGTAAGGAAGTAAGGATTGACAGCCGGTTACATTTTTCAGAAGTTTTGTAAGACACTAGAAAAGTTGCCTCTGCGTAAACGGTAGCGTCAACTCACTGAACATTATAAAGCAAATGGCGTAATATGTCGAAGTGTTGTTACGACATGCCAACGGGTTTTATTTTATAGACGAGCCCCATAAAATGCTAGCTTTTTATCTCCTAAACAACATAAAGCTGCTTCTTCCTTTCCACAATGCAAACGTAAATGTAAATAAAACGTACGGATACCCTACCCACTTACATGGCAGTAATATTAATACTACGTGAGATGATTTTTAAGTTTTATCGCACCTGTTTTCTTTGAAAGTCAGCATTGCCAGTCCACCCATATCTCGCCGTCGGCAATTGGCGTCATATTATAAGTAGCATGTTTTTTTTCATTTATTGGGGATAATTGGTATGGGCATGTGGTGCGGAGGAATGAGGAAAATGTCGTGAGTAAAGTTTTGAGTATAAGTAAGTATATTGAGGTCCAATCCAATTCCAATTTTAAAGTAATGGCTCCATCGTTTTAAATGATAATCCAATTTGACAAATGTAAAAATTCTCAAGAAACGTCATGGATGTCGTTTTTATGTGTCATGCTTTGCCGCAGAGCCACCTTGTTAGAATTCGATCAATTACATCTTAAAATTATGTATGTATTATTATTAATTCATTCATTAATTATTGTATTATGGTCTTCGGTGACTATAATTGTTTTTTAACGCTGAGTGGAACGTGTGTGTGTTTAACGTGGAGCAAAAAGTCACAAACAATCTATTAAGTTCACGAAATCCAAAATAATGACAATCAATTCATTTTTTAAACCACTTGATATTCGAGTCAATAAGCCAATTCAAAAGCCGTCAGTACAAGAGCCACGTCAAATAAAAAAGAAGAACTAGTCAATCTATCATCATCTATCACCGCCAGAGTTCAGAAGACAAAATAAAAATTCTATTACGAACGCCTATTAATCTTCTTCCATTTTTCTTACGACCTGAGAGTATCAAGTGTCAATAGAGTAAGCACTCAGCTTAATTGGGCCGGTGTCAAGTAGCGCGTCAGATATAAAGTTGCACGGATGGCTCCTCACTTACGAAGTTATCCTAGTAGTACCTCTAATGCAAGATTTTCTATAAAACTATTGTTGACTAGCTGGCGACCGCGGCTTTGCCCAGGTGATGATCGAAATTAAAGTATTCTATGTGTTATTCCAGACTATATTCTACCTCTGTGCCAAATTTCATCAAGATCCGTTCAGCCGTTTTGACGTGAAAGAGTAAGAAACATCCATACATTCATCCTCACAAACATTCGCATTTATAATATTAGTAGAATACCAAAACTACCGAGGTCCCTACCCATACTTACATAACATCGCGCCTGTAATACACCAAGGGTTAGGCAGGGGTGTACCTAAAAGTACAACCACATTACAGTAAGATGAAGTTGCAGTAGGGGGCGATTCTCATTACCATCAATCTAGCACAAAACTGGACTCCGTGGCTGTTACTGGGAGATTCTTGATAGAACACCCAATAAGACTTCGGACCTGAGACTGGAATTCAAAAGCTTATGCTCAGCATTCGCATTTACAAGATCATCAAAGCAATGCAACGTATTAGAGATGTCAGCAAAACAGAAGGGCCTGCTAAGGCCACCGCATGCGGGGGATGTCCGTAAGGATTGAGGAGCCACATCAGATTCTTTAAATCTGATCTCATTATTTAGCAGCAATGTATCTTATTTTGCAGCACGAATTCTAGATTTAGCAGCAAAATATATCACTAGTTGTGGTTGTGTGTGGTTGTGGGTTGTTCGAAAGAGATACCGCGGCCTCGAAACATGACAGGGCAAGAGAAGGAATATGGGGTGGGTTTTACTCAGTACAAGTCAGGCACTTCCGCCCGCTGCGTCCAGAGCTGAGAACCGCAAAAAAAGTGTAGATAAAGTATTATTTATAAAATCTAATAAAGACTTAACAAAACAGTCATTAAAAAGAATCAACAATTACTAAAGCTGACCGTAGTGGTTACAACCTGCTAATCACGTTGGTCTTTATGATATCTTTCCAAATTATGTTTTTGCTTACCCCGTCACCCTCAAGATAAAAACCAGAAATTACTGCACCGCGTTTGTTTTTCGACGATAACTTCAACTTGTGGAATAACAATTATGAATCGGTATTTAATTGTCCCGTAACGAATTTATCATTAATTATTATTTATTTTTCGTCATTTATCACTAGACTAGCACAACGCGATATCAGACCAACATGCAACGTTTATCAGAAATGCGCGGCCATGTTTAAATGTATGTGGTGTTGAAGTAGGTTAATGTACAGACGCCTGCACATCAAGCTACTACAATCTGTCAAATTTCTTTGATAGATTTTCGACTTTATTTCTAAAGTATTAGGTTCAAGGTTCATTGGGAAAAATTTACAGTTTCGGGTAGCTTGACCTGCTGGCGTCTGTACCTAGCTTATTATTTTTCACGATTAGTTGTATTGTCGCATGGAGAAAGTGTTTCTCTTATCTCATATCTTTAACAATCTATTTCTAATACACAGTTTATAATGCTTTCTTGATAGGAAAATAGTTCGAATGAATAATAAACTAGTTCAAACCAATAATAACTGTTTGTAGAGAGACTTAAGTCAATTCTCTCCTCAAGAAAAATCTAAATAAATACGTTTAAAATAAAAGGAATGTAATGACAATATAAATTCTTGCGTTTGTGGAGATTTTTGCTATTCAATTACGCATAAATGGCAGAACGGATGCTATTTGAAACAAGAGACCATTTTCGTACACACATAGCGCAATATTATAAGTAGACATCAATCTACCTTATGCACTGAAAGATAGTAAATAATTGATATAAATAACAATGACAAGATTGGCATTAACTGTATACTTGAGTACCTGCTTTTACTTGTTGTGAGTGCCATACGAATAAACAGGACTGAAACATAGCCATGACACACTTATACAACAACGTGATCCCGAGGCTGTAATAATGTAAATGAGATTCAGTACTTGTGAAGTTTGTTTTTTCTTTGACCAAAGAATTAGCATTGCCATTATACGTGGCAAATCCACGAGCAGATTTAAAGATGATAGCGATGCAGAGGAGTAGTTTGATGCCTAAGTGTTCTCTTGTTGTTGCTGTACCTATATATTAAGTCTTATTAAAGCTAATTCACAGTCTAGATCTATCTAAGCATAAGTATAATAATAAAAAGTAACTAATTTAGTAATTGTTGGAACAGAAAATCCACCTTCCGACTTACATTTCGGTAAAACTACTAAGTTAAAAGCGAGTACAGTTTCTACCTAGGATAGAACGTCCAGGGTACACCCACAGAAACAGGGCATATCCTGTTGGTATGGAACGTTGTGTCAACTACATAGTTGCTTGTGTTCTGTTGGTTGGCCTATCAGAACAGAATTGTGAAATTTACGCTCGCTTTTCTCGAGTTAAAGCCACTGCTTCCGTACGTGTTTCGAGAAATATCTTAACCGTATACCGTAACTAAAAATGTGGCTTTTCTGCTATCTAACTAGCCCCAAGGTGGAAGTGTTCATGCCCACTTTCCTTAAATACTAAAACCAGCTACACTTCCGCTTATTAAATATTAAAATTGACTTGTAAGCACCAACAGCCTGGTGATTAAAAATTTATTTTTTTAACCAGAAGTTTTTAAAAAGGCTCTTTATAAACCCGAAAGCCCTCGATAAATGAACCTATCTTTGCCAAATAGGCCACATAAGCTACGGTTCCCTCCCTACTCCTAATAAAATGTCCCGGTCTTCATTTCCGTATTTATGGCAGCCCTAGCTTAAAAAAGTAAATCTGTTCCACCTTCGGTCTCGTCTTGGCTCGGCGTCGTGAAATGAGACCCAAACTAACCTCGTTTTTACTCTGAAAACTTCACAACGGGTTCGATTTTAAGATTCTCTTCTCTTTCCCACTGAGTTTCTTTAAAACTTTGTTTACAAAGGTAGTTTTTCTGTTTATTTTACTGTAAATAAGAGCTAGCGGATCGTAAAGATGTCGCGACTCTACTCGCGTATTTAAACAAGACTTTTATTTGATCTGCAGTAATTACTTACTTTAGGGATATGCAATTTCGACAATGTACATGCAGTGCAGTGCAGTGAGCAACCTTGGACAGGTTAAAATTTATGACTAGTTACTTTACAAGCAAATAACTAGTCCGCCATCTTCGGTATTCCGACATATTGGATTTAGAATGACGTCACTTAGCACATACATATATGCAAAGGAAACCGAGAAGTGGGTCACATTTAACTTCAAAATTTTTTAACATAGTTACAGTACAAGTGAAGCTGATAAAAGTGTACTATAAACCTGAGCCTCTAGGAGCCAGCTGGCAGACGCCGACTTTTCAAAGTTCAAAATGGTTACCCTATGTATACCCACCCCACCCTTCTCCACCCACCCTTCTTGTGCATGTTTGCCTCATCAGCAGTCACAACACGGTGCGTATTTACCTACAATGGAAATTACTCTCACTATTTTTCCTTAAATTTAATTAGACAAAATATTTTCCTCTTGCATTTCACTCTGCTATTTCAAAGTATGGCTAAAGAGTGTTTCATTCTAGCTAATAAAGTAATTATACCTATATGTCGGTTATACGCGGGTGTTGCAATTTGACATGCTGAATTGCAGAGAAGCAAAACTGTGATGTTAGAATATCTACTTACTTAATCGAGTTCTCTCAATTTACGCTCTGGCTCGGTATAAAGTTTATTTATATTGACAAATTTGTCAGCCAAAATGAAAGGTTAGAACTGAACTAGAAACCCTCTTGAGAAATAGACGAACAGTTTCTTCACAAAGCAATGTCTGTATGAACATAGTATAAACAAAGATTATTGTTCTATACAGCCTCTCACATTGTTTTGTATTAGTTAGAAAGCCACCCCAAATGCAGTTTCTTTTTTTAAACTTACCAAAGTCATCAAAACATTACTTTTCCAATTAAAATTATTAGGTACCCAAGGTTGGTAAACTCTGCATCATAGGCTTTTTAAATCTTTATCGTATTTTACCATTTCAGTTTCTTACAAAATACCATATCATGAAACTACAGATTTGCATTTTTATAAACATTTTATACTGCTTCTTATGTAATACTAATGAAATAGTGTTAAACGATTTGGGAATTGACGTCGCAGCTATTATAAAGGAATTGTCAATAATCATAGATCTTTTAAGTGGTCCGAAACTACCTTATAATGAAGATGCTGATCTTAATATAACCCAGTTGATACATAAATATGAACACCCTGTGCAAGAATATCATACAGAGACAAACGATGGTTATATTCTTACCATGTTCAGGATCGAGAGCCGCGGCCCTCCAGTTCTGCTGATGCATGGATTACTAATGAGTGCTGATGATTGGGTGACCGCAGGACCAGACGCCAGCTTGGCATATCTGCTAGCATCGGCAGGTTACGATGTCTGGATGGGCAACGCTCGAGGAAATAAGCACTCTAGGCAACACGTGAGCATGACACCGAATACTCAAGAATTCTGGAATTTCAGTTGGGATGAAATTGGCCGCTATGACTTGCCAGCTATGATCGACTATGTGCTTAAAACAACTCGAAAAGAAAAATTGTCGTACATTGGACATTCACAAGGTACAACAGCTTTTTTTGTCATGTGTTCGGAGAAACCGGAATATAATCAGAAAATTACAAAAATGATCGCACTAGCGCCTGTAGCTTGGGCGTCGCATATGAAGAGCCCATTAGTCAGGATGGTCGCTCCGTTCAATTATTACGAAATAGCACTTGTTAAAATGTTTAAAATGTATGAAATCTTACCAAAACCTATTAAACAAGAATATTCTAAAGAACCTCTATGTGAAATAGCTAACGGTATAGTATGCACCACAATTTTATTCTTTTTTTCTGGATTCGACTTTGAACAATTCAATAAAGAGAAATTACCCGTGATATTTGGGCACATGCCCTCTGGAGCTTCCATCAACCAAATTGTACACTATTTACAAAATGCAATGTCACATTCATTTAAAAGATACGATTACGGAGAAAAAAAGAATCGAGAAGTCTATGGATCCCGTTACCCTCCGAAATACGCAGTGGAGAAAATAACGGCTCCAGTTGCTTTATTCTATAGTGACAACGATTGGCTCTCCGATGTAGAAGACGTTAACATTTTAAATAGAAAATTACCGAACGTTATAGATTATTATCATGTGCCTTTCAAGAAGTTCAATCATATAGACTATTTATGGGCTAAGGATTCTAAACAACTTGTGTATGGTAGAATTCTAGAATTACTCAGATTCGAAAATAAAAAGGTAAAAGCAGTCTAAAGAAATACAATGCGACTAATTATTGTTTTCTTCAACTGTTTTCTTACAATACAAAGTTGTATATTTCGTAAAATAAAAGAATAATTGCATTTCTACTCAACACCTACCTACCATACCCCAGAAAATTACGTTAACAATTGGTTTTATTTTCCATCCCATAGAATGGCAGTTCTGGACCAATTTCACTATGTTGGTGAAAGGGTATCCTCAGCCTCATTAATTCTTATTTTATGACCAAACCCTTCGAGAACTACAAGCATTAACAACGACGCAATTCGATTGGTATTCTGCCCACACAAGAATGAGAGAGGTTGCTACAATACAATGGCATAAATGAAATTTCCAGAACTATTGGACATTACACTACTCGAACATAATCCTACTTCAATACGTAAACGGATCGTTTCTAGAAAAACTCCTCTAGAAAAGACGTAGTTAACCTAAAAAAGTCTGTCGACTTTTAAATCAACCCTGCTGAGATCAATGAAAACTACAATAGGTAACTAGCTTCAATTCTATCCAACAACACCCAACGTCAGACAACAAAACTCATTATCCACTTGAGCAGCAAACGGTTAACGAGCTTAGCTCCCTTGGTAGTAGTTTTCTGACACGTTTTCGATATTTCACGATTTCACGAGTCAGGATAGGATGTCAGTCACGTCTCTGTCACGCTCAGCGGAACAATAAGTACCAATTTAACGACTTCCCATTTACCAATATGTTCGAGCTCATTTTTAACACTGCTCTTTGGTAGGAGGTACCTACTCGTAGGTACTGATCATTCGAAAAATTGCAGGTATGATAAAAGTTAGGTATAGGGCTCGTAGTGGCACAGAATAGATAACTTAGGCATTCCCAATTTTGAAGCATACCTTGTTTAGGGTTGCGTATCTCAAAAGGAAAAAGTGGGACCTTTATTGTCCGTCAGTGCATCACTTTGGTGTCCGTCTGTCTGTCTGCCTGTCAAGATCGTTTATCTCGGGTACGCGTAGAGATATCGAATTGAAATAAAAACCAT
Source organism: Ochropleura plecta (assembly GCA_905475445.1). Lineage (NCBI taxonomy): Eukaryota > Metazoa > Arthropoda > Insecta > Lepidoptera > Noctuidae > Ochropleura > Ochropleura plecta. Next base: position 14,025,201 of record FR997734.1, read on the forward strand.
ATACTCAAGTTTGTGGACCCTTGGCCCTGTGAAAACATATTGCCCTCTAAGCCTACGCAGTAAAAAGATACCAATGGCCATTTACCTATGTGGCAAGTTTTATACGGAACCCTCTGTGCGCCAATCCGACTCCCACTTAGCCGGGTTTTTTGTAAGGTATAATGTAAGGTACTTATAAGGTTTTGCAAACCTAAAAAACAATAGTTCGACTTAGTCTTATTTATGCAATTCAATATTTTTTTATCATCATTCCTCACACAATCCATCCATCTTTTCTTTGGTCTTCCTTTTCCTTTCCATCCATCACCACTATATTCACCACTCTTTTTTATATAAAACGTTGCCCCACACTAGGATTTTCTCCTGTATCGTGGGTGCGTTTACAAACATTTAAACTCACATATACAAACAGCCACACCCGGAACGACTATCTGTAGGCCATTCAAATATTTGTTCCGTGTGGGAATCGAACCCGCGACACGCAGCGCAGCAGTCAACCGCTCACCTACTGCGCTAACCGTGTCGTCAAACTCTTTTTAGTCACATGTGCAGCATTCCTCGTCATTACATATCGCATAGGTACCAAGACAGACAACTCCCTTTCATGTTTTTGTAACAAGAACAGCAACTTTCAAAATTCCTTTTATATGCTCATTTCTTAAGGTAATTAGTAGCTACATTCAAATTAGTTATCTAACCTCACCTTTGTCAACGAACCCAACTCAATCACGACACGTCATATTATGTACTTTATGTTTTAACGAGACGGATTCAACTTTCCACGTGGCCACGAGCCACACGTTCGAGCGACAGGCGTCTTGCGTCTTGTCACAGTGCAGTCTGCGGAGAAAAAAAATAGGTAAAAGTAGTTGTTTACTGACATGCCGAGCGACGGTAAGCACGCGAAGGAAACAAGAGAAGCGTGGACGCGCTGCTTGGAGCACGTACGTAACATTGCCTGAGGCCGTGATCCGGTCCTTATAACCGACTTCCAAGCAGCCTGTCTACAGTTTACGGTAATTAATTACCGTCACCCGTCAAGTTATGGAAATTAATTTTCGTTAACCATAATGCCACGTCTGTGTGTGACAGCCTGAGCATCCGTGTTGCAACAGTGCCAATGTTCATATTGGCAAACTGTCGCGCTGTCTGCCTAGTGGGCTGACAATTCCGTCCGCTGTCTATGTTTGGTAAACTTTTACAACGAAGTGTAAACTAACTGCACGTTGTCGACCAGTACAATAGAGGGGTAATAAAACAACAATTTTGCATGAGTGGGTACCTTAATGATTAAAGAAAATATAATGTATGGATACCTTTAAATGCAGCGAACTTTAAACAACACGTTCTTTAAAAAGTGACTTTCGAGAAAATGGTTTAGCCCAGACGGAAAGACCGTAAAAACAAGGTCGATTAAGTACCTACATAATAAGCTTGCACAAACAAGTAGTCACAGATATCTTTGTCCTAACTTGCAGCAATCATCGTCCAGTTTCTTTCTTTGTTCTCCACCCATGGACCAATCAACTAATATCGACAATAGCCTAGTCAGAGCGGAGCGAAAAAAAGAAAGATAAAAATAATACTAAAATCAAATCCTAAGTACGAAAAACAGGAAATACTCTCACTTTAAGAACTATAATATATCTTTGGAATTAACTAACCAATTCCAAGAACTTAAAGAATCGAACCTTACCTAATGTCAATCAGCTCAACGAATTTTCATCAAGGCCATAACTTGAATAAACACAAAAATACTTTGAAATTCGATTCTCATTAGCCTACTAGGCGACTTTCAGCCCGTTGAACTGAAATCAAAATATTTTCATTTCACTTATAGAAGTGAGAGAGATAGAGAAAAGGCGCACGGTTCTGGTTAGTCGTTTTCTATGGATAAGAATCGGAAAGAAACTCCATGGTAACTATTTTAGAATCATTTGGTTTTACAAAGCGTTGTTATATATTATACTTAAGTATGAGCGGACAGGCAGCGTAGGTCCAACAATAACTCAATGCTTACTTTACAAAACGTAAAATAAGAAGTTAACAAAAGTTAACATTGTTAACAAGCGTCTAGAAGGTCCACTCTTTCACAAAGAATTAGTAAAAAAAAACTGTACAAGAAATAGAAAATATAATTATGCCAAAAAAGAACTAAGGAAAGGCCCGAGAATAGAACCTTGGGCGCCCATCTTGACAAGAGAGTAGAGACCCACACACAGGACGTCGCCCTTTTAACATTTACTTTTTGCTACCTGTTTGATAAATATGAAAAAAACAAGACAGCTGCTTGTCCACGAATTCCATAGTGGTGTAATTTAAAGTGCAGTGTGTTGTGGTCGACGCAATCGAACGCTTCTAAGTGATTACAGAAAACGCCAATGGTATCCTGGGAAATCTCCCAGGAATCCAAAATGTGACTGGTTAGTTTTACTCCCGCGTCCGTTGTCGACCTGCTTTTCATGAAACCAAACTGTTGACTATGCAGGATCCCGTTTAAGTTGAAGTGGAACAACATCTGGTACGAATTTTTCATAGGTTTTACTCAATAGATATAGATCCATAGTAATTAGAGAGATCTTACAACCCGATTTGAAAATTGCTACTATTATATTTCATTAAGTCAGGAAACTTGCCGCTTGTCAAACATTGATTGAATATGCCTGTTAGGACAGGAACAATTAAGTCAATAATATCTGCAAGAACCTTGTCGGATATCCCCCGTAAGACTTCAGTATTTTTTTATGATAAGACTTTTTAAATGCATTTAAATTGTAGCAATAGGTACATGGTTTAAAATTAAAGTTAGGTATTTCCATATTAAAGTTTTCTTTAAGAAGAGTTTCAACTTATTAGAAAAAGAGGGGAGAGATTTCGTAACCTCTAATGGAACATTGGTAAAGAAATTTTCTAGCGTCTCAGCGACTTCTGGCTTATCAAAAATAGTTTGTTTTATTATCTATTTTCAAAGACCATTCATTCTGATCTCGTTATATCTATTTATAACCTACTACACAGTTTTTATTTTATTATTTGCGACTTTACTTGATCGCAAACTACATATTTTGAATATTTTTGAATAGTTATGAATGGACATGTCCAAGGTAAAATCGGTCATCCCGGACGTTTTCGTCTCAGCTGTTATGGTTGGAAACGAGCATCTGGAGATGGTTGATATCTTTGGACAAGGAGCATTCTAACAATAATTGTTAAAGACTAATTAATAAAATAATAATAATTTATTAGTCTCTGTGTGCTTCGTACGCACATTTAAGTTTTGGCAATGCATTTCAGTCTTGACTGTGGACCATAATAATGTGTATGACCATAGTAATGTTGTACTATTACTAATGACTGAATACTGATTGACAGTATTATTTAAAATAATGATTTCTAAATACAGATTTCCTTAATGAAATCTTATGTAAGCAATAGTCGTTAATAAATATTTACATAATTAAACCAAACATAACTGGCACACATACACTTTGTTTTTCAATTTCCATGAAGGTAGTTTAGTATACGCAGATGCCCGAGCTAGTTCACACGGTAAAACTGTGAATGTTTCAATCTGTCAGTGTCAGTCGCAACGAAACGTCAAGTTACGTGTGTGTAGAGTTCATAATGGGTTATCAATAGTGATAAAACTGAACTCATGTTTGCGCAAATAAAAACATATTATTTAGTGTAATCGGAGGAATAGTTCAGTTTTTTAATACATTATTATGTCTAAGATACTAGGAAAAACGTGTTTTTATTCATTACCAAAAAGTTTAAGCAGATTTTCATCATACTGTTTTGTGAATCCAGTGCAAGCGGTTTACGGAAAAATCCACCTTGAGGTACTTAAATTGTTATCAATTTGTTTTGTTTTGTACCTGCCAGCAACTATTCATATACTCGTTCCATGCTTTATATCTGTTGTTAGGTTAACTTAGCCTGTTAACGAAGGTTGTGCTCAGTTAATTTTTATACATTTACTGTTTTATTATAACATTCCGTAAGTATCAACCATACGTATATTAAAACACTATGGAATAGTTTTGTTAAATTAATTTGTCCCATTCATAATAATTGAAGGAACAGAAAACCGCACGCTTTTAGTTCCTACTTGAGACTTGAGTGCAATCTCATGGACATAAATACAACCAACTCTTGTTTTTGATTGCATTATCTAGTTATCAGTTTGAGGTCAGTGCTTCCCCTTTATATAACAATATAGCATTTAGTAAAGCACAGTGTGTGTTCTTGTTTTGTAAGGATACAGTGTCTATCAAAACTTACATAGCAGCCAATATTTTAATAGCATTCTAATAAAAAATTTAAATTAACTAAACATTATACTTAGTATGATTTTATTGTTTTAATAAATAATCAGTTTTATCCAAAGGCTGCGATAATATTTCAGACTTCCTATTTAAATAGACAAATACATACCAGTCCAACCATGAGTAACACAATTTTGAATGGAAACCTGTGGGACACGGACCCTGAGCTGTATGCCATGATCAAGAATGAAAAGGAGCGCCAGAGAGCTGGACTTGAGATGATTGCTTCTGAGAACTTTACTTCTCTACCAGTATTGCAGTGCCTGAGCACATGTTTGCACAATAAATATTCTGAAGGCATGCCCAACCAAAGGTAAACATGACTTTTATATGCAACTTCTTAATTTAAAATAGTTTTTTTTTAAGTTTATATTTTGCTTAAGGAAATATGATTTTATTCCAGGTATTACGGAGGCAATGAATTTATTGATGAAATTGAACTCCTGGCACAAAAGAGGTCGCTTGAGGCCTACAGGGTGAATGCAGAGGAATGGGGTGTTAATGTACAGCCCTACTCAGGTACATAATGCTTTATTATAAAGCCAAATGCAAAATAAAAAAAAAACTAATGTTACCTGAAAATTGATATCTTTAATAGGTTTTGTTTTTTATTAAGAGTTATTGTAAACTTGCTGTGCCCAGCAGCTTCACTCAGCTTCTTAGTGTTGTAGCGTTATACTAATGGTGTAAAACTTTGCATTATTATTTATTTCTAATGAAACTGGTTTAGGACACATCTGTTGAATGGTTTCAAAGTCTGTAACGGACTAAGGTGTATAAACATTTTGTGTTAGATATAGTTGTGTGTGTCATAGTTGACCAAAAGCTGGTGGAGACATTTTGATTTTCAAGGTGGCCTAGTTTAATACAGAATTATTTCTCCATAGTCTAAAGCCAACTTATACTGGTTTTATTCCCACTGAGGCGCAGTATACCAAAGAACTAGAATAACTATTACTTTACTTATAACTTCACTATTTTAAATATCCAGAAACATAAGACACAAAAGATAAACAATATATAAACAAAAAGGTTTCATTTATTTTAATTATTACTGATAATCTTGAACTGTAGTGAACAACAAGTTGTCTTATCTAATGGTGTGTTGAAAGAGCATACTTATTGAATATTTTATATTATTGTCTTTAATAAATTAGTTTTATATATATATATTTTTAAGTACTTAAGTATATAATTTTTGTAAAATACGAGAACATTGTAATAGGGTTATCACAATGTTGTCGAATGCCTTATGCCATTAAGTCCACAACTATGTACCACTTGTACATGAAGTTTAAATAAAAAACAATTAGGTGCTTGAGGTTCTGTTTAATTGTATAATTTTGCCTTAAAAATACTCCCATTTCCAGAGAAGTGAGGTTCAAAAGAATTTGCGAGACTCTTACCAACTAAAATCATTCGGTAGACATCTCCACTACTTTTTATTCTCCACAACGTGCACTGTCTTCCTTCTATATGTGGCAGTACCTTACCATTAAAATACCCTTCTCTTTAGTTCTTTTATGTCCTTCATTCATTCCACCACTTTACATATACTTGTACTAAGATATTTACATAAACAATTGCTATATTTCCAGGTTCACCTGCTAACTTCGCGGTATACACGGGTGTGGTGGAACCTCATGGCAGAATCATGGGATTGGACCTGCCTGATGGTGGTCATCTCACCCACGGCTTCTTCACTGCCACCAAGAAGATATCTGCTACATCCATCTTCTTTGAAAGCATGCCGTACAAGGTAAAATAATTATTAACTTGCTCTTTGAAAAATTTCCAATTTGAAACTGATTTGTTTTCATAATGTACTGTAATGTAAAGTATTTATCGGTAGTAGGTAATCAACGGTCACGCAATATTAAAGAAACTATAAAAATGGTTAATTAGCAGTTTGCGCTTGGTTGATTAAGAATCAACCAAGATAGTTTAATAACCATACGGAGTGGATATCGCAATAATAATGATATCGTAATAAGAGCAATGCACAGTTGCTAGTTGCTACCCTGACTGTGCCATATTAACTCTCTCTTATCTCTTAGTTAAAATATTTACTCCTATTAGCACATATTTTATGAAAATGTTTCACCCATAGATATCTGAAAGGGTGCCCGCTAGTTGAAAATGTATTGGAACGTTGTTTGCAGTTCCCTCATCTCGTTTCAGTAAAAGCTATAAATACGCAGTCGCACGAACTCCCACATTTTATAAATCTTTTTTTTTATTATTTCTTTGGTTTCGCCACTGTGAAGGCAGAGTAAAATTATTATTGGTACCTACTCGACTACTCAATTACTTTCAACCAATCGACAAGCCGCGTTAAATTGCGCAACACCCGACAAGCCAACGACAGCACTTTCAGTTTCTAAGAAGTAATTGCCTCATTCTATTATTGAACTATTTGCGCTGATAAGAAATATAATAAGCAACAGGCGACGGTCACACCCGCAATCTTGACGTAATCTGAACAAACATTTTCTCTCCTTCATGACGTAGTTACTTTGACCCCACTATGCTTTGACCCATGAACTTAGAGATCAGTTCAATTGATGTTTGCGTTCTGTTGATAAAAATATCGTAATGATATGACCCTGGAATGCGAGAACACAAATAAATGCATGTTGAAAATGTGATAGCATAGGAGCAAAAGATTTTGCTAGAAAGTTTTATTACAGAAAGGCAAGCACAAAAACTTAACAAGTTAAATTTAATAAGGATGAAAAACAACCGAAAAAAAAACAGCTCAAAATTCAAGCTTAAAATTCATTTAGCCTTAAAACGTAGAACACGTGTTATTTATAAAGAGTTCACAGTATTCTTGTACACATAGTAACACATAAAGTTATACTAAACCAGTTTATAAAGGTCTCCCTTCGTACCGCAAATCTGTACAAAGCGAAGTAATTTTATACTGAAAATGTTAACTTGGTGTCGCCGTGTGTACTCAAAACTATGCCTCTTTAACTGTGGCAACATATAATACAAATAATGTTCAAGGGCCTGACACACTTTTACTTTTCACTTAGCTATGTCTATTAATTAATATACAACACAAAGCTTTTTTTTTTCGGGTGGGAAATCATCAAATGACTTCCCCCACTCTGGGCGGATCGGGGGGGCATGTCAGACTTTTACTGACTAAAACCCACCCATGTTCCTTCTATTGCCCTTTACGTTCCGGGGCCGCGGTATCTCTTTCGAACAACCCGCAACACAACACAAGTCTAACGCCGCGATATCAAATCAAACGTTCAATCAATCATCTGTGTTCTCAGGTGGACCCTAAGACCGGCCTGATCGACTACGACAAGTTAGCCGAGACCGCTAAGATCTTCAAGCCTCGTTTGATCATCGCTGGTATCAGCTGCTACTCCCGTTGTTTGGACTACAAAAGATTCCGCCAGATTGCTGATGAGAATGGGGCCTATTTGATGGCGGATATGGCCCATGTATCTGGACTTGTTGCTGCAGGTATGACCTTCTAATGATGAGGTTTTTATTACTCCGCCATCAGGGTCTGTAAATTATCTAGACTAATTCAGCAAGTTCGCAGTTATCTAAAAAAAAGTTTCATAGAATAACGCATTATATCACGCTTAAAATACCCGAAGGGTAAGGCAGAGGAGTACCTACTAGTACACCCTTTTTTCGCCAGTTATGTTTAAGTCTCTTGTAATAGGGGGCGAGCCTATTGCCATCAACGGGGCACAAATCCAGCCTCCGTGGATGCTACTGAGAAATTCTTAATGGAAAACCCAATTTGCCCGATCCGGGAATCGAGTCCAGGACCTCATAGGCTCAGCAGTCGCGATAGCAACCACTAGACCAACGAAACAGGCTGATATATAACGTCACGTAACGTATGATAAAATAGTTTAATGGAATTACTTCTATTTTTCAAGACCTTACAAATACGCCTACGTTGATCGTAATCCTTACTTCCTTACTAATATTATAAAAGCGAAAGTGAGTTTGTTTGTTTACCTCTTCACGCCTTAATGGCTAAACCGATTTTGATGAATTTTGGTACAGAGATAGTTGGGACCCTGGAGACGGACATAGGCTATTTTTTTTTATTAAAAATATATTGAGTAATGAGGGACAAAGAGGGAAGAAAAGGGACAACTTAGCATAGCTATTACAATAAATAAGGCGCAAGGGCTAAAACTACAGGTAGCAGGTACCTGTAAATCAGGAAAGGAAACTGTTACCCCGAATTTAACGAGAACGAAGCCGCGGGCAAAAGCTAGTAATCTATAATACGTTGATAGTAAATATAATTTACGAAACCTCGAGCCCTCTCAGCAAGTCTTTTAACTCCTACTCCATAAGACTTTATAGGTTGATATAACTTGAGACAAACACTATTTCCAGGTGTCATTCCCAGCCCATTCGAATACTGTGATATTGTGACGACTACCACCCACAAAACTTTGCGTGGTCCTCGCGCCGGCGTCATCTTCTTCCGCAAGGGAGTTCGCTCCGTGAAGGCCAACGGCCAGAAGGTCTTGTACGACATTGAGAGCAAGATCAACCAGGCTGTGTTCCCTGGACTGCAGGGTGGCCCACACAATCATGCTATTGCTGCCATCGCGACGGCTATGAAACAAGCGACCACACCTGAATTTGTTGAATACCAGAAACAGGTATGTTTAAAAAAAGTTTTCAAGCTGTCTCCAGTCTATTTTGCGTTGCCAGTGTTCGGCATTACTGCGAGGGCATATTACTGTTTACTGTATTACTTTTATGAGACCATTATTACTGTAGGAGTAGTGATTGCACTACTCCTACAGTAATAATGGTCTCATAAAAACGTCGTAGTAACTCAAATGAAACCGAAGACCTATGCTCAAAGTTTTACATATCAACTGAATAAGAAATGAGATCTTATGTTTAGATAACAAGTTTTGCTCGACTCAGTCACTTTCGTGTGTTATACAAACATTGTTCGTTCTACTTCAGTAATTAAACAATACTCAAATCACCCAAGCTCATCACACTGCTTTTTTCTTTGACGTAGGTCGTGAAGAACGCCCAGCGCCTGTGCACGGGTCTGATGTCCCGAGGCTACGCTGTCGCGACCGGCGGTACCGAGGTGCACCTGATCCTGGTAGACATGCGCAGTTGTGGCCTGACCGGCGCCCCGGCCGAACGTATCCTAGAGCTCTGCAGCATTGCTTGTAACAAGAACACCGTGCCTGGAGACAAGAGCGCACTCCATCCTAGCGGCATCAGGCTTGGTAAACTACTTAACTAGCAATTTATACACTTTTGGAAACTGCAACTTTGATTTGATCTTTTGAAGACTTTCTAAGAAAAACATTTACGATAATTTAAAAAAAACTGATAATCGTCCTTCCCTTGTCCCATATTAACGTTATTGCTTCCATTGTCGCCCTGTCAGCCATCATGCTATCAGTTACTTGATAGCAAATATTCTCACAATTTCAGGTACTCCCGCGCTTACAACAAGGGGCTTGAAAGAAACCGATATTGACAGGGTAGTCGATTACATCGACAAAGCTCTGAAACTCGCCCAAGAGATCACCAAAGTGTCCGGACCCAAAGTTGCCGACTTCAACAAAACCATTGAAGAAAGTGCAGATTTCAAGGCCAAAATCAAGAGTCTCAAGGAAGAAATTGAAAACTACAGTAGAACATTCCCACTGCCTGGTTTTGAAACCTATTGATTATTTAACTATTTTTTTATGTTACGCGTTTTTGCATTTAATATATTGCTTTTTTACTTTTTGTTTCATAATCTTAAAGTGCCTTATTCGAATATTAGCATAAAATAGCATTTAAGAATATCCTACTACCTTTAAATAAATGTTGACATCAAATTACTAGTTTAGTATCATTGAGTACACCTTTAAAATTCGCTTGATGTGAAGAGAGGCGAAAATCGAAATGAATGCCGATTGGGACGCCTTTTCTCCAGAATTTGATCCTTAATAGCGATACTATCGAATAGTACAAAAATACAGGGTTTGATCTCAGGCTGCGAGTTAGGATATTTCAAAAATCCATTTATGCAGTTTTCTGCTACACCGAACTCGAGACATCTTTTAGTCATTTTCGCTATTTTTTGGTATCGGATTTGGCCATCGGCCCACTTAAAACACGGCCTTTAAAAATAAACGCTTATTTACGCTTTACAACTGCTTTGCAAAAACACCTACGGTTGACGTTCTAAGATCGATCTCAATGAATTTTATTAAATTTAAGGTGAAAGCTCCAACCTACCCGCGAAATTCAAATTTTCTTACGTTTTTTGCAATTTTCAGGCCAGTGCTAGGTTGTATGTTCATTAAAATATTATTCGCGGCTGTAAGACGTATGTAATTATAGAATTATAATCATCAAAATCACCAATACAACCCTCCAAGTTCATAAAGGCGTAGGAACAAAAAAAAAACAGAAAAAGTCTTTCCTAAAATTTGAATTTCGCGGGTAGGTTGGAGCTTTCACCTTAATGGTTTGACATAGTCTGTTTAGGAGTGTAAATTAATATGCATGTAATTAAATCTAGCAATATTTAAAAATAAAATCTATCAATTCCATAAAAACAATGTACACAGGACGACACATCAACCTGCACAAAACGAGTTTATACTGATCTCTCAACCACAGGTCGTGCACCGTAGACTTCCAGTACGATAAGAGATCCGCATAAACTGGTATTATATAAGTTTATGTGTCGTCACGTCGCGTCGTGAGTACACGACCAAACAATAAGAAGTGTTCACCAATAAAACCAACACAACAAGAACCTTTTTATTTATTTTTTAATTAAAGAAGTTACAAATGTAAAAACACGCGTGTGACCTCATTATGCCAAAATCAGAGCTGGCATCCCATCCCATTTTTTGCAATAAGACTTTAGCTTCATCGGTGGTATTCTTTCTGCCCGGACACCAAAAAACGTTTTGCACCGACACCAAGTAAATTGGAACAAGGGTTTAAAAAGACCCGTAACCAACTTAATAAAACCATAGATTAAAAAAAAACTAAACACATTTTACACATTCGTTCATTCATTTGATTGAACATGATCGTCATTCATTCTATAATTCGTGAATATTGGGTTGTTTTTATGTCGATATTGCAATTAAACGTAATTGAGAAAGCAATTGTATAGTGAAAATATAATTATAACACCGTTTAAAGTAAAGATAGAACGGAAGAATTAATTAAACTCATTTGAAAACCTTAACAAGAGGCGACCTTGCCTACCAGAACGTATGTTATTTTGGTAGGCAGATTGAAATAAAAAGTGGATTATTTCTTGTTTTGATAAACAGATTATTGCTTGTTGTTCGAATGGCCCTAAGTATTATATGAATGTTATCTTGATGGATCACTGGAAGGGCTAAATTCAGCGGTATTATGTATAAACTTGCGTGTGGAATAGACCACCTGGAGATCAGGCGAGTTACTCCGAGCTCACCATGACTTTGTATTCGTCGTCTGGAATGGTAGCGACTCCACAACAAGGTTCTAGTCAAACCACACAAAATGGAAGTACTACATTACCTCGATCACATCATCAAAGAACAGGTAAAATAATACAACTTTTAGATATGAACATTTCTGAACTGTCACTTGTATAATATATTGCTAATCACTGGCCCATTTAGTACTAATAATTAATCTCATATTTAAGACCAGGCTACAGAATAAATAGTAGTACAGGCTAACTTAGATGGTTTCAGTACATATTTAATTTACTTTTACAACAAAAAATAAATAGTACTTAGTTATTTATATTTGTTCCATTCATATTAGTTACTAGCTGTGCCCGCAATGCGTTGCAATGCAATTTTTTACCTACCCTACCTACCCTACCTACCCTACCTACCCTACCTACCCTACCTACCCTACCTACCCTACCTACCCTACCTACCCTACCTACCCTACCTACCCTACCTACCCTACCTACCCTACCTACCCTACCTACCCTACCTACCCTATATCCGTCTCCTGGCTCTAAGCTACCTCCTCACCAATTTTCAGCTAAATCGGTTCAGCCGTTCTTGAGTTATAAGTGGAGTAACTAACACGACTTTCTTTTATATATATATAGATAACAATGACAATAGCTCACATGACTTAAACCATGTATCCTTTTGTCATGATAGGGGAGCGAAAAGTTGACTGGTAGAGAATGCCTTATGGCAATAAGTCCGCCTATGTACGACTATTGTACATGAAGTTTAAATAAATAAATAAAAGTGTAATACATTCCTAACATCCTCTACACCAAAATGCACTAATGAATTATTAATTCAAACCAAATCTTATAGGTTTATCTATGAAAAACATTGAAAAATCATATGAAAAAAGTGTGGAATGGAATACCAAAAAAATGCAGAGTGGGCTCAAGCTGCAAATACGACGAATTTGAATTTGACGGGCCTGTTGGTCTAGTGGTTAGTGGCTCTGACTGCTGAGCTGGAGGTCGTGGGTTCGATTCCCACCCAGGACAAAATTTGTGTGATGAGCATGATTGTTTGTTCTGTGTCTGCGTGTGATTTATCTATAATATGTATGTATTTATAAATTATATAAGTATGTATATCAGTTGTCTGGTTACCATAACACAAGCTCTGCTTAGCTTGGGATCAGATAGCCGTGTGAGAGTTGTCCCAAGATATTTATTTATTTAATAGACATTGTTTATTAATAAAACCATATGTTAACCAGCCTTGCTATGATAATGTACTAACTATTCTTATCATATTCATGTAAATTGATAGTGGCATGTATTTTTAAAAAAACAAACTTATGTGTACATATATTTATTACAAAATTTCACATTTCATACATAAAAACTTTTAAATTAATGAATATCTTAATTACATTTCAGGTCGACCCCCAGCAGCACCTAAATCCTATGACTACTTATTAAAAGTTTTGCTAGTTGGTGACTCAGATGTTGGTAAACAAGAGATACTTCAAGACTTGGAGGATGGTTCTGCTGACTCACCATTTTGCAGTGGCAGTGGTAGGTTGATATTATCTACTCAATATTTATAAGCATAGGCACTATTGTTTTGATGCTAATCTAGTATTGAAGTCACATGGTCTCATGTTTTTTAAACCGTCTTGTAATATTTTGTTCTGTCTCCTGCTTAAACATATAGAGGGAAATGAAAATTATGTTTTTTCCTATTCCACTGCTTTGCTGATTAATTTAATTATGGCATTCATCGCAGTTAATTGTATTTCCTGGACTTTGTCAAGCTTCATTGTACTGCATTTTCCCGGTGGCTGCCACTGTAGATTCTGGCTTTGGGAACACTGACAGGTTTGTCCCAAAGAAAAAAAAAAATCACATTCAAAAAGTGAAAATAAGCCTAATTTGGAATGCCTTACCATTTCATGACAATCAAGCCTGTTGTTCAATTATGTATCAAACTTGCAGATTCCTGCCGTAAAACATTAGCTCTAGCTAGAACTAATAATGATGTTGCCAAAGTAACCATCAGCTATAATGAATGTGTCATCAAAATCTTCCCAATTATCATTGGGATTTATTTTCAAAACAATAACTGCATGCTGAGAGGATAATATAATTATTTTCCTTTTTAGTAATGATGATTAAATACCTCCTTATTTGTAAACACCTAAAAGTTTATATGTTTATAAATTTGATGTGTATGTTGTTGTATAATAGGTTGTGTGCAAGCTATGCTAATCTGGGGCATATTTGATAATTTGTTATACCTATATATTAATCTCTTGGTAGCTTTTATTGGCTACTGCTATAAACTGTGTAATTTTTAAGGCATTAAGCTCAAACAACACAATAATTTGTCATTTCATAATGCTTTTTTAGAAACTCTACTACAAATTAATGGAAAATATCCATAATTCTAATTTGGACATGTGAGGTTATCCAAGTATTTAACATGCCTTGATATTATTATTTAAAACAATTATAACTTAATAAGTAACAAACTATTTTAATTGCCGCATGCTTATCTAATGAGTAACCTTTTGATTGTAATTGACGTAGCAATCATTTATAAATACATTGAGGATACAATTTTTTATGTGTGAAATATACCTAAAAACAAAGTAGTCTACAAAATGTAACATTTTAGTAATTTACTTTCCATGAAATTGCTTTCCTGATCTATCCTGCCATGGAAAAAAAGCTGTTTGTGCTATGATTTTATAAACATCATACCACCAATGAAAAATAAAAATAATTGGGAATTTTTGGAAATATATAATTTATAAAATATAATTTATATTTTTGGAATTTTATAGAAATTAACTTTCTGTGGACATAGTTTACTGTAGATATGGTAACATAACAAATGATGTATCTTCAAACATCAAAAAGTAGGTATGTTGTTTATTAATTTAGTCACAAATAAATAAACAATATATTAATACATTATTATGATGTATCAGGATAATATTACTATGCAATGGGAAGTTGAAACAGGATATCAAAAACTTTTTCAAACATTGTTTATGCATCTAGGAATGAAAACAAGCCATTGTAAGAATCACCATTATATCTTCTCATACTATTATTAACATAACAATATACTAGCATAACATTCAACTGAGGAAGGCAGTTTAGATATTTATAACACTAGGTAAAACACATTAAAACAACAATTTATGGAAGATGGCATTCTCCAACGCAGTATCCCATAAATTATTTCTGGTAATATGCAACATGTTTTTTCTTTCATAGACTGTTATTTTTTGTGCTACCATATAAGTTTTTCCCCATAATACCCAGTTTATGCCTCATTCCCTTGCATCAAATGCCCAAAAGAGAATTATCAACACAATAGTTTTTCCAGCTTACAAGACGACAACAATCCTACTGGATGGCAAGAGAGTGAAGCTTCAACTATGGGACACTTCAGGACAAGGCCGCTTCTGCACTATCATACGATCGTACTCCCGCGGGGCGCAAGGCATACTCCTCGTTTATGACATCACCAACAAATGGTCTTTTGACAGCATTGACAGGTGGCTTGAGGAAGTTGAAAAGGTGTGTGTCTTCAATCTGTTCTTTAGTTGAATATAATTACAATTTGAATAGCAGCAGCTCACATTATTAAAAAGCCAACTTGTTTCAAAATAATCATATTTCGATAATAATAAAAAAAAAACTCCTAGACCAAAAAGGATTCAATCTTGAGGTTGAACTTTACTCAGCAGATACAGCATACTAAAAAGATTGTCTTGTTTTCTAGCATGCGCCAGGTGTACCTAAAGTACTAGTGGGCAATCGTCTACACCTCGCGTTTAAACGGCAAGTGCAAGAGCGAGATGCAGAAGTGTATGCCGCTAAAAACCACATGGCGTTCTTCGAAGTGAGCCCCCTGTGTGACTTCAACATCAGAGAGAGCTTCTGCGAACTGTCGCGAATGGCGCTGCATCGAAACGGCATGGAGAGACTTTGGAGGAGCAATAAAGGTAAAACGTCGTTTAATTTGTTTCTTAAAATATATCCACTGCAGAATATGAGCTTCTAGTTTTTAAGATTGGTAGTGACTTTTGTGTCATCAACATTAGGTTTAAATTCCAACGACTCGCTACTTTCAACTGTAACGATTATACAATACATAATAAGTATCTATAATGTCTATGTCTAGCATATATGGTCGCGGTTGTAGTACCTATGTTATGTTGTATTCAAAAACGAATATCTCTTGTCCATAGTACTAAGCCTCCAAGAGCTGTGTTGTCGTGCAATAGTGGCGCGTACCTCCGTGTACGGGCTGGAGAGGCTGCCGCTGCCGACGGCGCTGAAGTCCCACCTCAAGTCGTACGCCATCTCCGCCGCGCCCAGCCGGCACCGCGCGCGCGCACACAAGCACTCCCACCACACGCGACTCAACTGCACCGGACGCAACTCCTGCAACATCGCTTGAGACCGAAATACAACCAGCGAAAGTAACACTCGTTTGACTATTTAAATGTGGCTGACCTGACCCTTCATCACTATTGGCAACCCTCTTAAAACAACTTTTGTAAACCACAAAATCTACGCGTAGATCCAACCCTGCAATAACAATTTAGTATAGTTAGCATAACATTATAGTCCCTAATCTTATATCTTTGATAAAATGTAAAGATTGTATAATCCTCTAATTACTATTATTTCTCGATATTTCAAAGTCACATCCTGCCAATTTTTCGATGAAAATTTCGTGTTATAAGATGTTAGGAATCTGCGCCACATTTATGATAAACAGTTTCTGACTGCCAATGGTAATAGTTAAGAATATTATAGAGACGATTTAGAACATAGTTGTCCTAATAATTGTCGCGAAGTTTGAGTACATTTAATTGAAACTTCGAACAATATATTGTCCAAACACTGAGTAATCCTAACACAAAATACAGGCTGTAACTGACAACGGATTTGTGACTAGTTTATAGAGACTAGGCTAAGATATTGTTACTTAACAGAATATAATGTGAATATTGTGTTATTTAATTGTAATATGTGAATATTTTGACGTGGCATCTAGCCCTATGTTTGTCCATTGTGTAATACCTACATTAACTTTGTATCAGCTAACATTATTAGTGCCTAGTAATATAATAGGACTATTGTATACTATGGTGATATAATTAAATAAGAAATAATACAACATGAGTGCCATCAACAAACATACAGCACATCATAAATCACAAATACCTTGAATGTTTCAACACTAACCTACTTAAACTGCCACAGGATATCTTCCGTGATTAGTACTTGTTATACGCTCCCGAGATATTTCGACGCTATTGGAAGCGCCATGATCGCGGGCTGACGACAATCACGGAATATACCGCGTCAGTGACAATTTAAATAGTGCTATAATCTGAAAGCTAAAGCATTGCCTAACTTACTTGTCTTCTGTGGTCACCTGCTATTTAAAGACATAATAATATATCCATTTCAAGTGACATCGGTATAGTTTCTTATAGTATGTTACGTAAGTACAGTTTTTTATTTCTACTATGAAATAAGTAACAGTCTTGGATAATATAACATTCGAATTGTACAAGTATCATATTGTCCATTATTTATAAGGTATTATACTTCATAAGGTCTCATAATGTGTAAATATTTTGACTATGACGAGAGTTCACTACATACCAAATGTTCATTCTAAATCGTAATGTCGTAAAAAATTGGCTATTTTCAGATATACATATTATATTATTGTAACTTATTGTTTAGGATGTTAGTCAATGTAACTGCTAATTTCAATTTTATGATACCAATATTTTCAATATTAGATGGTTGTGTATGTTTTAGCTTGTAAAATACATAGTTTACTTTGCATTTAATATTTCTGTTCCAGTCACCCCTACAACATGCTAACAACGAAAACAGTGTGTCAATCAATACTTGTTTAGTCCAGTCCGTCCTTAGAAATAATTCAAACCTAATGGAAAATTCAATGTCTGTTAATATGTTGCTTGATTTACTAGAATTCATTCAATCTTTGTGGGTTGAATGAAAGTTTCTGACTACTGTACTGCATGCTGTATCATGTATTACTATGTTAAATCTTGTTTATTTGTTGTAAGTTTTCTTCTAAAAAGCATGTTTTATAAAAATCAAAATCGAAGCTGTACATAAAGTATCAAATAAAACCTGAATTATCAAAAACACTAAATTACTTAAATTAAATGTTACAAATGAAGTGACGTGATTATACTTTTGTAAATACATAATTATTTGTTTCTATAACGAGTTTATGATTTGTCTACTTGTGATAGCTATAGTGGATAATATAACAATCCAAATAAACTAATACCGACTAAAAGTTTGGTTTAGGTTGATTACAGTCATAATTTTATTATTGCTATTATTCATTACGTAAGTCTTGAAATAAAACTAATTTATAAAAATAACGTCGTCTTCTTCACAATCCCATCTCCCTTTGTTTTTATTACTTACGACAAATACATGCGCATTACGCACAAGACAAAAAATAAAATCAATAGAAAACAACATGCGCGCCGCAGTCGCTATGTAGTTTCTGACTTGGGCTATGTCCAAACAATGTTTGTAATTCTTACTGGCAATGGTTTAGTGGTACAATAACACAAATGTTTGATAGAACTAAGCAATGTAATCTTTCACACAAGATGATGATTCGTCTAAACAATTTTTTGTACGTTTTCAATTTACGACAAGGCACAATTCTTATTGCCGTCCATCAAATCGTGAGTATGACAAATGTTTCATTGCTTTATAGTATGGCAGCGGATTGTATTCATGGAAATGTGGATGTAATGTTTTGTTTTTCGCAGGCACTATCATCTTTCATATTAATAATATTACTAGTCGGTATATCACATGTCGGGCAAATGCTATCAATGTTGCACAACGACATGGAAGATGATGCCGACAGACGCGGGCTATACGAAGTGGCCTATGGAGATCACCTCAGCTATCACAACGGAGAAGTGATAAGCACTAACAATCAACGTAGATTTGCGAAAGCACGACATCTGGCATCAGGTTAATTAATTATTACTTAACCTTTTCTTTGTTTATAATCTAGATCTTCCCTATCCTCCATTAATTATGTATACAGGGTGATTGATAGAAATGGGTCTGTTAGAGATGAGATCATCTCGTTCATTAGAAAGTACTCGTCGACTTTTAAACCCAGAGAAAGCATGATTACTTACCTAAGTTTTATTTTCCAAATGTTAAAATACCTCTATTTATGAAATTTCCAGTGACAGTAATATTTCTGTACACAAGCACCATGCTGACTTCGATTTATTTGATGTGCTGCATCTCGCTGCTACACGGTGCGGTGAAGTACAAGCGCGAGTATGTGCTACCTTGGATCCTGGCCGCATGCATCGGAGTAGTGCTGCTCATTGTGGCAATTGTGGTCGGCGATGGCTATCCATGTGTTGTTAACCTTTTTGGAGGACATAATCTTTATCGTAAGTATGATCTTTTGAATTTCATAAGATAAATAGGAAAGGGGTCTCACTGGAAAACTGATACGTCTTTGTTTAAAAGATTAGATAGCACTTTCATTCAGGATATGATCTTAGTTCGATGCGTTATGTAAATAAACAAGTAGGTAGGTACCAACGCTAAATCAATAAATCTAATCTAACCCGTTTTGAGTTTGATTAATAGTTTTGTTTTCTTGTGTGACTAGACGCCCAAAATACTGATCTATCCTATAGGCTGAATATATGGTTCTAAATAGCGAGCGTCAGCGTAGCCATGCTTTGTGCTCACCCACTCTCGGTCCTGCCAGGGATTTACTTACTCATCATCACGTTATCTAGCCTTTCAAGCTATATTAGCTACTACGTCCATCTCCCTAGGTCGGAAGAAAAACGAAATCATTGATATTTAACGTTTATTTTTGCTACTTTCAGATTTTGGTTGTGCGCTATTCGTACTGACGTTCATCTACGCAATATGTGCTGTAAGCAGTTTTGCCTTGGAGACGGGCAGCGGGCGGTGTGCTCGCACCGTGAGAGCCGCGAGCGACGAGAGGGGAGAGAGACTGCTGCTGCTGGACCATGCTGCTCACTCCAGCCTGCTGTCAGCCGCACAACTAAACAAACTCAATAGTGGAACTCGATCGCAGTTCGTCTAGAAACCTCCGCTAAATTATATCTAAATGACTGCTACATACCTTACCTACCTAGCTAATAGTTACGCACCACACTAATCGCAACATTAGATAACAAAACTTGTTTTTATAAGATTTGTTAATTTGATAATTGTTGTTTACATGTAGGGTAGTTTACAATGTATTTACATTCGGTTTTTTTAAAGTTTACTACGTTTGTATTTGGTGTGTACTTTATCTGTAGGTTTAATTATCTAGTTTCGTGATTTTTTTATTAAGTCTGTGGATGTGATAATTTGATCTTTTTGTAATTTTGAATGTCATGTTGTTTTCATGCACAAATACGGCTTAATCATTATAACAATTATTAAACTTACGAAACACCAGCTGCATGACAACAAAGTTATTATAAAAATAAAAGCTTGCTGGTTATGCTTACAGAGTTACAGCTAATAATGTGAATATACTTCCTTATATATTATTAAAATAAAGAAAGCTGTATTATAGAGTTTAGAGAAGTATGTGATCAATTAAAGATCCATTTACGTCCGAAAAATGTCGTGCATTAAGTAGCAAAATACTTAGAAACTTACTGTTAAATCCTCTGTATTAAAATTACTTGTTGTGATATTATTTTATAAAAAGACATAATTATATTCATAAATTATTAAACTTGTTGGTACAAAAATAAACAGAGATTATAACAGATAAAAGACATGTTGAGTTTAATCAATTGACAATATTATAAATCAATTTTAACATTGTTTTTAAAACCATGTGAATTTGAATAAATTGTAGAAATCTAGCAGCTATATCTAAGGCATTACTCTATTAAAATGCTTAAAAAAATATGCTAAAATAAAGAAACAATTAATCTTTTAATACAACTTTGTTTTAATCCACATATCAACATACAATAATATAGTTTATAATGATACATTGAGTCTTATACTATAATTATATAAAACCATTATATTATCTTAATGACAATTCATCTTTATTATGAGTTGATAAGATTTACACTTGAAACTTATAATAATAATATTTTTACATGACAATGTGTGGAAGACTTTTCACTACAACTACAACAATATTCTAAAGACTTTTCAATACAACTACAACAATAGTCTATGGCATCATTTGTATTTACATTAATATATGACAGTTAAAACGGCCCTAACAAATATAACTTTATGTACTTGATTATAATGCCTCTTGCCACATGTCCATTCTTTAATATCAAAGTAGAATGAAGAATTATGCAAGACTTAAATTTTCATTAGACATGTTTAACTAGTTACTCTCCCCACCTTCCATTCCGCAATGGTCTCTGTATACCTTTAAAGCCTCTTGCTAGTATAAACTTTTCAGAGGATTCTGACCTGCTTGCTTGTGGCTTTAGGACCTTGATATGTTTGTAGAACTTTTCTAAATCCATCTCTAAAATGGGCACTTCCTTTCCATCCCATACTTTGAACAACAGGCTGCCATCAACCTTACTGACTAGAGCAGCAAACCTTATGGCCATGTAACAGAGGCCTATTATTCTGTCTTTGTCTAGTTCTTTCACCCCAGTGGCACTAGGAGCCATGTCAGATAGAACTATATCCACTTTTGCGCCGTCAAGTGCTGATATTACTTTATCATGGGCATCTATTGTAGAGAAGTCCATGTTGCTCATAATTGATGCTCCCTGTTGATTAAAAATATTTTTTCATAATTTTAACATAATAAGATTTTGTCATAGTGTAACAAAGTTAAATCAAGAATAAAGACATCATTTATCTTAGGTACCAAATGCCTCTAGAAAAAAGACTTGTCACCAAGTAAATTATAATTATAAAACAATTTGGCATCGAGAGGAAATATCAATAAGTACCTCTATAGGAAATATCTGTAGTTTGTCAATGGCAAGAACTTTCCCTCTGGGTTTTGTTGGGTCAGCGCCATCAGCATTTGTTTTTTGGACAGCAACTTGTGTCCATGACCCTGGCGACGCTCCAAGGTCAATAACTGTTAGCCCTGGAGTCAAAATATTTGTCTTGTCGTTCATTTCTAATAGTTTAAAAGCACTGCGACACCTACAAACAAAAACATCAATTAGTTGCTTGAATCAAATCAAACATTATTTTATAGGTACTCGCATTGCAAAAAGTCACCTGTAATTATATATTTTCGCTCTTTCAACATAAGGATCTGCCTTTTGACGGGACAACCATTGTTGTGAACTCTTAAATCTTTTGAGGCAGTTTACAAGAAAACACATCTTTGTATAGGTTAAGGGCTTTGGCGCGAATGAACGCGACAGCACCATTGTTTTAATTTATAATATAGGTTTCTAACCACAAAGTGAGATAACCTATTTATAAACTTGTCAATTTACGTTTATTGTGCCAAGAATTAAAAACAAACATGACGAGCACGAAGAAATGGAATCACCTGACAATGACATTAATGACTGTCAATTTGTCATTTATTAATGTCAATAATTGACAAAGACGTTTCGGTACAAAACACAATTGGTGAATACATTTCCAAACGAATTAAAGGTTTCTTGTATATGATTTTTAAAAATATGGATTTTCAAACAGGAAAACCGATAGGGGAACGGTAAACAGTCAAGAAGCATTTTTTGGTATGTAATTTGGTAGCCATTCCGAAAATCTGACAACCAGTCTTACCAAGAGGTATCGCATTACCCAGTACTAACTGGGTTGTGGAGGTCAGATAGGCAGTCGCTCCATGTAAAATATTGATATTCAGCTGCATCCGGTTAGACTAAAAGCCGACCCCAACATAGTTGGGAAAAGGCTAGGCAGATGATGATAAATTTGGTAGCCATTAAATAATAAAAATTTATATAATATTAAAAATATTTGTATACTAACACAACACACTATCGTCTACATTTCGTTCTCATATCTCCTTTTGCAGGTCTGCTGGCAGAAATTTATTAAAAATTAGGCAGTACCTTTGTACTCAAATATATGTTTTTTATCCTGTCTGGTTTACTATGTGTACATACATAAATAGTTAAATAAATAAAATATTTTTCATCTACTAGTTTTATTTTTTAGTCGCTTTTGGAACTCAGAGTAAATAGCTTAAAATTACTTATTTTTTGATATTGCCAATCGTACCCAATAGTTAAAAACTGGCCACTTTGGATGAAGTTCGGTATCAATCACTGTTGAAAACATTTAATTTTTGTTATTAGTTACTATTTTGTAAAATCATAATAAGTGTTTTCTCAATTTTTTATACAGAGACAGAAAGACTTTGTATCCATGGTCATGAAATAAATTAAAAAAAAACAGTGTCAATGTCATTCATGTCAACAATGGTCAATCAATCTTTAGGCGGGATTGTTTATTTACTTTGGTGCTGTGTTAGAGTTCATTTTTAATCAAAATAAACCAATGGAAACTTGTAAATTTTAGCCAACTAGAAAAAGATTACCAGTAATCACAAAAAAAAAGATGATAAGCTGGTAAAATATGATTTATTTATTGCGGACTAAATATAACCTTAAACGGATTTTCTATATCAAAAACTATATTAGAACATTGAGTCACGCTGGAACTATGAAGTATTTAAATGTAGCCGAAAAAAATGATGCTGCTAAAAATATTGCACTGCATTTATCTCGAGGAACATCACGAAGGGTAAGTAACCTATAAAATCATTGTTTACTAGGTTTCAAGGTGTCATGGAGACAGCCAAATATCGAAAACTTTATGAGTAAGTGGTATATTTCTTCATACTAAAATCAACGACTAAGTTTGAGAAAACTTAACTGATTCCCCTTTTAGATATACCAACTGAGCCCAAAGCATTTTTTTTTTCATTTTAATCATAAATATTATTATAACTATATTTACGGTTTTCAGCGTGAAGGTCTATCACAATATAACAAAATCTATGAATTTGAAGCAGAGGTAATTGGACAAAAATGCCAGATGGTAATGACTTCGGTATCTGGGCATTTATTGGCACTTGAATTTGTTGGAGCATATAAAAACTGGCAGTCTTGCAACCCTTTAGCATTATTTGATGCACCTGTTTTCAAATACTGTCCTGAGAATTATGAAAAAATTAAGGTGAGGTTACTTACGTAAAAACTGAACTCTCACCTTTTACCTTGGAAGTAAGCAGTAACCATGGAGCAACCCATGATCTTTTCTTAACTCATTTTGGGTTGTGCACATTCATACATACAGACATGGCAGTATGAGGGTACTTACCTTAACCTGAAATGTGTTTTAGATTACCTAGTTTCTGAGAGCAAGCTTATACAAAGCTACAAACAAGATCACTAGCCATCACACACATATGAGTTCTCCTTCTAGTTCAGTTCTAAAAATAAATTAATTTAGAAAGCATTTACAAATTCCATGTGAAAAACAAATCTAAATAACATACAAGTTATTATGTTTGATCAACTACATATTCTGTATCAAATATGTATGCAAATTATGGACAAGACATCATTTTAACAAAATATACACAAATGTCTCTTAACTAGATTGATAACAAAATATTTGTTCTACATCCATAGCATAAGATTTTGCTTTTTTCTCTTTTATCCATTAAAATATATGTATATATAAATAATCTAGCTTTTTACTTAATTTCACAGAAAACTTTGGAAAGAGAAATAAGAGGTTGTGCCGGTTTGATTATCTGGACAGATTGCGATAGAGAGGGAGAAAACATAGGTTTTGAGATCATTAATGTTTGCACAGCAGTGAAGAGCAACCTCAGAATATTCAGAGCCAAATTCTCAGAGATCACTGGGGTATCAGTCTATAGGGCTTTGCAAAACTTAGAACAACCAGACAAGAATATTAGTGATGCTGTAGATGTTAGACAAGAACTCGATTTAAGGATAGGTAATAAATTAACTTTGTATCTAACACAAACTAACCCAAAACATAAACCAATTAGAAAAATCTAAAAGTAAAAACCAATAAGATACAGGCAGCTATCAGTTGTTTCAAGTGATAAAAAATAATTTAAAAAAATGAGAACAAAAGCATCTGTTATAAAGAAGATGTTATTGCTTACAGGTGCCGCATTCACAAGATTCCAAACCTTACGCCTGCAAAAAGTTTTTCCTAGAAAGCTAGCTGAAAGTTTAGTTAGTTATGGTTCATGTCAATTTCCAACACTAGGCTTTGTAGTTGAGAGGTATAGAGCAGTGGAAAATTTTGTATCAGAACCTTTTTGGAAAATAAGAGGTGAGTTTCCTGAAACTTTATTTATGATATTTTTTTGTTATTTCATAACTGCTGCTAATGATTGGCATTTGATAATGGATTTCAGTAAACCATACAATGAACAATCTAAGCATAGATTTCGTATGGGAAAGAGTCAGATTGTTTGACCAACATGCCTGTCAGCTTTTTCATGACATTTGTCTTGAGAACCCACAGGCTAAGGTTTGTGAGGTGAAAACTAAACCCAAGTCCAAATGGAGACCTTTACCTCTGGATACAGTGGTGAGTATAAACTTCCTACTAATATTATAAATGCAAATGTTTGTGAGGTTGGATGTATGGATGTTTGTTATTCTTTCAAGTCAAAACGGCTGAACGGACTTGATCTAATTTGGCACAGAGGTAGATTATAGTCTGGAATAACACATAGGATTAGATTTTTCAGATTAAAACTGTTTTTCTGATATCACGCGGGCAAAGCCGCGGGCGCCAGCTGCAGCCAGCAGCAGTTAACAATAATGATGAAATTGCCCTATCAGAGAGACCAGCGGCCTGTGGGCCAGCAGGGGGACATCAGCCTGAGTATGCTTTTGGGATAGTGTTGTAGACTTTTTTTTACTGCATTCAGATACCCAGTAGTAAATAAATGGTAATAGAAAAACTAAAAAATCTTTTACATACAGTAGTCAGGTTTTTACCCAATTTTAATGATTTTTACTTCAATCGATTTGTCCTAATCTAGCGAGTGTCACTTTCATGGAAGTTATTAAAATGCAATATAGCAATGACCTGATAAAATATTGTGAAATAGAAAAAAAGTCGACGAACTCGTTCTTCAGAGCGCCATAAAGTAACAAACATACTTATACTGGTAAACACATTACTCTCCTTTGCGTTGCGAAGTCGGGTAAAAAAGATTAAGCCTATTGAAATGTTTGCGACGATAAATACATCAATGTACTGTAGGATTTTACTTATTCAGGAACTCGAAAAACTAGCTTCACGAAAGCTGAAAATCAACGCAAAAGAAACAATGCGTTTAGCGGAAAAATTGTACACCCAAGGTTTCATCAGTTACCCGCGTACGGAGACAAACGAGTTCCCCAAAGAGATGAACTTGTCCCAACTAGTGGGCCACCAGACTGGTGACCCCAACTGGGGGTCTTTTGCACAGAACATTCTGGATAGCGGGGGCCCAACACCGCGGCAAGGCAACAAGAGCGATAAAGCCCATCCTCCTATACACCCGACAAAATACTCGAACAGTAAGAGTTACTATATTTTTCAATAGCTTTGTAGGCTTTATTAAATAGTGGGGCAACACAGGTTCAAAAAATAGTATAATTTCTGAGGCGCATTTACACATATATAATATTATAAATATATTATTTTATATTATATTTTTTTTTATTAGATGCTACAAAAACAACAAGCAGTTTTTTTACGGCATGGTGTTACTATATGAATTAAATGATGTTTTTTTTACTTAGGTTTATCAGGCAATGAACAACGGCTATATGAATTCATAGTACGGTCCTTCCTCGCGTGTTGTTCCAAAGACGCTCAGGGCCAAGAAACCACCGTCGCCATCGAAATAGCCAACGAAAAGTTCAATGCAAGTGGCCTGATGATCACGGCGAGAAATTATTTAGACATTTACCCTTATGATAAGTGGTCGTCAAAGGAAATTCATGTTTATGAGGTGTGAATTAAAGTAGAATTTTGCGTAGCAGACGTTGAATACGGGTAGAAGAATGATACTGATTCATTTGTTTTAGAATGGACAAACCTTTAATCCAACGAGTATTGACATGTTAGATGGCAACACATCTCCGCCAAATCTGTTAACAGAAGCTGATCTCATTGCGCTTATGGAAAAGCATGGAATTGGTAAGATAATTACGTCTCTAGCGACTAAAAACGCCAAGGGGGAAGCGCCAGGGTATGCCGCAAAATTGTAAAAAAATAAGTTTCGTAAATATCTGACTTAATATTGACGCTTCATGACGGTTCATTCGATAGGAACGGACGCAACTCACGCAGAGCACATAGAAACCATAAAGAACAGGTCGTACGTAGCCCTCGCAGACGCTATACACTTCGTCCCCGGTTTGCTCGGCATGGGGCTCGTCGAGGGATATGACGCCATGGGCCTTACTATATCCAAGCCACATTTGCGTGCGCAACTTGAGGCAGACCTGAAGGCAATTAGTGAAGGTCGGAAGCAACCACAAGCTGTGTTAGCTGAACAGGTAATGAGAGTTGTTTTTTTGCGGGTAGGAAATCATCAAAGAACTTCCCCCGCTCTGGGCGGAGCGGGGGGGAGTGTCGGACTTGTACTGTCTAAAACCCACCCATGTTTCTTCTATTGCCTTTTATGTTCCGGGGCCGTGGTATCTCTTTCGAACAAACCGCAACCCCGGCAGAGGTAATGAGACTTGACATATTAATTATAATAGGCATTCAGTAATCGGGTTACTGATGGAGGTACAGTTGTTTCCTACTAGAAATGGTATTTTTCGTATTCATACTGGTCTCCTACCACAACTTAACATCACACCTGTAATCCCCGAGGAATTGGCATAAGTGTAGCTAAAAACCTGGCGAGGTGTGGGTCATATGGGTGTACTCTACATGTCCCACATCTCGCCAGTTCTTAACCCACTTCAAAAAAGGAGGAGGTTTTCTCAAGAATCTTTTTATTATGTATGTTCACCGCTTACTCAAAGACGCCTGGACCGATTTGCCAAATTCTTTTTTGTTTGATAGGGTATACTTCCCAGGTCCCATATTATCAATTTTATTTATATTGTTTAGGTAGTTATCCTCTGTAATACATATTTTCTCTCTATATCGAAATCGATGATCTTCTAATCTTTTAGTAACAATGGAAAATTAACACTCGATAAAAAATTATGTGACATATCATCATAACATAACTAAAAAGACAAAAAAAAACTTTTTTGAAAAAAAGAAAACCGCCTTCCAAAAATAAAACTAAAAAATGGGAAATAACTTTACTTCCGCAAGTCGGTGGCAAAAAGTCAACGAAACAAACAAAAGACACCGACTTCCGGCAGTAGTTATTTTCCAATTTTAAGTTTTTTAGAAGTCGGTTTTTCTTTTTTTATGTTTAAGTTCAAGTTCCTAACTGATGCAGCCCACTGTACATAAACTAAACAATCCATGGCACCACTCTGAAGTAATTTCGTCTTTGCACACATTAGTTATTTTGACCATACTATTTAGCCCATTCTCCTTTAATACGATATTACTTCCTGAAGGACTTAACAAAATTAATTGTAATTTGAACGTTTCTTAGAGCATGTTCAAGTATTTGTTTGTTTCAGGTGGCAAAATATAAAGAAGTGTATCAGACAGTAGCTTTGGAAGCGAGTAAAATTGATGCTGCGCTCGCTGAAAGATTTAGTGAACAACCCAATGAGTACGTTCCGTCTGCTGAGGCACTACCCGTCAACATGCCTGCAGGTAACCTTATCTATACCAACATTATTTAAACAGCACACGCAAATGCCAACTTTATAGTTATAAAAACAAAGTGCATCCTTCAAGTTCAACCTTAATAATTAAAATTTAAATTATCAATTGTTTTCTAATGGTATGTCCACCCAATAATATAATTGGCCTCTGTTAAAAGGGATGTTAACTGAAAATTATCAAGGCCACGGATCATCGGTACTTGGATTATTGACTTCTGGGTTCGGGAAGAAGTTAACCAAATATCAAAGCTGACTGACCAATAAATATCAGTAATTAAAGGTCTAAAAGTTTCCAACCTTAATTTAAACTTGGATTTATAATTTACCTTTAAGTCAATGAGGATATAAATGACGGCACGGTTGGCACAGCTGAGCGATCGGCTGCTGCGCTGCGTGTCGCGGGTTCGATCCCCGCATGGCGCATATTTGTATGACCTACAGATAATTGTTTCCGGTCTGGCTGTTTGTGTATATGAGTTTAAAGGCTTGTAAACGTACCCACGATACAGGAGAAATTCCTAGTGTGAGGCATGATTTTATTTCAAGAAAAAAAATATTATAATGCGTTTAGTAAAAAAGTAAATCATTTAATGGCATACAGTTATGTATCTCTGAATAATCTATTGCGGATAGGCCGGCAACTTGGACCTTACCATGTAGAATAGAGGCGTCCCTTTTTTTTGGGGATCGGAAATCATCAAATAACTTCCCCCGCTCTGGGCGGAGCGGGGGGAGTGTCAGACTTGTACTGACTAAAACCCACCCATGTTCCTTCTATTACCCTTTCCGGGGCCGCGGTATCTCTTTCGAACAACCCGCAACCCCGGGAGAGTGGTCCCTTGCCCAGTCGGTCGTAGTGGCTTTTTCTAAATGAAGTGACGTCGTAGCTTGTTTTTATCACCACCCCTACATACATACATTCATACACCGGTTCATACCTGTAGTAAGGCAGCTTTGTCTAGAATATAAGCGACATCTGGGATGCCACTGACGAAGCCGTTAAATTAGCGAAGTTTTCGGCCAATCTTATGTAATGTTGTGGCAGAGATACGAAGTAAAAGAATTAATGTTGACCATCAAATTAATTATTATTGATGTCTGCATCAGATAATAAACAATAGTCGCGTATCTGTAACTCTTGATCCATTGTTATAAAGTTTAAATTACAATAATAGACGAGCGCCCGTGAAATACATGCGCGGGCAGCATGAGTTATATGTTTGATGGTCTGAGGGCTTTTTTTGCTGATGGGAAATCATCAAATAACTTACCCCGCTCTGGGCGGACCGGGGGGAGTGTTAGACTTGTACTGACTAAAACCCACGCATGTTCCTTCAATTGCCCTTTACGTTCCGGGGCCGCGGTATCTCTTTCGAACAACCCGCAACCCCGGATGGTCTTAGGGCTTAAATTGCAATGATTGACATGCGTTCTTAAAACCTATAACAACCTTGTTTTTCAGCTCTAAAATGTCCAAAATGTGGATCAGATATGGTGGTCAGACAGAAAAAGAACAATGCAGATGAATTGTATATTAGTTGTCTTTCATATCCTAATTGTAAGAACGCGGTTTGGTTGCCGACCCTAGTCAAAACGATACAAGTTCTACCCGACTGTTGTCCGATTGTAAGTATCTTTTTAATTAGCTGTATAAGTTACTAGCTTTTGCCTGCGGCTTCGCTCGCGATAAATTCGGGGTAACACAGTTCCCCTTTCCTGATTTGCAGGTACCTGATACCTGTAGTTTTAGCCCTTGAGCCTTATTTATTGTAATATCAAAGGTAAGTTTTCCCTTTTCTTGCCTCTTTCTCCCTCATTTCTCACTTTAAAAAAATAATATCTTGATCTCCCCTCTTTATCCCCGTTTTTTAAAAAATAGCCTACCTATGTCCGTCTCCATGGTCTCAACTATCTCTGTACCAAAATTCATAAAAATCGGTTTAGCCATTTAGGCGTGAAGACGTAACGAACAAACTCACTTTCGGTTTTATAATATTAGTAATAATAATAGAATAATTGTCTTTACAGTGCGGCCCAAACTACAAATTGCTGAAATTCGAATGGAAAAACAACCAATTAAGTCACATATACCCGCCCCCGCACACCGGGTGTATCGGTGGCTGCGACACAACTTTTTTAGAAATGCTCAGGATTAATCCTACAAGTGTAAGGCCAGGCGCTGAAAACAGGACTCAAGTAGCAAATAATACAAGGCCAACTACAAACATTAATAGGACACAGCCTACAAATAATAGATCAAATAGTAATAGCAGCAGTAATAGTCCTATTAATACAATTCCTGTCGCCCCAGCGAGACAAACCCAAAGAAGTACTACTAACACTAACGCAGCTCCGCCAAGGCAATTTATACCTCCACAACCAACAAGTAGAGCTCAAAATACAACGAACAATCAACCAAGAATGCCGGTGCCACGGAGCAGTGACAATGGTGATAATAGTGTACTCTGTGGTTGTAACAAACCTGCGATTATATTAACTGTGCGGAAGCAAACTGCGAACCACGGTACGTTGTATATTATTATTTATTTATTAATAGGAGAGCAAACAGATGGATAACAATTGTATAACGCAGAGTAAATAACAGGTTGTCAAGTAATCTCTTAGTATCACTAACAAGCACCACAAAAAAGTAAGTTTTCACCCGAGTACTTGTAGAACAGGTTTTGGTGGTTTAAATGACAACTCTTTACAAACAATATTAAAGTCCTTACTCGCTTGTAAGAGATTGCCTGTAATTAGTAGAGGAGTTGTTAGCTGCCGATATCACGTACCGACTGTTGTCAAAGATCTACAAATGACAGCGAGACCAAAGATTTTATGTGATTTCCATGAAATGTACTGCCATCAATGGTCTGACAGCATCAGGCGTTATTATTTAGCACGTTAAATACCGTTAACTTCCGTAGAACGGTTGGTCCTGCGCCTGTTCTCCCTCCGGTCATCTCGGATGGCCGTCCCATCGGACTATGAGAGTGAGAGAACAGAGCGTGCGCGTGTATCTGGGCACGATAATATCTCCCGCGCCGATTGCTTATCGAATCGACGAAATCGACTAGTATAATTTAACATAAGCATAAACTGTTGTATTTCAGGAAAGCAATTCTACAAATGTCAAGTAGGCAGAGAAAATGGCGGTTGCGACTTTTTCCTTTGGGCGCCCGAGAGTGATAGTACAGTGCAAAATCCTTATGATACCCCGCCGACCAGTACTTGGGACAGTAGCGATCATTCCAGTAATACTTCCACGACGAGAGGTTGGGGCGTCGCTCCCAGTCACTCGCGGGACAGTGGGGGTAGTGATGATGTAAAGTGCGACTGCGGAATGCCGTGTAAAAAGTAAGTACCTAATATACCATTATCTCCGTAACTATAAGGTACCCAGATCCAGAAAAAAAATCGCAATGACGCTTAAAACAAACGCCTTTGGTGTCGTTGTGGGTCTTTTTACATGCATTATAAAACTGAGGTTTCTGATGATATGACGATTAAAGAGCATATGGAATAAGACATGCTGCGCCATCCCCAAATAAATTGGCATAAGGAAAGAAGAATAATGTTGAGGAGCATTCCACCCTGTTCCACTTATATGTATAGCTCAAAGTTGTTGGGACTCAAGCTTTTTCTCTGTGAGAAGTAATAACTTCCACAGCACAACCCACTCCCACCTACTTACAAAATGTGGGATGGGAAATGCAATTTGATTGGACAATTTATATGGCGAAATAGGTGCCTTTACTCAAGAGAACCAATTCGTCAAATGAAGTACTGAGGTATTGTTTAAGAAATATCTTTAGAATATCTTGTAAAACAAGTTCAATGTATTCCCGACTTCTATTACAGAATAACGGTGCAAAAGGAAGGTCCTAATAAAGGTCGTCCTTTCTACTGTTGCGTGAAGGACATGGGTTCAAGATGTAACTTCTTCCAATGGGCTGACAGCGGATCAACTACAGGTAATCACTTAACACAGCATGTCATCACATCTGTATCCCCTAAGAGGTAGTCAGAGGTGTGGCTCGGAGGAAATGTATCCTCGTGATTTTTAAGTGAACTTTTTTTTTCTTAATTGCTTTGGAAACGTTCCCTAATGGTAAACTGAATAAGTAAAGGTGGTGAAAATTTGAGAATATTACGGGGAAAAAGGACTAAGGCTCATCCTAACCCTAATTCTTCACTTGGAACGACTTCAGATTGTTTCTTGTTATATAGATTGGGGAAGCAGCAGTAGTAGCAGCAATCGCGGCAGGGGGCGCGGGCGAGGCGGCGGGGGCGGAGGGCGTGGCGGGGGTGGGGGCGGGGGTGGAGGGCGCGGTGGAGGAGGCGGCAGAGGGGGCGCGGGCGGGGCGAGGTTGTGCAGCCTGTGCCGCCAGCCCGGACACACGAGGGGACGATGCCCTAACGCGGAGTAAACTTCCTCAAGTCAGAACTGATAATACAGATAGTGTATACTTTATTGTACACCTAAATTATAACGCAGCTTCATTCAAAACTAAGCTTATAAGTATTACGTGAATGTGAATATTCAAGCGACTGTGATCAAGCCTATCATACGAATATAAACATTGACTTTATTAAAATAAGGTTTTATTTTCGGATGAAGCGCCACTGAGCTGAATAATTTAAGTTCGCTCTATAAATCTATGCCTTCGTTTCAGTTACTTTTAAAATTACTGATCTGTATAGTGATGATAACAAAGACTGTTTAAGTGCTTATACGCCATGTTTTGTTATTGTATCAGTAGTTACAACTGTCGCATTTAATTGGTTAAATATATAAAAGGGTTTGCCCAGTCTGTTAGCAATTTGTAAATATGTTTGAACCGAGGGTAGATGTATATAACCAAAACTGTGATGTCGAACAACACTATCTTTATATTCAATTTGTAAATAAGGCGGCTAGAACTACTGCTGTTCTGTATGTATGATATTGCAATAAGATTTTTGTAAGATGTTAAATGTTACTACTGTGTAAGTAAATATATTTTTTTAAAACTTTGGTGTTTTTTTAGGATTCCGTACCTCAAAAGGTAAAAAAGGAACCCTTATTGGATCACTTTGTTGTCCGTCTGCCAAGACCTTTTATCTCTGTAACCCGTCGACGTATCCAGTTGAAATTAAAACCATATACTAAACTGCTTTTAGTCCCTTTGTGCTGTGAAAAAATGAACCCTCTTAAGTCTACGCAGTCAAAAGATATGGCTGTATAAGTCGCATATTTATACGGAACCCTCGAGTCTGACTCCCTCTTGGCTGTTTTTTTCTAGTTACCTTACTCCACTGAATTAAGTACCCACATTTCATAATATAATTACTTGCCTTAAAGCTGCTATAGTTTACAGTGAAAGATCAACTACTGCATGTATCCGATAGATATTCTGCTGTGAAGATGGTAGCCAAGTTCTAAACAGATAATCCTATCAATTGGATTCCGTAGTGAGTAGTCAGAATAAATAATGAATACTAGCTGATGCCTGCGGTTTCGCTGGCGTTTGGAAGTAGTTATCTGGGATCGTTCTACCGATATAGGAAAGTATCCTGTGTTAATCTGGGTTATGAATAATCTGTGTGCGGCACACTTGAATCTATCTGACGCAATTAATAAGCTTTCGGTGCGAGAGGAGTGAGGCACATAGTTACAGGTTAACCCATGGAAGACTCAAGTCATCGTTGTTGGCAGCTTGATGATCTCAAAGATGAACTGCTCGCAGCTACCTCAGGTCCAGTCCAACGGGACCGCGGTTCCACTAAGCAAGAAAGTAAAAAATCCTGAAGTTTGGATCGATCAACCACTTTCTCGGGGTCGCCAGCTACAGGATGGAATTCGGAAATTTTTTGGATGTGCCAAGTCATTTGTGTGTCACATTCGAAAATTTTCGGCATCAAAATGTTTAAATACGGAATGAAAATATTCCTAATGTCCGCTCTATAACTCTTTTCAATCTCTTTGGGTAAGAACAAGAGGTTCAAATATTTGAATGTATTCGTCAAAAAAGTACGTCAGAAACGATTTTATTTGATACTTTTATTTATTTTATTTACAGTTACAAACAGTGCCGGTTTTAGCACTACCAGCGCCCTGGGCGAGATTTATACGGCGCCCCCTAATTGCAATTCAAACACATATGGAAAAAGGAAAAAGACATAATGAAATTACCATTTATTAAAAGAAATAACCATTTATTAAAAGAAATAACCATTTATTAAAAGAAATAACCATTTATTAAAAAAAACACTAATAAAATTTGACTTTTCTAGCCTTTCTGTCGGCGAACTCTTTTATTATTTTATCAAAATCGAGGTTTTCAGCAATTTCATTCTCGATCGACAAAGTTGCCAAGTTTGTCAATCGGGATTGCGATATTGTCGATCGCAGATAGGTGTTTATCAGCTTAAGCTTAGAAAAACTCCTCTCCCCACTAGCAACCGTTACAGGTATAGTTAATAATATGCGCATTGCTATCCATACATTTGGATACAGTTCTTGTAAATTGCGATCTTTGATAAAATTTAAAACAAAAACAGGGGTAGCCACATTCTGATCAGGCAAAAAAGATTTCAGACTTATGAGTTCATCACACAACATACACCCATCTATATCTGATTTAGAGTCTACAGTTAATTTCAATTGGAGATCACCACAGAGTTTGACAAGGTCAGATTTTTCCGGAATCTGTTTTATATTGTACAAAAAAGACCAATATTCCGAGTACTCATTTAACTGTTCAAATCTTTCATTGACTGAAATTAATGTAGTGTCCAAAAGACAGTTGAAAAATTCAATCTCAAATTTTTTTTTCGGAGAAGCTATAGGTTCATCGCGGGCAGTTTCACCAGCTCGACGCTTAACATATCGAATTCTTGTCGTGGCTCTAAACACAGGTTCAATTTCCAGTTCTTCAGCCAATTCCTTTGCCGTTAAAATGGCGCTTTTGAAGCCTGTATTTCTATATTCTTCCAAGAAAGTACAGCATTTTTTCAACAGTTCTGTGCATTTACCGAGATCTGTATCTGTTGATTGCAGAGATTTACTAACGATATTAATTTGAAAAAGTATGTCATACCAAACGACCAATGACACTATGAAGCTAAAATTTTTTAGCTGTTCGGCTAGAGTAGTAGCCTCATGAGAGACTTGAACATCAGTTTTCTGAGTTTCAATAGCTAAAGTAATTAAAGCGTCATGGATGGCACTAATTTGATAACGGACTGCTTTAACACTGCTGATTCTTGCTTCCCAACGTGTGTCACTGAGCTTTTTTATAGTATATAATCCCAAGTGATCGGTTAGAATTTTCCATCGATGAACAGAAGCTGAAAACAATGTGAACAACCTCTGAAGTACTCCAAACAAAGTGACTGATTTTACGGATGACTTAGCGGCATCGCAGAGTACGAGATTGTAGCTGTGACAGCCACACGGTACATAAACAGCTAAGGGATTTATATCCAGAATTCTCCTTTGAACCCCAATATTTTTTCCTTTCATGTTAGCCCCGTTGTCATAACCCTGACCCCTACAATTGTTCAATTCCAGTCCATATTTATTTAAAACATCAATGATAACTTCAGTCAGTCTTTCACCAGTCGACTCATTGACAGGTATAAATTCTATGAAATGCTCTTTTACTGATATTTTATCGTCATCTGATGATAAATCGACAAATCGTATTGTCAGTGAAAGTTGTTCTACATGACTAATGTCTGGAGTACAATCAGCTATAATGGAATAATATTTTGATTTCTTTGCGTGTGATATGATTTCTGACTTCACTTTTTCACCCATCAGCTCTATTAATTCATTTTGAATGTCTTTTCCGCAGTAGTGATCTGAAACATCACCCTTCATAGCTAATCGTAAGTGCTCCTGCATAACTGGATCAAATTTGGCTAGCAGTTGTACTAAGCCCAAGAACTTTCCGTTATTTGGCGTATATAGTTTGTCGGAAGTGCCTCTAAATGCCATATTGTTTTCAGCTAAATAAAGTGTAATATGCAGTAATCTAGACAAAACATTATTCCATCTTGTGGTTTCCTTTCTAATCAAATGTTGCTCTTGGCAATCTATTGTTTTTCCTGTTTTTAATCGTAGTTCAGCATCAATCCATG
The DNA here is from genome assembly GCA_905475445.1 of Ochropleura plecta. NCBI lineage: Eukaryota > Metazoa > Arthropoda > Insecta > Lepidoptera > Noctuidae > Ochropleura > Ochropleura plecta. The sequence goes on from FR997734.1 coordinate 14,061,986, forward strand.
AAAGGTAAGTCTTCTTATGAGAAGTGCTATTCTCATGAATTTTTAACATTTCAGACAAGTGTTTCCAGTCGTTATATCCTTCAGATACTAAGCTCGACGTTGAACTACTATCAAATAGCCGGCAACAAAAACAATAAACTCGATCCTTAGAAACGGAGTATATTAACCAACGACGCTGAATTGTTTCATTGTTTGCAAGTTTTTTTGTGAAATGAGAATTAGAGAAATGTCGCCCTATATCATTCTTCGGATAATTATCAATGTGAGTTTGCACTGGGCCACTAGTTATTATATGATCAATAATTTTGTTATTTCGTTTGAGTGGCCAAGTGGCTGGATCCGATATATTCGGGACAACAGTACTAATGTCATCTAGAATTTGTTTTTGTACATCACCAATGAAGTCATCCTGAGCAGCATTTGTAATTGTAGCACAACTTTTCTCCTCACTTCGAGAAACTTCGACAGCAATGTCTTCAACAGCTATCTGATCAGACTTGTCAGACAGAGGCTCCACTACTGATGTATTCGTTTGTATTCCAGATGTAGATGCCACATTCGGGTCTTGATTTTTTGTTGTGATGTATTTATCTATATTCATAAACTTTTTTGTTTTTTGAAATTCCTTTTCTTTTTCTGCTTTCCGTTTTCAATATTGTGATCCAGATTGTTTTCTTTTGATAGGATCAACGTGTTCAGACATTTTGTACTAATCAATTTAGTCAATCTATAAAATCTGCAACAAATTAAATATCTCTAAGTCCAAATATTTCTAAAAATAAATAAATTACAATAAAACTTTGTTATAGCGCTATTGGGCGAGGATAACCAAAAACGCGTTGTATTTGCGATAGAATTATACACGGGAAGTAAGCTCAAGAAAAATCTAGGTACCTATTTTAACATTGACATGATAGCAAAATATTTGTGAAATGTTTTATTCAAAAGCTTGCGTTTCGTGATAGTGCTTAGATTTTTTACGAAAAAATCACGATCATCCTCATCCTTCATTACGTTTCTGTGGGAACGAGACTTTTTTCCGCATTAATAAGTAGGTAATCTATGTATTTTCTCGGGAACCATTTTATCTCCTTATCAAAATTTTATCAATATCGTAAAATATCATATTAGTTCGAGGGATTTCCCCGCCCGGCCCCAAACATATTAAAAAAAAACAAATGTTACCTCTTTATTGCGCTAAGTACACTGAAAAAAAGAAATATTTGTCCCAAATAAATCAATTTATTTGTGACTTTTTTTTTTAATATTTCTTCATGACAAATAAATATATTTGGTACAACTAAATATGATAGTTGATTCAAATAATTTTATAAGTTGACGGAAATTTATAATTTAATTGTAATAAGTAATTGATGTATTTGTGGTAAAGATATTAAATTTGTGACAAATAACCTAAAATTTGGCGATACTATACATTTATTTGAAGCCCTTATTTATTTGTCGCAATTGGATCATTTCTTTACCACAAATAAATCACTCATTTCACGCAATTAAACTACTCAAATATATTATATCTTTCTCACATTCAAATATTTATTTGGCCATATCCAAATATACGATATCTTTGGCTCAAATAAATCTTAGTTGGCTCAAATAATTTTTTTTGTCAGTGTATAAATAGTTAAAATATATTTTTTACTTACCTAATTAAATGATTCGTCAAAAAAAAATATCTACTTTAACACTATTTACATTTCAACTTTTGAGTCAAAACTAATGTCACTCGGTAGTCGGAACGAAGAATGACGAACATCAGTATCGCAACGTAGCATGAACCGTCTGATTACTGCGTCTCTTTGTTTTAAAATAATTGGAATAACTGTTTTAAGTGCGTGCACCGATGTAATGAATGAGAATGAGCTGAGTGTGTTCCGCTTCGTCAAAAATAACATCAACTCTCTCTCATTTAACCGTAAAAAAAAGATAGATAATGTTTTTCTCGATGGTCGGGGATTCCCGGTAAAATTAAATGCATGCAGTGCAGTGCTCTGATTTGAACACTGCGTTCCATTCTAGTGTTGCCAACATAACGATTTTTTCGCTAAATTTAGGGAATTTACGAGTCAGTAGGCCTTGCTCAATGAGCGAGAGGAAATAAAGGGGCGCCTGCGGCGCCCCTTTATATCCGGCGCCCTGGGCGGTCGCCCAGCCGCGCCCTACCCTAACGCCGCTACTGGTTACAAACGTGTCTTGAAATATGGTATGAGCAACGCTAAACGCGAGCGCTTGCGACATATTTTTCTAAGGACATGCACATACGGCCTTAGGCTACTAAAAATCAACATTTTTACACATCTTAAAATCCATCACTTCCTATTACAATTTCTTTTTACTGCTCTTTTGTTTCAAGTTACCTAAACTATGTGCCCTCTGCAACTCTTGTTGTTCCGCCTCTACTGTTTTGTCTGTCATCATGTCCAATAATATTTCGAACTTTAATCTTAACATGTTGTTCTCCTCTTCTAGTCTCTCTAGCTCGTTCTTGAGGCGAATGTTCTCTTTGTGAGCAGCACCTGCTTTGCCTGAAGCTGGGAAGTAAAAACAATTATTATAAGTACGAACTGAAGATGGTGCTTATGCAAGCATTATCAATATAAGGAGATAACAATGCTAATGATTCTCGACCCGAATGAATAATTTAATGTGCGATTATCAGGCAAAGACAAAGATAAGACCTTTTTTTTCTTATTTCTGAAAACCGCGTGTGGTTTACACGCGGCCTGTCTGTGTCTGTCTTTGCCTGATAATCGCACATTATATTATTGATTCGGGTCTTTGCCCGATAATCGCGCATACATTCACACAAATAAAATCTAATGTTTATTCGATTGTTTAATTCCATAAACCACCCTATCTGAAATACTGTTAAATTTAAACAACTAAAAAAGCAGCTTATATTATTTTTGACCACGTAGGTACTGCAATTTTAATTGATTAATAATTAATGTATTTACCACTTCCTGTAATTAAATTGACGAAGATCCAAACTGCACTTTGTATAATGATCCCATTGCTGGGGCACAGGCCTCGGTGATAGTGAATGAGCTGTAATCCGCCAGAGGGCGGAGCGAGTTTATTAGATGTCTCAATGTCATCGCAATTTGGAGGATGACGAGTACGCTATATTCTAATGAATGTGCAGTAGTTAAGAAAGCTGAAATGTTAACCGCATTGCGTTTCTATAGTTCTAACAAAAATACTGCATAACGCAAACTTAATTCTTCCAGAAGATTTAATTTTTCATTAAAAACCATTTACTTACCTGGAATCCATTGACCGTCTTCGAAAGATATTTCAAAGTCCCCTAACTTAAACTTCAATGGAGCCACGTCGAGAGATAATTCTTTCGACGCATAGTCACTGCCAAGCTCGTTTTTCAGCACTGTAGTATCTTGTTTCCGCACCGGAATTGTTTTTGGTGAGAATTTGTTACTAAATAGTGGCATTTTCTCGCAACCACAATATCATAATATGTCAACCTGCCATAACAACAAACGGTTGCTTAGCAACACATACCTACACAAACAAATCATCTGCCTAGCCTTTTCCCAACTATGTTGGGGTCGGCTTCCAGTCTAACCGGATGCAGCTGAATATCAGTATTTTACATGGAGCGACTGCCTATCTGACCTCCACAACCCAGTTATTACTGGGTAATACGATACCCCTTGGTAAGACAAACAAACCTTTATCTTTACCCTTACTGCCACAGGAGGGTAATATTTTCATCGTTTTTAAAAGAATAAATTATTTCGTCGTATCGTATCAAATTCGCTGGTGTACCTACATAAAATACTTTTTATTTCACTATCGTGCATTAAAATTTACAATTTAGAAAAGGTGTCGAGGCCCTAGTTTTGTAATAAGAATTACGAACATCATTGTGTGGGCCATAACAACAAATAATATTATCTCAAAACCATAGACAAGGGGCTGCTTAGAATTAGTGTAATCTGATGACCTACTAGATATAAGTACCTACCTAACTATGTTGTGGTTATCACATATTATTTAAATGTCTTTATTGGCTATTCACACAAAACAACATTAGAAATTATATTACTATGTAATTACGTCGAAATGTGCATACCTACCTTTCTGACTTTCGGAAAAATGTTTTCTTGTACTTCTGTATATTCTTATGTACAGAGCCAAGTGGAGGTATTTCGAAAATGAAACGATTGAAATAAGTTGAAAAATTTATTTCTGTTTATCAATATTGATGAGTCTGGTCACGTATTGGCAGTATCTTTATGATCAGCTGTGTAATACTTCGCTATGACTTTTGAATAGCCATAAAACACTATAATAGGTAATACATGTGTAGATAATAATACATTAATAAGTTCAATCTTTACAAACCGAAGGTAAATTAAGTATTACTGAGTGGCAAGTCATATTGACGCGACAGCTTTAACACCATAAACTCAATGTATTAATACTGATTATTCGAGATAATTAAAAAAAATAAACGTTACAAAAATACACAAACAAATTTAACATAAATAATACAGAACAATTGTATAATACTATTAAATAGTGGAATTCTTAATAAATTATTCAAAATGTTATTGCTTGTTCTTATTGTACGTGCAGTGTAAAAGCTGCTTTATGTTTTCAGTCTAATTAACATCACAGCAGGAATGATTAGAATTATGGAGCCGATGGTGTATGTGATCATCGCACCTGAACACCAGTATACTGAAACAAAAAAACAAATCTGCTAAATATGAAGAGTCAGGGACGCCCTTTGCCCTACTTGACTTTTGGTGGTCATAGGTAAGGTCCGATTGACACAAAAGCGAAGGCAAGTGCGGCGAAGAGGAGACTTGCGAGAATTGACCAAACGCATTAGTTGTAATCCACATCTCGTGAAAAACCAACCTTCAACCTGCTTGGGATGGAGAAAAAATTGTTAGGCGACCAGCCTGTCTCCTGTCTATATATAGTTTCGAGTCCCGGGAATTCTTATGAAAATTTTGCGAGAATTATAATAAACTATCCTTTGCCCTGCTTTTTAAATTCGGGGTAACACAGTTCCCCTTTTCTGATTTGCAGGTATTTTTCGTTGGTGACAAAGAGTGTGTGTACCGATTTTTAGCTTCCTACCTTGAAAACTGCGAAAAGTTCCATACAAACTTCACCTCCTATATTAGGGAAGTGGGGGGTTAGAAAGAGACCAAAAGTAGCCTATTCGTACTCCCTGATATCGCACTTTAAAAAAATATATATAAATAGCCTATGTCCGTCTCCAGGGTCTCAACTATCTCTGTACCAAAATTCATCAAAATCGGTTTTGCCATTTAGGCGTGAAGACGTTACAAACAAACTCACTTTCGCTTTTATAATATTAGTAAGGATTAGTATTATGTGTGTTATTTGTGATTTAAAATATTAACACACTTTTAGTTATTTCCTTAATAATCAAAAAGGTATTGAAATAATTATGTAGTACGGGTATTATTTGTACAAACATGAGTGCGATGAATATAGAGTATTGATAACTTACAATCATATCAAAGATACGGATGTTGAATGAAATAACGAGTTCAAGCGCCTTTGTGGTATGCCTTACTAATACCGATACCTGGAAACTTGACTCACTTTGGAAAAGATATGAAATACCTACAAGAATTTCCAATTTGAATATTGTCTTGTTACATTTGAATAAAAACTGGGCGTTTAGTAGTCATGGTTTGGGTTACCACTGTCGTACTGCGTTTCCTGTGAAAAAACATTTTAGTTTGCTGGCTCGAAAAGTCAAAACATAATGGTATAACCATTCCATATCATAAACATAATGGTTATACCATTATGTTTTGACTTTTCGAGCCAGCTGGACACAACTGAAATAAACGCAGCGGGAAAAATTGGCATGTGAACGCTCCTAACCGAATAAAATGGCCTTACTGGCTTGGAAAAGAAGACTGTAACCTATAAGAAAAACTAGCTTATGTCGCGACTTCGCATAGAGTTTTGTAATTGACCTGCGGAATCGTACTATCGGGATAAGAAGTATCCTGTGTTAATCCATCGTTAAAAAGTCACCACATTCATCGTCACAATCTTTCACATTTGTATATATTTATAATAGTAGTAAGAATGTTATATTACCTGAGCATGCAAGTAGCGGCCCCGCGGCACGTGCGAGCGCCCCGAGCGAGCGGAGCGTGCCGAGCACTGCGCCGCGCGCTTCGCTCGGCGCTTTACCCGCCGCCATTGAAGTCATGCAAGATACTGCGAACGCCGTTGCTGTGACCAAACAAATTTTATGAGGTTGGATCGAAATATTGGCATTGAAACAAGAAGGGTTACCGTTGTACCAATTTTTCTGTTCTTTTTTTCTTTTCTGTAAACGGTGTAAGTAAGTATATTAACCGGTTGTTTTAAAAGTTTGGTGCCAGTGTCAAGTTTCGGTGACAATAAATAGACAATGCAGTGACAATAATATACTCTCTGAAAGTGACAGACAATTGATGCGAGTTTACAATAAATCAAAGACTTTGGTTCTATTTGAGTGAAGTATTTAACACTTACACAATGCAAATAGAACGAGTCCCAGCCAGAGCCAGTATATGGGAGCAAATAAAGGTGGGTTCGGTAGCGCTGCAAACGCGACGCTCAGGAATGAAGCCGGGGTAAGAGCTAGGGCCCCGCGTGCAGCGACCTCTGCTCCTCGGGCACCGAGTCTACGAGCTGCGCCACCTTGTAGGACCGCCATTATCAACCCTGGAAATGGTATAGGTACCTATATTGTAGAACTAATGGATGAAATTGGTTTACCTAGAATTCTATAAAAAAAAAAGTAAAACTGGGAAAGTTACTGCCTATGTAGTAGCTGCGGTACTCTCATACAAGCCTAAAAACTTGGCTTGTCCTTATACCCTACACCAGGGAAGGCCAACCAGACGATCGTGGCTATTACTCTAGTCGATCGCGGCAAGGCAAACAAAATAAGTACGTCTAACAGATGCGCAACGTAATCATCAAAAGTCTGCGCGTATTATATTGTGTGATAAAAAAAAATACTTCATAATGGCATACATATTGGTAGATCACACCGGATTTCGTCCGTAAAAAGGCGATCTTGGGTCGGCCACCCCTGACACTAACTAGTGACAAGTCTTCATGATGTTAGGGGTTATCTATAGGAAAGTATTCTTTAAGGTGGCTTTTAGGTTTTTTTTACGGATCGGTAATCCATGAAATATATCCTCGCTCTGGGCGGAGCGGGGGGGAGTTTCAGACTTGTACTGAGTAAATCCCACCAATATTCCTTCTTTTGCCCTTTATGTTCCGGCGCCCCGGTATCTCTTTCGAAGCTTTGCTTGCTAATTAGTGGTGGTACTTTCACATGGCCATACAAGCCTAAAAACATGGCTTACATTGCCCGAATTTCTGAAAAGACTCCTCGCCTAGACACGCCACTGCTTATAAGTAAGTATTGTTAGCATTTTTAGCATAATTGAATTACTTCTATTATTTTTAAGTAAGACCGGTTAGCCTATATTTATATTAAAATAATTTGAATGTCTTTGTTAACGTCATACAGATGTTGTATTGACTCAACGGTTATTTAGTCACCGACAATTCACTCTAACGTTGGGGGAATCATTCGTGCGTTCGTTCACTTCGAATGATTTCACAGGGGAACCGGGGCATTAGAGTTTGGTCTCTCGTTGACTAAGGTTGGTTCTAAAGTGTTATGCTAAGAAAATAATATGTTGTTGTGGTAGTATTAATAATTAGTTGACTAAGGTTGATTCTTAGAAAGTGTTAAACCAAGAAAATAAAATAGTTATCCTGAAGAACCGTATTCTCATTTCCTGACCTTCGAATAGGTCAGAAGTGGGATTCCACCAGAAATCGTAACGGTTTTGGTGAAAACTTTACGCCCGCAAAAAAAAAAAAAAAAAAACTAAGTACCCGCTTTAAAAGCTAAGCGACAAACATGCCAAGCGATCGATCGCGGAAACGTGTAAGAAGATCTAAGGGCTCCAGCAGTGAGTCAGAGTCATCTACAGAGCGCCGGCGCAGTCGCAGATCGCGCCGCAAGCATTCACGGCGCAAGAAATCGAGACAAGAAAGGAGCACAAGGCGAACCCGAACTCCTGAATTTCCTGAAGACCCAGCAGAGCTGCCACGTGCTGGGACCAGCAGTCAGCGTTACGAGCGTCAGTCAAGCGAACCTGTGGCTCCTGGTCACACTGCACCACCACTACCAAGTAACCAATTTACTGTCTTAGACTCTAGTTTTGCTGATGTGTTTAGAGAACTAGTTAAATCTATACAGACGGACGGAAATTCTGAACGTTTTCCGACTTTAAATGTTGTACCTGAATTTGACCCAACCAAGCGTAACCAGAGTATTAATGTCTGGATTACCAAGGTTAACGAATGTGCGAAGATTTATAACTGGACAGAACGACAAATTATTCACTACGCTTTACCAAAATTAGTTGGCCTAGCCCTAAAATGGTACCAAGGTTTACCTAGTTTATTATTTACATGGACGGAGTGGCAAGAAAAATTGTGTTTAGCATTTCCTTCTGACGACAATTATGGTCGGTTGCTGACGGAAATGCTCGCCTGTAAAGCACGTTTTGGGGATAATTTGGAAGAATATTACTACGAAAAGATGGTTCTTATAAATAGATGTAACATTAAGGGTAAAAATGCCATTGATTGTTTACTATTCGGTATTGATGATAGATCGGTTAGGACAAGTGCAGAAGCGGTTCAATTCAGTGAACCGGATAAATTGTTAGTTTATCTCCGTAATGTAAAAGCAACAAAAAGAAATGATAAGTCAAACGCTACTCCGCAGGCGAGCCCTTCCGATAGCATACAGTTTAAATCATCTAAAGATAATAATACAAATAGGAACAATAAGTATAAAACTTTAAAATGTTATAATTGCGGAGAAGAAGGGCACCAACACTTTAAATGTAAACACCCAATTAAAAGATGCGAATCCTGTCATAAAGTAGGTCACTTATTTGCCGATTGTCCCACTAAACGCGAGTCCGAAATAAATAAAACAGTTTTAAATATTTCAAAGGCACAAGATAATGATACTAAATATTTTAAGGATGCAATAGTTAACGGGCACGCTTTGAAGTGTTTCGTTGATTTTGGTAGTCAAATCACTATGCTTAGGGAGTCAGATGCTAAAATGTTAAATATAACGCAATCTTACGGTGATTTACCGGTTTTGAGAGGATTCGGAAACTCCTTGGTTCAATGTATAGGAAAATGCGATGTCGAAATTGAAGTAGATTCAGTTAGAGCACGCGTAGAAGTTTTGATAGTACCCGATCATTTTCTGAAAGTATCATTACTAATTGGTCAAACATTCACTGAGCAAAACCATGTAGTGGTTTATAAAACAAAGGACGAACTAATTATTAAAGACCAAGTTGTTAATAAACCAAAATGCATAGAACTTTATGTTTGCGAGACGGTCACTATAGTAGGTCGCACCGAAGTAGCCGTGTACTCAAACCCACCGTATGACGGCGAAGTTTTGGTTGAACCTGGTTTGTGCTCTCAGCCTCAAAAGATGTACGATATTTTGCCTTGTATTTTACAATTAGTTAGTGGTAGGTCAGCTCTTCAGTTGAACGGTTTGAATAACAATAACTTCATTTTAAATAAAGGCACCCTTTTATCTCGAGCCCTCCCTTTAACTCGTGCCAATTGTCACACCATTAATAAAATTGAACAATGTGTTGGCGGGGACTCTTCTATTAATATTATTGACACTAAAATGCTATCCGTTAGCAACCAAATTAGTCAAAGCGATCTTATCAAATTAACTTGTCTTTTAAACGAATTCCGAGACTGTTTTGCTTTTACCACTAGAGAGCTAGGACGTATTACAAATGTAGAGATGGAGATAAAGCTCAGCGATCCTACGCCGGTAGTTTATAGACCGTATCGCATACCTTTTACGGAACGACAAGTTGTTCGTGAGATAGTTCATGACCTCGAAGAGTCTGACATAATTAGACCGTCTTCTTCGAACTATGCATCTCCAGTTCTCCTCGTGAAGAAAAAGTCCGGGGAGTACAGACTTTGCATCGACTATAGAGCTTTAAATAAGAAAACGATTAAGGAGCATTATCCCATTCCTAGAATAGACGATCAGCTAGATAATTTGTCGGGTTATAAATATTACACGACTTTAGACCTCATGTCAGGTTATTACCAGTTATGCGTGTCCGAAACATCAAAACATCTAACGGCTTTCGTAACACCCGACGGACATTATGAGTTCAATAGGATGCCTTTTGGGCTTGTAAATGCACCGTCTAATTTCCAAAGAGCAATAAACAATATATTAGGTAACGCCCGGTTTAAAGAAGCGTTTGCGTACATGGACGATGTCATAATACCATCTAAAACTATAGAAGAAGGCTTCCAAAATCTAAAATCAATTCTAGAATTGTTTCGTAAAGCCGGTATTACACTTAAGTTGTCAAAGTGTAACTTCTTAAAGGAGTCTATTGAATACCTCGGGTTTGAAGTAAGCGCTAGTGGCATTAGACCGGGTAAAGCTAAAATAAATGCTGTTGAAGTATTTCCTCGCCCTACCGATCAACACAGAGTTAGACAATTCTTAGGACTTTGTAGTTTCTTTCGCCGTTTCATCAAAGGATTCTCAGCAATCGCCCGACCACTTACTCAACGTTTAAAGAAAGACGCAAAGTGGACGTGGTCGGACTCTGAGGAGGACGCTTTTAATACTTTAAAAGGGGAATTAGTTAAACGTCCAATTCTAGCATTCTATAACCCTGGGTCTGAAACTCAACTCCATACAGACGCCTCAAAAATAGGAATTGCTGGTATCCTATTACAAAGGGTTAATAAAGACGCGCCTTTTAATGCTGTAGCATATTATAGCAGACAAACCTCACCAGAAGAATCTCGTTTTACTTCATACGATCTGGAAACTTTAGCGGTTGCGAGTTCGTTACAACGGTTTAGAACATACCTTTTAGGCATACAATTTACCATCGTTACAGATTGTAACTCTTTGAGGGCAACCTTTGAAAAAAGAGACATTTTACCTAGAGTGGCGAGATGGTGGAACATTATGCAGGAATACGATTTTAAAATAATTTATAAGTCTGGTTCCACTATGTCCCACGTAGATGCACTTAGTCGAAATCCAGTTGGGTCCGCGATTGTTGAAGTACGATGTATCGAAACCAAATGGATAACGACTGTACAACAGAACGATCCTGAACTTCAACGTATCATAAATATACTAAAAGATGAGGATACAAACAGTATATTAGAAATTAAAAACAGTTTTGTAATTAAAAGAGGATTATTGTATAGAAAAACTGAGGCAGGAGATCGCTGGGTTGTACCTAAAGGGGTTAGATGGCAAATATTGAAATCTCACCATGATGATATGGGTCACTACAGTTTCGATAAAACATACGATAAAATTAAAAGTACCTTCTGGTTTGCCAAAATGAGGCGGTTTATTAAAAAGTATGTCGATTCTTGTCTACAATGTGCTCACTCAAAAATACCAGCGGGTAAAAAGGCTGGTGAACTCCACCCGATACCTAAAGTAGACCGCCCCTTTCATACCTTGCATATAGACCATTTGGGTCCCTTTGTGCGAAGCAAAAAGAAAAACGCATATCTGCTTTTAATAATTGATGCGTTTACGAAATACACAATTTTAGCCCCAGTCAAAAATACGAAATCTGTAAATTCTATTTCTACTTTAAAAAACTATTTCCACACATTTGGCGTTCCTACTCGAATCATCTCGGACAGGGGTAGTTCATTTACGTCCAAGCGCTTTGAAGAGTATTTAAGTACGTTAGGCATTAAACACGTACTAAATGCGACAGCGACACCACGTGCTAACGGGCAAGTGGAACGCTACAATCGCACGGTCCTAGTTGCTTTAACTGCGGCTAATCATAACAAACCGGAGCATTTATGGGATGAATGTATATCCGAAATTCAGTGGGGTTTAAATAATACATTAAATAAGGGAATAGGAAAGACACCTGCTCAAGCGTTATTTGGTATCGATTTAGTTGGCACACCTAATTCTTTGTTAAATTTAAATATAGTTGATGAATCTGTAGAAGGAGATAATAACATCGAAAGTATAAGGAAGGAAATATCACAACACGTAGAAAAGAATCAAATAGATCAAAAGAAACGTTTTGATAAGAGTAGAAAGAAATTAACTTTCAAGATCGGTGATCTAGTTCGAGTCGAAAGAGAAATCCCATCGATTGGGAAAAGTAGGAAATTAGTCCCGAAGCTCCGTGGTCCGTACCGTATCGTAGAGGTCTTTGATAATGATAGGTATAAGATAGAAGATACTCCAGTGTCCCGTAAGGGTAATAAAAAATTCACTGGAGTGTTTTCAGTTGATAAAATTCATCCATGGTTAGTCTTTAACAGAAATAATGACAGTGATAGCGACTCGGAAACTGATGAGGACTAGACACTCGCTCTTTGAATTGGGTAGTTAAAAAAAACACCAACATTGCAAAATAATAATATCATTGTAAAAATATGTAGGTACTTTAAAGTAGGAAGTTTATTTAAGATCTAGAATAAAGTATTTTATTGTTTATCCATTGAAATGTTATATAAGCATCGATTAGAGTAAGGATTATGAATTGTGTATATGTAAGGGCTAGTGTGCCGTAGCAATTATTATGGATATGAAGAGGCCATAATAATTTGTCCAACTTAACTCATTAATGTGGTAGTGTGTTGTAGACAGAAAGGGGCCACAATTTGCTAGCTTTGTAATGATAGACTGAAATGTTATGCTCGCAACTTTAGCATTGTCGTTATAGTGTGTTGTGGAGTGCAGGGGCCACAGCATGCTTGAGTTGCGGTGGATAGGTAGAGGCCACCGTAATTCCGTCAGTGTTGATGATGTGGGTATAGTTATGTCAAAATTGTCATGATGACCAAATTATACTCGCCACCGTAGTATTGTCGCTAGCGTGTTGTGGAGTGAAGGGGCCACAGCATGCTTGAGTTGCGGTAGATATGTAGAGGCTACCGTAATTCCTTCAATGCAGATGGTGCGGGTGTAGTTATCTTAAAGCCTTGTGAAAAACCCAATTATACTCGTAACTATGGCATTGTCGTTAGTATGTTGTGGAGTGCAGGGGCCACAACACGCTTGAGTTGCGGTGGATATGTAGAGGCCACCGTTATTCCTTCAGTGCTGGTGTTGCTGGTGTAATTGTGTAGTAATTAATTAATGTAATATTGGTAACAGAATGTGTTTTCAAGGGGAAAATGTGATGATAATTATGTATCCATATGATAAAGCCTGATAAAATTAGTCAATTACAGGAAAACTATTGTTATACTTAAGTTTTTTTTTTCCTTTTTTTTTCTCTATTTATCAAAATGTTAATTAATATTTAGTTACTCAAAACTATAAATACTTTTCCACGGGACGTGTAAGTGTCAGGAAAGGCCGACTGTTAGCATTTTTAGCATAATTGAATTACTTCTATTATTTTTAAGTAAGACCGGTTAGCCTATATTTATATTAAAATAATTTGAATGTCTTTGTTAACGTCATACAGATGTTGTATTGACTCAACGGTTATTTAGTCACCGACAATTCACTCTAACGTTGGGGGAATCATTCGTGCGTTCGTTCACTTCGAATGATTTCACAGGGGAACCGGGGCATTAGAGTTTGGTCTCTCGTTGACTAAGGTTGGTTCTAAAGTGTTATGCTAAGAAAATAATATGTTGTTGTGGTAGTATTAATAATTAGTTGACTAAGGTTGATTCTTAGAAAGTGTTAAACCAAGAAAATAAAATAGTTATCCTGAAGAACCGTATTCTCATTTCCTGACCTTCGAATAGTATGAACTCATGTAAACAATATCGGGTCGATCGAGTTTAACGAACCGATTTATCGTACTCATGCTACATCAAACAATTACTAATTAAGAACATTAAAACAATGGTAACTTACCCATAACTAAGAACATTTTGCCTTGTTGCATAGCTGTGTACTGGAAGGTGTGATGCGTTAAGAATGTAAGAGTGAACTCGAGGCCTGAGTATATAAATAAGTATAGAAAATAGATCAACCCCAACTTCGAAAGTACTTCACTCTGATGACGTGAAAGATTTTTAACGGCAGTGAACCTTAGTAGATGCCAAGGGGAGACGAAATCCACGGATTTAGACAGACTAAATGATAAGGGTGCCCTTTTATCCTGAAAAATATATTGTGTTAAAGCAGAAGAAACATATTTAATTAAAGAACCGAAGCATAAAGTTAAATAAAACTTACTTTAGATAATGTCTCCGGAATAAAGAATGATACTAGCAGAATATTGGCAAGTGAAAGAGACAGCGCATACATGGCGGGACGCTCGCCCCATGCGCCAGAAGATCGGTCACTATTCAAAGCAAACCATGCTCCAGTGACTGGTCCAACAATGAATCCGATAGAGAACGCCAAACCTACCAGTGCCTGAAAAATATAATAATTTACACCTTTCTATAAATACTTCCTTACATGTGAGAACTTACGCACCATTTACAAACGACCAACGTACATAGAGAATTGTAATTTTGGACGTAAGTTCACTATTCACGGTTGGTTTTCAAAACACAACATTTAATCATTATTAAACTTTCTACTTTGCTGTAGTTGTTAATTACCTGTCGCTTGCTGCTTTGCAACTTTAAACAGGTGTCTCTTGAATAAACAAATAAAGCAAACAATGGTCTAAATCCAGTGTAGCCACAATAATAGTAATAAGTTTATTCATCAAAAGGGATTAGCCAAAAACTAAGCAGCACTTGTATCTTGTGGCTCAGAAATATGTTAAAACAATGGGATGAGGCGTATTTTTAAATTAAAACTGAAAAGTAATTTCATACCATTCCTCTAGCCCTGGTCTTCTCATTGGAAGCGTCGGTGACTACAGCCATACTGAGGCTCACATTGGCCTTGCTCAAACCGCCAATAAAGCGAGCCAGAACAAAAACGCTAAACGTACTTGCACAACTCCATAGTGCATGGGATAGTGTTATTCCCACCTAGAAGAGAATACCATAGCATTACTTTTTTTTAAATATGCATGCCTAGAATTGGTTGGCAGAAATGTTTAGAAAACCTGCCATTCAGCTTGAACTGAGATCCTTCCACTTCTGAACTTTTTTGAACATAATTTTTGATAATATGGCATAGCTTATAATAATTCAATTTGCATTACTTAATTGAGTTCTTTACTAGCTTATAGTCTAATGACTATGAAACTATTTTTAGAATATTTATCATTCCAAACAGGTTTATTTTATTACAATGAGAGTCAAAAACATTTGATCTAATTTACATAATTGTAGTTTTAGGTACAGCAAAATCGAAACCGAAAAAATACAGTCTGAAAAATACGATGAGTTATGGTCTATAATAACTAGTGATTGTATCCCTAAGAACAAATAAACCAGTACCTAAGCAACAGAAGTATGAGTCAGAACAAATAAAACACATGTTTTTTTAACCGACGAAAAAAAGGAGGTTCTCAATTCGACCTGTATATTTTTTTTTTTTTTATGTATGACCATGCATAACTTTTTTGTTCTTTTATTATAACTGAGAACACATCATGCCTACTTTTGTCTTTGAGTCTTTAAGTTTTGCAATTGAAGGCCTACTGACCGTAACAATTAGTATAAGATCCCGTATAAAACGACCTTCACCGAGATGCTTATTTAATGAAACGTATTTTATATTTAATTTAATATGTCAATAAATATAATACATATGGGTTGCCTAGCAAATTTCAGTCCAGAGTATGTTTAATTAATAATTTAAAAAAAAAAATTTTTTTAACATTTCACCGGTATGATTATTAGATAAATTCTATACCAATCGAAGGTATGAAGCCCATAGAATATGCAAACGTTAGGTTGTCTATTCTTTTCCGGTCACAACTATCGGGTTGCCAGGTATAAACAGGTAAATCTGTACTAGCATTTTGCAACGGTCTGTTTATTGAATGAAATTTAAATGAAATTAAAGATTATTTTATTCTGAACACGGTGGTATAGGGTTGCCTGCGAAAAATCAGTCCAGAATTGCGGTTGTCGAATTTTAAAAAGTAAAATATTGCTCCGAGTGAATGTGTGCGACTGAGAGGTCCCAACCAACCATCCCATGCGATAGAAGAGGACACAGCGTAGCAGCTGTTTAAAGTCCGCACATTTAAAGAAAGAGAGTGCGCATGCTATTTGGGCTTGGTAAAGAAAAGGATAGCGATAGACTCGTATATACTATGCATCATTTTGGAGTAGTTTATTATTTAAATAGAGAAATAGTTATTTAATTTCTTTTTAATCAATTATTTATTTATGTGTATATTTTTTATGTGACACTAAAGTATATAATACACTCAGGGGCACAATTAACCGTCCACCCATCTGAAATTGCATATCGTTTGTTTATGTTAACTTACGCTTTGAATACAAGGCGTTACTTCATAAGTGGGTATATCTGAAATAAATAAAGCAATTATACCCGCGTTTTGTTTCCTTTTGTGAGTTTTATTTAACCGTAAACAGTTTAGTCGAAATTTGACAGTTTCGCTACTCGCTTTGTGTGACAGATACATTTGTTTTAAAACGTTGTGATACCGTTTCGTCGTATAAAACAGAGGTGTTGGAGTGCTGTGAGTTTAATAAACCAAAAAAAAATGCCACTGGACGCAGCTGGAGCAGCCAGGGCTGTAGCACTTGCAGACGCTGGGTTCAGCCAGCGTCGGATTGGAAGAATGCTTGGATATCCTCGAACGACCATTCAAGATGCTGTTCGGCGTTACAGAGAGACTGGTTCGTACACAAGAAGGCCAGGGCAGGGTCGTAGAAGGTGTACGTCAGAAAGAGACGACCGGTTTATCGTATCTAACATTCTCCGAAATCGTTTCACAACGGCTCCTGAGGCTCGTAATCGTCTATTTGAGGTAAGAAATGTGAGTGTGAGCCTCAGAACAATAAGAAGAAGGTTAGCTGAGAGGGATCTGAGAGCTTTTCGACCAGTTCGAGTCCCAAAGCTGACCGTAGGTCACAGAAGAGCGAGACTTGAATTTGCTCGAGAATATTCAAATTGGACTTCGGGACAATGGAAGGCAGTTCTTTTCTCTGATGAATCAAGAATCGCTTTACGAGGTCCTGACGGACGTCAGCGCGTGTATAGACGCCGCGGTGAAAGGTTTGCTGAATGTGCTGTAGTTGAAACAGTGGGCTACGAGGGAGGCTCGATAATGGTGTGGGGTGGCATTTCTTACGACGCCCGCACAGAGTTGGTCGTCTTCGATAGAGGCAGCGTTAATGCTCACAGATACGTGACAGAAATCCTAGAACCACATGTGATTCCGTTTGCGCCATTCGTTGGCGATGATTTTGTTTTAATGCACGACAACGCTCGTGCACATACCGCGAGAATTGTCACCGATTACTTGAACGCCGTCAATATTCAGCGTTTACCATGGCCAGCTCGCAGTCCTGACCTGAACCCAATAGAACATGTATGGGACAACCTAAAAAGGCGAATTCGGAATCGTACACCAGCTCCTACGACCATCAGTGAGCTAAAAACTGCAGCTGTTGAAGAGTGGCAGAACATTCCCCAAAGCGACATCCAAGACATAATGGACGGGCTTCCTAATCGGTTGCAAGAGGTAATTAGGGCTAGAGGAGGAAATACTCACTACTAATCCGATAATCCAGAGCACATTTTTTTTTAAAGTAACTTTTTGCTATGTTTTATTTTTTGTAAGAAAACTGCATTTTCTGTTTTTTATTGAGATTGTCCTAATTAAACGATTTCACAACATGCACATGTTTCGTTTGTTTTCGTAAAGGTTCACCCTATGTAATATTATAACTTATTTAATTAAATTACCATAGAATTTTGAAGAAATCGACAAAATGTAGGTGGCCGGTTAAATGTGCCTCTGAGTGTATATTATATGTTACTGTAAAAGCCCGAACTACGGTTAATCTTAAGATTTTCCAGTAAATCCCAAGATTTACCGACATGAGTTGGTAAATGTAAGTATTTATTATAAGAGGACGACTTTTTGGACTTTTGCCATTCCAATGCAGTAAATGCTAGGTTTTACCAATGTGGACTGGTAAATGTTGGTTTTAGGAATAAGGCGTAACAATTATTTGACAAAATTATCGTTTGGCATGTTTAAAACTCCGAATTTACAATGGCATACTTTTAAGATGGCAGAATGAAATTTTGTATAATTACGATTGGCAGAATTCAAATTTAGAAATATATCGTTTAGCATAATGTTCATTTAGAATTTTAGAGCGATGATTATTTGGTATAATTTCACTTTTCATACTATACAGATGGCAGAATTTCATTAAAAATAACTTTAATAGGCATGTAAATCTTTAAACTAACATGGTTACTAACATTATTATTAACGGTTAAAACGGGGTATTTACCATATTTGTTATTTATTTTGAGTTTCCAATATTTTGGCGTGAACTGATAACAGTGAGTTACAATTATACAAAAAATATTAAGGCAAAATATGTTTTTTTGGAAATAATACTATATAGAAAAAAAGATATTGTTTTTAGTTGGTTACCCGGAAGGCAACTATTTGGATTAGTTTAACTCCATAAAAAAATTGAAATGGGTAGGTTAGGTTAGGTTAATACTGCACAAGCCGAACGAGCGTAGCGAGCGGTGCCGCGGCAGCGGCCGGCGAGTGGCAGAAACGACTTCCATTAGTAGAAAAAAGAGATTGTTTTTAGTAGGTTACCCGGAACTGAACTATTTAGATTAGGATAACTACTTATTGAATTAAATGACATTATTTCAAAGAAATTAATAATTGAAATAACTGACAACAAATAATGACAAAGGTGAGGCTAACTATAAACTTTCTGCCATATGTCAATTTTGCCGTTTAATGATTATCGATATGAAATATATGCCAAAAGACAATTCTGACTGTGAACTTTCTGCGATATGATGTTTCTACTTTTAAATGTTATGGATATGAAATATACTTAGGTATGTCTAGAGATGATTCTGACTTACAAAATTATGAGTTTTGAATGTATCTTAAATGAGTGTCTGCCAATCAATTTTCTGCGAAATGAAGTTTATGCTACTTATCCGTTGTTATGCAAAATAAAATTATGACATAAAAAGTTCTGCTATAAAGGGTGGACCCAATTTTTTCGACATTTACCATTCCTTTAATGTAAATCCTAAGATTTACCAAGTGAATGATGGTAAAAGTTCGAATCCTAAACTTTTATGGACATTTACCATTCATAATCGGTAAATATTAGGTTTTACTGGAAAATCTTAAGATTTACCGTAGTTCGAGCTTTTACAGTAACATATACATCTTTAGTAAAAAAGAAGGATAAGTGATACATATGTAATACTACCCTGATTAAAAATATAAGATTCAGAAGTTGAAGATCGTAGTTTTATGTCCGATAACTCGGATTCTGAATAATTTAAAAAAAAATGTATTTTTAATGTTTTACAATAAATAGAAGTAATTTTTAATTGTTGTTTTTTTTATTTTGTATTCTTATAATAAAAAATAAAATTTGCAAGATTACCCTGATTAAAAATATTGATTGAACAAAAAACACTTTTATGAATTTTGTTGTGTATGTTTTGAATTTTTTCCAATAGTTTCAATTGATTTCAATTTCTCTGTTTACATTTATAGATTTATAATTTGCATGTAGTAATTTTTTTCAATCAATATTTTTAATTAGGGTAGTATTACATATGTATCACTATAACCTTCTTTTTTACTAAAGATGTATATATTATATACTTTAGTGTCACATAAAAAATATACACATAAATAAATAATTGATTAAAAAGAAAGTAAATAACTATTTCTCTATTTAAATAATAAACTACTCCAAAATGATGCATAGTATATACGAGTCTATCGCTATCCTTTTCTTTACCAAGCCCAAATAGCATGCGCACTCTCTTTCTTTAAATAAAATAAATATCTTGGGACAACTCACACACGGCTATCTGATCCCAAGCTAAGCAGAGCTTGTGTTATGGTAACCAGACAACTGATATACATACTTATATAATTTATAAATACATACATATTATAGATAAATCACACCCAGACACAGAACAAACAATCATGCTCATCACACAAAGTTTGTCCTGGGTGGGAATCGAACCCACGACCCCCGGCTCAGCAGTCAGGGCCACTAACCACTAGACCAACAGGCCCGTCAAATGTGCGGACTTTAAACAGCTGCTATGCTGTGTCCTCTTCTATCGCATGGGATGGTTGGTTGGGACCTCTTCGCTGTCGCACACATTCACTCGGAGCAATATTTTACTTTTTAAAATTCGACAACCGCAATTCTGGACTGATTTTTCACAGGCAACCCTATACCACCGTGTTCAGAATAAAATAATCTTTAATTTCATTTAAATTTCATTCAATAAACAGACCGTTGCAAAATGCTAGTACAGATTTACCTGTTTATACCTGGCAACCCGATAGTTGTGACCGGAAAAGAAAAGACAACCTAACGTTTGCATATTCTATGGGCTTCATACTTTCGATTGGTATAGAATTTATCTAATAATCATACCGGTGAAATGTTTAAAAAAATATATTTTTTTAATTATTAATTAAACATACTCTGGACTGAAATTTGCTAGGCAACCCATATGCATTATATTTATTGACATATTAAATTAAATATAAAATACGTTTCATTAAATAAGCATCTCGGTGAAGGTCGTTCTATACGGGATCTTAGACTAAATACTAAGAGGTAGGAAGCCCTACCAACCATAACAAGAATAAGAGGTAGGAATTTCCATTTAGTCATGAACAATAATTACATTTATAATGCATACATTTTGTTTCATTATTGAATTACTAAGCAGTTAGAGAAGTAATAATTTGCTACTCCAACTGCTTAGTAATACAATAATCATAAATGTAATCATTGCATTACATGTAATTGAGGATATTACATGATTTATCTTTTCTACAAGGATGTACATTTTCTATAACCTTGGAAATATTATAACTTCCACACTTGAGTAAATTTACCAATGTTTGAACAATTTTTATGAAACTAACTGAATTAATGAACTGTTTAATTAAGTAATAATGTTAATTCATTTATTGTTACTTTTATTATATTACATTGGAATATTCAGTACATATTTTTCTTCTAAAGTTAATGTGAACAGGATTTTTTAAAAGTTATTTTGCTCTTATCAAATATCTCTGAATCCATACTTTTATATTATCAGTGATATGTTGAAATCCAGTAGATATTATCACAATTCCTGACAGCATGTTTTGTTAAGAGCTAGATAAACTCATGTATTACCGTATTGCCCAGATATTTCAGTTTTTTAAAAAAAACTGTAGTTCTTAAAACACCTCTATTAAATTCATATAAGATTTTTTTTTCATTAATTGGGTTCTTTAGTACATAGTCGCAAGTAATATGACTATGTTTTTGTTTAGGTATATATTTTTTTATTTCACCTTAGTTTGTAGATCTTGCTCAGCTGATTGTATTTTTTACTTCAACACCTTGATACTGGAACTTACATTCTAATAGGATATACTAATTTAAACAAACTTACTAAACAAATTAAAAGCATAGGCTTTCTTCCATATGCATCTGAAAGGCTTCCCACTATTGGACTGGTCAGAAATTGTAGGAAGCTATACATCGATCCAAGTGCTCCTCCGAATAAAACCGATGCGAATTGATCAGGAGCTCCTGTGAATTTCTGGAAACCTTGCACAGCTCTTAATAAAGAAGCATACAAACTGTTCCCTTTGCCTTCTTCTCTGTTATAATAATCCAGCAGCGATGGCAAAAGAGGCAGAATCATCGTAAAAGCTAACAAATCCAAAAGTAACGACATGAACACTAGTCCGATGGTTTTCGTATTTCCTTTCGTGTTTTTAATCAGCACAGAGTTGATCACATTTTTGTTCAGGTCGTCTTTATCCACTCCATTTCCAAACCTTTTTCTGACTTCTCCATTGCCTTGTTCGTTGTTCTAAAACACATTTAATTTAAATTTTATGTTAATTTGTATCTAAACCCGCTAAGTATATTAAAAACGACGATTAGAATTGTTTTATAAATGAAACTTTATCTACCATTTTTCATATAACACAAAATACACCACTGCTAAAAACTTTAGTCGAAAAGCAACAAGCCATCGAGCTAAATAACAATTTTGGTCTGCGGCAAAGATATAAATTCTCACAAACTTTCACTTTTCTGAACAAGTTGTTGACATATACATTCTAATCCAGCCGTAGGAAATTCATTCTGTTTCCTTGCAACTAGTACGTCGAAAGACTACTTTTGAAGTCAGTCGCTTAAGATTGACAAAATTTATGACACACTAGGGATGACAGTTGACAGTGACACATGTTGAACAGTGTGCCCAATCGTGTTGACAAATCATCGTTTTTGTTATACGTTTTTAATTAATTTCTATTGATTAATAAATGTATTTGAATTGATGTCACAAAGTGCAAAGGGTCTTACAAAACCATAGAGTGAATAGTTCATGCACAAAACACCAAGTGTTTTTAACCTCAAGTTTGTAGTTTGTTCAAAAGACTGGTGTTTAAACTTTTAAATTTAATTTTTTTAAAACCCGACGCCATTTTGCGGAGACGTATTTTTGCATCTTCGGCTTGAGTAAACTGTGAAAGTGTGAACTTGAAAATTTGGGTTTGAAAGTAACATAAAAACAGCACAATATGGGTGAAGATAAAGGTGTGTAAACTATTAGACCTATTTCCCTTATTTTTAAGATTAAAGGTCCAAAACTAACTTACCTTGCTTGCAGATCGCCGACGCAGGTCTCGTTCGAGGGAGAGGCGGCGTTCTAGGTCCCGTTCTAGGGAACGTCGTGAAAAGCCTGCAAGAAGAAGCAGATCCAGATCACAGAGCAAAAGATCTCGTAGACGCAAGCCGTCTCTGTATTGGGATGTCCCGCCACCGGGCTTCGAGCATATTACACCGCTACAATATAAAGCCATGCAGGCTGCTGGACAAATACCGGCCAATATCGTCGCAGATACACCACAAGCAGCAGTACCAGTCGTAGGATCTACGATAACTCGTCAAGCCCGAAGATTATATGTGGGCAACATACCTTTCGGCGTCACAGAGGAGGAAACCATGGAGTTTTTCAATCAACAGATGCACCTCTCGGGCTTGGCGCAAGCAGCAGGAAATCCTGTGTTGGCTTGCCAAATTAACTTGGACAAAAATTTTGCATTCCTTGAATTTAGATCTATAGATGAGACAACGCAGGCTATGGCTTTTGATGGTATCAACTTCAAAGGACAGAGCTTGAAGATTCGACGGCCGCACGACTATCAACCCATGCCTGGCACTGAAAATCCAGCTATTAATGTGCCAGGTTAGTTATAATCATTTCTGATAATATTTTCCTTGATATATTTTATACATCTGTGGTTGTAATAAATTTTAATATCTAGACAAAAACAGGTTATAAAAATATAACTTTTTTAAAGCACTATGCATGATATAAAAAAAACATGTAAATTGTTGTTTTAAATACTTAAAAATGCTTATTTCCTTTCAGCTGGTGTGATTAGCACAGTAGTTCCAGATTCCCCACACAAAATATTTATTGGCGGTTTGCCCAATTATCTAAACGAGGACCAAGTAAGTTGCTGCTATCTGATAATTAGCGTAAAATACATTTCTGTGACACATTGATTGGTTACAAATGTAAATAGGATTACTGCAAAATACTAGTCTTAACAGTTTTGAAGTCTTATATATCAAATCAATGTTTCATAGCATTTAGAAATATTTAAACATCATGAAAAGACTTTTTGAATTACATAAAATTAATTAAGGCTGATACTTATAAATGTTGCAAGATTGATATAGGTAACTTTTTTTTTGTTCATGTGCCTAGTGTTTTGTACTTACTTATTTATTTTTATCAGCCTTATGGTGTATATTATATTATTACACTTTGAGCATTTAAATAAATCATACAATTACTCCATTATTTCATGAGTGTACAATTTTCCAATGAAGGTATAAAATATATTCGTCTGTTCATACTGATTATACAAAATTATGTTTTGCAGGTCTATACTGCGACTGCCTCTTGTATTCTTACACACAGATTCTTAGGATTTCTCTTGTCAAGTGAACAAAATCAACACAACCCTCCTTTCCTTTGTAATTGTTTTGATCCCAAATTATTTTTAGCACTGGTCTATAAACATGAAGCATACTTTATTGATATTTTCGATATCACTTTGGTGTAACGAAAAAAAATTAAACAAACATACGTAAGTCATTCATAGCAATAATATTGAGAAAGCTACCCATGTATGTTGCACACATGACTGTAGATGTTCCCATTAGGAGTTAGTATTAGGTGCCGCAGCCATTTCAGGGCGAGATTCAACAGTTGACAGGGCTACGGTGGAGCCAGCAGTGAGCCGCGTTATGTTTTGGTCAGTTTCAGGTATTTTCACAGGTACCCTAGCGGGATGAGCGTGCGCTTCACGCTCGATATATTCTGAAACAACTCACTGATATAGTTTGCTTTCTGCCCCTCCCTAGCTTAGATTTGGCACATTCGCGGCCCGCGTGTCACTGTTGTCTCTCATTCTCACCTATACGTCTTGTACTTGAATGAGACGTCGGCACTTCAAGGCAAGTCTCCTCCATTCACATCTGATTCTAACATGCGGCTAGACACAGGTCAGATAACATTCATTTAAATATTTGCTGCCTTTTGCCTAGCAAATGTAACGGGAACACTAAAAAATTGTGTGTAATGAATGTACAACTGCATAATAGACCAATCATGTACCTAAATATTTATTCAGTGTAATTCAAACCTTGTAGAAACAACTCACTTTCTGATTGAATAATGTGTGAAACAGGTAAAAGAATTGCTGATGTCATTTGGACAACTACGAGCTTTCAATTTGGTGAAGGACTCATCAACTGGACTGAGCAAGGGCTATGCTTTTGCTGAATATGTTGACATTTCAATGACTGATCAGGTAATTATGCAAATGAAAACAATTTAAATAACTTTAGTTTCTCTTAAAATCAACCTTAACTGATCTGAAACTTTTTTAGGCAATAGCAGGTCTGAATGGAATGCAGCTGGGTGACAAGAAACTTATTGTTCAACGAGCCAGTATTGGAGCTAAGAACTCAACCTTAGGTAAATTATCCTTACGAAATCCTGCTGTGGTAACATTGAAAATAAATGAGCTTTGGTTCTTTAATATCTGAAGTATTTTTTTTAGCAATGACCGGAGCGGCGCCGGTGCAGCTGCAAGTGGCGGGTCTTACGCTGGCGGGCGCCGGGCCACCCACAGAAGTGCTGTGTCTCCTCAACATGGTCACTCCCGACGAACTGCGCGACGAAGAGGAGTATGAAGACATCCTTGAAGATATCAAGTGAGTGTTCTGATCCTACATTTAAATTCGTTGATACTTTATTTCCCTGATACTTCCTTCCTTCGCGCGACAAAGTGTGCACAGGGGTGCAAAGTTTACATACATTGTTACTCTACATTTTTGTAAACAATCGTGCAACGGGTTAAAAGTGATTTAAATGTTCATGAAATAGTTATTCTATAATAATATTACTAGGAGGTAACTTTGTATGTAGGGTTTAATTTTCGAAACTACTGATTCTGTTCCAAATTATTTCATTAACGGGGAAACAACATTATCCCTGAGTGTCATAGCATAGACTATATTTCACTTTTTTACCGTCTCGGACTTCAATATAATTTCTTTTGAAATCCGTGGCGGATAAAAGGTTAAAATCGTTTCCGTCAGTCCATTTTCATACATACATAATTCAATATATTGGTTTTTTTTTTAATTTACAGGGAAGAATGCAACAAATATGGCTGTGTACGCAGTATAGAAATACCAAGACCTATAGAGGGAGTTGAAGTACCTGGTTGTGGAAAAGTAAGTCAAGAGATTTTTATTTAAGAATGATTTTGAAAAAAGAACAGGTCATAATGTTAATTTCATGTTTCTTTGTTTTCAGGTGTTTGTCGAGTTTAACAGTATTGCTGATTGCCAGAAGGCTCAGCAAACCCTGACAGGCCGTAAATTCAGCAATCGTGTAGTTGTTACTTCTTACTTTGACCCTGACAAATATCATCGCCGAGAATTCTAAGTTTTAAATTTATCTCGTCGCAAGTAATTAACCCTTGTCTAATACAATCTCAAAAATGCAATAAAATGACATGTTCATTTTAGATAATGAATTTCTTATATCCATTCAACTTGATTGTATAATTAAAAGATAAAATTAAATTATAATAATATCTAACACAATTTTTATTTTTAAAACCTCTAAACAAAATGTAAACAATTATGCTAAAAAGTAATAAAAAATATAAATAAAAGTAGGTGGTAACATTTTCGTTTAAGACATTGTTTGTTACAGAATTTACGTGTCTGAATAAACAGTGAATTATGGACATGGATAAACTAACTCGTTCGTTCGTTTATGGTCGCATCGGTATGACCCAAGTTTTGGCATTTAAAGTTATAATAAAATCTTATAAGTAAACTTAAATCATAAGCAGCTTAAACATCTTGCTGCATAGCCGGCTGGTACGTGTTCAAAGAGCCGGTTTCTGAAGAAAGTACAATCTTCCTCATGACGACATACAAGATGCCGCCTACAATCAGCATGCCGATGCCAGCCATCAGACTAATTGCCCATGCAGGAACAGCGTTACCATCTGGAATTGATACAATTCGGAATTATTGCAAAGTTCAGTCCACAATGCACCTTTCGTAGCACTTACTTTCACAGCTGTTGTGGCAGCTTTCTTAATTCAAGTGTTACTGCACTACTGACGACCACGTGCGGTTTAGCCGTACGTTAACGAAACCCAGGAAACATACGAAATGAGAGTCTTAGTAGGAGTGACTTTCAGGAGTTGCAGTGGCTGGAATAGTGCGGCAGGCTTGCTCATGGAGCATGCCACATTTCATGGCATGATGAAAAAACTGAATCATAGAAGCATGATGAAAATACGCAAATTTTTCTGGTCTGCCCGGAGTTGAACCCGTCGGCCGTGTCGCTACGCAGCCGCAGTGAGCAATCGCACAATCACTGCGCCAGCCGTGTCAGTATTTTCCCTAGTTCCGTCCTAAACAGAACTGATCCTCACTTTGTAGTTTATAAACAACGCATAAAAATCGAACTTACGGTAGTAAGTACGTGTCATAACACGTCTTCCTCGGAGGATTTTTCGCCTGGCTTCGGTTTCTTGAGTCAGTGTACTCAGAATAACTGAAAGGCAGAAGATTAAAAAGGTAGTAAATAATAAATGTTTACAAGAGTTGGTCCTGTCATGATTGATCAATTGATGTTGTCTTAGGTCTGTCTTGGTAGGCATCGCATCTGATAATGTGATACGATTAGTGAGTACTTTATTTATTATTATTTAGATACAGCATTTAAGAAATGGCATACCTACCCTTATATTTTTACTTTATATTAAGAAGATAACGGCCTAGTAATATTCAACATAAGCGATACATAAGGTAACAGCGGAAATCCGGTATGAATAAGCAATCACATTTTCTAAATGACCAGAAGGCTCGTACCCTCTTTTACCACTAACATAAGCTTGTATGGTTAGGTGTTATAGGTATAACGCAACTCTATTCTCGATCCCACACAGAAACCAGAAGTTGAGACAATACGTACATTGTTTTCAGTAGGTATCTACGCACATGCGAAACAAATGTTCAGGTTTATCCTAGTCCTTACAGGTTCCCTACAGCACAACTATTACCTCTATAGGTTTCATAAGTGATATTTGATCATGGATATTGTCATTGAAACAACCTTAAGAGGTAAAACAAAGGAAATCAAGTTTTGTTTATAAATATCCCACTGCAGATTTTGTTGTACAGATATGTTTTGTACTTACCTAAAATAACAGCAAAGTAGAACCACAAAGATCTCTTTTGCGCCATTTTGAACAATTTATTCTGTAATTAGGACACTTGTAGCGAATTAAACAACACCTCGCAATAAAGCGAAACTGATGACACACTGAAACATAGGAGCATAGGTGTGTTCCTCGGCAAGGTCCTTATCAGGCTTAGATAAGATAGTGCGATTCTGATTAGTAAAGCGTACACATAGCTATCTTGTACTGGCAAACAGGTTGGAATAGTAAAAGTGTGAGTCAATGAGCTCAAGAGGTCTGCTCGTCACTTTTCCAAGTACTTGGCTTTATAATTTACAAGCTGCTGACTGCTGAGAATGGTTTGGTCTTCAGAGACATAAGCAAATCGTTGTGAATAGCGAGTAGTTGAAGTTAAATCCTTTCCTCGATCGGGAGCAGAATAGCTAATGCGATTATGATCAATCAAGATTTACCTATATAAAACATCTTCATATACTAAGAGACTATCATCTCTGTAACATACTAATTGCTCAAAGACATCAGCACTTCAGCAGATGGCATAACATGACGGGGCTCGACTCGCCCCAGCTTCAGTGCGTCAACATGATTGGATTCTAGGCGGAAACTGAGCAACCAAGAAGTGCATTAGAAACTGTTTTAACGACAGACGGCACGATCCAATCCAACAAAAGCAATTGCTGGGTGACTATCCTGCAGCACGCAAAAAACCAGCGCAGGTACCGATATACAGTTGTTGACTACATTCGGTTTGGTTACGTCAAACACGGCTTAGCAAAGGCTAAGGAGGAAATACGCTCTGTTTGTATGCTTGGCCACGAAGTCGGTGCATCTAGAAGTACTTGTTCTCAGATCTGAGTCCTGAAAGGCTGAAACGCAAATCGTCGTTCCGCCAGTGTCAGACTAGTTAGTATAATAACTGAAACCCATCCCTGCCTGTTCCTTCTTTTGCCTTTTGTGTTCCGGGGCCGCGGTCTCTTTCGAACAACCCGCAACCCCGGCAGGCCCTTCTGCATTGAGGCGCGCGTTGAACACAAACGCGCCGTCGACACGGCCGGTCGTCACTAGACGGACGGGCGGTGAGCTACCCATTGCTCACCGTCCACATCCTTCGCTAGCATGACTGTGAGGTGACCGCTTCCCATTCCCTCTTTTCTCGGACTACTGAACCAGGGCCAGCGCGAGAGGCCGCCGCCGCCGATCGCTCTACGAGGAATCAGGTTATACCTATAGGGTGATTATTACATTAGCTCATAATATCACGTCAGTTACCGAAGAGTTTGTCAGAAGTGTAGATAATAGTACGTACACCCACATTTCGACAGTTATGTTTTAAGTCCCATGTAATAGAGGAGCCCATTGCCATCAAACGTGGCTGCTAAAAAGAAATACCTTGTGAAAAACATTAACAGTTTGGCCTAACTAGGACCTCTATCAGCAGTCGCGCTTGCCACCTCTAAACCAACGAGTCAGTACAAAGTACAGTACGATAGCTCATCAGAGTTAAAACTAAAAGTACCTATGGGAAATAGAGGAATGTGGTTGTACGGCTAACATGGCCCATGCATTGCCATTTCAGCTTACTCATTCTGAGCTGTGTTGACAACTCTGTCGGATCCAATGACGTATTAATTTCCATGCGGAAAATAGAATTGTTATTTACTACAGCTTTGTCACCCAAATGAACCTTCCAGATAGTGTTCTCCTGCGCCACGTCGAACCAGTCTTCATGATATGCGTCCAGAACACCTCGCTACTGCTCTCTAGACCAACCTCGGCGCTTCGTCCATTATCGGGTACCCATCGCGTAGAGTACATTTTAATAAAGTCAGGCACAGCCCCTGGGCTAGCCACCCAGTTCCAACCATCTTAAACATTGCAAGTAAGGATGAATAATAATGAAATATGCAACAAGTTTAAATTAACAAGAACTTTATTGAAGACTACCTAAATATAAACACTAAATAAAACTTTAATTCTACATTTAAATCTATTCACTTTTCAGAAAAAATATTCTTCATATCTATTTCAGACATGATTTTAGCAGATACTGAATCTGGACTTTGTGCCGTTATTCTGGCTTTGGCAGCTTCCAGTTGTCGTTCACTGCCAACTGCTGCCGCCGACTTATCAATCAGCTCCTCTTCTGAAACCCCCTCAGATTTCATCTTTTCATATTGTTGAACAAGTCTCTTGGTTTGAGTTTCCGTTTGACTGATCATACTTATTGCTCCTAAGCCATAGCCCTTTGAGTGAAATTGCCTGGAAATTAATATACCATAATAATTAAATATTATAGATCAGTTTTTTACTAGTTGTTTTGTTTATGGAATCTTATATAGGGAAAAGACAAGATTTCAAATTCATTTTTACTTACGCTCTGATAGCATCTTCAGTATACAGAATTTGTCTGATAGGTTTGATTTCTGGTTTAGGTTTGGCAAACTTAGGCTCTACAAGAGGCGGGAAAGCTCTATACACATCAAACCACACTGGCCTATCATCTGCTCTCATTGCTCCTTTTGTGAGCAGTCCTTCCACTCTGGAACAACATCAGTGTCATACATATTTTATACTATCAGTAATTTGGTGGACTATTAAAATTCTAAGTCGCTATTCAATACATAGTAGAAGTAGCCTGCCATATTTTTGGTGTTTCAATAGCAGCGCATGGTTCAGGCAACATGAGTTTTTCTTGTTTGTACAATGATCCCTTTATAGGTTTTCATTTATTTCAATTACAAAAACAATGTGGATGAAGTTTTACAGAACTTGCTAACAAAGTCCCAAGTCTGTACAATACTCAAGCTGTTGTTTTGTTGGTTTCATAAAGAAAAAAATTCAGAAAGTATGATTAAAACTGCAGGGCATATTAAAATAGTTAAACTTTATTTAAAAGAGCCATTAAATAGGAATCAAAGACAGTTAAAATTAATTAAAAATCATTTTGCATAGCATGAAAAATTGTTCTGCGCAAATTTTCCCAACCACTTTTCTTGGTCTCTGAAATTAGTTTTTGTTGAAGTCTTTTAATATCATCTTCCAACTCTTCTGCTAATTTATCAGTTTCGGTTTTGTGATCTGTTTCCATTTCTTCACATCTAAAAGATGAAAGAAAATATGAATTGTAATGACGAGTTTTAAAAACACTGGTTGAAAATATGTTAACTTCTTATGTATTTTTTTTGCTGGTGTAATAGAAGCATTTGCCAAACTGACAATTATGATTATGATATTGGAACTAAAAGTTTGATTTTAATTTCTTAAGCTTACTGTTTCTTAAAAGAAGTATGTATCTCTTTTAGTGCTTTCAGTTTTTGTTTATGAGCTGTAGTTGTTTGCTGCATGCATTTTACTACTGCTGCAGTTAAATGTTCCAGTTTTTTCTCATTATCTTTCATTGCATTACAATCTGCTTCCAATTGCAGCATGACTTCCGAGAGATTTTCAAGCAGGGCATCACTTTTTTCTTTCCTGAAATTCATGTAATGGTAGACATTTAGTTACCTGTAATGGCAAAAAGGGTGTTTTGACAGTACAGGTAACTAAATGTCACCCAACTTCACCCAAGTTTACAGGAATTGTAATAGTCAACAATCATATTATTACTTACATGAATTTTAACTTTAACTAACCTTGTTTCTAGTTGATGGGTCATAACATTCAATATTTTTTGGCGTGACTCTTTACAAGCTTCTACATTGACTTCCAATTTCTTTTTCTTAGCATTAGTTTGATATTGCCCTATTAACTTGGCAATGCTTTCCTCTTCGGTTTCGGTCGCATCGTTTCGTTGACGTTTTTGATTCTTTTTAATGTTAGGAGAATCCTTAAGAAACTGTGATTCATTTAATAATTCATTTAAATCTACTGACAATTGTTTAGCTTTAGCTCCCTTTTTAGACGTCATTATTCAAGAAAGATAAGTTAGAATTTTTTACGAAACTCACGAACGTAATAAAAATCAAGTAGGTAAGTTTTCCAATTTCCCGCTAAAAATATCCAAATTGGCGCGTGGAAAATATAATTCGGAATTCAAAATTAATTCAAAGACATTAAAAAAAAGCAATTTTTTTAAATTTAACCATAGAAACAAGAATTAATGTGTTCTTACCGTGTGTAAATAGTCCCAACTCTTTCCAAGCGACTACTTGCCATTTTAGTTTTTATTGGTCAACTACTTTACGATAAAATTTTAATTACGTAGTCGCAGCAAGAAATAAAATATTAGTTGGATTAAAGAGGTTATGTAGGTTACGTTTTTGTTATTCTTTCAACAAATTGACATTAAAAATGTCACTTGACACTTGACAGGCTTGTGTGTTTCAGATCATTGAGATATACCTATGGAGACGGCATATTCTACTATAGAAAGAATAGTTATACAAATATCTATAAAATCGACACACGTATGTGAAAAACAGTGTTGTCTCTTTTTAATAAAGCTGTAGCTGCATAAGAAAAGAAAGACAAGTATAGTTTGTCAAGTGCTCATTTTGGCAACACTTTCATGTGACGTCATAAGCCTATCTATGCGTAACCGATTCTCCATGATTTGCGCCGAGTTTTGTGCTACATCAACTGTCAAACAGTTGCGCGCCAAGATATTTTTTGTTGTTTATATTGAAAAATACGGCTTTAAACTTGTTATTGTGGTGCACTGGGCTTTGCTATAAACAATTAATCATGCCTTCGTGTTGCATAATACAGTGTGGTGCAAGGAAAAACAAAAATCAACATGAATTGACCATTCACAGGTTAGTGACAAGTTTTCATTGCTTTTTCACGAATTATGTATGATGTTTTGTTACAAAAAGATCTTTGGAAAGGTCATTGAGACCTGTGCTAGTTTTGTATAGCTTCAAACGTTGTTATTTTCATTATTTCATTGCATTGTTTACATACATAGTGAACTTAGTGATGGACGCTTACAATCAGCGATGTCGAAGTATCGATAATATCTAATGTAATAATTGTGTAAAATGTTGATATGGTTTTTTGTTCGACAGATTCCCAGTAAATTAAATTTTGAAGAAAAAATGGTTAGCTGTTATTGGCATTGGAAATATTAACCCCCGACAAAAATGTGGTATGTCTGCTCTTTGCACTTCAACAAATCATGCTATAATAAAACTCTCGATGTGACAAGGTAACGTGACAGCGCAGTGCCCTCGTCCTCTAGTGGTAGGTTTTTCTCTTATGTATACTTTATTTTGTTGAGTAGATGACAGGGTGAACCTCATGTCACCTTAAATTGTTTTATTATAAAAAAAAATATCCTGAACCACCTTAATATTGTTCCCTTTCACATTCACTATTGATGCCGAATTATATTAGGAGACTCAAGAAAGCTAATGTTGTGCTGCCTCATTAAATAATCTTATGCCTCCATACATCTAATCATTGTCAGGGATGACAAAAAAAACAATGAGGCGAATAAAACAAATGTTTTTCAACTGAAATGGCTCAAGAGCCATTTACGATGTTAAATTAAAATAATATTGTAAAGGCTAATTTGATCATATTTTGACAGTAATTAAGGAATGAAGTAGGTAGGTTATTAGATTGTGTGACTAATAATATTGTTATTTTTCAGCCTAAACCAATCTGTTTTTTACAACCTACATCAAGCAAGATTTCATATAGAAATTATTTTAACAAATTAATTTTGTTCAGAAATGAATAAATATCAACTGACATTATAATGTCGGTTGATAAAACTAGCACTAATAAAACACAAAAGCGAATGTTCTACTACTTAGTTATGTGTTTCTAAAGTGTTTTTCTTTTTATGCATAAATAAAAACATAAATGTTCTTTTAACGTCAAAGGTCTTTTTATTTCAATAAATCCCTTACAGAAACTATATGTAATTAAATGTGACAAGAGATTTCGCATTATTCAATTTTTAACTCGGTTATATGTATTTGCCTATTCTCAGTCAATTTTATTGTGAAAAATGTTTTTTTTTTAATTGAAAGATACTCCCGAATTGGTCTCGTATAAATATTGTCATCATATTATGATGAACTTCAAAGACATGGAATGGAACTTCTCATACAATTATAGCAAAACTGTCGTAACAAGTAAAATTGCTTTGTTAAGCTTTTAGTTAATAACTGAAAGAAGATGGTGAAGGAGTAATTTTAACTGAACTGACGATGAAACCGGAAGGTAAGCAACGGTACTCTGTAATAAATCAATGTATCCTAGCCGTGTTTGGGCTTATTAGAATTTTCAAAATATTTACGTACATAGTATGACAATTCCAATATTCAATTTCAAGTGCTTTGGATGATTATATTCTATGCTGAGAGGTACCACTATTTAAAAAGTGTAAAATAAAAACCCTTTCACAAAACAAAATACATACCTCACTTAGGAAGATAGAAGTACCATTACACTGTAGAAGATGTTGATTTAGTATGTGGTAATAGATAGTTGGAAAGCCCTATGTCTAGCAGCAGATATATTATGTCGATCTGAAGCAGAGCTAATAAAAATATCAGAAAATATTAATTCATTTAGTATAACGGTTTATATTGCAACCGTCAAATATTATACATAAACGAAGAACTGAGCTGACTTCATTTAAATGATACAGAAGCCATAAAGCTGTCAGTCATATTTATGTTCCTCAGAAAAGGTATCTGACGATTGAAAAATCAGCCATGCATCTTTAAAAATACTTTAATAAAACATAATCGAATAATAAAATTGATATTTGTCTAATATATCGATATAAACTAGGTACTCATGTGGCTCTAAATTACAACCCTATAAAAAGGCAGCCATTTTGAGCGCCCGAGTTTTGTAGGTAGTTACACTAATTCTGTAGGTATGGCCAGTCCATAGGTTTATAAGTCAGTGTTTCAGATAGAAATCTTGTCAAGGATTTTAGCGTGTGACCTGGAACGAAAAATTTGGAATGCAAATATAAGGCTCGTTTTACATTATTGTGCTTTGTACGATTGTGGTATGAACCAGCTATGACATGAGCATTATCCGCGCGGGTACCCCGTCGTGCTGTGCAGCTCGCTGGCCTCCCTGGCCTCCCTGTGTACCGCTTCCTAACACTATGTTTTCCTCTAAGCTTATCTGAGTACTGCTGTTTTACATGCTTGTATTATTATTAGATAGGTGGTACCATAGACAACACCTCTATGCGTAGACAGATTGTTCATATTATAAGTCAGTAATTAGCAGAATCGTTATTATTGTAATATCGTTTCCATTACTTTTTCTTTCATTCTTGGATCTACACAGTTTCGTCAGTCGTATGTGTGGAGGTAAAAGAAGTAGGTAATAGATCCCCTACAATTAACAGCGGGAATATTCACCAACCGGAAGTTTTGGCGCAACCAGAATCGGTGTCGCTTCCGCTCTTCTTGTAGAGCTTCTTTGACCATTAAAATAGCAGTTACAGTATTGCTTTCCCCAAACAACTTTCGTCGACAGCACAATAACTATTTTGATGTTGTGTCAAATGGCATAACCATATAAATACTTAAGTGGTCTTTGGGCATAACGATCCGTAAAAACAAGTGCCTTTAAGTTTACAGACGGCCAAAATCACATCGAAAGTAGGAACAACTACGTGAAACTTCTTTATCGGGGTTGGAAAAAATTTAGTGTAACGTTTTTCGGTTACGCGCCATCTTTTTCTTATCCCTACCCCGCGTGATTCGAAGTATACTTTCTCCAGCGGAGTAGGGATTGGTAAATGTCTCCAATGTATTTTGCGGCCCATTTTTTAGTTATGATGAGACCTTACCTCTGGACTTGATGGAATGACCTGAAGGTCTACTTTGGTGACTGCTACTGGAACTCCTCGACGGATTGAACTAGATGTGTCGAGTTTGGGCTCATTTTGTTAGTTATGATGAGACCTTACCTCTGGACTTGATGGAATGACCTGAAGGTCTACTTTGGTGACTGCTACTGGAACTCCTCGACGGATTGAACTAGATGTGTCGAGTTTGGGCTCATTTTGTTAGTTATGATGAGACCTTACCTCTGGACTTGATGGAGTGACCTGAAGGTCTACTTCGGTGACTGCTACTGGAACTCCTCGACGGGTCGAACTAGATGTCTCGAGTTTGGGTTCGTTTTATAAGTTATGATGAGACCTTACCTCTGGACTTGATGGAGTGACCTGAAGGTCTACTTCGGTGACTGCTACTGGAACTCCTCGACGGGTCGAACTAGATGTCTCGAGTTTGGGTTCGTTTTATAAGTTATGATAAGATCTTACCTCTGGACTTGATGGAGTGACTTGAAGGTCTACTTTGGTGAATACTGCTGGAACTCCTCGACGGATGGAACTAGATATGTCGAGTTTGGGCTCATTTTGTTAGTTATGATGAGACCTTACCTCTGGACTTGATGGAGTGACCTGAAGTTCTACTTCGGTGACTGCTACTGGAACTCCTCGACGGATGAAAATAGATATGTCGAGTTTGGGCTCATTTTGTTAGTTATGATGAGACCTTCCCTCCGGACTTGATGGAGTGACCTGAAGGTCTACTTCGGTGACTGCTACTGAAACTCCTCGACGGATTGAACTAGATGTGTCGAGTTTGGGCTCATTTTGTTAGTTATGATGAGACCTTATCTTTGGACTTGATGGAGTGACCTGAAGGTCTACTTTGGTGACTGCTACTGGAACTCCTCGACGGATTGAACTAGATGTGTCGAGTTTGGGCTCGTTTTGTTAGTTATGATGAGACCTTACCTCTGGACTTGATGGAGTGACCTGAAGGTCTACTTCGGTGACTGCTATTGGAACTCCTCGTCGGATGAAACTAGATATGTCGAGTTTGGGCTCATTTTGTTAGTTATGATGAGACCTTCCCTCCGGACTTGATGGAGTGACCTGAAGGTCTACTTCGGTGACTGTTACTGGAACTCCTCGACGGGTCGAACTAGATGTCTCGAGTTTGGGTTCGTTTTATAAGTTATGATGAGACCTTCCCTCTGGACTTGATAAAGTGACTTGAAGGTCTACTTTGGTGACTGCTACTGGAACTCCTCGACGGATTGAACTAGATGTGTCGAGTTTGGGCTCATTTTGTTAGTTATGATGAGACCTTATCTTTGGACTTGATGGAGTGACCTGAAGGTCTACTTTGGTGACTGCTACTGGAACTCCTCGACGGATTGAACTAGATGTGTCGAGTTTGGGCTCGTTTTGTTAGTTATGATGAGACCTTACCTCTGGACTTGATGGAGTGACCTGAAGGTCTACTTCGGTGACTGCTACTGGAACTCCTCGACGGATTGAACTAGATGTGTCGAGTTTGGGCTCATTTTGTTAGTTATGATGAGACCTTACCTCTGGACTTGATGGAGTGACCTGAAGGTCTACTTTGGTGACTGCTACTGGAACTCCTCGACGGATTGAACTAGATGTGTCGAGTTTGGGCTCGTTTTGTTAGTTATGATGAGACCTTACCTCTGGACTTGATGGAGTGACCTGAAGGTCTACTTCGGTGACTGCTATTGGAACTCCTCGTCGGATGAAACTAGATATGTCGAGTTTGGGCTCATTTTGTTAGTTATGATGAGAGCTTTACGTTACGCGTCACATTTTTCCGTTACGCGCCATCTTTTTCTTATCCCTACCACGCGTGATTCGAAGTATACTTTCTCCAGCGGAGTAGGGATTGGTAAATGTCTCCAATGTATTTTGCGGCCCGTTTTGAGTAGTTACATTTTTGAAATCCAGGTGGCGATTGCATCGACTTCCATAAGAGCCCATGACCCGCTTTGAGTAGTGATGACTTTGACCACTAGGTGGTGTCGTGCAATTGTTATTTACCAATAGCATATCGTTTTAACGGACTTACTCCTACCACTATACTTGACCGTTTTTCCATTTCACGCTTATTTATTCCCAACGCTCTATAGTGACGTGATAAATAAAGTTTCACTTCTTACGAGTGTACGCTGTACACGCACACATTTTTTTATTCTTAGTTCGGTCTTCGAACTTATGTCCGTAGATGCTACGGAGTTGGGCAGGCCTGCACCCGCTCCTGCCGAAACTAGGAGTTTCAGGCGATAGAAAGGGAAAGGAACATGGAAAAGTGCGGTATTTTTTCTGCTGCAATGAAATACGACTTATTATATAATTATAAATCATGTATTTTTTTAAATTAAGTCCCAAAACAACACAACTCATTCAAGGCATTCTTTTTCAACTTAAATTTTTTTCATTGCTTATCATAAATCTATTTACAAGTTTAGAACCTCAATATATTCTCGGAAGAAGCTCTTTTATAATGTACTTCCATAAGTCTTAATATTGCACTTGCAGCCTTACTCAACTTCACCAGTACACTTTGAGCTGTTTGATTTCCAGCAGTAATATTATGCATTGTAGAGTAATTTACTTAGAAGGTGCAAGTGATGTGAGTAAGGCGAAAGTCCGTATGAGACTTATAAAATCACAAGAAAATACTGACTATGTTCCTTGAGCGAGATTCCACAGTCGGCTATGATTGGGACCGGTGTTTTCTGAAGCACCGCTTGTCTGCTTGTCTTGTCAGAATGTCTGACACGAAGTTTCTGTGCGTGAAGACTCGAAGGATGTCCTCGCGAGCTTCCTGTATACCCTCACATACGATTTTACTCCTTTGTATGTTACCCTGAAACAAGCAAAATATATTTCAAATAGTCGTGTCACGAAACAGAACGGACTTTTAAAGTATTCGTAGATAGCTGTTTGTTAGGTCTATTTATGTTGATTTACCTAACATCTTAAAATTTTAAGACAGACCTTTGGGGTCTACGAAAACCATTTATGACATAAGTTTATTTTATTTTATTTTATTTATTTGGCTCACCAACAATTGAATACACAGTACAGGTTAAGAAGAACATCGAATAAACTTATTGACTAGTGTACCAATTTCTTATAGGTAAGCACATCATGCATTATATTAATGTGTTATTATAACTACTCTACAAGTTCAAAGTTTGTAGAATAGCTTTATTAAGACCTAAAACAATATTGGTTAAAATTTTAAATTAGATTAACATGTAAGCCTAAACACTAAAGTTAATTTACAAGTTGTTATAAATAACGCTTCTAAACCTACTAAGTGAGTCAGAGTGAATATCGACCAGATCGCTGCAGCTGTTCAATAACTTACATAGGCGGGGGATAGGGGAATTAGCACCAAGGACAGTTCTGCGAAGTGGGGGGCGCAAAGGTGTTATAGGAGCTCTTGGACTTTTGGTGGGTACACGAAAGTTGATCCTGCTCAATAATTGTGGACAAACAATTTTATATCTTACAATTTTAAATAAAAACAAAGCATCCAATAAATCTCTCCTCTTTTGTAGGGAGACCATCTTGAAATGCAGGAGCCTCTCTTTATACGACCGTACCTTTTTAGCTACCCCGGAAGAGTATGCTAAATGCCACAGAAATCGTTTTTGAACCCTTTCCAATCTCAGTGCGTGGGTGGCATAGTGAGGTCTCCAGACAGTACTGCAATATTCCAAAGAGCTTCGGACCAAACAGTTATACAGCAGAATTTTAGTCTTACTGCGACGAAAGCAGGTAACATTTCTAATGACAAACCCAAGCATTCTCGAGGCTTTCTTAACTACATTTTCAATATGGGGAACAAATGTCAACTGTGTATCAAAGAGAACTCCCAGGTCCCTTATCTGTTCCAATTCCTGCACTAAGTGGCTACCAATGTAGTATTCAGAATGTGTTATATTCGTTTTTCTGGTGAATTTCACATGGTAGCACTTACTGATATTTAAACTCATATCGTTATCATCACACCACTTTACTAACATGGCAATGTCTCTCTGTAGCAATTCAACATCAAGGTCTGATTCAATTACTCTGCAAAATTTTAAGTCGTCAGCATACATAAAGCACTCCGAAAATTTCAACTCAACCGCGAGATCATTACCAAACAAGTTAAACAAAACAGGGCCAACATGTGATCCCTGTGGGACGCCAGATGTAACCCTGTAGGAACCTGATTGGTATCCGTTGAGTGCAACAAAGAAGGAACGACTATCCAGATAAGATTGAAGCCAGTTGAGGAGGCAGCCAGTGATACCATAAGCAGCTAACTTTTGCAAGAGTATATTGTGGGGAACGCGATCGAAGGCCCTGCTAAAATCGGTGTATATTACATCAACTTGTTTCCCAGCGTCAATAGCACTTGTTAGGGTCTCCGTGAAGGTCACTAGGTTTGTGCATGTAGATCTGGAACTCACAAAACCATGCTGTGTATCACGAAGGTAAAGTTTTAAATGAGATTGAATGTAGGGACAAATCAAGGATTCAAAGACTTTAGCCAACGTAGACAATATTGAAATTGGTCTATAGTTACCTACATAATTACGATCACTGCATTTATGAATAGGTACCACTTTTGCTACCTTCCAAATATTTGGAAATATACCGGAGGCAAGCGATCGATTAAAAATTAGTAATAAAGGAGGTGCCAGAGACGAAGCACACATGTAGATGAAATAAGGAGGCATTCCGTCGGGGCCAGCGCCCTTTCGACAATCCAACGATTTCAATTTATTGAGCAAGGCATCAATTTCAATAACTGGAGCAGTCAGAGGTAAACTATACGCTAACATGTCCTGCATGTATTCCGAGGAAGATGAATGATGGCTCACGTTCGGTTGACTGTACATAGAGGAAAAGTGAGCAGCAAACATTTCAGAGATGTTGATGCCGTCCGAAGATGATATGGAGCCATCAGTCATTGTCAGAGGATAAGAACTAGTACCACCCCGCTTGTCTTTGATATAAGCCCAAAATCGCTTCGGATCCTTGGTTATTACTGTCTCTAGGTCACTAACATATTTGTTATAACGAGTGGCAGCCATAACCGAGCACCGTTTATTCAGCAGCTTCAGTTCAAGCTCATCCATGGGGTTTTTATATGTTTTAAATCGCTGACGTATCTTTTCCTTTTCTTTCAAGGTTCTTTTTAAATTTTTATCGAACCAAGGAGGGTATGTCTTCTGTTTACGGATGAAAGGAGGGTCTTGCATTTCTATTATGTTTTTAACTTTGTCATAAAATATATTGAGCATATCGTTCACATCGTGAGTGTTATCAAATAAAAGGTTCCAATCAATTTCGTTTAAGTGTTTACGAATAATATCATAATCCATTTTATAAAAATTTAGTCTTTTGCTACTATTATACGGAAGTCTTGTGTCTTTATATGATTTCAGAATTATTTCAATAGGGGGGTGGAAGGGGTCAATAATACTTAGGGGATTTAGAGTGGAGCATACTACACCGGACGTTAAGTTGGTCAACACAAGATCAAGGATGCGCCCTGACTTATTTACTATGTTGTTTAGTTGAAGTAGTTTATTTGTATGACTAAAATCAGTTAACAAGTGACCAATACCCGGTGTTATATAACCACTATCTAACTCACTTACTAGGTTCCAATCAATACTACCTAAGTTAAAGTCACCGACAATACACGACTTCAACCCTGACTGTTCAAACATGGTATTACACGAGTCTAAGAAGTGTTTTAGGGTAGAGCGAAGTACAGGCGGAGGCAAATAAACAGCGCAAAGAGCTAATTGACGGACAGACTTTGTAATCGAGATGTCTATAATAACCCACAAATCTTCACAATTGCTTTCCCATTGAGTCATACGTTTTGAATTTATTCGCTTTAGTACAGCAATCAGAACACCCCCTCCATCTTTTTTCCTTTTATCCCTATCTCGCCTGTAGACTACATATCTGTTATCAAATAGCTCCGAGCTAATTACAGAATCATTTAACCAAGTTTCAGTCAATATTATCACATCATAGTTTCCGCAAGAAATTTGACAATAAACATTATGACATTTAGTGCGTAAGCCTCTAGTGTTTTGATAATATATCCTTAAATCCGAGAATGATTATTGATTTTATTTACTGTAACATTGTCAAAATCATAAATATGAAAAATTAACTATAAGTAGAAAAACAAAATTAAACCAGTGTATTCAAAGTGTCCTTATTCCTAATCAGAATGTGTTCCGATTCCTGTATCTTCCGCATAAATATCCGACCACCTCGCACCCAGACATACTGATATCCGATTTCCTTGGCTTTGATTCTAGCGGCAGCATGTAGTGCCTTGTTGGCAGTGGACAGATGTTCTGTAATGTAGATCGGGGATTTAGGTCCAGAGTATCCCAAGTGTGTTGAATTTAGTTTATTGTCTATATTC
Source organism: Ochropleura plecta (assembly GCA_905475445.1). Classification (NCBI taxonomy): domain Eukaryota; kingdom Metazoa; phylum Arthropoda; class Insecta; order Lepidoptera; family Noctuidae; genus Ochropleura; species Ochropleura plecta. The sequence goes on from FR997734.1 coordinate 14,104,299, forward strand.
GATTTATTAAATTTGATGGTTGCTGCGAGGAATTGGTCACGAATACGGGGGGACCCAAGTTGTACCACTACGGCACGCGGACGGGAATTGCTGGCATTTTGTTTTGCGACCCTTGTGCAGTGTTTAATGTCGTTGTCCTGAATACCACTCCCTACTACTTTAGATAGTTGTGATACAACATCAATCAAATCTTCCTGTTTCTTTTCCGGCAGGCACTGAATCTCTACATTGTTTGCACGGCTTTGCTGTTCCAGTTGATTCATGCGAGAAGTCAAATCGTTAATACAAACCCTCATCTCAGAGTTTTCCGTTTGCAGCTCCTTCATATTCTCCTTGGACGCTGTGTACTCTTTTAAAAGATCTTCATACTGAAGGTTCATAAAAACCATCGACTTTTCCATATTTTCCATCTGATCTTTTAAAGGTTGCAATAGTTGATTCAGGGTAAGTTTCATGTGAGGGCGTACCGCACAGTGAGTTTCGCGGCATCGTGCGCTCTGGCGGGAACCCCACCTTGGGAGCTCGAGGCTTGGGTGCTCGCCAGAGTGTACGACTGGACGGCGGGTCAGAGGGCGCTCAACCGGCGCCCGGACCCTCAAGAAAAGGAGGAAGTGCGTGAGGAGGTTCGCGAGGCAATAACTCGGCACTGGGCCGAGGACCTAGCCTCAGCAACATTCGGTCGCCGGACACTGGACGCCATCGGGCCCGTCCTGAACGATTGGCTCGACCGGCGACATGGTTGCCTCTCCCTGCGTCTGGTGCAGGTGCTGTCCGGGCACGGCTGCTTCGGATCGTACCTGCATCGGATAGGGCGGGAGGAGACCCCACAGTGTCACCACTGCGAGGCCGCAGTGGATAGCGCAGAGCACACCCTTGAGGTGTGCCCTTCGTGGGACGAACCCCGCCGCGCCATGGTGGCAGTGGTCGGGAACGACCTCTCACTCCCCAGTGTGATTTCAGCCATGCTGGGAAGTGAGGAGGCATGGGCAGCAGTAGCCTCCTTTTGTGAGGACGTCATGTCACAGAAGGAGGCGGCGGAGCGAACGCGGGAAGAAGACCCTCTCGCGGCGCCGCTCCGCAGACGAAGAAGGGGTGGAAGACGGCGAGCACAACGCCCGTCCTCAACCGCCCCGGGGGGTGATCAGCAGGCGACAGGCGCGGGGGCGCCACCGCCTGCACCACATGATCCACCCCCTGTGCTCCGGCCATAATAAAAGCCCCTCCCTTTTGGGGGGGGACGTGTAGGGCCTGCCGTAAGGCGGGCATTCGCCGGAAGGGGACTGGACGACATAGACTCCCAGGCCCCCTCCACTCAGGCGAGGTCGGAGCGCCGTTGGGTATTTTTAGTGGGTATACCGGGAACGACTTTACCGGGGAGTCCTACATACCCCTCTCCCGTCCCCCGACGGAAGGGGATGCGTAATAGCATTTTTTCCCAGCGACAAAAAAAAAAAAAAAAAAAAAAAAAAAAAAAAAAGGGTAAGTTTCATGTTGTCTGTGAACTTGGTTAGCATTTCTACTTGCTCCTTTTTAAATGCTTCGTGAATAAGTTGACGAATATCGTCAGGTGCTAACGCAACTTCAGCAGGCGCCTGAGGTGGAGATCCAACGGCTTGCCTTTTATTGCCTCTGGTAGTTGAAACATTACGCAAAGGTGTATTATCAGATTTGGCAAGTTTCGGGGCCGAGCTTAAGCATTCAGGACAGTGCCACTTAACAGGTAAATGACAGTCAACAGCTAAGGACAGACACGTATAATGATATGCCTTGAGACACTTTACGCACTTAGCGTATTTTTCGTTGTTAGCCGTTTGGTTGCAACATCCCCATAACAGCTCTGGACTTAGCGGCGTTACAGGATCATCTGCCATTATGTTATGACGACTTTTTTATCTTTGTTGCAAAGTAAACAAACGATTTAGAAATTATAACGTGGGTATACGCTTGACTTGTGTAGCGCTCTGTTGCTTTGTGTCCGTACTCACTCGCGAGAAAAAGGTTATAAGCGCCGTGCGTAGCTCGTCGCTTACGCGTTACGTTGAATCACTTCTCACTTAGTGTTAGAGTCGGTGGTTTCTAACTTAATGCAGATTTTATTCACAAATTCTGCAGTATTTAAACACTTAACTTTAGTTCACAATGTAATAATTGTCCACTGATAACTGTAACTTTGTAATACAAATCACATATGTAAATTAATCGACTTTAAAAAAAATATAACAGTATAAAAACACGGAGTGTGTTGTACCGTGACACCCTCAACGATACGATATGCACGGAATGTAGTTGTATTTTGACATAAGTTCTATGAGACTTATGTCAAAATACAACTATCCGTAAGCAAAACGAGTCGTTTTTGTTTATTGGGCATTAACCCTTAATGTAGTGGCTATTTTTAAACCTACCTTGAGTAACTCAAGTATTGTGTGTGAATGTGGCTGCAGAGCAGAGATCGCGCGTCCTGAAGCCGTCTCTAATGCTCGAAGGAGACCTGCTAACTGCTCCCCCACGTCAGATTCTAAGGACATCTAGATAAAAAAAAATATTAAAAATAATACTTCCGACGCCTAATTTGGCATGGTTTACAAATCTTGCATCATTTTCAATCCAAGAAACATTTTGTTAGTGGCACTATGAACAGAATATCTTGTTACCAAGTCGTCCATTTGCGCAGTAAGGTGATGCACCTTCCAGCCTTCAGCACTAGTGAGCACATGCTTCTGGCTGGCAATGGCGACGATATCACGCGTCCGTGGTTCCCGTCGCCGTACGTCAGATGGACGTGTGAAGTGTAACGCTGTACTGCGCCAACCGCACACGTAACTCGAACTTAAAAGTGGACCTGTGAGCAATAACAGTTGTTTTTCGTTAATTTTAGGTGCTCCCTTGCACAACTCCAAATTTTTTGTAGTTTGAGGATTTATGGTTGCTTATTTCCAATGAATTTTCACGGCTTAATATGAACTCGCTCGGCAAATTACCGTTACATACATATCCTATCTTTTTTTTTGTCAGTATAATGTAGGCTACGAGGCACTAAAGTTTGTGTAACCAAATATCTCTTATTTTAAAAACCAAGATTCACTTAAGCCAAATGGTATGGTATGGTTTTGATAAAAGGTTAAAACGATAATTTACGGCTGTGAATTTTATAACTTGTTCCACACTATGTACCACACTTTGGTGCATGTGGCGCCGAAACCTGAAACTATGACCTGGAACTGTTCTGAAACTGATATGTGTGGGAATTGAACCCACGATTCGTACCAGAGAAGCCTCGCATACATCCACGAAGCCACTTTTTGCGTTGTAATTCTATAATAGATTCGCTCATTTTTCTTCCTGGCTCTTCTACTTTATCTTGCTCGAAATCGTATGGCAATTCTGCATTCCAGAATTTTCTAATTGAAAAAATATCTAACCCTTGACGCTCGCAGGGACGACCTTCCGTATCCTTTTCTTCCACTTTGGTTTATCTTCCTCATCTGCATCGGAAACGTTGTTATTCAAAATTCATTGTAGAATAAAATGCACAATAAGTGCCACATGTCCATTTATGGAAATAACAGACTAGAAAGTACAGTAATTTTGTCGAGAGCTTTGCTTTACGCCTATTCTAAAAAAACGTGTAAATAACTTTTATAGAATTAAAATAAGGTTAAGATTGAAATAATTGAAGCGATTCACTCGCTGCAATGACCTGCCAGCATGCCCTTGACAAAGTTACCGCGGCACATCGAGAGATACTCACGTTTCGGAGGGTTGAACGCGACAGGAGGTGGCGTGGGCGGTGGCTCTTCTCCCTGGTAGTCGCATTGTCTCACTTCGCTGCTTAATCTATAAAGAACAGAAAAAAAACACCGGTATTTTAGCCTATTTACGTTCAGTCTCACATGTTTCACACATACAAATTCCTATGATAATGTTGCTAGCAGCAGCTATCATTTAATCAGTCTCCAGTACCGTTTTAATTATGACGCCGTTTGGATATTTGAAGACTAAAAACACAAGTAAATTAATGAACATAGCACGAAAATTTCCTAACTCTATAAAACGGGCAAAAAGAGGTAGAAAAGTAAACGAGTGAGGTTTTTCTTTCTTTCTTTTCTTTGAATGCTACATACATCTGCTTCCTCGGCTTCTTGCGCGGGCTGAGGTCCGGGTCGTGCCTGTGCGCGCGCGGCTCGGGCTCGTCGTCGGGCGCCGGCGACGACGACGCGCTGATGGTCGTGGAGCCGCCCGACGCTCCGCCCACCGGCACGTCGTCCCAGCCCGAGCGCCCGTAGCCGGTTGCCTTGCATGGAGAACTGGTGACATACAAAATGCTGCTATGGGATCTCGCATCATAGGAATAAATTAAGGGTCAGATAGATAGAATATTCTTTATTATGTACACTATACAAATAACAAGAATAACATTAAACTACTTATAAATAGGGTGACACAATGGGCGGTCTTATCGCTAAAAGCGATCTTTTCAATACAACCTTTGGATGGATTTAAAAGAGGAAACAGAGAAGATGGTCACAAGGTCACATGCATATTTACATATTATAGTGTCGACTATTATAGAATGCGGTTCAAAATGGGAAAGTAAAAATATAAGACGTTTGACATAGTGTGCGCAATAAACATGCAGTTTTTTTTTTTAGATCTAAAAATATTTACTAAGATCATTTTGAAGTATAAGCGGCCAGCACAGCTAAGGTGTTTTATGCCACTAATTAATAATTATTGTAACAAACCTATCAAGTTCCCTCTTCCTGAGAATGGACGGTCTAGGCAAGACCTGTTGAGATTGGACGGAGGTCACTGGTACACGGGTTTCGGGCGACGACGACGATACAGCATTCACCACTGTTACTACAAAAAAGATTTTGAAAATCAGCACACAATTTTCCTAGTAATAATTGTTTTTTATTTTGCAAATAGGTTTTATGAGTCCCTTTGGGATAAGTACACGCCACATTTATGTGAGCAGTTGGAAGTGATACCCCAACGATGGCTGAGGGCCCGTTAGCGAATGTGTAATATCTTTAAATGGTCGGTTCCTAGGACACCAGTAAAGGGCTCAACATATTTTTTTCAAGTGTTTTGAGAGTAAACAGATGTAAAATTTATGCGACAAGCACAAAAGTAACACTCACAAAATACTTACGTGAATGAAATCATCAAATTTAACAAATGTTATGGGCGCAACAATAACTGAGGAGCTCGTGGCTAAATAATAGCAGCCGCTCGGGTCGATCTATAGGTTAAGCCGCGCTTGCCTAGGTTGGTCTGTGGATGGGTGACCACCCGTTACATACCGAGTTTCCTCCGTGCCTCGGAAAGCACGTTAAGCCGTTGGTCCCGGCTGTCATTTGTATATCTTTGACAGTCGTAACAGGTAGTCAGTGTCCTGAAAGTCTGACAACCAGTCTTACCAAGGGGTATCGTATTGCCCAGTACTAACTGGGTTGTGGAGGTCAGATAGGCAGTCGCTCCATGTAAAATACTGATATTCAGCTGCATCCGGTTAGACTGGAAGCCGAACCCAACATAGTTGGGAAAAGGCTAGGCAGATGATGATGGGCGCAACAATAATTATGTAGAAATCGATTAAACGTTACATTTAGTTGTTTAGTTCGTACCTTGTGTCTGCTGGTGCGGCGGCTGGTAGGGCGCGAGCGCGCGCGGCGCGTGCGTCCCGCGCGGCACCTCGTAGTACAGCTGCGCCGGCGCACTGTTGCCCACTACGCCGCGCACGCCCACACTGGCGACTCCCACCACCTGGGCCATTCAAATTTAAACTTTTGATTTTTCTCAATAAATAAATCTATAACAGGTAATATAGAGTTACGGTGAAATTCGATCAGGGCACGCGATCAGGGTGGCGAGTATTCCACTAATATTTGACCAACGCGAGTTTTAACTTACGCTCGTACGCATCGCTGTACGTAGCGTTTGATGCTTGCATGTACACAAGACACACTTGACAGTAATGGTCGGTCGGTAAACATGTCTGTTTATTGTTTTGAGGAATGTTTTTATAAACAATATCCCAGTATTTGTTCCGATATCGGACAAGTGGCTAAAAAGTAGAATATAATAATAATTTATTGATTTAGTAGGCCTACCTACAACATCAATTAATAAAAATTAATATAATAATAAAAATCCTTAAGGCAGGGTCGGCAAGTAGTTGGTAAGTAGGGCCCAGATACCGCTGTTTGGTTTTATTGAAGTTCCAAATAAAAACGTATATCGCTTTGTTACTAGTCTTTTGTTATGCTGCATCTAAGTAACATTTTATAGCATATCTTTTTCCATTACAGCAGTTGTAGTTGTTGTATAAAATATCATTTAAATGATATGCTAGGTTTATTTGGAGGGCCTAAGTTCAACCTACCGCATCCGTCTGTTGCCGACCGCTGCCTAAGGTGGACATAAATTCGAGACTGCGGGTTAGTACGAAAAAGATACCGCGGCAAACACAAAGGGCAAAAAAAGGAACAGGATGAGTCTTAGTCAGTAAGTCACTCCCTTCATTGTCGAGGAGTCATTTGATAATTTACCATCCAACAAAAATATGTGATACTAATAATAGCAAGAAAGAGAATGATTAAATGTAACTAAATGTAGCTATAATCCTGAATATATCACGTTTTTACCTTCGCTGGTTGGTAGTTCCTCTGTAATAGTGGTAATGGTCTCGGTGCAGTCGCCACAGGGGTGGGCGTGAGGGCACGCGGCGGGGCGCTTCGCCCTGCACTCGATATTACACCACTTGCTGCAAATTAAAAAATAATAAAAAATCACTTCAGAACATGAGTCTTATCTTCCGTGAGGGGTCAGTATTTGTTGCGGGTTGTTCGAAAGAGATACCGCGGCCCCGGAACGCAAAGGGCAATAGAAGGAACATGTGTGGGTTTTAGTCAGTCTGACACTCCCCCCCGCTCCGCCCAGAGCGGGGGAAGTTATTTGATGATTTCCCACCCCAAAAAAAAAGGGGTCAGTATTTGCAAGAATATATTCCTTGCAAAGACTTGACAGCTAGACTGAACATTTATCAATTTACTTTGGTTGTTAAAATTTTCGCAAATCAATGTTTTGCATATTGGTGCATCATCTCATTTCTGAATATTTAGGGCATTCTTTGAGCAGGTCGTTGTAGTCTATAGTGTAGTTTATGTTAGGGTACTTACAGGTGAGTACTGATGTAGTAGGCAGAGTAACGACAGTGGAGTGCGTCGGTTGCGCCGGCTGTGCGGGCGCGCGCGCTGCTCGCTGGCCGTACACTAGCGTGCTGCGCGGACCGCGGGAAGCATTCGACCATGCACCTCCTGAATGAAATTAATAACCAATTACTACAATATGATATTATATTATTGTCTCCTTAATTTACTTTTTGTCTTACAATCGTCTTTTAAAACATTTGTGTATAAAAAACTTAAAAAAATAATAAAAGTAGTGGTCACAGTAGCACATTACTGTAATTATTATTTATTTATTTATTTAAACTTCATGTACAATAGTGGTACATAGGCGGACTTAATGCCATAAGGCATTCCCTACCAGTCAACCTTTGGGTAAAATACGACAACATTGTGATAGGGTACAAAAAATATATAATAAATATATATCTAAAACTATTTGTTAACGAAAAAAGTATATTTTTATACGGATACTAATACACATATACATATCAAATAAACTAATAAATACATTTAAAAAATAAATAAAAACGAGAACTTTAACAGTAATTACAATGACTTTTAATTGGTAGACGGACCTAAATAGTGGTTACGAACTTTTCTTTTAAAAATAAATTTACTTTCAGCTTTTTTAATGCCAAAGGGTAGCGCGTTCCAAAGCTTTATTGTTGAAATAACGTATGATTTGGACATAAAACCGGTGCGGTGTAAAGGGATTTGGAGGAGTAGATTTTCGGAAGCACGAAGGTTACGACTGTGAGAACTGCCCAACACATTAAAATAAGTTTTTAAATAGTCAGGAGCATACGGATCATTCATGATAGAGTACAGCATACAGAGAGATCTGAGGGACCTCCTGAGTCGTATAGGCAGCCATTTAAGCTGAGTACGGAAGGAAGAGATGTGATCATATTTACGAAGGCCAAACACAAAGCGAATGCAATTATTAAGAAGACGATCCAATTTATTGAGAAGTTCCTGGGATAGATCAGAATAACAAACATCAGCATAGTCGATAATGGGAAGCACAAGAGACTGTACCAAAATGAGTTTAGTGCTAGATGGGAGAAAGTGCTTGAATCTATAGAGAGACCGCAGCGAGAGAGTGACTTTCTGGCTCACTTGAGCCACGTGCTTATTCCAGCTGCAACAGTCGTCAATGTATAACCCCAAGTCTTTTACGTGAGGCGAGAAAGAAATTATTGAATTTTGATACATTAGTGGTGCAAGTTGACTAATGTTCACATTTCTCAAATAGTGCGAGCTACCAATGAGGATGGCCTGACATTTCCCTACGTTAACAGAAACCCCAAATTTACCAGACCATTCCTCAATAGTTCGGAGATCAGCATTAAGGGATGATATGCATTCATCAAGGTTCGCAATATCTGATTGAGCGTATAGTTGCAAGTCATCAGCGTAAAAATGGTAAGAACATTTGAGGATAGCAGTAATGGAGTTAATAAATAAAGAAAATAAGAGAGGAGAGAGTATACCGCCTTGTGGAACACCAGTCATCAGGTCGCACCAATCAGAGTAATCCTGATCAACACGCACCGCCTGCCGGCGACCACGAAGATAAGAAGTAAACCAATCACGTGACAAAGAAGACAACCCAATTTGAGACAGTATGGCCAGGAGAATGTCGTGATCAACGGTGTTAAAAGCATTGGAAAAATCTATTAAAACTAACACCGTTAACCTAGAATTCTCCAAGCCATCTCGAATATCTTCTGTAACTTTAAGCAAAGCCGTGGCTGTGCTGTGGCCAGGTCGAAAACCGGATTGGGAACTGGACAAAAGATTATTTTTAAAAACGAAAGAGGATAATTGTTTAAGAGCAACTGCTTCTAGGATCTTAGACAGGAAAGGGAGAATGGAGATGGGTCTAAAGTGACTAGCTAAAGTAGGATTAGAAATTTTAGGAAGAGGGATAATGTAAGCCATACGCCAAATCGCAGGAAACACACCGGATTTCAGAGATGAATTGATGATGTAAGTAATAATTGGGATTAATTTTTCAATCATAAGAGATAACATAGTACGACTGACCCCATCACAGCCCACAGCCTTAGATTTAATTGAGGTAAAAAATTTAAAGACCTCATGGTTAGTCACAGGGGAGAAAGAAAAGGAGTCAGGGTTATTAGAGATAGAAAACATCAGAGCTTGTTGTATGTAACTACTACAAGAACAAAACCCTATTTTATTTATGAATATGATTAAACAGTATTAAAATGGTTGTTTCTAAGTATGTTAAGCAAGCAGTAGCACTTTACATGAAGCAGACCAAATAGTTTTGTTTACAATGAAAAATAATAATATATCAAAGAATTAAGCACCAGAAGCTGCTGAGTTAGATGCTGGGGTGACAGGGCGGACGGCAAGCGAGGCGCCGGCAGCGAGGCCCCGCGGTACGTGGCTGACATGGCTTGTCACTCCTACACCCACTCCTTTGCTCACCAACACCCCACTTGTACTGCTTACATTCACACTTGACAGCACTGCTGAGAAGTTTTATTTTACTTTACTTTAGTTCACAAGAGAAAAAAAATACAAATCTAAAACAAATTAATTTAGAATTTAATTTGTATACCATTTGTGTACTAATTAGATAAAAACAGAGACAAAGGAGAAAAGCTTGTTTAATTCTTACCTGGCCTGTTATTATGATGAGGCAATGGAGGCAGCACCCTTACAGTGGGTGGAAGTGTCCTCACTGATGGATTAACCACTAAGTTACCAGCACCACTCACAAGCTGTCCTCCAACATTCAAGACTTGAGTACCACTCACAGAAGAGGTCACATTAGCCTGAACATTTGTTGACCCTACATTATTTGAACTGGAGACTTGTGCAGATAACTGTGTTCCTTGACTTATAATTTGTGTACCAGGACTTAAAATAGGTCCAGGTGTAATCAGCTGTGATTGGGACATCTGTGAGTTCTGACCAATGAGCTGTGACCCTTGGCTGACAATCTGGGCTCCTTGCAAGATTGGTGATCCACTAATTATCATCTGAGGCTGAAAATTTTGAAACATGGTTTAAACATATGGTTATTTAAACAGCAGTTAATTCCATGTAATCAAATTCTAAATGAGGAAAATTTTGTGGGGAAAGTTTTCAGTATGTATGTCCCATCCACATTCATATGCACAACATTTTCTAAAATAAAAATAGAGGGAAACCAAAGAAACAATGGATGGAATATGTGAAGGATGATATGCCAAGTTATGTGATTGATGAGGTAATTAGCAATAGAGAAGTGAGGAAGATGTGCTGTGCCACCCCCTAAATTAGGATAAGGGCAGGAGAATGTTAATGAAAATGCTCAATATGAAGCTGCATAGCCAATGACATCTGGCCATATTAGAATAATAAACAGAAACATATTTTTAGTCTAAGCTATAAGAAATGATGTTCTGGTTGTGATGGAACGTAGTTAAAACGAGTAAATTACAACAAAAAACTAGTAATGAATGCGCATACCTGTGAAGCAACATTTGAAGAAATAATTTGAGCAAGCCCTGGGCGCATCAAGCCACTTGCTGGACTAGCGTGTGTTATTATCTGACTTGAACTGGTTGTTTTAGCTTGTCCCGGGATCAAGTGAGCCATTTTCATTTCTGAATTAGTAACACTTTTAACTATAGTAATTTTTTGGGGAGCTAAATCTATTGGATGCATTTTGCTAGTGAGTGATCTATCATTATCCAAATTGTTGCTCATTGTGACTCTACCCTATGTCAAACGTTCATTATATTTTATTAATTAAATTGTTTACGAAATTTTTCGAATACTAAATACTTAAAAAGTATGTGTAGTGCACGGAAAACTTGTAAAATACCAATAAATATTGGCAAATGAATGACACAAACAACAGCGAACGAAACGAAACCACAGGGATAAAGTTTTTTTTTCTGAAAGTCAAACTCAAAACCATAAAGCAAAACAGAAAGATCAACATAAAGGAATGTCTACACAAGCGTTTGGACACTACAAACATTGCATCGTATAAACAGTGACTGAGAAATACTTTTTTGTATTTTTTGAGATAAAATTAGTGTATTCAGTATATTTTTTTACAAATGTTTTAAATAAATATTTAAAAATGTGAGATTGCGAAGGAAAAGTAAATAAATAATAATATTTATTCAATCAAATGCCATTATAAAATATGTCATACTCTATAAGTATAATAATATAATCGATAAATGGAATACGGTCCTTCGCTATCCAGGATGTCGGCAGATTCAGAGGAATAGTGAGCCGATAAGGATAGACCGAGGTATATTCCAGGGCGATAGTTTGAGTCCACTTTGGTTCTGCTTAGCCTTGAGTCCTCTAAGCACAATGCTTGAGAATTCAGGTCTGGGCTATCGATTGAGGAGAGGTGGTCAGGTTATATCTCACCTCCTTTACATGGATGACCTGAAACTCTTTGCCCCCAACGAATCGCAACTGATGGAGCTACTAAAGGTAACTGAAACCTTTAGTAGTGCCATCAGTATGGAATTTGATGTGGACAAATGTGCGGTCATGCATGTAAAGCGAGGGGAAATTGTGGATCTGTGGGAACCCAGCTTTCGGATTCCATACACCTTAGATCCCTCTCAGCAACCGAAACCTACAAGTATTTGGGTATGTCGGAAGCGTTGGGTATCAATGTTGCTGACATGAAGCAATCATTGAAGGAGCGCTTCTTTGGCCGCCTGAGAAAAGTATTTAATAGTCTTTTATCAGGCGGAAACAAGGTGCGTGCTTTCAACGGTTGGGTCATGCCGGTTTTGATGTAGTACTCTTTCGGCATACTCAAATGGACTCAAACAGAACTAGATGCTCTGGATAGGAAGGTCCGTACACTGTTGACGGCATATCGTATGCATCACCCACGGTCTTCGATTATGAGACTGTATATCTCACGGAGTTGTGGAGGTCGAGGCTTTTTAAACGCCAAGACTCTCCACAATCGTGAGATGTGCAGTCTCAGGGAATATTTCTTGGAAGCCGACGTGGGTATGCATCGAGATGTGGTTATGGTGGACAAGGGCCTCACCCCGCTCTCCTTGGCTAAAGAGATCTGGCGCAAACCTGTAGTTCTTGACACTAACGACCGTAGGGAGGTATGGCAGAGTAAGGAGCTTCACGGACGCTTTTTCCGGGCCCTACATGGACCCGATGTAGATCAATCAGCGTCCGTAGCCTGGGTTCGTTCCGGCGACCTCTTTGGAGAAACCGAAGATTTTGTCTGTGCAATCATGGATGAAGTTATGATGACAAATAACTACCGGAGATTTATTGTGAAGAACGGCACGGTTGACATATGTCGGGCATGCCACCGTCCGGGTGAATCAATTCGTCACATTATCTCTGGTTGTTCTCGCCTTGCTAACGGAGAGTACTTGCATAGACACAACCTTGTAGCCAGGATTATCCATCAGCAACTTGCTCTAAAATACAGCCTTGTGGAATCGGAAGTGCCGTACTATAGGTAAGTGCCCGACCCAGTTCTCGAACATGGCAATATCACATTGTACTGGGATCGATCCATCATCACTGACAGGACTATTGTTGCAAATAAACCTGATATAGTGGTGGTGGATCGATCAGAGCGGCGCGCATTGATTGTTGACATAACGGTTCCACATGACGAGAACCTTGTGAAAGACGAAAATGATAAGCAAATCAAGTATATTGACTTGGCTCGCGAGGTTGTCGACATGTGGGACGTGGACTCAGCGATCATTGTGCCGATAGTCGTTACAGCCAATGGCTTAATTGCCAAGAGCCTCGACCAACACCTGAGGAGGCTCTCGTTAGGCAGCTGGATCAAGGGCTTGATACAGAAAGCGGTACTCCTGGACACGGCTCGTATTGTTAGGAGGAGGTTCCTTTCTCTGGAGCCCTGACTGCCGGTAGCTTGGACCCTGTTCCCGATACCGGTGGGCTACTATTTTTATATTTTTAAATGTTTTTTTTATAAGAAATAATATGTAAAAATATGTACAGAAATAAATAAACGATAATAATAATCGATAAGAAATATATAAAAATATAAAAAAAAAATGTAAAAATAAATAAACGAGTAACCGATGACTTAATTTTAACTTCAATAAGTCGTAAAAAAAATTAACAAGAATGTTTAAAATCTATCTTTGTCACTTCTCGATTCCACCTATGTATACTCGTTATTATCTTGACCAATGGTTTGATGAGATAGACCCTGCCGTCAAATGAACTGCAAAAGAAACAAAAAGTTGTTTGTTTTGTTTATGGTACGCCATGGCGGATCGAGTTGGTGACGGTGATTTTTTGGACGAAAATATACAGAAATTTAACAATGAAAGGAGAAGCAGTAAACAGTGGGTTAAGCTTAATGTTGGTGGAACGTATTTCCTGACCACAAAAACAACGTTATCTAGAGATCCTAATTCATTTTTATATCGATTAGTTCAAGAGGACAGTGATTTGATTTCAGACAGGGTTTGTAGAATTTCTTATTGTCTTTTTGTATGTAAAAGAGTTTCACTTTATTTGTGACATCAAATATGTATGTCTGCTTCCAGGACGAAACTGGCGCTTATTTAATAGACAGAGATCCCACGTATTTTTCGCCAGTCCTCAATTATCTTCGTCACGGTAAACTGGTTATTAACAATGACATCGCCGAAGAGGGTGTGTTGGAAGAAGCCGAGTTTTATAATATAACTGAACTTATAAGATTAGTTAAGGAAAGAATATGTTTAAGAGAAAGAAGGCCCTTGAAAGATTCTAAAAAGCATGTGTATAGAGTGCTACAGTTTCATGAAGAAGAGTTGACACAAATGGTGTCCACTATGTCAGATGGCTGGAAATTCGAACAGCTAATAAACATTGGCTCCCAATATAACTATGGCAATGAAGAACATGCAGAGTTCCTTTGTGTTGTCAGCCGAGAGTGTGGCAGTTCTCTCAACAGCAATGACATAGAACCCACAGACCGTGCCAAGGTGCTTCAACAAAAAGGCTCACGTATGTGAGCTTATCCTCTAATGTTTTAATATATTTTGAGACTGTCAGCTCTGTGTGAGAAATGTGTACATATTTTAGAGTGTAAACAGTCAGTATAACTTTTTCTTTCTACATTTTTAATGTAAAAATTGTCACGAGTCCTACAATAATACTTGTATTAGTCAATTGAGTGGTAACTGTATCTTGATCTTCTACTTCAGTAAATTATAAATATTAGACAAATACTCAATTTGAAGTGTGAAAAATTTTAATAGATTTTAGAAAATGTTATATGACATATGGGTGCACCAAAATATATTGGTAACAAAAAAATTTGTAAATAATGATTGTTGCAAATACCCATAGGTTTATCAGTACATAGGATACTGCCAGGGGCAATTTTCTATAACATTTTAGTAATTTATGTATTTTGGTGCAGTCAAATGTATATTCTTAAAATATTATTTTGACTTTATCCTGACCTGAGATCACACAGCAAATGCTGTTTCTCTAATGATGGAGGAAACTGGTTATTGTATGAGTATGGAGTTTTAGGAAGCTTGTATAATCTTCCTGTATTATATTACTTACAGTCTATACTAATAACTGCTACACTCAGGGATTTCACTTATAAATAATCAATAATAAACTTCTGGTGAATGAAAAATATGGCAGTGTTTTTATGTAGATGTGAGTGGCATAGCCAGGAGGGGATGACCTAGTAGAACATACACTGAACTTATTATTGAGATTGTTCAGAAAGATCAGGTGCATAGTATTCTCAACCGGTGTGCATGTATGATCAGGTGTATGAATGTGGACAAAGCAAAAGAAGTGTGCAAGCATTGTTCTGTGGCAGGTGGTGTTCTGTGGTTTCGCCTCCCCCATCGGGAAAGAGGTGTTAGTTAAAATATGTTTTTGTGTGTGTGCTATATACTAATCAAAGTTACTGATCTGTTGATGAGTTTTGAGGTCTCTGAGTGTGGCAGTTCAATATTCAGTTTTTGTGTTAAATTGAAGTTCTGGCGGCGCTGAAGTGAAATTCACGCTGCCGAAAATCACGTGCGTAATAATAATGTGGCTAGCGCCTATGCTTTATCTGGCCGATTGAAGTACCAGCAGCCAATCTAATAACTTGATAGGAATCTTAGCCCGTAGGTGAATACAAGAGTATTTCCTTATAACTGGACATTGAGCAGCTCTAATGTGGAAATTTGAAAACTGGACATTAACCTTTTTAGAACTCTATTGACCACTTAAGTTGCAAAACGGTCACGTGGCTGAGACGCCACCGACAACTGAAGTTGTCCCAATTTTAATAAATTAATAATAGTCGAAAATGTAACATCTCTAGCTTTTAAAAAATATATAAGATTCTCTTGGCGTCGGGGGTGAATTAACGTAAAAGGATTTGGCGTGCAATAGGTTGAAGAGTACGACACCCTATGTTTTGTCATAATTTATTTCTTAAACTATTAGGCGTAAAAGCCGCTGAACGCAAGACTTTGTCAGCATGTTATATGTAAGAGAGAAGCGCCAAAATAACGCTCTGAATTTAAATTTTCTTCCGTTTTTGCAATTTGCGGCTCTGTCAGGTTGTTTATTGATTAAAATATGATTTGCGACCGTAACTAGTTAAAGTTCGTTAACTATAATAACATTAGTCCCATTAAATGCCACTTTCGTGAAAAAGTTACTCAATGGGATTAACTTAAAATATAAATTCGCTTTTGAGCTCACCAGATGGCGCTATTGAAGAGTAAGGTCCTGTCTTTAATTCTTTTTAACCACTTTCATTTTCTAACGTTTGTTAACATAGTGTAAATTACAGGTACATATTTACAATATTTTCCCTAGAATTAGGTAGCACAAACAAACAATTTCGATCCTAAACTTATTTAAAATCTTCAAGTCATAATTAATTAGGAATTGTTCAATCTTGAATATTCTTGACCAACAAATTCAAATACGTTTTAAAAAAAAACGCGAACTGCATGACATCTGACCGTTATGAAGACCCCACTCTACACGAGCGCCTCTAGCGAATTCGTGTTCGGTGGCTCCCATTCCGCAGAAAACATAAGAAATTTTGAATTTAGCGGGCTGCCATGGCACTTTCACCCTAATGGAAATGCACTTGTGTCTATTCACCGTTTTGTATTTGTTTTTTTGGTCTTCCAAAAATTGGATTTTGAAAGACCTCATTTTGTTAATATTAAATGTTTTCCCTTGGATCAGTAATCAATTCCAAATATTATGCTCATTTACCAAATGTAATATTAGAAACTTACAATTCCAAAGCTGTTGTTTTATTTTATTTCAAAAATACTCAAATTGTTGTAGATAAATAAAGATGTATGTTGGTGATACCTTTATTTTTACTGAATACAATTGACTGAAAACGTAATATGATTTGACACGCCTTCACTTATAATTATTATTAGTATCTAAGTTAATTTCATAACTACACAATATATAAATCTATAACACGTCGTTTTAAAAAAATAAACATTAGCACTATTTAAGAACATTAAATTATACAGCTTATTATAAAATATTGCATGTAACTGCATTAAATACAAGTTAACAAGAGAATCTATATTATTAGAACTCTTTTGTATAGATAACAGGTTATTATCAAAATACAGAAAATTTCACACGCTTTGTAAGGCAATGGGGGTTTAATAGTCGTCTATTTAATATCATGAAATTATATTCTAAATTCAAATTGGTTGAAACAATTCTAATCTAGCACCAATCAGCCATATAGGTAAAGTCATGGAACAACTTGTGGTCTGTGGAAGAGAGCGGCCTTGGTTCTTTGGGTGGCGTCAACACTGCTGCCTCCGATGTGAATTCACTGTCAAAGTTGCTAACGTCTTCTAAATTATTTATTGTTGGCACGAATGGTGGTTTCACCTTACGCAAGAGTAATTGCTCCCAATTAACATTTCGGAAAAATGCCTGTTTCTTAACATCTTCGGCGTCTCTCTCAGACGACCCTAAGCGTCTTTCGGGATTTTTTCTAAGCAACCGACGCATGAGCGCGATGGCTTCTAAGGACAATGTTCTAGGGTAACGAACTTCGTCGTTAACAATCGAGTCAAAGACTTCACCCTCATCCTCTCCAGGGAAAGGCGACTCGCCAACTAACATTTCAAATATTAAGACGCCGAGACCCCACCAGTCTACAGCTCGAGTATACGAAGTTTCAGTTAAAACCTCAGGGGCAAGAAATTCAGGAGTACCGCAAAATGTACCAGTACGGTCTCCCCATCCCATACCTTCTTTGCAGAGACCAAAATCAGCTATTTTTACATACCCCTCAGTATCCAAAAGTAAGTTATCTAACTTTAAATCTCTATATATAATGTTATTTTCATGTAAATACTGTAGACCTAATACTACACAAGCTGCATAAAAAACTGCTCTAGGTTCAGTGAACACATCAGCATGTATATGCATCATCAGATCACCTCCAGCTGCATATTCCATCACAAAACACACATGCTGTTCAGTCTGGAAACATGCAAACAAGTTTACCAAAAATGGATGTCTGATTGCATTGGCTACCTCAAAAATTCTTTTTTCGGATAGCAGTGAGTCTACTTCATCTCTTGCTATTATATCACCTTTCTTTAAAGCTTTTATTGCGAAATATTCATTAGTGGGTCTGTATTGAGCAAGAATTACTTTGCCAAAATGTCCTCTTCCAAGAACACTTAACAATCTGAAACTTTCCATAGACATTTCACCAGATTGCCTTCTGGTATCAAGTTCTTTGCCTAAAGTATCTATTACTGATGATGAACGAGAAGATGATATTCTCATGTTGCTGGTAATCTCAACTATTTGATCTTCATTGCTTGGGAATTCCAGAACCAATTTAGGTGATGGTGAAGGTGGATACTCCACTAATGGTGTATCGCAAGATGGAGTTTGTGGCTCTTTTGTGACATAATTATCCCTTGTATAAGAGTCTTCTAAGAATGCAAATGCTTCCTGTAGTTCTTTCTCCATTCTCAGAGTAGAAACATTAGGAGGCGGTTGCATAGGCAATGTTGGTTGAGGTGGGGGTGTGATAGGCAATTGAGGAGTAACAGGTGTGGAAGGTAAACCTAAAGGTCTTATACCAGCCATACCACCTAATGTTACATTTGGATTTTCAATTTCTCTGTTATCAATGGAAGCAGACTCAAAGCTATGTTGCTGGGACTGATTCATATGAGCGGTTTGAATGTTTTGGATAGAGGGAGAAGAGCGTTTAAGAAGTCTGCCTAGCACAACAGCTGGAATGTGCATTTCACCATAAGATGGCCTAGGTATATTCTTGCCTTGTTGTTTAATAATTTTTCTTTGACGCTGTAGCTTAGGTTTCCTAGATATGATGGGATTTAAGAACTTGATCTCTGCAAATAGAAGGCCCTGTGGTTCAAGTTCCAATGCCATACCATGTCTTATATCATCAATGAACTCCTCCAATCTTAAAACTTTAACTGCACATAATCCACGCCAATCCTTCCAATGAATCCCAATTTCAAGTTCTCTTGATTTGTCTAGCTTGATGGTGAATCTGAAAATTTTAAAAGAAATATTCTAGAGTATATTTGTATATAACAATTAAAATTACAATTTATGCAGCGATTATTCAGATGTTAGTTGATGAATAGAATGCTATTTAGTTTGTTTATCAAACATAAAAAATTAATACTAAATCTTACGAAAATTCAACTTTTCATAAGATAAAGCTTTTTTTAAAGATAATGTGCTATATTTTCTAAGGCTAGGTCTGTTTACAAAGTCATTTGGCTAGTAAGCGATGAGTACAGCAGTATTTATGAAGTAGAACTTTTAGTCACACTACAAATATGTGTACGGCATACAGATAAGATATGAGTAATAGCAAAGAATTATGAAGATTATAATTCAAGGAAACCAACTTACAAAGATAAATTATATTACAATTAATATTTTATTTTGTTATATAAAGCAGGAATTTATCTTATAAGGAGAACAATCATACTTTTTATTCATAAAGTACCTTTTATCAAAGATAATAATTGACCTATTAAAACTTACTGCATGAAACCTAATTCAGATATTATATGGATTAAAAAAATTGTTTCAAAAAGCTTTGAAACACCGTACATGCTATTTATCATTGAATGGAACAAAATTGCTGAGTTAATTTACAGCTAACGCACCTTTGATCCCATGCTTGTTGTGAACATGGCCTCCAACTGGTCTGTGCAACATTATGGTTGTCTAGTTTTAAAACAGCCATTATTTCATTGCTTGTGTCTTCCTTAATGCTGTATGTGTACTTCATAGAATTACGTATTGTTACACCCTTAACAAATGACTTCAAGTCTGAAGGGCTAGCCATAGGGTCACGACGAGTTCTACCAGGAACATCTTCTAGCAAATCCTGACAGCCCATCAATCTTACTTCTAATGTTCCAGTCACTTGAACACAAGGACTGATCAAAGGAGCTGGGGATAGAAACTGGGCCCTTGACCCACTGCCCCCAGATAAACTTACGTATCCAGGGCTAGATCCTGTACTACGTAATTCATGTCCTAATTCTATAAATGCAGGACTTTCAGAAGGAAGCTCCTGTCTACGCATATCTAAAGATCTGCGTAACAAATCTAATTTCTGTGATGATTCTAAAAGGCTTGTTTGAGCTTCTTGTAAAGCTTTCTTGTCAGTTACTTTCTTGTCACTTTGTAAAAGCCTTATGGCATTTTTAGAGCCTTCCACCACAGCTGCCTCAATTCTTAAACGATTCCTTAATTCAGCAATTCTTTCATCTAATAATGCAGCAATGCCACTCTCAGAAGTTTTTCCATCTCCATTTGCTCCTGCATTATCACCTTTTTGCTGTTTGGTCAGCTTGGAAATACGTAACTTTAGATATTCAATTTTGTCTTTAGAATCTGCTAACATTTGATGAGCTTCAGCAAGTAGCTTTTTGTCTCTGGATTGATTGCTGCTAGTGATACTTTGTATCATATTTTCAGCCCCTTGCTTCACTTTCAGTTCAATGTTCAACTGTTTTTCAAGTGATGCCACTTTTCTGTCTGTTGTAGCTTCACCAAGTTGTCTTTGTTGCTGGGCTGCTTCAGAAGCCAGAATAATCTCTTCATCGTAAGACAGGTCTTCAGGTGAAGTGGGAGTTGATTGACCACGAGACAAAAGAAGTTGAGACTCCAGTTCTTGGAGATCTGATTTGAGTTCATTGAGCTTTATGTTCGCTTTTTTCACAATATTAGCAACATCGGAGAGTGATCTTCTGTCAGTGGCTACCTCACGTAATTTCTCAGCTCCTTCTTTTATTTTAAGTTCTTTACGTATTTCTCTACGTATGACATCCTTGAGCTCCTCCAACTTAGACGGCAATGCTATTTCTGGAATACACTCAGTTTTAATTCCATACTTGACACCGAGCTCGTGGAGAACTGGGTGTCGAACGTAATCACTGTGGTAATAACCTGGCTCTGCCATAATTGAGGATGCACAGTCTAACGTCAGTTAACCATAATTATGTGGGAAAAATATCACTAATATTGCTTGAAGATCACAAAACGTAGATCGAACTGTAACGTTTCTCAGCGGGAATCACGCTTGATATTTGAAACAAAATCATGATAACTAATGACTTGATCGTTTTTATTAAAGTTATCACAAAACAAAACAATCTTTACAAGTGAATCGGTCAACGAAACCAACGAAACGATGAAACCCTACCATTATTCCATAGACAATGATGATTTTTAAATTAAATACCATAAATGAATCTTGGCTTTTAGGTATTTTAAGAAGCATGTATGTATTAGGTCCTTACATATGAAATTGGCGTTTTTCGTACTGGCCACTTTAATCACGAATTTCTCCTCTTTGGTAAGGAATTCCAAATTCAAATTTGTACAGCTATTTACTCATGTATTTGTGCTTCGATGACCGTCATTCATTTGTTTTTTTTCTTCTGTTTTTTCTGTTTGCGTCACTCATTTTACAAAATGGAAAATTTAAAATATCGCATTATTTACGAGTACGAGTTCCGCCGTGGCACTAGTGCTGCGGAAACGACTCGAAGGGTGAATGATGTGTATGGCGGTCATGTTGCAAAAGAAAACACAGTTCGTTTTTGGTTCCAACGTTTTCGTTCTGGAAATTTCGACCTGCAGAACAAGCCCCGTGGACGGCCTGAGACCCAAGTTGATAATGGAGAATTGAAGGCTATTGTGGAAGCGGACCCATCGCAAACCACGTCCGAGTTAGCTGCAGGCTTCGATGTTAGTGATAAAACTGTTTTAATTCACTTGAAGCAAATTGGGAAGATTAAAAAGCTTGAAAGGTGGGTACCTCACGAATTGACTGAAGCAAACCGGCAAACGCGCGTCGACTGCTGCGTTACATTACTGAACCGGCACAACAATGAAGGTATTTTAAACCGAATCATTACCTGTGATGAAAAATGGATTCTTTACGATAATCGGAAGCGCTCAGCGCAATGGTTGGATCCTGGCCAGCCAGCCAAATCCTGCCCCAAGCGAAAATTAACCCCAAAAAAGTTACTTGTAAGCGTTTGGTGGACTAGTGCCGGTATTGTTCATTACAGTTTTCTCAAATCTGGCCAGACTATTGCCGTTCAACCCGCTCTCTAATAAAAATGGCCAATTCCTGTGCAGTTTCCTGTTGTAAAACTGCAGCAATTGCGTGACAAGCATGAGTATAGGGTTCGACAGTTACACGTCACATTAGCGACTTAGAATGGTGGTTGGATTATTTAAATTGAGTTTACGGTATTTGTAGAAAATTTTCCGTCACCAAGTACAACTTATAGGTTGGTCTACTATTACTCGTTAACTTGTAAAACCTGTGATAGTTTTCCTTTTAAATTGGTTGTATGAACTACTACCATGATTTTGAATTTGTAACCACCGCGTTAAGCTGGTAGGGAGGGGGGGGGGGGGGTAGAATACACACATCCACTAACAAAAAATGTTTTTTTATAGTACCATAAATACAGGTAACTTTAACTAGGTATAGCTACACCGATCTGTAAATTGTAAAAAGCTAAAGAAAATTTAAATTTCGCAGGCAACCCTAGCGCTTCCACCTTAAATACAAAAAGCAGGTAGGCACAACTTTTATTATGTTATTCAGTGAGACTGAACATTTTCTGGATTTAATAATGGAGCAAACAACAAGTAAAAGTATAGAATGTAATAGCGAGCGAACCAGGTTATCAATTACTTATAACTTTATTATTACATAATAGTATATGTATAATGAAATAAATGAATTATAAAATAAATGTTTTTCTGATCAGTTATAAGTTACTTATTAGTATGTTTTATGGGTCATTGTAGATTTCTCGTGTATGTTTTCAAAAAATATAGATAATTATGTTGCAATAAAAAAAAGATGGAAATTATGATGAGTACAAATTAATCACTTTTAGAGCCACTCTTACAGCAATAACCGTAAATTAATGACTTACGCAGTTTCGATGGCCTTTTATTATTTTGTGTGTAGCGACACTATAATAAATACTACGGCAAAAGTACAGTAAAATACGTCCGTTATTCGTACTATATAAATCGGAATGCTGAGCATTGAAAAACGATTGCGACGGATGTGTGGAGTTAATAAAATAAAGTAATAAATAAGCATCTAAGACTAAGTTTGAAAGCGGTACCTGTTACAGAAAACACAAAAGGGAGTCTGTCTTGAAATGGACATGTGATGAGGAGGGATGCAGCATGTGACTAAAAGAGTGATAAATATAAATGTCGATGATGGATGGAAAGGGAGAAGAAGACCAATGAAAAGATGGATGCATCGTGTGAGGAATGATAATAATATGAAATAAGACTGACGATTGACAGGGGAGAATGGAAGAAAAACATGTGTTGCGCAAAACATAGGGCAAAGGCAGGAAGACGATGATTTATTTGTGAAATTAGTACAAGAAACTAAATCAAATTACATATACATTAGGTCATGCATTTACTCATTCATGAATACTCTGCGCGATCGACGACTGACACAGGACCTCACATGTTCTTTTTCAAATTAGTTAATAATAACAGCGATACGTTGGTTGAACAAATTGGACTAAAAGTACCCTATAAAATACCTAGATATCCTATAACTCACTTATTCCACACTAGAGCATCCAACACAAACAACGGTGTAAACTCACCTCTGAATAGACTCAGTCGAGAGATGAATTGTTTTATGAAATCCGCATCTCACGTTGATATACACCTCGATTCATTAAATTCCTTTAAGACCCAAATACTAAAGTCTCAAAATAAATCTCCTAAGGACTTGCAGTTTTAGTAATAAGCCACTTACATCTGGCAATTTGCCTACCCAAATTGCATTTTATTGTTTTTAATTTAATTTTGATCTCATTTGTTTTTCCTTTTGTAACAAGTCTCGTTCTTTTTTTGTCTTCTGTTATACCCTAAAGAAATTGTATTTTTTGTAGTAGTTCTTTTATATTTTTTAAATACATAAATATTATTGTTATAACTCATTATGTAAAAATGTTGGTTAACCTGTAATTGGCAACTATTTAAGTCCAATACTGTGCAATTTTAATTTTTAAAGATATTTGTATACAGAAGTTGTTGGTGACCTTTTTAATAAATAAATAAATTCATGGATGACGAATGTAATGCCACCTATTGGTTGCTACTTCCGTAGCACTTTTTGTCAATGTTTGTGAGTTGTTCTGTCTGTCAGTGTGCATTTGTAAAAATACGATGCATGCATATCTATATGAAATTGTTAAATTCTTTTAGTTTGCTGTTTATATTTATCCCGCCTCCCATATAAAGTGGCTCTTTTCTTTGCTTGCGTGCTCCATAGCTTGTTCCTCTACCCCGCGCACAGATATTCACAGCTGATTTGTTGTTAGCGTCGTTGGCTCTGTCAGTGTCACGAGATGCCAAAATTATTTTTTATCTGTTTGCGAGGTCTGTAAAGCAAACCGTAACTTTCACTTCCTTTTTACAAAAATCTACAAGTTTATTAGTTTTGAAATACCATGAAACAGATAGTTAATAGAAGTTCACTCTAGTTGGGCATATTTTTAGAAATTGTTTAAGTTTGAATTAATAGAATTTGCTGGAAGAACGACGAACTGTCAAAAGGCGCCAGTTGTTGAAGAGAACATCTATCATCTGTCATACTTACGAAAGCTTGGTCATCCGTTTTAATGGAAAAATAATGCCCGTTAAAGTTGATATAACTCCACCACCTCCAGCAAATTCTAAACAGCCTGGAGTAACAAAATCTCTGCTTTATAACGGTTCTAAGTTTCAAGGGCACCAAAAAAGCAAAGGTAACTCCTATGAAGTCGAAGTGGTTTTACAGGTTAGTAACAAAAACAAAGTACTGATAAAAATAGAAAAACGCATAATTATAAGTGTATGTGTTAAATTACAGTGCGTAAATACATTTATCTAATAATTCAGACATACACCGACATGTCAAAAATATTGCTGGACGAAGAAATTACGTGATATTTAGTTGTTTAGTGGAACTACTGTGCTAAGCAATTTATTTATACATTATATTTTCAGCATGTAGATGAGGAAAATTCATACCTTTGTGGGTATTTAAAAATAAAAGGTTTAACTGAGGAGTTTCCTACTTTAACAACGTTTTTCGATGGAGAAATCATATCTGCCAAATACCCCTTTCTCACAAGAAAGTGGGATGCTGATGAGGATGTGGATAGGAAACATTGGGTGAGTGTTATTGCATGTGCCTTACTAAATCATTGCAATATTGCCTGTAAGCACTTATAACACATACAATTTGTATTATTACTTTCAGAGCAAATTTGATTTGTTTGTACCATACTTAAAGACATTCAATTCGGATTCGTTTGACTATGACTCTCTTGAAAAGGCTGACTACGTGTTTATGAGGTGGAAAGAACACTTTTTAGTGCCAGATCATACAATAAAGGACATAAATGGTGCTTCATTTGCTGGTTTTTACTATATATGCTTCCATAAGTCTGCGGCCACTATAGAAGGTTATTATTATCATCGGAGTTCTGAATGGTGAGTACTGTTTTATTTAATTCATAGATAAATGGACAACATTATAATAGTATAATACATTCCTACTCAAAATGTATTACAAAAACCCTTCTAGTGTGAACTTATATTACTGAAAAAAGTCCACTCATTAAGTATACTTAGTAAGAATATTTTGGAGTCAAGGAACTGTGTTAGTTATCAAAGTAAGGTTGATATTATCAGTCCCTCAGGTTAAGTTGTTATTGTTGCTGTTGGGTACCTATAGTGTTTTATCTAGTAATGTAGGTTTATTGGCTTAAACTGTATATAGCATTCAAGGATTTAACATCTAACATACTTTTTAAACTGGATTATATAGTGGTTTTAACAAGCTTCTAGAAACAAATCAGACTTGCAGCAATGCTAATCACTTATCACAAACGACTGGGGTTAAAGGTAACAGTAGTTCAGAGTGATTAGTGATATCATAGTTTCCACACTCCAAAGAACCAATACTATATTGACTTTCCTAATTTAACTTTGTTAACACATTATTCAGTCAGAAAGTAAGCCCCTTTTGTGCCCCTAATATATCTAATAAGTCATACTTAATTAGGTTTCTAGAAACTCCAGTCTAGATTATTGCCATTGCTTTATTCATATGTTGTAAGACTAGAATAGATTTGAATTAATTTGTACATACTTTTACTTTGTGCATTTTGGTGATTCCGAATAAATAATAACTAGTGAATTTTGTGTTGATTTTCAGGTATCAATCTTTGACTTTAAGCCATGTACCGGAACACAGCATCCAAATTTATGAGTTTAGATGAAACCAACATGTGAAAACTTAAAAATTTGGATTGGTATTATTGTGTCCGCTAGTACTTACTTGTTCATTAAGTGTTAACTTCAGTCAGTATCCAAAATGTGTAAAGATTGCCAATGTTGTGTTTCTCTAGTAATTTAAGATAAAGATGTCAGGGCTAATAATAGACATTCATTCAGAACAAAAGTAACTCGGAAATGTAATTTTACAAAATGATTCATGAACAACATTGTGTCATATTCTGTTTTTGCACATACTTCAGTGTCAAGGAGCTCCAAATGTTGCGTAGTATAATAGGAATGATGCTTTATTAATTATCAATGAAATATAATTATTTTATAGATGTAGAGAAAGAAAATGAGTTGCTGACATCTTTGTTGTCACCTGTTCACACAGTTTTGTAGTAGTGATTCAGAAACTTAAAAACCATTAAAGAATAATAATTGTAATTAAATAATGTGTTAAGTTTCTTAATAATACTATGTATTATTATTGTGATATTTTGTACAAATGACTTGCATGTAAGTTGTTTCTATTATTTGATCATCATTTTTTTTTTTATAATATTATGTACAATAGTCAGCTAAAGTTACCTACTTCATGTAGCTTGAAGTATGTGCAAGTACAGGGAATCTCGTTATACTGAACAAGTTAAATATCATTCGGCACCTACTAGTAGAAACTACTATCAATGTTATTGATAAAATTGAATAATTTTTTTTCAATAAAACATCTTACAGTAAATCTTTGTTTTTTTATTTAAAATTTAAAAATAAAAATGCTCTTGTCCTTTTGATTTCCATTTTAATGTAACACATTTACTATTTACAATAAAATACTGGCATTGATCAATTAATAGTTTTATATTTCATCAAATATCATCCAGTGAATAAGCAAATTCCTTTAATTTTAATTATAACATTTTAACTTTTAAGACATTTTGATGATACATAATATTCTATTGACTAAAATCTTACAATATTTGTACAATAGTCCTCATGAAATATTAATTTTATTTAAAATTGATATTAATCTTAGAATTTATTCATTTGAAATAAGCATTTCGCACAGTACAAAAACAGGCTTTTTAAAAGAACCGATATACTTAGATAATATCTGAAAATTTAGGTACATTACTTCTTTGACTTTAAATATAATTATGAGTTCAGGCCGTTTTTGTACTTTAATTATATACTTGATACATGGTTAGTTTCAGTGTTAAAATATAATATCTAACAATTTTATTATTTAATACACTGGTTTTTAGGTAATGAAATAAATGTTAAGTTACTGTAGTCAAAAGTTTATCATTAAAACTATTGGGTATATTGACACAACATTTAAAAAAAAATCGTTGTTTCCGAATATAGTAAGTAGATATTAAATTACTACAGACACTACTTTTAAAATTACGAAAATTGGGATAAATGGTATAAAATTTAAACAGGGAGTTTAGCAACCTTGTTTGTTGGCAAAAATCAATTTTTAATTCAATTAATCTCTTTTCCAGTGGTTCCAATTTAACTATTGAGACCCTATTGTACATTAGTATGTCACTTTTCAAAATTATTCAATCCTATATTCTTTGCAGTCGGGTAAAAACAGCCTGATAAACTTCTGACCTGCTAGCAAGTGTTTTAAAAAATATATTAGGCTCAAAGTAAAAAAAAAAACTCAGCTCAATCGAACACAGCGAAAATATTATCAAAATTGGAAAATAGTATCAAAATTGAACACGAAAGTTGTTGGACAGAAAATCAGGAGTTGATAAATTAAATAAGTAAAACTATCCGAAATTGAACTTTAACAACAAACAACGCAACGTAAAGAGCGATTTTTGAGCCGAGTTACTCCTCATGCAAGTTAATAATTGTGTAACGATTGTAAATGTCTGCTATAGTCTTCACCTTGAGCCTAACACATTTATGTCTCGACAGTTGTCATCTCTAAACATTATTTGATTATAAAAATACATTTAATTCATCTACCTTCTATATAGTTTCAAATACAATTATTATGTGACAAAAAAACTAAATACTTAAACTAAGCTTTGGTGGGATCGTTAATGTGTAATAATGTAATAGTTCGGTAATGCAGGTATTACCTACGCCTTATGAAAGCACAGAAATATGAATGTATTTCGAAATGCGAGTACTCCCGAATCATGGCTTTCTCTTAGAAATATGTCGCTAGTTACACAGTTGTCCTGCAGATAATCGAGAAAAAGAACTTATTAAAAAATACATAGTAATAATAATTGATTATACATAATCCTAATGTGGCAAGTACCTACATACGAGGCCAAGTTTAAATAACATAAAAAAGTTATAATGCTTTTGCGGAAGTACATGTTTTGGTGGGTTTCAAGTGTCCGATTTTGCATTTAGATTGTTTGGAACGAATAATACGAACAAATACCTACTAGCTATATCTACACACATCGTAAACATAAAACACCGAATTAGGTTACATATCAACTGCAACGAATACTTAGTTTCTTGAAAAATGATGGCAAGCCTGTGCCATTTCTTTTTGCTTTTACTTAAATTAACATTTATATTTTGCGATACCTATTACAAAACATCAAACACCTAAAGACAAATACATTCACAACGAAAAATTATATAAAAATATACATCGAATAAATATAAATCGAAAATTATTATCAATAGAACAATTTATACTATAAAACAACGATAATACTATGTGAACAATTTATCAGTAGCAAAATAAAACACTTAAATTCGAAAATATTTACAGAACTTAAAATTTCTAACAAAAAAAAATAACTTAATTATGACTGTAATATTTGGCTTTGAAATAAATAGGCTAATATATTGAAAGCTATGGACAGAAATGACTTCGAAGTAAATAAGACCCAATAATAGTTGTCTATATAACAAATTATAACATTAAACTTTTTTGTAACTGTTTTCCTTGCTTTTCGGACTTATTTTATAAACTTAATTTAAAAATTAGGAGGGTACTTAATGAATGTGTATTCTGAAGTTTATTCTAAAATATAGCGCATGTTCATTTTTCCCATAGCTTCCATTATACGTCGTCGGGTAACATCGAATTGTCTAACATAGCAGGAAACAAGCTATCTTTTTGACGTCCCTTCACTACTGAACCAATGTCGCAAGCCAAGGAGGCTATAGAGGTCCTGGTTGTTAACGTGAGGTCGCATTGGGTCGGCGCGTTGTTGGGCCACTCGGTGAATGTTTCCCTTTAGTTGTTCCGGGTATGCTGGGGGTACGCCCGCGTATCCTGCATGAGGGTAGGAGTGTAGCCGGAAGTTGTGGGGATAAGAATGATGGTGACGCCGAGGGTTTTCGTGTGTGTTATACACGCCTCCAATTTGGTTACGACCAGGCCAGTAGTCCTGTAAATGCCGGAACGGGTAATCTGGTGGAGGCGTCCGAGAATGTTGGCTTTGCCAGGGATATCTGTAGTAAACCTCGTACTTTGGATACGCATTATACATAGCGGTTTTGTCACTGTAAGCCAGGCCAAGAGGAGTATTAACTGCTACAGATTCCGTTTTTTGTTCTTTTGGCTTATTGCGACGGTACTGAAGTTTAGTACGTGTACCCAGGACGCTGTCCTCATTTATCCCGTTATTATTCTTTTCTTTGGTAAAATTGTCATCAGTAGTAACGTCGGCATATCGGCTGATTAATTTAATAGCTTCTCCTATATCGGAGTAGTCGTTTTCTGGGTTAAGTTTACTCTGATCTCCATCTTTTTTTAACTTTTCTGCAGTTGAATTAGGAGTATGATCAGTTTCTGAAGAGGAAATAATAGACGAAGTCTGTTGGGCGTCATTAATAGAGGTTGCATTATTTTCAATCTCTGTTAAGCTGCTAGGTTCAGAATCTTCGGCACTATCCGTAAGGTTTTCTGTATTAAAAAGAACGGGGTCAACGTTTACGTGTCCATAAACTAATTCTTTTTGTCCTTCGTCGGTGACATTATTTGGCGATTCAATATCAGTTACATTTACGATTGGACTATCGCGTTTAGGTTTATCGGGATAGATGTGTGTGTTAGTCAGAATATTCTGGTTCACCATGTATGAACTATCAACTACAGTGTTGTTTGGATTAAGTGTATTTTGTAATTTTAATAGTTCTAGTTCAGCTTCAATGCTGGCGTCGCCATTAGGTTTATCCTTCTTGTCAACGTTCATGTAGTTTGGTTGCAGCTCGTGAGCCTGGAAAAATAAAAGCGTATTTTAATATTTTTAAATATGATGAATTTGCATCGTCGAGCTCAACTAATGGTTATGAAAGTCTATTAGCTTTGTGATATTTATTCGAATTTCTTACCTGAGAAGATGGCTCTTGGCCCTGAAGCGGCGCTGCTTGAGGATCTAAGCCGATGGGTATATTAAGTTGCAGTGGGCCTGGTTCAGCATCACCGTAGTCGTACAATACGTCTCCACCGGGAGCCGAAGTCACGAAGAAAGCATTCAGATGTTCCAGCAGGATACGCTCGTGTTCGTCTTTGTTTACTGTAACTACCTGGAAATATAAAAGCAATATTTTAATATCATACCGTAACGTTTTTATGAAGTGCACTAGCTAATATTTATGATCGTCAGTACAAATCTATTTTTTTTCTATAGTAGTAGGTAGGTTTTTTTTTTCTTAAAAGATATCGTATTGAAAATTATCTCAAGGTAATTCATTTTTGAGGTTTCTGTTTTTGAGGTACCAACCTGAACACAGCCATTCCGATCGAGTCTCTGTCCTTCAGGACAGTTTAGGGGGGTTATAAACAGGGACTTAGTGGTTATTCTTCGCGGTGGTGCATTCGGGTTGCCGCTTTCGGGGCTCTGAAGCCAGGACTTCCAGGCGAGCTCAGCGGCCTTGCGGTCGAGGGTGCGAGGTGGCGCGCGAGTGGTCGCCACAGGCGCCGGCGCCGGCCCCTCCACCGGGCCCTCGGCCCCAGTCTCCGCCTTCACTAGTGTACACGACACCAGCAATAACGTCGTCCACGTGTACCACATCGCAAACACCTGCAATCAATAAAATATCACTCAGTTTTTATGCTTCATAAGTTCGTGTCGGGTAGGGCTTTCAGATAAAAGCACCCCAAATTATTGTAAACGTAAGAGGAGTTCTACCAACCCGATTTATGCAGATCGATTAATCTGGTTAGAATTGAATCTATTTGATATTTACAAACGAGCGCCTCAGTTCACAATCATGACTGAATTAGGGTTTCTGTAAGCCGGGTTGGTCAATTTGTTGTAGTCCATTGACGTGCATACCATAAAAAGGTAGGCAAAGCGGGAGTCAGCAGGCCGCACTAATCACTATTGCATTCTTATAGGAGGTAGGAAATAGTGCAGCGTTTCATTATTCATTACACGAAGATTAATTACAGTTTCCTTAATCAATTCAAGCGTTACAATTGACTAACAGGTGGATTAAGCATTACTTCGAATCATATTCCACATTATCTAAGTATGTCAAAGTTATTTATTTAGGTAGGTACTAAACATAGGTAATTATGGTATATGGTATAAAATTCGTGTTGTTTCACTATGTTTCGCCCTGCAAGACTTTTGCCTTATCATAGGGAAACATATTTCGATTTTAATGTATTTAGGTAGGAATAGTAACAGTTATCATTGGAGCCACTGCTCACGGTCAGCAAATGCAGGCAACGATTTCTATCGATGGATCTAAGAGATTGCTCATGGAACCAGATTCGATGTGATGTCAACTGGATCAAGGTACGACCTTATCCATTAGTTCAATAGCTCGAGCACGAATCGACTGTATTCATTGGATATTTGCATAATACGTTTCTGCATCCATCTGGATCATGCTATTGTAGGACGTATTCTGACATAGGAAGATTTTATGTGCAAAATATTGATCTTATAATGCCTCTTATATCATATTAATTTCCTTTGCATTTATCTTGAATGTTAAATATACTATGGCCGGGTATACGATTTATTGCCGTTCTAGTTTCATTACGATTAACTATCATAAACCGAAACTAGGTTATATACGCTTACCAATAAGGGAGTTAGAGAACCAGATTTCAAGAAATTAAGACTTATTGTGTTGGAAAGTAGAAATTTTAAGAAATCTGTTGGTGTCAATAATTAACAACAATCCATCAACCTTAATTAGTCTTGCATGCAAGTAGATTCGTGTATGAGGTCCGAATATCTTCTGCCAGCGACCTTGAGGCCCTATATCATTGGAAAAGTGAAAGTGTGTTAATCATAGACTATTATGTGGAAGCACTTACGACGCATTCACTTTGTAAGTCGCATTAATTTATCGATAGGAAGGGACGTGCCTTCTTATGTTGAAGTTAAGTACATACTCCGAACCGATAAATAAATTAAGTGATTGTAATGGATGCAATAATGGATGCGAATGAGTTGTATTTTTACTACCCGACCTAAATCGGGTTTGAGATAAAACAAAACAATGTTGATTGCGACATTTGAAGTGCCTAATGTCCGGTATCAAGTGGGCCAATTCATATCCTCTCGGAGATTAAGACATTCTGGTGACATCAGCGGATCATAGACATTAGATAATTTTGTGATTATAAGTAGCTACATCCGATTCGACAGTTTCGATAATGAGGGGAAGGTCATAAGCGTCAGTCGCGCCTCCTTAACGCTACAAGCCATTTGCATCTCGTTAATGATACCTAAGTGATAGTAATG
This sequence comes from Ochropleura plecta, assembly GCA_905475445.1. Classification (NCBI taxonomy): domain Eukaryota; kingdom Metazoa; phylum Arthropoda; class Insecta; order Lepidoptera; family Noctuidae; genus Ochropleura; species Ochropleura plecta. Next base: position 14,137,075 of record FR997734.1, read on the forward strand.
CATCAACGTGCTTTTACGTAAGAAATGAGAAAGCGAAAGAAATTACATGTTACATTTGGTTGAAAGCCACGCAGAACGGTGGTTAAGTTTTTTTGCACGAACAAATTGAGTAAGAATTTCTAAACAAACATTTTCGAGGTGGCAGCGACAAATGTTCGGCGGTGAATTTCTTAGAACATCTTTGTTTTTTTTATCATCAATAACCGATTTTATTATTATCTAAGTAGACCCTCCTGACGTACAGTTTTTGATTCTCTTGAGTTGTAAATATTATCCTGTATTTTTTTTCATCTTTCACCTTTTCTTCAGAGGTCAATTAAAGTTTATCATTGGCTACTTAAGTATGTAAAAGGATCCTAAGTAAATTAATTGTTATGAATGATGAATCATTTAGAACTTCTTGATATATCATTGAATAAACATTGATCCTTATATGTTTAATGTCCACGAGAATGACACGTTTAATAAACAGAATGATTTATTTACAAACAGATTTGATGATGTTTCATGTGCGCCGAAGAGCGCCTATTTTTTTTAGAAGTGTCCAGAACATCACCTACTAAAGGCTTTGTTGATATTTAGGAATAAAAATTATAATAAGTGAATAAAGAAAACAAGTAAATACTTGTAAACTTGAACCTACGTAAAGGTTATGCGAGATAAATGACCAAGGTTTATAACTCCTTTCACTAAAACACATATTGAGGTGTGCTGTGAGGATTCAGAAGTTTGTAAAATAATCAGTCAGGTCAAGTCAGGGAGACGCACTAAATTGGTTTAAGGCAATTTACTCCAAAATATGCACCTACCCAAGGTACATAGGTTGAAAGGAAACCGCACAAACGGTTACGACGAATTCAAAATATGATTCAATTTAATAAAAAAAAACAGCTATTACAAAAGTGCCTACACGGTCAAAATGTATGGAACAGTTTTTTTTTAATTACTGATGAAACCGTGTGTGCGTCGGTACCTTCCAACCCTTATTATAATGAAACAGACCTGTTTAAAATAAATGTCTGTAGGAACGTCAACTGACATTCTTACTTCTATTGTGGAAATTGATTTGTTAATTAGCTATTGTGTGCGATATAGAGCTCTTGATTAGTCTCATTGTATTTGTGGGATGGGAACTTGAAAAGTATCACCTTCTTAGTTGGGATACATATACTGTTCGATATGAGATCGGTAAAGAAATATACCAAGGCAGGTACTTACCTAGGCACTTGCCGCTCTACGTTTAGCCATATCTATGTCTCTACGCTAGCCATTGCAGCATTGTGATGTCGTTCCCAAGTCAACGGACGCATTCTTTGATGCCATAACTTGTTTGCAATATATTATGCGCAGTTTAATTACTTGCTCGTTCGTTTTGTAAGAACAACACGTGCGGCGAAGGAAGTCTTGTTTGGAAGATAATTTCAAAGCTCATTATTTCAGTAGGTATACAATAATATACGCGTAATTAGAAATACTTGTGTGCGTTTTACTTTGTTGTCGATCTAAGGTTAAACGTGGAATAATGGAACAACATCTAGGTAATGACAAGACGCCGGCTGCTATTACTAGTCAGTTAAAATCTAAACTTTACCATTCGCAACAAATGGCTCATTCAGATGTTATACACATTACATAACGCTTGTATGTAAATAAGGCTTTTTGTTTATTGTCTGCGACAATGTTGCGCACAATGTTAGTTCCCTTGACCCCGGCTGAGTGAAACCCGCTTATGGTGGATCTGCTGTACAATCGAGTAAATAATTTAGTGCGCAAAACAAGGGCAATGGCTGTTGACCCCGTCGCGATCTATTGGCGGCATCTGGCAATGATCTCGCATCAGGCGCCTCACGCGCACGCGGAAGCTTCTCGCGGGAATTGACCGTGTTTCAATGGTGCTTGATTGAAGCATACTTTATACTGCATTCTCTAGTGTGAAAAGGATTAGAAAGCGGGATTAAACTCGTTGAATGCTGCTTGGGATTTTCTCCCGACAAATCTTCGGCGCGACTAAAGAATGCAGTGTGTGCTGGGATTATGAAGTTATGTGCGTCTCCGACTGCGTCTGACCTAATGAGAACATTCTGTTTACATAAAACAGATACACGTCGGGTATTCCGTTTGGATGTATTATTATCTGCACGGACCAAATCCTCGAATGTTGAACCCTACCTTGACATGCATGCGAGAGCGAGACAAGGCAGTTGCGGAACAGAGGTGCGTCGGCGCAGGGTTGCACATAAATAGCTTTCCAGTCAGTACTCGAGTCGAGTGCTTCTCATAAAGATTTGTGCGTGTATGGATGGATGATTACGTTTTTTTTATTAAGACTTCCAAAATAGATTTGTAATTAATGTTCTGAGTTTTCAATGACTCGTATTTAACTGCATTTGGGTTCAAACGTGTCGACACTTTGAAAGGGAAGTTGCTCTCTGTCACGGTTGGTGCACCACCCTCCAAATAAAAGGCAGGTGTTTCTTCAAACGAATTTGTGAGACTGAGTAGGTTGGTAACGAAAAAAGTCGAGATCTCAAACCGAGATACTACCTACTAAATAATAAAACAGTCATTGTGTTCGACTTGAATTTTAAAAGAAACAGCTGTGTTATCCACACCTGCCGTTTGACAGGTTTTTGGTTACAAAAATAAATAAATGCGATCGGTAGATGACGGAAATATGATTAATACGATGTTTTTAAAATAGTTCCCTGTTGAACCCAAAACAGTCCGAGACAAGAAAATGTAAGATAATTATTCCCATAATTACTTATTTCCATAATTATTCCAGTCACTACTACATAATTATGCCTAGACAAGACCCACTGCGCTGTTCGTGACAGCATGACCACGTGTGCTTGATATTATCCATAACGAGGATTGTTTAATAATGTCCATACGTCGGCGAGAAAGTGTCTTCGCCAACTGGTCGGACACGATGTCGGCCAAATTTGCATATTAGGTAACTGATTGATATTCCTCGCGAGCAGGACATGGGGATAATGATTTCTGATATTTAGGTACTGCGAATTTTATTCTCAGGTACAAACCGAGGACAAGGATAGTAGATAATGGCCATGAGAGTGTAAAGAACTCATATTGAACAAAGAAAAAAAATATAGATACTGTTTACAGAAGCTATTGAAACAGGGCCTATTCATTCATAATTATATTTATTGGATATCAGTAATTTAATGTTCGGTTAGGTTGACTGGCACTAATTAAGATCTGGTTATTAAATTTTCCTATGCTACAAAATCGTGTCAAATTAAAAACAGGCTTTGACGTTGATGATTTCAAGCGTAGGGTGGACATTACTAAACGTTAATAGTTTTACTAAAACACCACGCTACTCAGTAGGTTAAACTTCAAGTGTAAACTCAATGATTACTGTCTGTACTATCTGTTAAACAAAAATTACAGTCATTAACCAAATCGTTACCTCTTACCTGTCTTTATTAGTCATCGTTGTAAACTAACTTTGTTGCCACGATCATCTATGTTTGTTTAAGGTTAATTCAATCACTTCCGGATGTTGAAAATGTTCAAACGCTTTTTGTTTGCGGAAAAGTAAGTGGGTGCCTTCACGGAACATTGGTTAGTGTAATGATTAGACACCACTGTTATTCAAGTAATAGACAAACATTGACATAGAGGCATAAATTATCTGTAATAAGTGGTTAAGTTCTTGTAACACTGCAGAACAAAGACACAAACCAACCCGAACAGCTCGTAGATTTTCTTCTTTATTGTGCAAATATTTTCCTTTAGACAACTTTGCCGGGTTATTTAGACGGATCTAGGTCTACGTTTTGATTCCGTCATTCTGTTTAAACACTCCTTTGTTCGGGCAAGGAAGCTTTTGACACCTCAGTAACTCACCGTTATAATCGTTGAGTTAAACTGTCACCACTCACCGTCACGAATAAGTGTAGCTAACTAATACATACTAACGAGCTTGAGTTTCCTACGTCTGTTAATGACCATGTCAACGGTGAACAATGACAGATATATGTAGATTATAAGTAAGCTTGTACGGAGTATCAGTTGGAACACGGGATTAACATTAAAACTGTCATCTATTAAATACTTATAATGGGTGTAAAAGACCCTTTAACGACGTCAAAAGGCACTTCTCGCCGTCAGCCATTACGGTTTTTTTATTTGTTGTGTTCTCGGGACCTTCTATTTACGGAGATATTGGAGGTCAAAGTTCCAACTTTTCCACAAGTTTCAAATGTTTACTTTAGAATAAAAACCTCTACGATTTCGTACCTACTGTTCATTAGCACTATGATTTAAGTGACAAACAAAACTACACTAATCACAAAATGTAAGTTTTCACCCCAAAAAAAATTGTGATTTCCTAGTAATTATTTTTGCGTACCTAATTACTTAGTTCGACGTACAGAATACTTGGCTGACAGCTCCGTGAAGAGTCCGTTTACACCTTGTATAATAAAGCTGAAGATTTCGTTTATTTGACCACGGTTATCTGTGGACTACCACCCTTATGAGCCGCGCAAAAAGAAAAAAATCAACGGCGGATAAAAACGCGTGGCATAGCTAGTGTATTAAAAAAAACTAGAAATATGTAATGCACAAATAGGTTCTTTTTAAAGCAACATTGCCTTCAATGTCAATGTAACATTAACAATAGCAATTAGTGAATTCCACGCAGCGTTAAAACAAGAAAAGTTAATTGGGTAAAGTTGTCCATGCCAATGAGCCAGGTCAAGTGAATTTACATTTGTCAAGTTACGTAATAAAATTGATTCATACGAGATTAAAGATTCTGTGCCAATAGGTAATGTATTAATGCTTAATAATGACTAGCGATGGGATAATCGGATGCATATTTACCTAAAAAACCCTGGATTTCGGGATTAAAGAACTAATTATTTAACTTCCCTATTTACTTTTATTCCCTGACGTTTTACCAATTTTGGCACAAAATTTTGCCCAAAATTGGCCCAATTTTACATTTTTGTTACAAAACTCGACAAAAAACACTGACAGTAAAATTAGGGAAAAGTAACCATATAACGCTGTCACAGAGCAAAAGTCATTTGTGTCAAATTGGGTTTATTTTATCTCACGGAGAAGACGCTTGAATTGAATTTCCCGGGATCGTGAGATCGATAAAAACTGGTTTCCATAATAGCTAATTTCTTAACTTTAGGTATTTAACTGAATATCCCATCTCTAATAATGACAGTAGTAAGTCAATCGATTCCTTATTGGCTTATTTAAATACTTGATACCTGATGCCCATACCTAAGGCTAGCAGACTGTTCAGAAGCATCCTGAAGAATAGTAGGTTATACCTAAGCTCAATCCAAGCTTTAAGGCTAGTGTGAAAGTACCGTCACTACCTAAACTACTGGTAATTTTCTTATTTCTACTTTACTGGTAGGTACGTGTAAGTTTAGTCTGCCAATTACTGCAAAGTTAGCTTGTTTCATCTCAGTTTTTCTCATCTGTATCTATCAAACAGGTATCAACTTGCTAATTTGCTAGTTTTTAGGTCAAGGACTCACAACTTACGGCCGGGAAAATTTATTTGCATTAAGTATATTAAAATGCAAACATTTTATATCGGGGTAATCTCAAGTACTACTGAACCGATTTTGAAAATTCCTTCATCGGTAGGAAACTACATAATCCCTGAGTGTCATAACCTATCATGCGGGGGCGGAGCAGTAGGGTAAGTTCCTACGGGGGTACGGGTAACACCGCGCGGGCAAAAGCTAGTGGTCTATTTGCCATCTCAAACTTGTGCGTACTCGGTCCAGTTTGGTGCTATGTTTAATCTTCAGTGAGTGTATTGAACACACCATGACTAGGCACGACACTCAGCGTAGATATATCTACGCATCTCAGCCGACTAATTAGCCACATTCGATTTGTTCGAGCATTTCGGCACACGACAATTGAGCTCGCCAACAATATTCATTCATCTCGATCTTTTTTATTAGAGTTCTGTTGCCAAATAGTTAAAAACGGAATCCTTATAGATTTGTCCTGTCCGTCAAAGACATTTTACTCTGAGACTATTGGCACCATTTGCATCAGAGAGTTGCAGAAATATGGTATGATAATTATGAAAGAAATAAAAATAGCTAAATAGTGCTGCGGAACCCTATGTGTGCGAGGCCGAATCGCGTTTAGCCGGTTTTCTGTAATTAAACGTGTACGGTCACGCTCAATCGTTTGGCCTATAAAATCGCTTGTAAAAATAAATTGAGGTTCGGTTTTGCAGCTGCAAGTTTTGTCACTCTCATGGGCAAGTGTGTCGTTTCTTGAGAGCGACCTACTGACTGCATCACTGCGTGGTTAGCATGTGCCGCGACATTTCACTATCGTTCCTACATCTTGGCTACATTTCGGGTATTGCTGCAAGGTCAACGTATCTATTTACTTATTGACCGTATACCGGAGTAGTTTTTTTTTTAGCATTCGGTTGCGTTTGAATACGTTGCCAGCCAGTTTCTGTCACGATTTTACTCTATCGATGATTTTATCAAGAATACTGTGTCTTTGGATTCTATTATTTTACGTTAAGTTCTTTGGTCCATCGCTACTATTATATTGGTGCTAAGCTCGTATATCTATTCCATTTGATTCGTTTTAATTGCTAGCAAGTCACGTGAATACGTACTATGTCGTACAGAACCATTAAATGCTGTAAATGCCAAATTTTACTGCAAATTATTGTGAAACGTTATATACTCGTACCTCTAGAACGTCCAGTTAATTACAAAATGCTATTGTCATAAATTATCAATGATCACAGGATTTGTTATATCAAAAACTAGCTGTCTAGCGCAGTTTCACCCGCGTCTTTAGTTGCTGCCCCGTTCCCGTTGGTAGTAGCGTGATGTTGTATAGCCTATGTTTACTTCCTGATAATGTAGCTTCCAATTAGTAAAAAGAAAATTAAAATCGGTCCAGTAGTTTTGGAGCCTATTCGATACAAACAAACCAACAAATCTTTCCTATTTATACTTACCTAATATCATTTAAGTAAATATGAGCTGTAGGCTAATCTAAATAATTTTTAGTGACAAGGCGCATCTTATAAAACCGTTGTTTATATTGTGGTTTTTAGATTGTTTTATTTTTTTTTTAATAATAGGAACGGTTTTATTTTAGAAAATAGCCAGAACTCAAAAAAACCATTTATGATTTAAGTAAAGCAGCCAAACCCCTCTGTTTATCTGTTTCTACATTCCGTATTAAGGAGCAAATGTATCTCCTCAATGTCCAAAAACAATTAAGTACACCTAACCCAAGCTGCGTAGTACGCGACGGCCTCAGGCGAACAGCCGGTGATGTTTATTTATAAAAACGGTCCATTCATCTCCCTTTAGTATTCAACTCTCAGTTTAGAGTGGATACTTTATGAACGGCAGCTTTTTTAGTTGGCTAGTGACTACGTTTGTCGCGTTTTACATTTCTAAATTATTCCTCACTCATAGTCTTATGCAATTGTTGATTGGTTTCAAAAGTATTCCTAGCATACATGATTACATTTTCAAAATCGTTGCATCCAATAATTTTATTTCGATTTGAAATCAATACGTTCAAAAGTTCTTAAACGATCGAAAACATGACTGATCTTATTTTTATAAGTAAAAAATAAAGCTTGTAACGACGCACTTGTAAGCTTTAAACTTTTTCAACTTTCTCTGTTGGACTCCAGGATTTAAAGGGCGTTCGACAAGTTTCATTAATGAAGTCGCTTCTACTTGCCGCTCTAATTTTTCTTTCGCTTCCATTATCCGCTGTATTAGTTTTGAGACCAGCTTTTCACACAAGTTCTCGGCGGTTTAGGGCTGTAGGTATAGCTTTAGCAGCCAGCGTTCTAATTAGTGGTACTGAATTTCTTAAACGGTCGGATGGACGTTGTTAACGAGCGTGTACGAAACGAAATCGCATTCAGCGTACCGAGACGGATGCGTTCGGAATATAATCTTTGTATTTTTGGAAGGGAAACGGTCTGCTTTGACGGAAGCCGGCGACAGATTTCGCCCGTGAATAACAAATAATATATCACGCTCGGATTCATGGTCGTCGGTGAAGCCGCGCCCTGCACAATGAGTAGGCACAGTCGGGCCCGTAAAGGTTACCCGAATACGTTGCCATAAGACTCGTTTTAATAATATCATCTTGATGTGTGCTTTTGGTCCGGCTAGCTATATTTAAAGCTCCTTTAGTGTTTTTGTGCTTTATTTAACATCATATCACACGGGAGCAAAGTGAATCCATAAATATTTTATCGTATTAAAATATGATGAGGTACAGTCAACACCAACAAACGACGAATTATTTAAGGGGTATTTTAATATGAATTATCAAGAAAACAACTGTGCATCTACGAACTGATTGAAACTATTGTGAGTGTACAACAGAAGGCCCTACAGCAGAGGGGCCTGCCGAAGTTGCCGGTTGTTCAAAATAGATACCGCGACCCCGGAACACAAGATGAAAAAGAAGGAAAACGTATAGGTTTTAGTTAGTAAAAGTCTGACACTCTCTTTCGCTCTGCCCAGAGTGGGTGAAGTTATTTGATAATTTCCCATCGGATAATAAAATGTGTATCTATACATTTGCTTAGAAGATCACCTTGCTACCAAGCAAACATCGAGCTTAAATCGACGGATGCCCCCTTTGACCGGTCTTCAGGTAGATACAGGTAATTGTATCGACGTGGCATTTAGCCACCGCACTGTAAAGTCGCAGTGTAGTAGTAAACAGTGAGCACTGGAGGTGGTCCACAGGAGAGAGGACGCTTACCTTGAGGAGAGACGCGCGTCGTCGTGCGCCGGTCACATTATAACGGGCGCTCCAACCCGTCACCTGCAGCCCTGCAATGAGGAAACATGTTAATGAAATTCACAACAGTGTTCTAACTATTTACCATAGAATATTTATGAAAAATAACTGGATCCAAACAGATAAATTATTTTGAAATGGTCATCATCCGCTATCTAAGCTTTTTATATGGTTGTCTTCCTGGTTAATCTTTTGAACGCCATTGTCACATATGTGACAAAAATGTAGGTAAAATTAGTTTCTCCGCGTAAAGTGCACGCACGTGCTTTTATGCCGTGGCGTTCAAAAGAAAATCTAGTTGACCAGATGCATTAAACTTATTGTTGGTCTTTCTAGCGTTTGATACAACTGTGGATGATCAAAAATGGTACCGATGCTAAGCGCTACGACTTCCAGCTAAAGTAACGCGAGTCTGCAGAAATTATCAAAAGAGGCAGGAAGCGTGCCTATTGCATAAAAGATCCACCATACTTTATTATCCTGACATGTCCGAACGGGTGAATAATATGAAATATCTAATCCATGAGACAGGAGGCCTTCTAAGTAGTAGAGGTTCTTCTAAGTATCATAAATGTAAATTTTATATGCACATTAGTATTATTAGCAAATTTCTCAATTAAAGTAAGGTTTGCTGTAGGAAAACCCAATTCTGGGTTAAGCTCGCCGTTGTACATAAGTCTGAACCCAGAATTGGGTTTTCTATTGTGCGTATACATATATTTTTTTTTAATTGTGTGCAATAAAGAATAAAAAAATGGATTCGAAAATCACGACACAGTTGGCGCAGTAGCTGAGCGATCGACTGCTGCGCTGCGTGTCGCGGGCTCGATTCCCGCACGGAACAAATATTTGTATGACCTGCAGATAGTTGTTTCGGGTCTGGCTGTTTGTGTATGTGAGTTTAAATATTTGTAAACGCACCCACGATACAGGAGAAATTCCTAGTGTGGCAACGTTTTTTTAAAAAGAAAGAATTAGTTTGACAAAGATGATGAAATCTTTATTTGGACTGTTGATACGTGAGAAGATTTCAGAGTGGATGCCAGACTGGCCGATAAACTTTGTTGCTGGCTCTACATTGGGAATGGCCTGATGCCTACAGTCTAACTAAATCAACGACGTTACGATAAAAGCTCATCACTAAGTGTATAATAAATTCAATGATACGGTTCAGTACCTACATTGCTACAATAATTTAATTAATAATGTTGTTTAAGTTTACGCTGACATGAAGATGTTTGAGATCAAAGAACGCGATCTGAGTATGACAGTATAGTAAAATCAAATTGACGATGACGTTGATGGTAACATTATCATTCATCAGCGATGTTAACACTTCGATGTCAGTATAAAGCCATCACACAGTCACTCACGCTTTATTTCGATGGAACATGAAAGCTCTCATAGTAACATTAAATACAGTGCGAAAATAAATGAAAGATACACAGACCCAACGGGAATTACTCAGCTATTTGATGGCCAGAAAATGTTCCGTATCGAAGATAGGATTTGTTTTTATTGTGTGGGTAACAGTAATTTGGCATTTAGAATTCGGGTTACACTACCTCTATCTTTTACTGCGTTACTATTGCTTCATTGTAAGTAGGAACGTGGTCGGTTACTATTGATAGATTAGTGACGAGTTTGTGGCCCTCTTGCATTCAAATGGGGCGATGGAACGACCGATTCAATGTAGTAAAGATCTAGCTCGTGTTATATTATAGTTATGGGTGAGTAGTTCCCATTTGGTTCCAGAATTGGATCGTCTGGGACGCTTTCTAGCAATATCTGTGATGTACGCAGCGCGCAGAATGTCGCTGCGCAACAATGTCGGTGCGCCGGCGCCGCCGCTGCCGCGCCGCCCGGCACACAAACTGCATGAAAGTGGACCGGCCGAGCCCACGTCCAGTACTACTCAAGTAGGTTTAGCCCAAACTAGTCCCTTTATGAGCTTTTATGAATTATTGTTCCATTCGACGTGATCATTGCCATGTATTAGAGACGTTGGCTTACTTAGACGTATCAAGTTTCTAACTAATAATGTTATGACGGGGAATAAGCGACCTATTCTACACTGAAAACATAGTTGTTTTAGCTGTTGTTGTGTTTTTAAGAGGTAAATATGACATTAATATGAATATGCGCAGTACGCCCAAGCCAGCAAAGAAAAGCGTTGATATGGATTACACAAAAGAATATCTCGTACAAAGAGATTAGCCGTCAGTTAGTAGACAAAGAGAATGTCAATATTGGTTTGTATGGATGGTAAACACTGGACGTCTCAGGCGACCGACTCCCGAGAATCCGACTATGTTCCGTTCTATATGTACTCATTTATTATGGGCTCTCAATTGTTTCAGGAACAAAGACCATGTTTCTTTAGGCTTTTGTGGTTCAGACTTACACGACCTACCTATTACATCATACACGGCCGTTCATGAGATATTGTTAGGCCACAAGGTAGAAAATAATCAGAACTGCCAGAGCATGTTAATTGAAAAATACTAACTAAATCTTTTTTGAATACAAGTTAATCGTTCACCAAACAATGAGAATCGAAAGATTGATTCGCAACATTCCTAAAGAATAAAAATAAGTGAATAATTCAAGTAATAACAGTACAATCATTCTCAGGCATGAGTCGTGAAAGCAAAACATCGATGCCGTTTGTTTCTAAACATTGTGTGCAAATTTCTGTCGATAAAAGAAAAGACGCGAACTCGGGTCGCGCCAGGCGTTTGTGCGGTTTGTGGGGGATCATTGTTACTGTCACCAGAGGCCCTAAAGCTCACGATGTAAACGCAAAGTAAATAATACATTTCAAATATTGTGTACTTATAACATTTTCAAGATTTTAAGAATGTATTCATTCATATCTAAATTATAGATAATTTAATTTATTATAGATAATTTCAGATAATTACGATTCAAAAATAGATGTATTTGCGTTTACAACGTGTGCTCGTGAGAGTAACAATGATCGTAAAAACGCCTGGCGCGACCCGAGTTCGTCTTTTCTGGAGTATGTCTTTAGTTTTTGTGACATTTGTGATAGCATTGAATCAAATAATTAACCCCTTGATACCTCCTAATCGTGGCTGGATTCATAACTAATACTTCGAATTTAATTACTATGAACACAAGCCGTGCGCGGAGTGACTCTTGCTTAGAATAGATACGATTCCAAACACAGAACAAGAAGGGAATGAGCTACATATAAAGTAAGATTATGCTAATAAATATCTGCACAATTACTCACGTTTGTTTACACTGGAATACATTTAGTATCACGTTCTCTTGGAAATAATCAAAGCACGTAGGAACCAATGGACGAAAACATCCACAAGTTAATATTTTGGTAAAACTAATGAACGCACTCACTCACACACACTATATTTTTTTTAGATCAGATGGGACTGTAGAAAACTAGAGTATGTCTTCTAGATATTGAGCAGTAACACAGGTTATTTGCAATAGCAATTTGTTATGTCCACATTCAGTAAACAGTTCCTTCCGTTAGACAAGCACTTCTAGACACTAGTGTTTACTACGTTTATCATTGAGAATATAAATATTGCTCTTATTTTCGCTTCTAATTCTAATATTGAACTATATAACAGATTTACTAACGTCACGCAAAGAGGAGCAGTATGGGTGGCTGTTCTGGCGGTGTGTATTAAAAATTGTAATTGACAGAAAATAATTAATTAAATGATAAGACTTTATGAGAGCAAGAGGTCTTAAGATAACGTCGCGGTTATTGAATAAATCAAGAAAAATATGTAGCAGTAAAACTGAACGAGTATTGTATTGAAATGAATGTAGCTATGTGTGCTAATGATGTGCACTGGGGAAGCTCCAACCTTAAAGCAGTCATTATAGCAGTCGATAAGATCGACTCTACAGTCTTTAGTTTAGTCTATAGCGGTGTCCTCAACATAGTAGACGATGTATAACCGTGTTTTTCAATAAAATAGCTCTTAATTAAGTAGAGTATGACAACATGACGGAGATGTACCCACGTTGTGACTCGTACCTTTATCACTTGACCCAAACATTTGTGACTGATGTGTGTTTGTCGTTTTGTTATCGTCGTGGATTCCTGATTCAATATTTTTGATTACAATATATTATGGTCTAATCAATTCCTTCAATTTATTCTCCGTTTTGTTTTTAGTAGCTTCTATTTAGTATAATGTTCAAGTAAATATTGGTAGTAACATAAAAATATTTCATAAAATTTTATTCTGCTCCTGGAATCGCTGAGATGGTGTAAACGTTTTATAGAGTGACGTTTTATAAGTCGTTAAATATAAATACGCTGTATCACTATTTTTTACAATGTTCTTTTCATGGCCAGATACAGATAGTACATCCAAGCTGCGTTCAAGAGCTGTCTGTCAATACTGCATTGCATGATGCCACCGATAGTCTAAATTCAGTTTAAATGAGTTCATCACTCTTTCAGTTCCCTTGGTGGAATTCGCCCGTATTTGTAAAGAAAAAAGCCAACTCCAACTTTACCAGTAAAACATGGAACAAAACACTGATACTCGTAGTATTGGTCTAGACAACATGTTTTAAAGTTACGGGTTCAATGTTTAACATGGAAACAAAATTGTGCGGTATAGTTATTGTCTGACAACCCTATAAACGTCTCGGAGTAACAGTTAGTTTGTACGACACGGTGTTCAATTGATTGTTGAGTTAATTGTCTGTTGTAGCTTGGAAGGTACCGTACAGCACAATCTCAGTAACTTGTCTGAGCTGTGTCGATTAGCTTGGAAGCTCGTAAAGTGAGCTGAGGCGTTGGTGGTATTCAAGCTAAAATCTTGCATTGCAAATTAATCCGTTGTTTGGTTACTGTTATTTCTCTGAAGTTTTCTTAAAGTTAATTGGGTTTTGATTTTAAAACCTGTTGATTCAATGATTTTAACAGAACCTAGATCGCCTAGATCTTGTAACAATTTCTGGGGGCATCTTTTTAACGCTTTGGTACAAAATTGGGTCATTTCTCACGGCACTCGATACTGATAAGTACGTAAGGAGAAGACGGTCGCATATGAATCAAACATTGTGTATCTACATTCCAAACGGATACGTAAAGTGCTGCATGTTTATTTAAAACGCGACGTTGTATCGAACAGTGTTTACTTTGCAAAGCGCGATCCTAGGCTAGAACTAAAACTAGTCAGTTAACTATTCATGAAAGTTGCTCCTGGCCGAGACAAGAATGCCAGCTGGCGCCACCTCGCTCCGCTAAGGACCAGCTACAAATGCTAACTATATAAAATCTCGTCTAACATTACACCGTATCAGTACTTTTCGAAGAAATGAAGCAGTCTTTGTTTTTGTTTAAAAACTACTTGTAACTTGCGCTTGGCTTAAGGAAACTGGCTCGTGAATTACGGTTTAATGCACACTTACAGCAGTAAAAATCGTCCCCCTAAAGGCGTTATGACTGCATAGGTACCTACATGGTACACATGAAACGTGCGAAGTGTCACGCACTTTATAACCTCCGGCACGTCACCTATCACGTTGATGCAATAAAGATGCCAGCATTTTTCGACAGCTTTTTATGATTATAGCGTGACTATGATAAAATAGTTGCAGAAACGACCCATAAACTACTGTCAAGGTAAGGATGTTTGAGGGGTAGCTCATGCTGCCGTAACTACAGAAGACCGATTTAATGATATCGATACCTGCAGATCATAAGCCCGATACAACGTATTTAATATAAGGGAAACTGTGTAACATGATGTTGTTAAAAATAACGAACAACGGAAGCGAAGCTAATAACAGGAAAATTGCAATAAAAAAAGGAAAATACGAAATCCAAACGCGACGCAGTGCGATTTTTCACTGAAACTTTTACACATAATTTTATGATAATCGCAAGTGGTTTAAAATAAAAACTAAGTTATTATAATAGAAATTAGAAGAGCAAGTAGGTACATTAGTACGTTTTCACTTCGTAGAATAACGTCGCGGTCGGCGTGATTTTAATGAACTTGTGAATAGCAATCATTGTTATACAAACTATGAATTGTAAAAATAACTGTTCGTTTCACGGTTGTCTATATGTTAATGATTGGATGTGATAACCATCTACGATGTTGAGCACACAAAGCTTACTTGTATGATTAATGTTTAGCTAGAAATTATTTGAGAAACCTACTTATGGAAATCATGACCCTCATTAGGATATGTTATTTTAATATATGGATAGTCATTTGTCATACTAATAGATGTCTCATGTGTAAGCTTATCTATTAAAATATATACATATTTAATCCGTTATTCCTTTTTAAAAAGAATAAGGAGATGTAGTTGATCTATCTAATGACCAGAAGAGTAGAGTGATTTTTGGGCGATTTTATTAACTACTAGCTTTCGCCCGCGGCTTCGCCCGCGTTAAATTCGGGATAAGACAGTTCCCCTTTCCTGATTTGCAGGTACCTGCCACCTGTAGTTTTTGCCCTAGCGCCTTATTTATTGTAACAGCAATGCTAAGTTTTCCCTTTTTTTCCCTCTTTCTCCCTCATTTTTCACTCTTTTTTTATAAAAAAAAATAGCCTATGTCCGTCAGGGTCCCAACTATCTCTGTACCAAAATTCATCAAAATTGGTTTAGCTATTTAGGCGTGAAGAGGTAACAAACAAACAAACAAACTCACTTTCGCTTTTAGAATATTAGCAAGGATAATTATCTGCGTTTTTCTTTGTTCGTTGTGGTTTATTTAGCTTTTAGAAATAATTGAGCTGTCGGTTATCAAAACAAATTCGAAATTTAGTTCACTTTTTTTAGTGTTACAACGTTGTAACTATCACTTAAAGTTTTATAACAAGTACCTACACGTAAATTGCAGTTTTTATAGGTACTGTGTCTGCGAAACGTCATTAATTTATATTAAAGTTGTCTACCCTGAATTAACAAGTTTATTTTTGGTAATCACCTCGTGAAAACTGTAATAGTACGGAGAGTAGGTTCAGAATATAATTTTATATTACTTGTTGACACCTTTGCGGCATTTGTTAATAATGTCAAGTAAAATTAGAAATTGTACACCTACTGAAATATTAAATTTCACTGAGAGTGGGCCCAACAACATAGGGATTTATTTTACATAAGGGAATATGTTCGTATTGTACCTTAAATTACTTCATTGTGGACTGCTACATGATTTATATTCGCACTTTCTCACGACCATGGCCATGATATACCATAACTTGTTTTTTTTCTAAACTAGAGCGTTTTCATTTTACACTATGGTTAGAATCAAATGGTCTGTTCCATGGCTGCAGCCATAAGGGGCGGTGCTATTACCGCACATCCGATACAATGGTGCTCACTTTTACTCGTCCATGTTGCCACACAATGCTTATGTTACGTCACAATTTAATATTATAATCGATGATGTCGCATTCATCGTCACATTGTCAATCGATACAAGAAAAGATCTGATGTACAGTCAGCGAAAGATATAAGTAACCAGGCTCGGCTCCTCTCTCGGCTTGGCTACTACCTACTTATTCATCTGTTTCTATTCTATGTAATGACATTCCTATCTATTTCGCAATATTCCAAATTAGATAATGAAATAATAGCAAGCCATTAAAAAAACCTGAGCAAAAAATCAATCCGTCTTGTACTGACATACAATTGAACAAAAATAAACATAAAGACGCATTCACAATTGTATTATTTACACAGTAGCAGTTTTCACTTTCGTCTGCAATGATAAATGAGGCGATTAACAATTCCGCCCGCGGCAGGACGGCACGTCGCCCGCCGTCGCAGCTTCCGCATTAGCAGCAGCGTCCCTCGCGGGACAATGCGGTCTGTACGAGCCTTTACTTTCTATTCTTTCTGCAAACATAATGCCTGCACTGCGACACTAATTAATGTTTGGTACTCATTTTAATTTTAAATATTTTATTACCGCGAGTAGGAGACTACTTTCACTTAATTTTGTCATCGCATGATCTAATGATATTCAATTTGTTTATAATCTGTACAGAGAGGATAAATAAATAGCGAGTTAAGGAAGTGCCGTGGTTGTTTTAAAATAATCGTTGGCATACGTGCTTAGTGTGGTGGGTACTGTTTCTATTTCAATAATTGATTGTGCTTATTAAGTATTCTGCAGTTGAACAGTGCTTCCTTCCTCGCTCTGTTCCGGGCACTACGTTGTAGCTTCACATTGGTATCAAAGAACTTTTGTACGACGTGAACTTATTTTTTAAGTACTTATTTTACAGCAGGCAATCAGTTTTGGAACTGTCGATCAATTTCATCGTTTTGTTAAAATAGGATCTAACTATTTGAAAATACTGTGAAAGTTCTATCAGCACCTATATTCTTGCAAAACGTAGGTTTCCATTAAATATGGTGCAACATGTACTTAAAGCATATAGTCAGTCGCAGTTTCTGTGGCACTCTAGCATATCTTGCAACTAAAAGCTTTTTACAAAAGTTGCAAGTCTTATAAGTTTTGTTTAAAATATAAAGAAGAACTTATATTACGTTCAGGGAGCACAAATGTGCTACGAGAATAGGACGTTGGAGCCCATGGTATTATGAAATACGCCTTAACTCAAAGTTTCAATATTATTTCACTAGAAAATAATCATTGAACTTAGGTGTTTGTTTTTTTACAATAGGTAAGTAAAACTGTATAAATTGGAGTTGACGAAAAAACAGAATTTAAGATAAATATTAAATGGGTAATTAGAATGGATTTTATCGGATACATAGTTATGCGTAAATCATAGTAACAATAACATGATAAGACAAATTACGTCGACTGAAAGCTCTAGGAAGTACTAGTAAAAAAATAAAAACAAACCGCTTCTGGAAAACAACACGATAAGTACACGAGAACTATGTTTTTTATTCTTTTCACACGTGGTGATAATCTTATCAAAGTATCAACACAAAGTATTTAAGAAAAACACGTGTTGTCAAGGCCCTACCCCCCTTGGCCACTTGTGTTGTAAGAGCAAGTGCAATTGCTGTTCTTCTACGTACATATCCATGCATGGATTAATTAGGTACCTACCTCTCAAGTCAAATATCGCCTTGGAGAAGGTGGTAACTAATCAGACGTCCTCATCTACCAAAACAGCGACACATATACGACTTACTGGAAAACGGAAAAACAGGTGTTCAAGTTTTGGCAATTAAGAGACATGTTTACGCGGCCATGTATGATAAGTGATAACAAATCCTAAATTCTTATTGCGTTATTCTTGTTGTTGGGTGACTACGCATTCATACCGAGTTTCCTTCGTGCCTCAATAAGCACGTTTAGTCGTTGGTCCCGGCTGTATTTGTAAACGTTCGACAGTCGTCACATTACATGTGGCCCAAAAGTCTAACAAACAAACTTACCAAGGGCAGATAGTCAGTAGTTCCATGTAAAACATTATGAGCAATGGATAACGAATTTCCTTCAACATTTTTGTGACCGAAAAGTGTGATACGTAATTAGGGTTCCCAATTCTATTAGAAACTGTTGCACGTGACACATGTTGTGATGTTTGTTTCATTCGTGACTGAGTTAGTCTAATATTATAAAGGGGAAAGATTTGTTTGTTTGTTTGTATCGAATAGGCTTCAAAATTGGACCGATTTCAATCATTTTTTCACTAATAGGAAGCGACATTATCAGGAAGTAACATAGGCTATACAACATCATGCTACTACCTACAGGAACAGCAACTAAAGGGGCGGGTAAATCCGCGAAGGACAGCTAGTATAAAAATAAGACCACTTGTCATTAGGAGAAATTCTTTGTCAGAACGTCAGGTAACGGGATGACAGATTGATAACCTACTACATACCTACTACATTGCATTCAGATAAGTCGGAGTTTGACAAGAATGAATTATAATTATGTTTGAAGATAAGAAAACATGTTTGATGTTTCAATAAATCTGACATGTTGTTTTGTTTTGAGCCAATTGTTTTAATTAGCATACGCAATTACAATTAAACTAAATAATGTCAATGAATAGGTTGATTCCCAATGCTCTTTGCACTATGTTTCTTATTTTACGTTTATAACTTTCCACAACTTGCTTTAATATAGATGAGATCTGAAACTACTTTTTCCATTTTAATATCAACTTGTTGAATGTTTACTTAGTTTCCAACAGTTAAGAGGACAAATGTTTATGTATTTTTTGTCAATTGTATTTTTAAGATAACGAAGACGAGTATGATTTTTTTTTCATCTTTCAGTTTTATTTGTAAACACAGTTTCTGATGGATTGATTCAATCGCTTATTTGCCATATAATCCCACTTTTTGCTGACTTAGGTTTAAAGATTACCTCAAGCAATTCATGGCTTGAGTAGAAGTGAGAGCATATTTGCATGTAACTTGTAGGTGAATAGTTTTTCTGTAAGTTTTTGCTATTATCGCGATGAAATAAAAGCTGGAAATTTATTAAAAGACGAATCGCCATAATTGTCACACTTTTAGAAAGCGAAATACGCAGATGAGCATAGGTAAGTATTCCGCCGGTAAATAAATACATCTCGAGTGTTGATTGTTGTTTCTATTGATGTTAGGTACTTATTGCGTCTCATCGTCTATGTCAACAGTGATATCGATGACTATCGGATCGCCAAGTTATGACTTAACCTATTCTATAAATCAGACGTCTCGGGTCTCGAGTTCGAACCCAAGACGTCTGATTTTTCTGATTCATGGGCGTATTGTAAAGTAACATATCATAAGAAAATCAAACCAGTAGGCCTTATTTTAGGGAGGGGAAACCATCAAATATTTTGACTTCCTGGGCGGAGCGGGAAAATGCCCAACTGTTACTGCGAAAACCCATCCATTTCCCTTCTTTTGCCCTTTGTGTTCCGGGGCCACGGTATCAACCTCATGCCTGAGATACATTTCTCAACAAAATGGAAAGCAAAACAGCCTAAGTACACTTACACCACATTAACCACACGAAAAAAAGATCATCTGTCGAATCTACATCCCATCTAATATTTATCTTCTGCTAGCTAGCACCCGGGGTTTTGCCTGCGTGAAGATCTAAAAAAAAAAACTATTTGTTATTCCAGACTATAATCTACCTCTGTGCCAAATTTCATCAAGGTCCGTTTAGCCGTTTTGACGTGAAAGAGTAACAAACATTCATACATCCATCCATCCATCCTCACAAACATTCGCATTTATAATATTAGTAGGATTAATAATCTTTGGTAACTCGTCAAAAAACAACTCGACAAAAATGTGACGTTTTGTCGTCACATTTTTGTTGTACTGCGATTTAGGGTAGGTCTATGGTCAGTAAAGACTTGCATTACGATGACTTGATTGATAGTTTGTTGGTATGACGGTACTCTAAGTGCACTGTTTAAGTTCCAACGCGTTTTCCTTAGAGGATGACAGACGTCCCTGACGTATGGCCATGGCCGTCATACTAATATTAAGTGGAAAGTTTATTACCAGGTTGGTATAAAAACCGCGAAGGGCCCATTGCCAGCAAGATTACGAACATTAAGGAGCGGTCACACAGTAGCCGAACCACATTCATTAATATTGCATTAGATCGATAAGGCAGCCGGTTTTGAACACCGAGCACTTCAAAACTTTACATCGTTATGTGTTGTTGCATTAAATAGTGTTTGTTTTCCAATTATCGTGTCGTGTTTATGGAAAAAGTTGCATTGGTATTTTGTACTTTCTGGTTTGGAGATAGACGATTTTCAATAGAGGACGATTAGGGGAGGAAGAACATTTTACACGTTTAATTATTGACTTACTCGATGAGTAAGGTTACTAGAAAAAAATCAATGCCAAGGACAATTTAACAATAGTGATTTACGCAAAGAAAAGGAAAAAACTCCATTATAGGTCACTTAAAAAACCCGAAACGTTTGTGTTAAAACAACAGTACAAATTAGTCACGTAAATATTTAGGGCGTCGGTAATTATCGAACTGGTAGGTTAACGACTATCTAACTACAACTGTGAGTAGACCATAGATTAACTGGTCAGTAATGAGTACTTGCTGACCATAGACATAGTAAACGAAATAGGACGGATAGTTAAGATAGCGCCGGGCGTCAGAACAAGATACGGTAATGATTTTAGATAAATTTAAAATTAGTTGTGGGTAGGTACAATCAAAGGAACCTAATAAAGATGTCAAGGCTCGTAGAACGTCAGATATTAACAGTTTATGATGATAAGTCTTACCTTTAACTACCGGCGGTTTATTTTACCCGACTACCGCAAAGCAAATCCTCCTTGGATTATGATTTTGAATTAATTCTAGAGAAATGTGGCATACGACCGCGGTTATCCTTTGAACATCACCATGAATGTATTTAATTAATTAAATTATTCTAAATTTAAAATAGTTCGTATATAACAATTTCATATGCGAATATTTTTTTTGTTTCATACTTTTTAGAGCGTGATTTTTTAATCAAATGTCTTGTAAGTTAACCGAGTTTAATTCACCGAATAAAACGTGTGGTGATAACAAACACATAAAGCTTGATTAAAAGTAATTGAGATAAACATTACAGAATTTGTCTGAAGATCATTTAAACCAGATGCTTCCAGCAAAATACTTTATTAGACAGAGAGACGCCGTGAAGACTCAACAATTTTCTTAACACAAAATAAAACTGTTTAGAACGTATAAAATCATGAGTTCATGACGTCACGATAGTAAACTCTTGCTTTTATATTATTAGGAGTTTGACGCAGTAATCGCGAAAGTTGTTATTTTTGGCAAGAATCCACGTTAATGAGACCGTCGTCGTTACCACGTCCCATAACAGACGAAATAAGCGTTTTGTTTCGCAATTTAAAAGTGATAATGTTATCTACTAATTAATAAGAATCATAATTATGTACTTGCTTAGACCATGCCTTGTTGCTTGAGTTGTCATAAGCGTGGATACTGAACTTTTGGCCTAAGGATCAATCGCTGGATCGATAATAATGGGTTTTGGTGCGGGATTCCCGAAGTAGATCTGTTGTCTTGATTTGTACCTACTATCTAAGTCAGCAAAACCTGTTGAACTTTAAGCTCAATCGTTTAGGTAACAAGGTATAAGCAAGATAATGTATTTTGCTTCTTTTTATATGCTATGCTGTGATATCACTGGTGCTTACGAGTACGGACACACAATACTGATGACATCACGCTGTGGTCATCAAAGCATTTACTACGCGTCTTGATTAAGGTATTATCCTCCTAAGATGCGATGAAATAATCTATCAGAAAGAGGACATCATTGGAACTGAACGAACCGCGCGTCTGATCCGAGTTCAAGAACTTTTGAGCTGTTTTTAGGGTCCCTTACCTAAAGGGTAATACGGATAATAGGGTAATACTGGTAATAATAAAGGATAATAGGTAGACTCCGCTGTCCGTCTCCGTCACCAGGATGTATCTCATGAACATAATACAAAACAACAAAAGAATACAAACAACAAAATAATTTATTATTAAAACTTAAAACGGGATATTTACCATGTTTGTCATTTGTTTCGAGTTTCCGATATATCCCGTTTCAAGTTTTAGTTCTAATAATGTTAGTGACCATGTCAGTTTAAAGACTAATAAAATAAATGTTGAAGGTGGCTCCCAATCCCGTATTTGTAGATAATGGTACGGGTTTTTATTTATTTACTGACAGTTTTTGACCGCCGTTTCATTTGTGAGCATTTTCGTTACTTACATATTCTAACCTCCTCATTATTTTTTTCATAGATCAATGTCCCTCCGTCAGTTCCAAAAAGAGCGATTAAGCAAACCTGCAGTTAGTTATTTATCAATGTACAAGCTCCCGGCTTGGCTGCTAGTTACGGTAATACATGTATTTTGTAAGTAAACTCAGTATCTGCAGCAGCGGTACATTGCAGTCAGTGCAAACACGGGTAACTAACTAACTAGCTACGTCAAACAAGATACAGCCGGCAAAAGAGATCAGTAACCAGGCTTGACAGCTGTGTCGACGGCGCATTTATGTTCTATGCGCGCCTCAAAGCGATGTTAGCATAGCAGAGGGGCCTTCTAGCGCCACTGCCTGCCAGGGTTGCGGGTTATTCGAAAGAGATTTCGCGGCCCCGGAACATAAAGAGCAAAATAAATTTTGACACTCACCCCCCGCTGGTTGGTTTATTATAAACCAGCCAGCAGTAATATCATGGATTAAAAAAAACCATTTGTATCTAACGAGCCTGGTTACTTATCTGTTTTACTGACTGTACATATAAGTATTTTTTAAGCGTTGCCCTACACTAGGATTTCTCCTGTGTTGTGGGTGCGTTTACAAATATTTAAATTCACATACACAAACAGCCAGACCCGGAACAACTATCTTTAGGTCACACAAATATATATTCCATGCCGGGATCGAACCCGCGACACGCAGCGCAGCAGTCAAACGCTTAGCCACTGCGCCAACCATGTCGTCATTTTGATGTTTGCACACAAATATTATAAGTACACTGTACCTAGGATTAGCATTGATATCTTATTACTTCTGTTCTGTTCTTCTGTTATGTTATTGCGGTCTAAAATAGGTTATATTAAGTTACTCCCACTTGTCAAGTTGTCAGACATTCAACCAAAATGGAATGTTGGAACTTTTTAATAACAATCTTAATTAGTTGATTTTTTATGCATATGCTCATCTAGTTTAAGTTCAAGTATTTGTTTATTAGGGAGACTTGAACCCTATATGTGTTGTATGTGTTTTCACAAACTAAGTTTTGGTGTTTTAGCTTTCAGTCAACATCTGCGCTCGTCGAGAAAATAATAGAGCAAAAGGACCCGATGTCATAGACTATGGTTATCGTCTACCAGCGGACCAAGTTTAATCGAAAGGTAACCAACTGACAGAGTTACATTCGCATTTAAAACATTAGTACCTACCTACCTACCGTTAGAAAGGTTTCATAGTGGTATAATTAAGGGCGTAAAGGATATTTGTCGGTTTTTTATGTCTCTGTCTATCCATCGAGGTAAAAAGAGAAGTATAAGTAGTAAAAAGAGATTCTGTAACCGAATACAATCCACATTAATATTATTGTAGTACCTACCCAGTTGGGTACTTTACCGGAACAGCGTTATTATGAAAATTCGCTCAAGCACACCATTCGTCAAAAGGGAAAGCACGGAATCAAATAGGCATCGATTCCATTGTTTGCTGGCACTTTTACCTCGCGAAACACGTTTGCACTATTGTCGGGTCACTCCTCGGCATTCGGAACAATGGTGGCGATTGTTTGAACTCGCCTCCCGGTGGACAATTAGTAAGAAGCCGATCACGAGATAATGTCTCACACAACGATGTGCACTTCAATAGCACGTCAATACCACAGGCTCAGAGGAATTCTTCGTATCTATAGCGCTAAGTCCACTTGCCGTTTCTGAGAGATAATTGTGCCTGAAATTATACACGGATAATTTCTATAATCTGCACACAGTTTTTCGCCTTGACCTATACAGTCTAGCCAATCTCGATAACTTATAATACCTATTCGTTGTTAAAATGTTAGTCAGAAAATGAATTATATAGCCGACAACTTGTGGTCAAGCTGATTTAGCGTTTTATGTTAGTTCGATCTGCGCTAAACATACTTCTTTGGTATCGCATTCTCTCAGCACGAAAGAACTCATAACTTTTCAGCGTTTTCTGAAAGCCCAATCAACTGTAAGGGGAGTAAAATCTGTTCATGATAGCTACTACGGTCGGTTGGCCGAGAGGACAACAATTAAATAACTTGACGTGGGATTTGATATGAGATTAAATAAGGTTTCAGACACAGGGGAACAGATTCTGAATAGCTTTAAATTGCTCTATCTAAACTCAATTTGGGTCCTAGCTCAACTACTTTATGCCAAAATAATGCTAAATTTATAGAGGTCATCAGTAATCAATTAACAATGTAAGCTGCCTACGTTTGAATCCTTACTGATGATCGATTCGTGGGCATCCAGTTGTGTGGCTACAAAGTAATAACCATTATGTTGTGTATTAAGTAAATTCGTTTATTTTATTACGCAACTACGGCGAGGCAAAAAGGAGGGTTATGATTTTACCGGTATGTATGTATGCATGTGTGTATATTCTTATGTTCCTTCTTAGCTTCTGAACTACTTGTCATAATTTGACAATTGATGACAGTGTTTTGATTGTCCGCTGGTTATAAGCGCCATATTCATAGCGATGTTCGAAGGATAGCTGTGCTCGTATGCAAATTACTCTAACGAAACAATACATTCTAGGGAAATGTGGCATACGATCACGGTTATTCTTTGAACATCACTATGAATATGTTTTAATTAAAACAAGCTAAATTTTAAATAGTTCGTACATTTCAATCTTAGATAAGAAGATTTTCTTCTTACATACTTTTTAGAGTGTGATTTTTCAGTAGTCAGGTTTTAATTATTGCACTTAATTTTTTAAATATATTAGTTTGAATTAAGTATTCTATATGTATAACAAATTGGTTGTAAAGAAAGATCGATTACTCAAACGTATACTTTGTGCTATGTTTCTAAAACCACTAACTATGAAGATCAATAATACTATTTTGAATCAATTTTTCGTAGGAATATAATATGTTCAGTTCCTGCTAAAAATGATCATCTCAACACGTATTTTTAAGGTTTGTGTCGCTGGTTTTATGGCCACAGGCCCACAGATTACGACGTGCAAAGTGGGTGTACCTGCATGATTGTAAGATGACAACAGACATGTCTTTATACTGACGAAGGTCTGATGTGGGCTTATAGACACACAACCAATATCTTTCTTGCTACATTTTCAATCCAAACAAGCCGTTGTCCTCCAAATAACTTTCTCTTGTCAACTGGTCAATTTACCTAGTGATTGAAATAGTTTTACTTTGGTTGAACATCAAGATAAAATTAGCCTTGCTTGAAGAAACAAGATCGATTGATTGAAAATGGTTCGTTTCACTTTTGTATGGTAATTTACAGGATTGTGCTCTGAAGTAACTTCTGGAATAGTTTCATCAAGAATTTATTAGACGACATTATTGACACCACTTCTGAATATGTGTCACGGCTGCAGTCAATAAAACTGTTTGTTATTGTTCGAATGCAAAATGCCTAGCTTATTAACATCCTTTTTAGAGTTCCGTACCCAGAGAGTAAAACGGGACCCTTAACCTTCCTTCTCAACAGTCCTTACTAGCCTGGTGATAGACGAACAGCGGACTCTTGAGAGTCTGCTGTCCGTCTATCACCAGGCTGTATATCATGAACCGTGTTAGTTTGACAGTTGAAATTTTCACAAATGATGTTTTTCTGTTGCCGTTATAACTACAAAAATACTAAAAAAAAGAATAAAATAATAAGAGAGCCATACCACAAACATTATTTTATAGATAATATAATGCTATGAAACCATTCGTGGGCTAGTTTGACTCATATTGGCCGCTTTTTGGATGCTTGCTGAATTCGGTTATACAACCTGTAAGGTAATTCGTGGTATTCGAAAAAAAAATGCAATGAATACAGACAAACTATTTAATTACGTGCCTTGTAATCTTGAAGTAGGTAAGTATGATTTGCCTGCTTATCTATGGTAGTTACAAACATGATTGGGAGATATAATAAGCTGTTGCGATATCGTTCGGTCCAGGTTTCCTTGTACGGTTAAGTTCGCGTTTATTAAAAGGTTACGAAGAATACCGGACTTTGTTCTTAATGCGTACTGCGTACACTATATCCGTGTAAGTCAGTTTACTGTGCGCTACTACTAAGTACAAAGGACTTTCAAGGTAAATGTCTCGCTAGACATATTCATAATGGTCAAATCGGAATGCAGAAATCCGCGAGAGTTTGTGGTTGTGCTACAGAATATAGGTAGGTACGTTTGAAAAAGCAGAGGATTGCCAATACCCTTATAATGGCATGAAAACTTTTTGTAAAAGATACGGTTTTAGAATTACATTCGTCCAGAAACGTGTTTGTTTATGTAAGATCGGATTTACTACGTCTAAAGCAAACAGTTTGAAACGATTTCTAGAATTGAAAATTGATCTCCTTGTGTGTTAAATGTATTAGGAAGGAACGGTTGAAGAAGCTTAATTATATTCATGATTAAATGCTGTTTCGTGATTTTAACATTACAGTGTGTTAATAGGTCAGTAATGAAATAATTAATCCAGCAATCGGTCAGGGATTTCAATGAATGTATGAATTTCAGTCAACTAATGGAGCAGCAATGTACGTTGGTATGTAAACGAGAATGAAATGTGATGCCATTGTTGGCACAGCCGATATAACGGCGGCCGGATATTTGCAATTCAATTGCAAATTGAACTATCGTGTAATTTCAATACGAAAGTTCCGTCGTATTCAATGGTCCATTTCAAAATGTATGATGAACTTTTCACGTTCGAATCTACCCGCTACCCGCCGATACTTGATTGAATTTGGAATGTTTGTAGAACAACAAATCAATTTAGCCGCATGAAAAGGAATTTGAAATATTCCATTTAGAGCCAATGGTAGCGGTGCAACAAAGGTAAATATCAATATCTGACTTTGCCGATAGTGACAAGACAATACAAACACACATAGCTACGTTTGCATTTAATTTTTCATCAGCATTTGTTTTTGCGTTTGGCGGAGCAATTACAGTGTATTCACCTCACCTTAGATGCTTTACCGTCTCGTTGGTTGCCCCGTTGCCCATTAACTGAAGGGAAGGATCTCGTAGGATGGGGGACTACTGAGAAATGTCCCCCTAGGGGCGAAACATCCGTATACTCACAGGTTATCTGTTGCATTCGGTATTCCAAATTCAAAAACTTTCATCTTATGTTCTTGAGGCTGATTGAAGTTTAAAAGGAAAGAGTATCAATACACCATTACATAGCAGAACTAGATGAAAGGACAGTTGGGAATTACCACTCACAACGTTTGAAAGGGAAGACCCCTTACCAGAAATTGAAAAGTTCACGACATCAATGAAATTACGATCAATGAATTTCAATCAATAAGAGTATTGTATCGTTAACTAAACAAAGTTGTAATTTCCCCCTTTTCTGGTTTACCAATAACTTGTCATTAACGTCTTCTCCAAAGAGGTTTACGCTGAGGATTTTATTTGTATGTGGGATGAGCACCTGCGGCCCGACCCTCTTTAAACAGGTAGAAACTTACATGGGTGTATGTATGTTTATGTCTAGGAGGGTGAAACTGCAGTCACGGACTCGAAATAATTGAAGCAAACCTTCTTGGTATGGGAAGCTATATGTACGCTTGGTCCACCAAAGCTTTATTGTTGTAGTTTTATATTTGGTGTTAGGGTATTTTCGACCTTAGTATGAATAAGATTGTAGTAGTAAAGGTTTTGATTTGATTAGCAATAAAAAGTGGTGACGGAAAATATTGGTTTTTAACGTTTTTTTTTGTTTCAAATAATTCACTGAATCTGTGAAGGTTTGGTTGTGGTTGGATTGTTAATTTAATTTTAAATGCTGTTGTTGAGCTGTTGTTACTGTTATGTTGGATTCTTAATAAAAGATGTCCATTAAGTATGATACTGGTTTATTGGTAAGAGACACAGGAGATGTTTATAAGTCTACATCATGACATGAAGTGTGGCAGAGTGCCGCAGACCACAGATAATACATTTACTAGTGAAGACCATATTAGTAACATACTAAATAGTGATGTTACAACATCCCCCTTGTTGAGTTCAAATTAGACCCCTGACTGACAATTAATATAAGTGCTATGCTATTTAATTTTATACAAGACAACATGCTTAATTATACTTATAGTTACTTAAACTTTACTTATGACTCTATTTATAATTTAACTTAATCCATTTCTTCAATTAACCTTCTGGTAGGTTTTACAATACGACCTGACCTAGTTGTTACATTTGAGGATTGCTGAGATGAGGATTCTTGATGCCTAGACTCCTGTCTGTCACCTTCCTCTCCCCTTTGTGACGAGTTGGATTGCATGGGAGGGTTAGCACAATTATGAGAATATTTATGTCTTAAGTGTATTCTATTCCTCCTATACCTAACTCCATTGACATCCTCAACAACATATGATCTATTATTTGACAATCTTTGCTTAACAATAGCTTGTTCCCAGTTGCTACTTGGGTTTCTCTTAAAATAGACATGATCATTATGATGTAACATAGACATTGACTTGGCATTTTTATTGTAGTATTTTGACTTATTTTTATCATTTTTCTTGACAGTCTCTTTGTAATCTTTAAATGTTACCACTTTTGGCTTCAACTTCTTATATGATGTTGGAATGTTATCTCTTAAGTTCCTAGACATGAGTAACTGTGCTGGTGATGAAAAATTATTTTTACCTGTATTTCTGTATTGTAACAATGCTATGTTTGGATCTGATCCATTTTCTTTGCATTTTCTTAGCATGTTTTTTATGATTTTGACTGAACTCTCTGCTTGTCCATTAGACTGTGAATGATATGGGCTAGTTACAATATGTTCTATGTCCCATTCTTCCATAAAATTTTTAAAATCAACTGACTGAAAAGGAGGTCCACCATCTGATACCAGTGACAATGGTATTCCATGACGAGCAAATATAGACTTTAAATGAGTTATTACATTTTTTGATGTACTGTTGTTATTTAATAATGCAATCTCTATAAATTTTGAATAATAATCAGTGACAATTAAATATACTAAACTATCGAAATGCATTAAATCAATACCGACTTGTTGCCATGGATATTTGCTTATTTCATAATTCTGTAGTGGTTCCTTTTGGTTACATGGTTTGAATTTTGCACATACTAGACATTGTTCTACTAAATTCTTAATATCACTAGACATATTTGGCCAATAAAGAGATTCTTTAGCTAAGTTTAGACATTTATTTATACCTTGGTGACCTTTGTGAATTTTTACTAACATTTCTTTATGCATTGACTGTGGTACTATTAATTTTGAGCCTTTGAATACTAAATCTCTAATTTTATGGATTTCTCCTTGTATATTCCAGAATGGTTTTATTAATGGACTGACACTATTTTTGGTTTTTGGCCAACCTTCATTATAATACTTTATTAATAGCTGCAGGGTTTCATCTTTCTTAGTTTCCTGAGCCAATTTTGTGCTATATTCATCTGTAATTGCTAAGTTAGCATACATTAGATTGACATGACAAGACATTTCTGATTCATTTTCAGGCCTATAGTGTTCTTTCAAAGCTGCTCTTGACAATGTGTCTGATATGAACATTTCTTTGCCTGGGACATGTATAACTTCTAAATCATATTTTTGACAAGTTAACATCATACGCTGTAATCTAGCTGGGACATCATGTAATGGTTTTTTAAATAGATAGACTAAAGGTTTGTGATCAGTATGAACTGTGACTCTATTACCATATACATATTGGTGAAATTTTTCACAACCAAATTGAATTGCTAGCAGCTCCTTCTCTATTTGAGCATACCTTTCTTGGGTTTGAGTTAAAGTTTTGGAACTGTATGCTATAGGTTTATTTTTCTGTAAAATGACTGCGCCTAACGCTGACTTTGACGAATCGACTGACAGGACTAATGGAATCTTGGGATTATAATGAGCTAAAACTGGTGAATTTGTGATTTCATCTTTCAGTTTCCTCAGACATTGACTATGATTCTCATCCCAAGTCCAGACTGAATCTTTTTTCAAAAGATTTCTTAATATTTGTGTTTTTTCTGACAGGTTACTTATAAAAGGTCCTAGGTAGTTTATCATACCTAGTATTCTCTGTAACTCTTTGACATTTTGTGGTGTGGGCATGTTGACAATTGCTTTGACCTTCTCAAGATCTGCCCTTGCACCGTCTTTACTGAAGACATAACCTAAAAAACATACTTCCGACAGTGAAAATTTACATTTTGACTTGTTAAATTTTAAATTGACTTGACGAGCTCTTTGCATGACTTTGTGTAATCTTTCATTATGAACTGACTCATTTGGTCCATAGACTAAGATATCATCGATGAATATAAGTACGCCTTCTATGTCACCAAATAGATTCATCATGACTCTTTGAAATATTTCAGACGAGGCATTTATGCCATAGGGTAATCTTAAATACTTATATCTACCAAATGGTGTTTGAAAAGTACATAATTCTGAACTATATTCATCTAAACGTAGCATCCAAAATCCTGAAAATGCATCTAAATGAGAAAAACATACAGCCCCTTCGAGCTGAGACCTAATCTCATCAATTGACTTGAGTGGATAATGTTCCCTCATGATATTTTTATTTAAATTTCTAGGATCAAGACAAATTCGTAACTGACCTGAACTTTTTACTGTTACAACGACTGAATTAACCCACTCTGTAGGTTTTGTAACCTTTACTATGACTTGCATTTTCTCCATGCGATCCAACTCCTCACGCAGTTTCCCTTGTAATGCGAATGGGACTTTCCTGGGCGGATCCACACATGGTACTGCATCAGGCTTGAGTTTTAGATGACAGACTGGAGGCAGACAGCCAAGACCCTGGAATACATCATTATATTGTGTATGAATTTGTTCACAAAAGTCTTGTTTTGACACTGAAAAGACACGTTTTATTATACCTAGCTTTTCACAAATTGGGAGACCAAGGACATTTGGACACTCTATATCTGGTATAATAAACATTATGTTTTCAACAATGTTCTTATTGTTTAAGCAAAAATTACAATTTAAGTTGACTTTGCCTAAAATCGGAATGGATTTTCCACCAAATCCTGTGACATTTACTTGACATTTGACAAGTGACAATTTTGACAGCTTATTTTGACTTTTAACATTTTTAAATGTTTGTTTTGACATTATGTTGACATCTGCTCCTGAGTCTATGATACATTTAATTTTTGTATCTCCTACCAATAAGCTAATTTCCCACGACTGCTTTGAATGATTCAAAGTATTGACGACTGATGATCCATTGTGTGACTGACTGGACGACTGTGCCTTATTGTGAAATCTCTCAGACATGTGACTGATTTCATCATTGAGACTCTGACATTTTTTCTTTTGACTATTTGACTGGACATTGGATCTCTCAGACATGACATTGTTTTCATACATGTGATATGAATTGGGACTCTGACTATTTGACTGGATAATAAATCTATCCGACATGTAATTGTTTTCATACATGTGATATGAATTGGGACTCTGACTATTTGACTGGATAATAAATCTATCCGACATGTAATTGTTTTCATACATGTGATATGAATTGGGACTCTGACTATTTGACTGGATAATAAATCTCTCCGACATGTCACTTTTCTCATCATAGGGATGGATGGATGGATGTGATGTCTTACTGTGTGTCTGTGTGTTCCTGTGTCTCTGACTGAGTGACTGACTGTGAGAATGACTATTATGACTTTGACTCGACGTTTGATTGTGATTATTTAGACTCAACATTTGACTTTTATGACTTTGACCATTATGACTTTGACTATTCAGCATACCTACGAAATAATCTTGACTACCATTATCTGAATTAAACGATTGCAACTGACTGACTTTTTTATTTTTGTGACAAAATTTAGCAAAATGATTGTAAGATTTACATGACCTGCATTGAACTCCTTGAGCTGGACACTTGTAGCGATGAGACTGCCCACAGCGGCTACATGTCTTCGAGCTGCCTGAAGCTGAAGGTGACTCGCGACTGCCTGAAGCTGGCTTGCGACTGCTTGACGCTGACTTGCGACTGGAAGCTCGCTGTCGACGATCTCCTCGACTACGGCTCCTCCGACTGAGATGCATGACGTTTTCACTGGCGATGCTGCTCCCTTTGACTATTTTCTCAGCATCTTGCTGTGCGACTATGAGCGTCCTCGCTAGCTCTTGCATTCTCTGATAGGTTAAGTCATGTTCTTGCAGTAACCTTTGACGCACATGTGACAAGTCCAAATTGAGGTTTGCTATAAAAATATCTTTGATGAGCGATTCCCTGAGCGTGCCAAACTCACATTCTCTGCTCTTATTCTCCAAATCCGTGAGGAATTCGTCGATGCTTTCGGATTTTTCCTGCTTACGTGTGAAGAATAGGTATCTGCACATCGTGATATTTTTTCTTGGCTCGAAATATTTGTTAAATTTTGTTTTCACCTCTTCAAGCGTGCTGCCATTGATTGTTAGGTTAAACGTGTTGAAAATGTTCAGTCCTCGCTCACCGATTGAGTGCAGCAGAATGGCGATTTTGCGTTTCTCAGTTGCTTTGTCAAGGCCTGTCGCTAATAAATATAGCTCAAATGCTTGCGACCATTTTTTCCATGATTCAGCGTTGTTATGAGCTGGATCCGACGATATATTTAACTGCTTCACACGTGTTTGAAAATTTTGCTCACCATCATGGCTGACGTCCGCTTGGTCCGGCATTTTCTTCGACGACCTCGACTTTTTCTTTCTGCTTAAATGACTTCTGACACCATGTTATGTTGGATTCTTAATAAAAGATGTCCATTAAGTATGATACTGGTTTATTGGTAAGAGACACAGGAGATGTTTATAAGTCTACATCATGACATGAAGTGTGGCAGAGTGCCGCAGACCACAGATAATACATTTACTAGTGAAGACCATATTAGTAACATACTAAATAGTGATGTTACAACAGTTACCAAGAATTTATCAAGTTCCTTGGTCAATTCTGCAAATATGGGTTTGGTTGCCAAGAAAACCTTATTCTTATTTAAGAAATGTTGCTCAACACTAGGAATTTCTCCTGTATCGTGGGTGCGTTTACAAACATTTAAACTCTCATATACAAATAGCCAGACCCGGAACAGCTATCTGTAGGCCATACAAATATTTGTTCCGTGAAGGGATCGAACCCGCGACAGGCAGCGCAACAGTCGATCGCTCAACCCCAACCGTGTCGTCAAATATTTATAAATTTAAATCTAAGTTGTGATAAGATGGTGTCTGTGGGTCTCATCGTAGGTAGGCTGGATTAGCTCCAGAATATTTAGAGTGATTACAAAAAAATCTTGCTATTAAATGCCCTTCTATATATTATATATATTTCTGATGGGCCGCGAAATAACTTTGTACATAGGAATATATCACGCTCTTAATCCCTGTTGAAAACATTTTTTTTATTATCGAAAACATTTTTAGGTACCTATATTGTAAACTAAGGATGAAATTAGAAATGAATCGGTTCCGTGTGTGTTAAATTGAATTAGTTTCGTCTAAAATTACTTTTATAGCTGTACTATTTACATAAGACCTACATAATAGAGTTGATCAACCACAAAGTAGATTGTCAGACAAAAGGTTTTATTTTTAAACAGAGCAGAATTTATTGAATACTAGCTGGCGCCCGCGGCGTCGCCCGCGTGATATCGAAAAAAAGTATCCTATGTATTATTCCAGACCATAATCTACCTCTGTGCCAAATTTCATCAAGATCCGTTCAGCCGTTTTGACGTGAAATAGTAACAAACATCCATACATCCTTACAAACATTAGTATTTATAATATTAGTAGGATTTAATTGTTTTACTTCGATTGGTTCATTTAAACGTTCTATTAAATAAAACAATCGTGAAATTATTTGACAATATAGTCCATATGCGCAAGAAAACATTGATTCAAATCTATATTATCATCCATAGTCGGTTGTAAGTGTTGTAACATTCAATGGCTGCCGACGAGTTCGTTGAGCACAAATATATTAATAACTTCAATTGTTTGTCATAAGTTTCGCCGTACAGCTTTATGTTTCTCCTTTATTCTCAGATCAGAAGTTGCAACACTTGCTGCCATGATATACTACCGGAGGCACTGACGCCTGACCACTTGTCACCCTTATGCTCTAATTAATAAGGTTGAAAAATGGTCAGTGTCTTTGGTAGTACCTTACTCGTAGCGAACTTATGGTCCTACTATAAATATATCTTATAAGATTTATCTCGGGAACGATTTAATTGTTCCAGGAATGTCAGCTTCCGCGTTTGTTGGTGTTGCAATCATTTGCTCTGGACAATTAAAAGGCTAGGTTACACCATTGTCAAGGTAGCAAGCTTCTTTATTTCTACACCATCCATCTTATTCATGTGTAGCTGTTCTACAACATGTGCAGTAAAGTATCGCTTATCGGAAACCAACAAACTCTTGAAGCCACGTGCAGCTAAATCGATTAACTGGGTTGCCAGTTACCACTTCAAACAAAAACATTTAAAAGCAAGCAAGCAAAACGTTTCCGATATGCTTCGTTTTACCTTAACCTTTTAATCAACCCAGTGCTTTGTTCAGGCTGTTTGATATTTTGTTTTTTTTTTTTAAACATATGAATGAATGTTGTTGGAGGTTTCTTAAATTAGCAATATTTTAGTAGCTGATTTAGCTATGTTTCTAGAAAGTCTCGTGAGAAATACGCACTAGCGGCCTGTGTTCTGTATGTAGGCCTCCAATAAGTCAGTGGCTAGCCTCAGTCTGGCCGGTGTCGCGAACAGGTTCCCAGCTGAAGCAGCATCAGCAACTTGTTAACATCACCGCTATACATACACTTATCGAAACATTCTTACTTTCTATAAAAGGAAATCGAAATTATCTCACTACTTGGGACATTCCATTTCTCTCTCGGTAGTTTTGATAATTGAACCTCGCTCATTCGTTTTTACTTTTATCGAGCACCAGTTAAAAATACTATCATCAACATTCTTACATAGAAAAGTATCAAGAAGTTCCTTTTTCAAATGGTACACGTAACAGAAGTTACCCGTCAATCACATTTGTGTTGCATTTCGATATCGAGTATATGTATTTATTTTTCCGTCGCTTCGCCCCTTCCATCATATTGAGTGCCATATCCGATTGTATTAGGAACACACTCAATTGGGCGCTCTCACTCACTGGCGCGACTCAATCACTGAATCATTACCAGCTGCTCCATTTACAGGGTTATTGTTTCGAGTGTGACCTGATGTAAGTACTCGAGCATCCCACTTCATCGGGTTAGCTATATGGCGGACGGGTCACACACGCGAAATTCGATTTCCTGTTTCTATTAGTGTCGCATGGGCTACATCTCGGAGCTGGCACTTTTGTAGTAGCCCTAAACATAAACAGTGAGGAACTGGATACGGATTGTTATTGTGAATGTGTAAACTTTCACCACAAACACAACCAAACCCTTAAATCCCACGACATTTTGTTTACGAACCGCCCGAACACTAAAAGGTTCGACGACCTCACGTAAAATGAATTGTACGTTCAGTAAGCACTTGAGAAAAAAGTAAGAAACGGTGACCAGCAATTAATTCAACACAAAGAAATGGAATAAAAATGTCTCAATGGACAAAACACGCGGTTAATTGGCGTGTTGCGCTGAGCACATTCTAGTTTGCCATAGAAGGAGGCAGATCTCCGCCTGGAGCGATATAAATAGCGAAGCGGACGGGGCCACGTAAAGTGGACACCAGTTTTAGAAGTGATCGCGTCTATTTCGAACAAGTGTAAATAAATCTAGCGAGTCACTTTCGTACTCAGTTGTCACTTTCATTGCCCGCGCCCGCCTCGTCTCGTCCTGCCGCTGCCGCCATGCCGCCTCGACATGCTGTGTCGCGTGTGCCTGCGTGGCCGCCTCCTCTATGAATATATTCAGCCGAATTATACCTAGCGTAGAACATGATGTATTTCATACCGACACTCCTCCACTGACATGACTAAACGTTTGCTTTACAATTTGCATAGACC
Source organism: Ochropleura plecta (assembly GCA_905475445.1). Lineage (NCBI taxonomy): Eukaryota > Metazoa > Arthropoda > Insecta > Lepidoptera > Noctuidae > Ochropleura > Ochropleura plecta. The sequence goes on from FR997734.1 coordinate 14,173,666, forward strand.
ACGCGTGATGTTCAAAAGTTGTAATAAGCATCAAGATGATGTTAGTTAATAGCTACTTTGTGGAATCGCAATTAAAACACAAGCATTGGTGGGTGGTAACTTCTTGATCACGATGTTATGAGTCATTATTAGCTTTACACGATGAACTGATACAGTATCGATATAGACGGGAAGAAGCCTTCTTATGTAACGATTGATAACAGTGGTTCTTTCAAATGATACATTATTGTGAAGGATATTAATCTATCTAATGTTACTGATAACCTCGGCTAATGTTAATTGAAAGTCGAACTTTCCATGTGGTATTCAATATGCGTAGTTTATTGGAAATTAATCATGATTGTATCGCGGCATCATTGATGAAATTATGTTGTTTAGTTTGAATACCTACAGATGTTACTGTCTAATTTAATTTAATTTCATATTTCCATTGGTACTGTTAACTTTAAACAATACTTGTTTCAGTCAGAATAAAGAGGAATAGATTATGTGCCCATTACCTGGTTGACATTTACTAAGATTAAAAAAAAAACAAAGTTTATTGATGTGGTCTAATTATAGAGAAAATTAAGGACCTAAGAAAAGAACATTAAAACTAACTACAAAAGCAAAACTTTGACCTTGCTATGTATGCTAATTATGTGTTCCATAATAAGTGGAACAACCGACGCAACACATTTTTTTTTTAAATCATAAGTTTGAGGTGTGTATGCTCTCGTGTTTATGTTTAATATGAAATATCTATTTAAAATAAAATTACATATTTGTGCCTATTAGTCTACGAAGTTGTACATGCGTAAGTACTAGGTATTAAGTAGGCAAGCACGTGTTACGGACGGGTCAAATTTCACTTGCGTTGGTCCATTCCTCGCGCGTCAGCCTAATTTGTTCCCACGGCGGTGGTGCATTCTTTGCACAACAATTAACAAATAAACTGCTCCACTTTAACCATAATGTTACTAAACGACCATTATGCTCAGAATTCAAAGGCACGAGAAGATTCATTTAAATTCGGACGGATACTATAAGAATAAATTGCGTTACTAAAAGATAAGAAAACTCACCTATCTGGTTTTTGCTTTGCTTTGTTTATTATATTTATTTTGCATGCATTTGATTTCACAATTGAAATGAATAAGTAGCCAGTCTTGCAACAGAAAGACAAAGTGAAGAGCGATGATATAAGACATGGTTTATGCAAGGTAATGGCGGCGCGCCCGCCGGGACTCAAGCGCACGTCGCGCTGTGCCGAACCAAAACAAATGGAGGCGACACCGTTACACCACTTCGCGGAATTAAATAAAGTAAAAAATCACAGCAACCAACGGTAATCTTTGTTCGTGTAAGGTCGAAACCCCGTCTTCACGGTAAAGCACTGCCGACTCGCACTCTAAGAGTGCAGCGATAATTTGTCGGCAATTAAAATCAGACTGAGGAGAACTGATGTCGTTGTCCGATGATAAACACGCTCTGCAGCATCCGCAACTATCTGCCAAGTAAACTGAGCGAGCATATGTGCGCAAAACCCGGCGAGTAGTACCGCGTCTTTTAAAAGGGCAATAAATAATGCCAAGTCGGCCGGTTGTCACCTTTAGTGCACCCAGATGGCACAGTTCCCAGTGAAAACAGTTTGGATTCTCTAACCAAATTTAAAAACTCAATATGAGACAATTATTTAGCAAATCTTCTTAAATTTCTTTTAGGGAAGAACGTGGATGGTGGATATTCTGATACCAAAGTTGTTGTAATAACAGGCCGAGGCCGGTCCCAAAGGACTCGTATCGTTGTCATATAGACGTTAATGGCAAAAAATTGATACGCGGAAACTATCTCGCTTCTACAAAACATCAGATAAAGACAGGTTTCACTTCCAGGAACGCCTGGTGATCGTTAACGATTAATGTAAACAACAAAGCTGGAGAAAAAATAAGCAGTAATGTAGCTATTGTGTGTCCATGAGGTGAAGACGGAAGACTGGTGGCGTGGGAGCGAGCGCGGGATCCGACCTGCGGCGCGGGAAAATGTCGCCCTAGAACGCGTTCACACCCACCACACTATGCACAAAAACAATCAAGTTGTACTCTTAGCGATGAACACAATTAAACACACAGCAAATACGCGTAGGTAAGGCTCACATGATCCCATCTGCCTGTTAAGTATGGAAATCTATTTAATAAGTATGTTAAAAGCATTGAAACAGGCGCTGTTTATTGCCATTCGATACTATTAGCCAGTGAATTAATTAAAGGAAGTATGTTTTCATGTGAATCGGAGCAATCGCAGCGTGCGACGGCTTTAACGCAGCTTTGATGCTGTGTCAGTTTACGACGCCTTTTCAAACGTTATTGGGTGGTGGGAGTATAATTAAGCCGGCGTTGGTGCAGATGTTTAATCCGAGGTAAAACGAAAGGTTTTAAAGGAACAGATAAGGCACCAGACACAGGATAATTAGGTTTAAAATAGGTTTTCCGAAAAAGATAAGGCGAATTCATCATCATTTTCCTGCCCTTGTCCCATTCTATTTGGGTTCGGCGCAACACGTCGACTATACGTCAAGGCGAATTACGTCCAATTAATGAAACAATTTATTTATGTACATAAAAAAACACATTTTATGGGAAAAATACATATAGCCAAAAGAGCACAAAGGTACTTCTTTAATCTATGATTGATGCCAAAAACTTTTCCGATAATTGGTATAAACCTTTTGCAGAAATTCAACTCCACTTCACTCAAGTTGCAGTAAAATCTAAAGAGCATATGGTTTGTGGGACGACCAGGTGCGCACAGCGCATGTACGTTCATATGATTTTGCTGTAGGCTTCATCAAACGTTTTAAGATTCTAAACTTTCTTCATATACTCATCATCTGCATAGACTTTTTCCGACTGCCGGGTACCAGTATTTTACATGAAGCGAGGTTGTCTTGAAAGGATCCCTTGTAGCGATAAGACTGCCCATTGTGTCACCTTATGTGAAATGTTATCTGTAATTATGTTATTTCTATGGCGTACATTATAAAGAATATTCTATTCTATTCTGAACTCCACAACCCAGTTAGTTCTGGGTAATACGATACCTTTAGTAAGTCTGGTTGTCAGATTTTCAAAGAACTATAATTCTTCTAATCAAAATTATCATTGTAAACCATGTCAATGTCATATGCACCTTGATGACAAATCTATGAAACTAGAAGTTTTAGGATATGTTAAATATTACACGTAAATTTTACTATTACATGGAATTCTCCATTTTCGATTGCTGACTCGTCAAGAACAGATACTCTAGAATTTTGCTATTCTCCTAAGTCCTAAAACACTGCTTGGATTGCAGCCCAAGGTGATAAGACATGTTGACAAAACTGTATTTATGTAGTAGTGTATTGAGACGAAGGATTTTTTACTGTCTTTCGCGAGTAATTACAACATTTGTTAAAAACCTGTATTTCTAATTATCTGTTTGTGAAAATCTATTTCCTTTCATAATTATAAATATTCATTATCCAGTTTGCCTTGATCTTAGTGGTTTTTTTCTACCAATTTCGATAAGTTTCTACCCAGATTTACTACATGCACATAATTCTGTACATTTCTCATTATTTTCAAAGTGCAAACGCTAACTGGAAGTAGCCAGCGAACAATGTTCATATTCTCATTTATCTGGTAAGTTTCTGTAACCTAATCTGCGATTATGCGCCGGCGGCACGCACGTTAGTTTACATTACGGGTCACTGTCGACGCTATTGTGTCCGCTGAGAATCGTACTAAACTCTCGCACATGGACATAAACACGAGCGAACAGTCAGAGTATAGAACTACTGTTTCTTCATTCTCGAAACGTCAACGAGTAGTTTCTTTTCTTTATGGTCGGGAACTCCTAACCGCATCTGCCTCGTAACTACGACTACCCAATTTTGCCACCATAAAAGTCATAAATTATCTTCTCTTCTTCTTTGTATTTGGAGTTAGTGCAGTAGGTACTTTTCCTTCCGTACATCTCTGTTAGCCGCCATTTTATAATTCTGGTGACCGATGATCGATCGCAATAATTACGATGATTGTTGGACTGTTCTTGTGTTGATATCGGGATTATTTTCTTTTTTAAAAGCATAAACAACGCTATTCATTCTCAAGAGACAAAAGACATTGTTGTCAGTAACATTATCATTATTTGGTGTTTTGTTGTTTATTGAGTGTGTTTTATTAATAACCATTTTATTGTCATGCGGGAGCTCAGTTCAGTTCATCTTATCTTAAATAGTGTTGTGCACCAACATAGAAACGTTACACAAGGCTGTCAAGCTGTCCGGTTGTTGTGCTAAGCTGTGACAAACTGTGTAGTGCATGCCAGAGCCACATGATTAGGCGCTGTTTACACGATACGGCAAAAACAGGTCAACATGACTGCAGGAACTTGGTATTCCGACGGAATTTAAGCGATGCGTTAATTAGGATTTACAGGCAAAATGGAGATGGCATACTTAACTTTATATGTTGTGTTGTAGACTAGCTTTATCGAATTTATGTGGTGTGCAATCGCAATGTTAATGAGTGGCAAGAAAGCCTCTAATGAAAAAGATATTTTTATAGTAGTCTGCTAGTATGAGATTTTGATAGTGTCTGCATAATTGTTGATATGAAGTGTTAAAACCCGATCGCAACAAGAAGCTATTGCACCTTCGATACATTTGAATTATGTCCATAAATAATCTTCAAAAGCGGAATTAGAAATAACGTGTAAACGTGCTGTATAGTTGTTTTACTAAATACGATCAAAAGGAACGAATGTCGAAGCTGGCATGGAGCGAATCGGCCTGGAACTCTGAACGGGACTGTTACACTGTGCCCGTGTCAGGTTAAAGTAAACATGATATAATATCACGCGTGTAATTTTTTAAGGGATTAGGCAAAGATGTACCTGTAGGTAGTTCATACACGTTCTGCTAGGAATTGCAATAAGTTTGGGCTTATACTGCAATAAAATATATATCCTTCACAGTTGTCATGGTAACCGATTAATATATGTAATCATATATTGGAAGGGCCAAAGTTTGTAAACATCTACACAACACAAGAGATAAGGCGTGTCAAAATATTTACATTTGCTTTGATCCTTTGCGGACAGAAATATTTGGGAACGATTTTTACGTATGGTTTTTCCATCAGAAGTTTCATAGTAACAGCTAAGGAGTCTGTATTTATGTCAGGTTGATGGCAATGGGCTCGCTCCTAAATACATTGGACTTAAAACTAACTAGCAAAATGTGGGTGTATAACCATTCCGTACATTTTAAGCTTGTTGTTATGTTTGTATGAATGCAGATATAGTTTATGTGTGTATTTTTATTATCTTTTATTTATTTTTTCCAAATCTAATAAATAAAATTCTCGTGTGCCAGTGTTAGTTACCATACTCCTCCGAAACGCCTGGACCGATTTCAATGAATTTTTGTGTGCATATCGGATAGGTCTGAGAATCGGCCAACATCGGCGTTCTGTATATCGGTCAAATTTACGTTATGAACCTGTGCATGACCAAGCCGTTTAAGACAAATTCTCAGCCAGTAGTAAGTCTCTTGACTAAGTCGACTACTACTACCATCTACACAATCTCGTCATTGATATTTCTATGTTTTCTAGATTGTTGTGATATTTGGAGGAAGGTCAGTCATGTTTAGATTACTTTTCTTTTGTGGTCCCATGAATTGTGTAATCTCTTCTCATGGATTCTGATTTCAGTTTTTCACCTACTGATCAAGTAATAGTCAATGGACAGTTTGACTGCACAGTCGCACTTATTGATAAGATTACAGGCTTTTTGGAAGCATTGTCTTAGGGACGTCTTTACTGATTTGTCATTTAACGCATGTGATATTTACAGGTAATACAAAATAACATATATATTATCAATGTTCGATGTATTAGCAAAATATTGGATGCGGTAATTGGCGAATTTATTTCTTTAGATTTCCCGAGATTTTTTGTTTTGTAGCGTTTGCTTGTAAAAGACTTCAACGCACGGTTTTATGGTACTGAAATTCTACGTTTGAAGAATAGTTTTAGTTATTATTGATTTGGTATGAAGTAAAAACTTATTTTAATGTATGATTATGGCACAATTTGTTAAAGGTCATTAAGCAATATAATGCATTAATTAATTAACACGTCATAATCATTAGGTGCTGACAGGTGATTGCCAACTCATCAATAGTAGGTACTTATACTCTCAAATCATAACTCAAATGTTTCTTAGAAAACGAACATAATATAATATATACCATTAGCTTTGCATGCAGATATTGACCTAATCGGTTTACTCTTTGTATCGCAGTATTCATGCGTAATAAATTAAGTTATTACTTAATTAGGCAATTGATTGAAATTACTTTTTAATGGCGGTGCACAAGGATGTTCATAGCTTTCCTTGGCCTCTATATAGAAAGCTTTTAAAGCTCATTGGTAAAACAATGAAATAGAATGTGATCGAGCACCGGTCCAGCGACCTTAGTACAGAATCTGCGTTCATGGCGCGATCTCTTGGTGCATAAATCAGCTGTGCGAGGCTCCTACGTAAATAAATTAAAACACAAACACGTACTCACCGTAAACAGACGGCCGTATTGAAAATAAACCGATCACCTCCAATGTGGTCACAAAAACAAACATAAACAACACAAAAACAAAACTGTCAGTTTTCAAAGTATCGTGGGGTAGAACTTGAGGAACAGGCCGAACAGGCGAACAGCACTTGATTCACTTTGCGTCAAACGAGTAAAGTTTGTGTGTGCGAGCGCGCGCGGTGCGTGCGACGTGCTCGGAGGGCGCGAGTCGAATGGTGCTGGCGCGCGAACCCGCTCGCTGCCGCTGTCGCCGCCGCCTCGTGCTTCTCGTGCGCGCCGTGCGCTTCCGTGCACTACTCAGTCACTCAGTATGCGTCCGTGCCAATATGCATTATAATCGGTGATCTGTCCACATCCTGCGGATCCTGCGCTCAACAATAAAGCCCGAGGGCGACACCTACTGTCACTTTTATTTAATTCGGCTCGAGGGTATTTTAGACCCAGAGTGTAAATCTGCGATACCTTAGTGGAAAGCTTTTTTGTGTGGGTATAGCTCGTCTGACATTTGTGTTTATATTGTTTTGGTATGCAGAAATTATTGATAGACAAACATTGTTCTGACGTTACTGTGTTTTTTCAAAATTAATTGTTTAAATTATAAATCAAGTTGAATTTCAGAATTATTTCGCAGGATTATTTTACGAAAACCTGGACATGCTTTTATTTTTATAATTGAACCAACCGATTTCCAAAATAAAATAAACAATTAAAGGAACAGCAAATCCTACTTATTTATATATATAATATTAAAAACGCGAAAGTTTGTATGGATGTTTGTTACTCTTTCACGCAAAAACTACTGAATGGATTTTAATGAAACTTTACAATAATATAGCTTATACATCAGAATTACACATAGGCAACAATTAATTCATTAAGATATATTCTATCACCACGCGAGTGAAACCGTGGGGCGCAGCTAGTAAATTATAAAAGAAGTCGATGTCCTCAAAGATCTAAGGACTAGCTGGCGCCCGCAGCTTCACCCGCGTGATATCGAAAAAAAAACCTATGTGTTATTCCAGACTACAATCTACCTCTGTGCCAAATTTCATCCGTTCAGCCGTTTTGACGTTAAAGAGTAACAAACATCCATACATCCATCCGTCCATCCTCACAAACATTTATAATATTAGTAGGAAGTAGGATAAATATCTATGACTAGATAATTGTTCAGGATTATTACCCAAACTGATATTACGGTATCAACAGGTTGCAGCGGAAACCAGACTTAAACATCAGATAAGCTAGATTAGGCACCGGAAGGCGGAAACTGAAAAAAAGAAAAGTTGGTAACTTACAGTACCTATAACAACGCAGTTAGCTGAAGTAAACTAAGTTACATTTTGAGTTACATACGTGATTACTTGCTAGACGTTGAAAATACAAAGATATTATTGAAAAGTATTACATAAAAATTGTGTTTTTAATACTTTTAAGTTGTCATCTAATTAATTATTGTTCCGTTCAAGAAATAATAAAACTTTTTTGTTGTCATATTTTACCCACAGCAAATTATATCAATAATTATTTTTTGATACATAAAACTATTGGCCATTAAAAATACTTTACACTATTTTTATAAGACGTTATGGGAAAAAACCATGTTTGCGTTGTGTTAAAATATTCGTATGTGGGTTATGCACCGAACTATCCTAAATTGTTTATTGGTAGTTGGGACTTCCTCAATTGCTAAATTGGCCTGTCGCCCGTATAAATATCATCTTAGCTGGTGAATTGGTGATTCACACTTGCTGCCGCTTCATTCAATGTAGAAACTAAAACTTTGCGAATTTTAAAATGCTTATTGATTAGATGATGATTATGATAATAATCCTTACTAATATTATAAAAGCGAAAGTGCGTTTGTTACCTCTTCACGCTTTAATGGCTAAACCGATTTTGATGAATTTTGGTATAGAGGCGCGGGCGAAAGCTAGTATATTATTTCCGACATACAGCCCATAAAAGAAACAACTAAGAATCAAATTACACGTTAAAATAAATCAAAAAGAAGTAAGATAATCAAAAATACACAAAATTTTAAATTATCATTCCCACAATAAATTACAAGAACGAAAGCATACACAACTTACACAATAATGTCAAAAAATACGGGAGAAGTGTTATCATGAAGCTGCATCCACCTCTGTATCAGGGATAAGTCCCACCACTCGGACAGCACCCTAAGGAGACTGTTCGAGTTGCTACGTTAGTGAAGCGCTCTGCTTCGTAATGATCGCGAAAAAGTCGTTCGTTCGTGCCTCAGCAAACATAGTCGAATGAGAGCCTAGTGGTGTGACTTTCGGACTGCCAAGTCGTAGGTCTCGAGACTCTCGAGTTCAAACCCAAGACACGCACCTCCAATTTTTGAATTCAGGTGTCTATTGCATTTATTTTCATTTTGATAAACATATTTAGTATTGTATTTTATATACATATCCCCGTTGGTTCGTAGTATAAATTAATAATTTATTTTCAGTTTTACCAGTTCGTCTCTGCATCACCCAAAGGTTGACTAGCAAAAAATGCCTATGGCTTTAAGTCCCCCTCTACACTTTGTGCTTGAAGTGTTAAATAAATAAATATTGTAGAATTATCACTTGCTACGGTAAAACAAAAAATCGTAAGGAAACCAGTTTGCTTGAGAGATATGTCTCGACGGCATGTTAAGCCAAGTCAGAGGCCCATGAACGTCGTAAAAACTCTGACACCACGCGCGCCTCAAAGAGATGTCAGTAAAGCAGAGGTGTCTGCTAGAGCTACCGCCTGCCGGGGTTGCGTTTTGTTCGAAAGAGAGACATAAAGGAACGTGAAGGGCAAAAGAAGGAACAGGAGTGGGTTCTATTCAGTAAAGTCTGACTCATTTGATGATTTCCTCACCGCAAAAATAAAATACGTGTGGCACTCGGGGACTGCCGCGGTCAAGCTATTGCATAGCATTTTTCATCAACTTATGCAATTAATAAAAAAAACTAATGCAATAAATAAAAAAAAATCTAAATATAATATTTAAAAAGTACTTCCAATGAAAAGAAGTCGCGAAGAGAAAAAAAAAAACCTTGGGTATGATCCAGCGTAATGTCGATTGACTATCCGATTCTCTAACAAACACGCTAATAGAACATTGCAATCGTGATCGAAAAAACTGACCGTTTTCCTAATGAAAGTGTTAGGTTTTTTCGTTACGAAATTCCTGGATTCGGTCTCCATGCTCAAGGCCCGCGAAAGAAGCTATGCAATAGCTTAAAAGCCTTTTGATTGGTTGAAACTATTTTTTAGTAAAGCTTGAGTGACGTTTTGTTGGTAATATGAGTCTTTAAGACTCGAGCAATGAGAGACCACCAGAGCACATCCCAGCCCAAAACCCTCAACATCATCATCTGCCTAGCCTTTTCCCAACTATGTTAGCGGAGGCTTCTAGTCTTATCGGATGCAACTGAAAACCAGTATTTTATATGAAACGACTGCCTATCTGACCTCCACAACCCAGTCAGTACTGGGTAATACGATACCTCTTGGTAAGACTGGTTGTCACACTTTTGGGACGCTGACTACTTGTAACGACTGTCAAAGATCTACAAATGACAGCCGGGACTAACAGCTTAACGTGCTTTCCGAGGCACGGAGGAAACTCGGTATGTAACGGGTAGGCACCCATCCACCGACCAACCTAGGCAAACGCGGCTTAACCTAAAGATCGACCCGGGCGGCTGCTGTTATTAAGCCACGAGCTATTATTTAACACAACGATGTTGAGGACAACCCCAAACATCGTTGTGTTCAAAAGTGCAAAGGTACGAAGGCTTACTTTTACTCTATTCCTATATCTTTAATACAAAATAAAATGTATTTTTTATGAGAACAAAATAGGTGAATCTATCACCAGAAACCTTAACACATGAACACATCATCCATAGTCTGGTTCCCAGAATCTACAGATAGGTTATCATGTTCAACAAAGACAATAGTTTTGCCATATGCACAGTGATGCGGAGTATTGAATTTACACAACTGTTTTCTCCCGTACTTCTCTTGTGGAAAACAGTGTAATGCTTACTAATATTATAAAAGCGAAAGTGAGTTTGTTTGTTACCTCTTCACGCTTTAATGGCTAAACCGATTTTGATGAATTTTGGTACAGAGATTTGAGACTTTTTTGAAAAAAAAGTGGGATGTGAGGGAGAAAGAGGGAAGAAAAGGGAAAACTTAGCGTTGCTATTACAAATCAATAAGGCGCAAGGGGAACTATGTTACCCCGAATTTAACGCGAGGGAAGCCGCGGGCAAAAGCTAGTGTTATATAAAAATGCACAACTCCCAATGTTCCAGTTATCATAAGTTGTACACAGTACAATCGATTCGTATTAAAACTTTTAATGGTCCGTTTCGCACCAAACTGCCCTGCTACGTATGCAGTTTGTAAATGCATGTTCACTGAGGGATACTTAAAACTTTGATGTACCTATGTGCTTACATTGTTGGTGTAACTATTGATTGTAGAACTTGATCTTCGGTTTGAGAGGGGTTGTTTACAAAATGAGGAGGTCATGTATATAAGTTACTAGCTTTTGCTTGCGGCTTCACTCGCGTTAAATTCGGGTTAACACAGTTCCCCTTTCCTGATTTGCAGGTACCCGCTACCTGTAGTTTTTTCCCTTGCGCCTTATTTATTGTAATAGCAATCCTATGTTTTCCCTTTTCTTACCTCTTTCTCCCTCAATACCCACTTTAAAAAAAAACGCTTATGATCCGATTTTGATGAATTTTGGTACAGATATAGTTGGGACCCGGAAGACGGACCTTCAGGGTCCCAACTATATACGTACCAAAATTCATCAAAATCGGTTTAGCCATTAAGGCGTGAAGACGTAACAAACAAACAAACTCAGTTTGTGTTGTTTTTTTATAATATTATACACCGGCACCTTTTTTTTGATAAAAAGGACAAAACAGCAAATAAAAGAAAACAATCAAACAAAAAAGAAATAGGACACATTTTTGTTCATGTATGTACACCGATTTCTAATTTCTTTGTGATTACTGGCCCGATTTTCGTAACTTTTTTTGTCATTTGTTAGAGGAAGTTCGCGCAGTGGTCTCATATAATTGTTTCATCGTCTACGTTTATGACATGATATCATATAAACTACACACCGTACTGTTACAAAGTAAAATATATTATAGAATTTGTGTATTCTACACAAATCTCAATTAAAAATTGAAAAGAAAATATGCAGAAAAATACCAACTTTCGAAAAACCAGTAAAGTTAAAAATGACTTGTCTCTCGGAAGTCGGTGGCAATAAAGTCAATGAAAAAACAAAAACGAGTCATATTTTACACTTAATTATTTTTTGCAAAAATGTTTGCATATTTAGTATTTCCTCTTTCATGGTAAAAAAAAACAGTATAAATTAGCCTCTTATTCTATTGAAAATCCTTACTTCGCAAACTGTTAAGTTTTGAGCGTTTTTCGCGATTACCTATTTCTTTGGTTGGTCTTATTCACGGGTCCCGACAGGCCTACTCAAATGTGTGTGACTACCTCAGTCTGTCTGTCTACCAGTAACCGGGTTGAAATTTTCATAGAATACATGTTTCTATTCCAAAACACGTTGAAAAACTATGTGAGGGATGCGTGGGACGGACTCAAACTTGTTTGGTATTTTTTTTTTCGGATGGAAAAACATCAAATTACTACCCCTGCTCTGGGCAAAATATCAGACTTTTACTGACTGAAACTCATTCATGTTCCTTCTTTTACCTTTTGTGTTCGGAGCCGCGGTATCTCTTTCGAACGGGTCTGATATTCCTTGCAATATGTTCAAGCATTTGTGTTCAAGAAGGTTTCATTCATCTTTTCTTTTACGTTCAAGGGTTTTCACGGTTTCACTTTCATCATATGTACCGTTGTATTCGTCATAAGCCGTCACCTCTGTAATCATGTGTGCTAATCGTCTAGTAGTTTGGCACGTGGCACCACGCGTCGCTCGCGCATGCATGAAGTGCATGGGTCATGGTATTATGCGCGTACGCATGTCCTTACGGGTTAATTCGGTATTATATTTTGTATTATATTATACTTAAATGATAGTTTTTACTTGCGTAAATAAATAAAAGAAGACCTCTATAAATCCATGAATACTTAAGATGGAAGCGCCAGAGTAGGCCCACACATTAAAATTTTCTTACGATTTTTGCAATGTCAGGCTGTATGTTTCCCAAAATACTCATGATTCGCGAACTTAAAGCGGTGTTATTGATGATTTTTATGGTTACTGAAAATATTTGGCTAAAATTCGTCGACTGCAGCATAACGCTTGCCTGCTAAGAGCTACTGAGTCATTGGTTCATTACACACAATTAATGAATATCAATTATTCAAGCTCAGATAAACAATCAACAGAAATCGTCGTCGATTGATGACTTGGTGAGTAAGAAATGAAGCGTTCATAGAATGGTAGACTGGGAAGAGACATGTAAACAGTGCTGTGAAGACTCAACCTGTCACTCACTTTATTACAATCCTTACTACTATTATAAAAGCAAAAGTGAGTTTGTTTGTTTGTTCCGTCTTCACGCCTAAATGGCCAAACCGATTTTGATTAATTTTGGTACAGAGATAGTTTGGACCCTGGAGACGGACATAGGCTAAAAAAACGTGAGAAAATGGGGAGAAAGACGAAGGAAAAGGGGAGAGAAAGATATTTTTTTCGATCGATCATCACGCGGGTTATAGTTAGCGTTAGCCCAAAGTAACGCACGCCACAATAGTGGCGGTAAGTCCGCTCTTTGAGGAGTGGCTGGAGAGGCGTCATAGCGTCCTCACCTACCGCCTGACGCAGGTCCTCACCGGACACGGAAGATTCGGGAGGTTCCTGCACATAACCAGGCGGGAAGAAACGCCCGGGTGTCACCATTGTGACGATCGCCCGGAGGACACGGTGGAGCACACAGTGGCGGTCTGCCCAGCTTGGGCGGAGCACCGCCGTGCCCTCGTAGAGGCGATCGGCGGCGGCGATCTCTCGCGTCCGGCCCTAGTTCAGTCCATGGTCCGGAGCGAGAGGGAATGGGAAGCGGTCGCGAGACGACTCCCGGCCACCGTAGATGCGGGCCTGTGGACGGTGAGCAATGGGTAGCTCACAGTCCGTCCGTCTATTGACGACAGGCCGTGTCGACGGCGCGTTCGAGTTTCACGCGCGCCTCAAAGAGATGTCAGCAAAGTAGAGGGGCTTGCCAGGGCCTCCGCCTGCCGGGGTTGCTGTTTGTTCGAAAGAGATACCGCGGCCCCGGAACGTAAAGGGCAACAGAAGGAACATGGGTGGGTTTTAGCCAGTAAAAGCCTGACACGCCCGCCCCCCCGCTCCGCCCAGAGCGGGGGAAGTTATTTGTTGATTTCCCACACTAAAAAAAAAACTCCCAAAGTAACTATGCCACGCAGACGAAGTCGCGGGCGAAAGCTAGTGGTTGTATATTTTAACATGCAATACGAATTTTCAGTATCTAAATAAATACCTTGTTTTTCTTTGTAGACTTTGCTTCAACAAGCAGAAGACACATGATAAATTGATATAATCAACGAGATTGATTCAACAAATTCATGTTGCATGAGTATGATGCTGAATTAAAAACAGATTAAAGTATTGGTCTTCTGAAGTAGTACTCTGGGACCATTGGGCTCACTGCGTTTTTTTATATAGATATTACGCTTACGCTACGAAGAAATATACTTACGCTTGGTTGACACTTCCCGTAACCCAAGGGCTGACTGACCTTACCAAAAAAAAAAACAGAATTATGTACCAAACTCATATCTGTTTGTTATTCTATATTATTATTGTTATATGTATTGCAAAAAATTTTGTTAAGTCTGATGTGTAAATCTGTAAGAGGAAGGCGCCGATGTCTGTCACACAGTTTATACTAGCACAGATATCGCCGTTTACTCTATCTTCTAAAGAAGAACATAATTGTGTACATATCGTTTTTGAATAGGATAGATGAATTGTATCCACATTTCTGTTAATAAAAAAAATAAATATATTATTATTATTATCAAAGGCTAAACTTTGCCATACAATGTGGAAATGCTGCCAGTCTCTTGGGAACATTACCATGCAGTTGACAGCTTTGAGGACGCTACTTTTTAATCCGTACTATCCTTACTACTATTATAAAAGCGAAAGTGAGTTTGTTTGTTTGTTACCTCTTCACGCTTTAATGGTTAAACCAATTTTAATGAATTTTGGTACAGAGATAGTTGGGAACCAGGAGACGGACATAGGCTTCTTCCCTCTTTCTCCCTCACATCCCCCGATGTGAGGGAAAAAGAGGGAAGAAAAGGGAAAACTTAGCGTTGCTATTACAAATCAATAAGGCGCAAGGGCAAAAACTGCAGGTAGCAGGTACCTACCTGCAAATCATTAAAGGGGAACTGTGTTACCCCGAATTTAACGCGAGCGAAGCCGTGGGTAAATGCTAGTTTGTTAATAAGTTAGTTTCTTGTTGTTAGGTTATTTATTATTGTATAGGATTTTGAGGTATTGGAAATGCATGATTGGGAATTGATGTGTCTCTCGGAGTGGACGTAGGTAATACGCTTAGTGTATTCCTTTACGTGCCGTCTGAAACGGAACGGAACGGACTTGAATCGAAACCTTTCCAAATACCTACTCCAAAAACCAACTATGAAATGGTTTCCCATCCTGAAGTGACTGTGGCTGGAAATTGTCGCCAACTTTAGAATGTCAACTCTCAGCGCTGGGTCTAGCAATGAAAATCCAAAAGTATGCTTTATATTATTTGGGCTTTAAGCTTTAATTCAGGTATCGCGAAGTGTTAGAAGATTGGGCAACCGAGGCATTGGAAATAGGTGTATCGGTACAAACCATCGGTACCAGGTATCGATACCAATATTATCGGATATTTTAAATCAGTTCCGTTTCAATTATAACGACATATTATTTGTTTTCGTTTAGTACATTGTAAATTATGGATGATTAACTTGTTTAATAAACCATAGTTTGATTTTAAACGTTAATTAAATCTATAAATAATGATTCAGTTTATTTAAGCGGATATTAAGTACCAATCAGTAATACCAATTTCAATAAAGTTATTATTGACATGTTTATTTTTGTTTCACCTTTTCCTACTCTACCTTACCTACCTTCATACCGTATGTACCCTACCTATCAACGTGCCTACCTACCAACCTAACAAGATACCAACCTACCCTACCTAATTAACAAACCGAATGTGACTCCTCAGTTTGCATCCAATTCCACTTTTTTTCGGTTGTTTTAGTAGTAGCAATCGTTATTCTGCTATTCAGCACGGAGAAAAATCCAACAAATCAAAAACCATGAAATTCGGTCCAGCCGTTCTCGAGTTATAAGTGCTCAAACAAAGCCGCCTGTGTTTTATAAAGAAGACTAGCTTACGTCCGCGACTTCGTCCGCGTGGCATAGTTACTTTGGGCTAACGCTAACTTAAACTAGCGCGATGATCGAAAAAAAACTATCTTTCTCGCCCCTTTTTTTTACTCTTTCTCCCTCTTATCTCACTAGCCTATGTCCGTCTCCAGGGTCCCAACTATCTCTGTACCAAAATTCATCAAAATCGATTAGGCCATTTAGGCGTGAAGACGTAACAAACTCACTTTCGCTTTTATAATAAATTAGTAAGGATGATATACTCTCAAGATTACCAAATAAAACACGTACGTTTAAATTGTTAAACTATCTACTTACTTACTCAACTGTCTAGTTGCGTAAACGTTAGTTCTGCTATGAATGAGTAGTGTTATCGCGACCGTTTACACGTTCATTAACAAATCATTTTCACATTTCTTTACGAGTGTTTGCAACGATAATAACACCGGAATTCTCGAAGCTAGTAAGTTATTTACACGTTAAGTATACAAGCTGAACCACCCAGTGGTCGCGTGACCAATGTTTATTAAACACTGAAGTTTTAACCCTTTGACTTCTGGCTAACCGGAAATGACGGGAGAACATACATTTTCTTGTGTACACAGCTATGTACTTAGTTTCCAAATAATCCGTTTTCATGTATTTATAAAAGTAGTACGGTATTTGTCTATTTTTTGGACGAATCTGATTTTTAAATTCACGGGCGCATGGCGTTACACATCCTTAGTCTTAGTCTTCTATTTTCTAGAAAATCCAAGATAATTTAAGATACATGCTGGTATTCTTCTGGAGACATTTCCAAAGACATCGGTAGAAAAAACGACGCCTTAAGTTTATAAAGTTAGTTTATTTTATATAAATCTAAATGAATTGCGTTGGTATAGAAGTGATCTTCTGATATGGATGAATCTATAGATGAACTTACCTCAATGTTATCGATATTCAGAAATATTTATAACAAGAAGCAGAATAGAAAGCTTATTTTATCTACCCAACTGAGGCTAAAATGAAGGATTTATTTAAAAATGAAAGAAAGAATAAATAATTATTTGACTCGCACAGGGAAAAACAGTAAAACAAAATTAAATGAAAGAAAACATCCGACATTTTTTTTTTATAAAAATACCTGTCAAGTGTGAGTCGGATTCGCGTACCGAGGGATCCGTACAAACTTGTGACACAAACGGCCCTCTAGTCTACGACTACCTAGAGGGTTGATTTTTTCACAGCTTCAAGACGCCACAGATTTGAGTATATCGATACCTCTACGCTTTTCCTTTCTCTTCAGATAATGCGGTCTTAAAAGGGCAGGCGAAAAAACGTGATTCTATAAGGTTCTGTTTTTTTCCTTTTGAGGTAGGTACTAAAAACAATAAAACGTACTTTTAATACATAAGACACAAAATAAAAAATCTTACGAGGCCAAAAAGGTCCCTATCTCAGCATAGTGTAGCAACATTAAAAAAAAGCAACAATATGTATATATACCAACAAAGGGTATCTATTAATAGGGTATTTTACTCTATATGAAAGAAATTCTAAAAATATACAATTCAGATAGCTTAGGCAATAAGCAGTCGGAAAATGTTAAATTTAGTTAATAAAATAACTAAATAAATTTTAAAATTGATTTCAAAGTTTTCACTTTTTTTAGGGTTCCGTAGTCAACTAGGAACCCTTATAGTTTCGCCATGTCTGTCTGTCCGTCCGTCCGTCCGTCCGTCCTCGCTTAATCTCTGTGACCGTTAGCACTAGAAAGCTGAAATTTGGTACCAATATGTATATCAATCACGCCGACAAAGTCGTAAAATAAAAATTGGAAAAAAATGTTTTATTAGGGTAGCCACCCTATATGTAAAGTGGGAAGTGATTTTTTTTTTAATTTCAACCCTAACGTGTGATATATTGTTGGAAAGGTATTTAAAAATGAATAGGGGTTTACTAAAATCATTTTTTGATAATGTCAATAATTTCGGAAATAATCGCTCCAAAAGTTAAAAACAATGTGTCCCCCCCCCTCTAACTTTTGAACCATAAGTTTAGAAAATATGAAAAAAATCTGAAAAGTAGAACTTTATAAGGACTTTCTATGAAAATCATTTTGAACTTGATTGACACAAAAGTTTTTGTACAAAAAAGACAAAAAGTTGTACAAAATAATTTCTGGACTAAGTTTGTAGTATATTCGTATATGCAACCATTTTTTTTAACTTCGTTTACATATTTTATTATCCTGAACGTATCTTTTTTCAAACAAAAAAAGAATTATTGAAATCGGTTCTCGCAATCCAAAATTACCACCGAAAACTTCTTGCACTTCTTGTCTTTGAATTAATTAGTAACCCAACTCCCCGAGAGATGGCGCTGTAGGTACTTATTGTTGGTATCTCCTTGGCATTGGCGGTATCTTATAACTACATAAAACTTCTATCAAGAACATGCTAAGGCAATTTAGAACAAAACTAAAATTCATTTTTTTAACACCATCTAAATGTTAAGGTAAAAACCAGTTCATAAATGGTTCGATAGATGGCGTTGCGTAATGACGTCATTTTTTTAAAAGTCGATGTTAAGATTTTCCGTGCTTTTTTAGTCTGTTGTTTTACTAAGCGAAACAGTGTCCGCCATGATTATTACGTCATATGGTCACGTAACAAAAAGTGACAACTGTCAACTGAGCAACTATTACTATTTTTGTATTAAAAAACTTTACATTTTAATTTTTATTTATTTATTTATTTATTAAGGATCTCCAACAAAAGATGTACACAGATCATTAAACTTAAATTATGGACGACAATAATATCACGTAGGTGTACTCCTTCACTTACAGGAGACCACAGCATGCACAATCTAATTAACTATACGCTAACAAATTAAATAACCATTTATAATATTATAGAAGTAGAAAATTAAATTATTGAAATAATAGTAATAATACCATGGAAGAAATAAATACTATCATATAATAATATCATAAACTATAGTGAAATAAACAACTAAACAGAAAGACGAATTACAGCGCATTTGTTTACATGACCAACTGACGTCATGACCACAGAGTAACATGGCGTCAAGCGTTTTTGTGATTTTACGCGCGAAAATAGAAATTGTAAAATTAAAATGCAGATTTATGGCACTTATCGATTGAATAATTTTTTTTTGTTTTTTTTTGGTGTTTTACTAGGACCCTAGGATCAAAATTAGATACTTTTTAAAAATGGGTGTAATACCGTATTACTGTTGCATATAAGTAGTCATCAATGAACTTCGTAGGGTTAAGATATCAACGTGTGGCGGGCGTGACTAAACTGCGTGCTAGCATCTTATTCTTTACGACGATGTTTTCTTTCAAAATGCTATTAACTGTTTATGATTTCATATCCCCCTATTTCGGTTCAAGCAAAATGTTTGATCTTAAAACGTAAACACACTCAAAGTCATTAGCGATACGTCATAATAAAAGGTTGTTGTGACGAATCTGTAATGGCCGGCGAGTACTAAAACATTGTAATGTATCTTTGTAGTTTCAAGAATTTAAATTGACATAATAACTGTACCCGAGTGCATCTATTATGTGTGTCGTATTATAACCTTCGGCGTTAATTCTGTGATGGGTTTTTAAAAGTATCATTTTTGTATTAACCTACTAATATTATAAATACTAATGTTTGTGGGGATGGATGGATGGATGTTTGTTATTCTTTTATTTCAACACGGCTGAATGGATTTTAATGAAATTTGGCACAGAGTTAGATTATAGTCTGGAATAACACATAGGATTTTTTTCGATATCACGAGGGTAAAGCCGCGGGCGCCAGCTAGTATTTAATTTTTTTTTTGCTGCCGTCGTTAGTGAAAATCCTGTCAACTCCTGCTAAACATCCAGGTTAGTGTTGTTCTTCCTACCGTACATTCACAGGGTTTCGTCAAGACTAGCATCAGGTTAATGCAGTGGCTTCTCCAGCGGGGCCCATCCAGGTTCTGCTTTTTCCTTTTGAGGTATGGAACCCTTAGGTAAGGTATAAGAGAGTTTCCAAATTCTATAAGCAATAATGCACTGCTTCTGTACTAAACTACAACCGTGCGCGTTGTGTACTTTATGTTTAAAAATTATTCGTACGCTCCGCAAGGTAGGAAACATTCAGACATTTTTTCATTTTTATAACACCATTACTTTTACCTGTGCCATGAATTCTTACTTCCTTACTAATATTATAAAAGCGAAAGTGAGTTTGTTTGTTAAATCTTCACGCCTACATGGCTAAATGATTTTGATGAATTTTGGTACAGAGATAGTTGGGACCCTGGAGACGGAAATAGGCTAACTTAAAAAAATAAACCGGCCAAGAGCGTGACGGGCCACGCTCAGTGTAGGGTTCCGTAGTTTCCCGTCCGTCACAATAAGTGTTCTTTACCACGGTAGGTCATGAAAGCACGGAAAATCTTAACATCGACTTTTAAAAAAATTACGTCATTACGCAACGCCATCTATCGAACCATTTATGAACTGGTTTTTACCTTAACATTTTGATGGTGTTAAAAAAATGAATTTTAGTTTTGTTCTAAATTGCCTTAGCATGTTCTTGATAGCAGTTTTATGTAGTTATAAGATACCGCCAATGCCAAGGAGAGACCAACCGAACAATTCGGTAATACCCGATCCAATGTAATAAGTACCTACAGCGCCATCTCTCGGGGAATTGGGTTACAAAGACGTGCAAGGAGGTAATATTAGATTGCGAGAACCGATTTCAATAATTCTTTTTTTGTTTGAAAAAAAATACGTTCAGGATAATAAAATATGTAAACGAAGTTAAAAAAATGCTTGCATATACGATTATACTACAAACTTAGTCCAGAAATTATTTTGTACAACTTTTTGTCTTTTTTGTACAAAAACTGTTGTGTCAATCAAGTTCAAAATAATTTTCCTAGAAAGTCCTTATAAAGTTCTACTTTTCAGATTTTTTTCATATTTTCTAAACTTATGGTTCAAAAGTTAGAGGGGGGGGGGGGGGAACACATTGTTTTTTACTTTTGGAGCGATTATTTCCGAAATTATTGACATTATCAAAAAATGATTTTAGTAAACCCCTATTCATTTTTAAATACCTTTCCAACAATATATCACAAGTTAGGGTTGAAATTAAAAAAAAATCACTTTCCACTTTACATATAGGGTGGCTACCCTAATAAAACATTTTTTTCCAATTTTTATTTTACGACTTTGTCGGCGTGATTGATATACATATTGGTACCAAATTTCAGCTTTCTAGTGCTAACGGTCACAGAGATTAAGCGAGGACGGACGGACGGACGGACGGACAGACAGACATGGCGAAACTATAAGGGTTCCTAGTTGACTACGGAACCCTAAAAACTGAGAAATGAGGGAGAACGAGGGAAGAAAAGGGAAAACTTAGCATTGCTATTACAATAAATGAGGCGCTAGGGCAAAAACTGCAAGTAGCAGGTACCTGCAAATCAGGAAAGGGGAACTGTGTTATCCCGAATTAAATGCGAGCGAAACCGCGGGTAAAAGCTAGTACATAATAAGATTTGAAATAATGTTTGAATTTGAACACTAATCATTGAGAATGGTTTCAATGATTAGTGTTCAAATTCTAAATGAAAACCTAAAACTATCCTGAAAACAGATTATAAAAAACGTAAACAAAACCAAATAAAGTTCCCTGTATTATTTACATAAAATCCGATAAGAATAAAAAAAAGTATTGAACTGTCGTAGTAAATGTCTTGAACAGGCACGGACAAGCCACCCTTTAGGCACGGTTGCACGTAAGTACCGCCAAGGTACAGGTGGACTGGCCACGTGACAGCTAAGCCACGTGACCACTTCAGATGCGCTTCAAGATGTGCTCCAAGGCACCAAACTGACCTCTTTAAGTCCGGGAAAGTTCTGTTTCAATATCATCGAGTGGCCTGAGGGCCAGATATGGAAGAACTTTGTTGTTAGGTAATTTTCTTTATTTACATTTAATACCTCCGATAAAATGGGAAAAGCGACGCTACGTTCGGTTCGGTTCTTTTAATTTAAAGGATAAATATGGAAGAACTGCGGCACAAGGTGTAGTCTTAAGTAACTCTGTTCTGTCTGTGTGTCTGTCTGTCTGTTGCCTTTTCAGAACTTAGTGATTGATCGAGTTGCTATGAAATTGGACACTGAGGTTGACCATAACTTGCGTAAGGTCATAGACTCATAAGGCAAGGCTTTTGGTCCTATTTGGATAGTCCTGTGGAGAATTTGAATCACTTTTATTCCACAGGACTTCTAAGCTGCGAAATTGTCGAATAAAGACTAAACAATAAATCTAAAATCGCGACATAAAATATCACGTAGCCACCTTTGATTTAATTACAAAACCTAACGTGTAATTAATAATGACCAAGTGCCGCTCAGATAAATTTGTTTATTAAAAGATTAGGGCTCCTACGATAATCATATTACACTTGTTTAATATGAGAGGGCAATAAATCAACAAGGTATGAACTGGGTCACGGCCCATGAGAACCTAACCTCACCTGTTGCTACATTTTGGATACATACTGTATATGTAATAGGACGCTCAGCGGACACCGAACAAAAGTTTAGTCCCACGACCCACAGATTATATCTAAGTTTCGCGTGATTTATAGTTTATTACAATGATGTCAGCTTGACCGGTGTAAAATGAAAGTCAACGTTGAGTGGGATAAAATTAAGTTTTTAAAAGTAGAAGGCAGACGTGAGGTGTGACGCTGGCAGGGACGTTTTGAGGAGAGTTATCCTCGACTCCATACACCAGCCTTTTTGGTGAAGTTTTCAGAAAAATGAGGTGCATAGTTAGCATAGAACACGCAATCGGATATCGAAATATCGAATTCTATGGATGTTGCTTGTCCGAAATAATAGGTATTCTATTTATTTAAGCATTTAAATACATTTAAGCTTAGTACTTTAGTTAAATTGTTTGCAACAAGCGAAATCATGTATGTACATATTATTATATTATTGACGAATTTATGTTACTTTTACACCGGTTTGTTCCGGAAATAGAACAAAAAAAAAGTCTTTTCTACAGTCCTCCGGTTTTTTACCGAAGGGTCCCATATCAATTTTATCTATATTGCTTCGGTAGTTTATAAGTTATCTTCTAAAATACATATTTTTCTTCTAATGCATATGGATGATATGCTATTCTTTTAGTTGCAATAGAAAATGGATACTTGATAAGAATTTGTGTCAGATACCTTCATACCACACCTAAAAAGGTTGAAATAAAAAACTTCCGGAAGTCTGTGACAAAAAACAACGACAAATCAAACAACAGACACCGACTTCCATAAGTGAACCCATTTTCGGCTTTTTTGCAAGTCGACTTTTTACGTGATCTTAATGATCGACCTGTGACCACATTACGACAAGATGACGTGTCCGCAGACCGCAGTCATTCCCAGGTGACGCATCTCCCACGAGGTCCTTAGCACTACAGCGTCATCAACTTACTCCTCTAAGGTTGATAAGGAATGCATATGTGTAGCAATAGGTACGAGTGACCCGTTAGGTCTACACTAATATTTACAAGTGAAGTATTTTACTATTTGTTATTTCCGTTGTTTTGTGCATACGTGCAAGCGTGTGTAACGGTACTTTTCTTGAATGAGTGCCTCATTCATGACATAAAAGATGTAGTACTACGATTGCAATTATAGTTGGCCCTATGCTTTGAAACTTCGTGGACGCGTTGCGACTTAGAACCCGTTTTAAAGCTTCTTAGACGGTGAAGCAAGGCTAGCGACGTGTCTTGCTAAATTGAATTCGCGTTAAAACTTCGTTGAACTTGCGTAGCAACTGCGTAACATCACAGCAATGACGCTTATACAAACGTCGCTACGTGGAAATCACTTTGAAGCCTCTTTGGCGCTGCGTTACACTTGCGTAGAAGGAACGTAAACGGGTCGCCACTGAGGAATTGCGTTGTAGTTTCGTAGCCAAGTGTTATTTTGCTTTTTTAAAACTATCGAAACTATTGTTTTTTGCCCCCTATCAAAAAAGAAATGATGATACAACCACAAATAAAAACCTTTACTTCGTCGGAATTGTTAAATGCTTTCATAATACTTTAAAATGCATGTGTCATTAATAGCGTGTCTTTGGTAAAACCTTAAAATTAAGGTCAAGAAGAAAGTGAACGTGACCCGACGAAGTATTGGAAAAAACATATTTTATTATTTGTAAGTCACCTCCATATTTCATGGTATTGATTGGGTAAAATATTAGCTCATCAATGTAATAAAAAAAATGTAATAAATAATTTTGAAAACTAATACATTTGAACGACATTGTAAGAGATCTTTATGTTTGCAAACTGTCTTACACATTTTAACTACTTATATTTTCATCATGACATTGCCTGTTTTCTGTAAGTTAGAAATAGCGTTTAGCTTTTCCTCGTTGAGATGATATTTTTAGTCTTACATATACAAATAACTCTATTGTTGCAGAACTACATTAAACTAGGTCTCTGGTCTACACATTAGGGTCCCCCGTGTTGGGGATGACAGTTTCTATCATTGTAATACAAAGAAAATTACATTAAAAACCTTAACAAAACAAAAATATATAATTTATCAGTAAAATATAAAGAGAATTACACGACATCTTGTTGAGTGTAGTTATAATGCATGTGTTTGAGAAACTGTATGTAGGCGTTATGTGGGTGTGTGTAGATATGTGTTAGTGTGAGGGGATGGATAGGGGGGGGGGGTGTAAGCGTCTCCTAAAATCGAAATGTTTTTTTAATGTACAACTGGGCTTATTGTACCTAGAATTCTGTACAAAATTTCATTAAGAAAATAGTAAGAAAAAATCTTCACTCGCAAAATGTCTCGGATGAGACGAATGTTTATTTATTATTACAGCATGGAGGACTTACAGCTGAAAAAGAAAGTCCTCACGTGTTGTACCAGACTAAAAATTCAAATGAAATGTGAGCACAAACTGCACTTTACACATCAACTTAATAAAATAAATAGTGTTAATAGTTGTTGTTTTTGAGTCTAGAGTTAAGGCGTCTAAACTTTAAAACTATCAACTTCTTATTGTGAAAGCGTTTCCTGTAACACCGGTGAGTCACAAACTTAACGATACACATATTAATAGCCTATTATAAATTAGTTTTACCGCGAGGAGCTTGTAAATGTCACGACCGTGTCGCGGACTGCGAGGCCAAAACGAGAAATTTCTAAGAAATCATGACAGTTGATACTTGTGTAAGTAAATTCAAATCAAGTTAAGCCCTAACTAGAACTAGACTGGGTGTTAGACGCTCCTAATATACATAAAATTCAACGTAACCATGCCATGATTCTAAAGTGTGGGATCACGGAAAATATTGCCAGTTTTCTTTGTAGGAAACTAGACTTTGGAACGTACACTGAAGCTTCAAATTTCTGACTAAATGATCGACTCTGGCCAATCAAGTGTAATTAGACAGATATTATAAATGCAAAAGTAGCGCTACTTTTTTTTTAAGATTTCCATAAAAACCTCCTAGCAGGTAAAGCATTGCGGGTTGCGGGTTGTTCGAAAGAGATATCGCGGCCTCGGAACATTAAAGGGCAAATGAAGGAACATGAATGGGTTTTAGTCAGTACAAGACTGACACTCACGAAATTATTTGATGATTTCCCCATCCGCAAAAAAGGCAAAACTGTGGCAAAGCTAGTTTTAATATAAATGTGAACATTTGGGATTGAGTTGAAAAAGATATATTAAGTACACAATTTCAATATCACTGCTATCAACAGTTTACGTAACCCGTTAAAATCCAGAAAAAATATAAACACCATGTTTGATGGTACTTCTCAGTTCTCACCCGAGCGAACTATAACGGATTGGCAAAACATTATTTTAATGTCAGACAGTGGCCAGTTTTTTTTTTATTTATTGAAGTGTTTATTTTCTCCATCAATAAGTTCTCCGAAGCTGACTCACCTGTAGTGTGTTGCAGACATTTCTTTCCCATAATATTGTGTTGGAGCCCCTGTTAAAGCGGTGGGTTGGAAATAATATGAATTGTGTCGCCACATGCATGTTTGACTATGTTTAAGGTGACAAAACACGATAACACTACATTACGTAATTGTGGAGCCCTAAACACCAGAAAATGAAAGTTTTCCACGATTTTCAGACAAAAGTTTCATTTTCTTGTTTTGCTGCAACAATCATGGGGCGACAGCGTAGTCGGCTCGTGTGTTTATGATGATGAGGAAGACATCTGGTAGATTTCGGCCGTAGCGACTGCATTAAACGACGTTTTTAGTGGGATGAGGCCTTATTTGTGCTGCTATTTCATGTGCTCTCATGTGAATATATAGCATCACCAACCAACTTAGTAATAGAATAGGTTAGTTCTTCAAGTACAATCCCCGCAGTTCTTCAGGCCTAATCTTACCTGGCATTTGCCATTAATGACATCAAGCTGAACAAAAAAAAGCTCTTCTCTCTGACTCACGAGCGTAGTAACCGCAAATCGGCGCATAAAACTCGTTTCATCCAAAACAGATAGATATTTATTCAAAGTGCGAATCCTGACTCATGATCTGGGAGCGTGATCATTGTGAATCGTCTTTAATACGCGTGAAATGCTCATTGTTCTGTTCTGTAGGCATTTTTTTAGAAAGTTTACGAAAATAATTAGAAAATGCGGGCGAATTATGAACGTTATGTAATGTTTCCATGATTCTTATAAGAATCTTTTTTTGATAGACCGTACCTTGATTGTCTTGACGTAGACCCTACGTAATAGAGGCGACACCAGCGCTGTTACGCACGGAAACAAGACGTACTAAATCTCTTTGTCAAGGAGCTTGTCTGGAGTGGTAAGTACTTACTACAACCGTACCGTAGCTTCGAAGATATGTTTCGTTCCGGTTCGAAGGGTATAAGTGTCGGTGTACCTAATTACAGGCACATGAGTCATTTCAGCTTTGTCTACTAAACTAAAGCGGGACACCTGCTATGACTATGCGTAAGCGTTGACTTTGTCAGTAGCCAACGCCGTGCCTATCTAATTATGGTTCAACATAAGTTTTTTTTGTGCCCCTATACTCAACCTGTAACTTTCCGACAGCCGAGACAGAAGTCTCCTCTCTGCAGGAGGGTCTGAGGCATAACGTGGCCTCAGCTAGCAGTGGCGCCTCGAGAGGCCAACAATACGGCAAGTCCATAAGGTCCACTAACGTCATGAAATGCCTATGGTCTAGCATAAAATATAGCTTAGCCAAGCTTGTAAGATTGTTTGTGATAATAATAAAAACCCTATTCATCAAAGAAAAATAAAGAAAAGCCTTAATAAAATGACGTAAGAGCAATAAAAAAAAAGTGTTCTCTTTTTAAACGTATAAGTACATTCGTTCTGAACGGCCACAAAATCTCCTTAGTGGAAAGCTGCACGTGTACATCCTTTTGTAATTTTTATGAAAAATATGATTTATACGGTAAAATAATCGAGATTTATGTAACAGGAATGTTCTAGTGACCTAAATGTATTATTGAGGTCAGCAGAGCTTGGGTAATATGCTGCAATTAATGGAATATTGTAACACAATTGCGACATAGGAGCAGTTAAGGCTGGATGGCTGTCACGCAGAGCACTTGATCGAAGAGGTTCAATTATGTTGAGATTACTCTTTGGTTTGGTAAGTGTTGTATTTAGCAGGTTACTTGCTACTAGATCAATACTGTCACAGTTCTACAATAGAATTTTAGGTAATTTTATTTTATCAAATAGGAACAATAAACAGCTACATTTTGGGATATTACTAAAAAAAACATAAATAACTTAATAATAATGTTGCCCACAGCGCTGTTCACAGACTACTGAGTAGACTTTAAATTGCTAGGACATAAGCTGCATCACGTATTCAAAATAAAAAAATAAACAGTTAAGTAACTACTATACTAATAAAAATTACTAAATTATATACCTAAGAATATGAGTAATAATCTAATCTTTTTGACGGCACGGTTGGCGTAGTGGCTGAGAGATTGGCTGCCGCGCTGCGTGTCGCGGGTTCGATCCCCGCACGGAACAAATATTTTTATGGCCTACAGGTAGTTGTTCCGGGTCTGGCTGTGTATGTGAGTTTAAATGTTTTTAATGCACCCACAATCCTAGTGTGGGGCAACGTTTTTAAAAGATTTAAAAAAATTAAGCGCTCGAGTGTCTCATACAAAAGACTTCGAAACCTTTTCATAGTGCTCTGGTACCTCATGATCAATGTAATACTTATCTCGATTGCCAATAGATGATTAATGTGGGGCTGAAAGATGCGTCAGCCATGTTGACTCATGTCAAAGAATCTGCGATCTAAACAGGTTACTGTTCGTTATAGGAGGCTGTATGTTCGCTACTTCCGGTGAAGGTATTTTCACTTTGAGCTCAGGATCCTATAGGATTACAGGGTTGCCAAGTCGTCTAACTAGGATAAACTATTAGAAACAACTATTGACCTGCTGGTAGGCAAACGCATAATTATTTGGTAGCTAGATCATTAAAATTCTGTTCCGAGATTGTTTTTTTCCTGGTTAAGAAAGAGAGATTTATTAGTTTACATGTTTTTCACATAGCAAATGACTTTACGAAGTGCTGGAATGAGTTGGAATCATTCCATTTTTAAAAACAGGCTAAGAGCGAGTCAGACTCGCACATCGAGGGTTCCGTACAAATTTGCGACATAAATAGCCATATCTTTTGACTGCGTAGACCAGTTTTTGTAGCCCTGGCTGGAGGCCTTAATTTATTGAGGTCATCGCAGAAAAGTCTGGTTAAGCAGTTAAACAACTTATGAGAATTAAACTTACTTCCAAATAAAGCTCTAAATAGAACTAAAATACTCTAAAAATAGGCCATCAAAATATAGAAGATCACAGTTATGTAATAATTGCTTTTGTTCAAGTCTTAATATAGGATTGTGCGGGATTGTCTGCTTAATTAATCATTGGTTATTTGAGGGGTAGTCAAGCGGTCTAATGTTACAAGGCGTGTTCAGTGTACAGTGGCTTTCAATGAATAATCAAATCTGGCACATGCATTATTGCCTACATGCGTTCAACCTGGCAAACGCAGTTGCACTAGTAGCCCTGTATCACAGAATTATCTACAAAATACAAATACAAAATACAAAATAGTTTATTTCGTTAACAATATTCATACAATAAGATTGTGATTGGAGCCTTCTTTTAAGCAGAAAAAAGCTTGTAGTAGAAGACTCCGCTCTTCCATAACTAAGGATAACACTTCAAAATTAAAGTTAAACGAAAACATAACCTTGTTAATTTATACATAGGAACTTATTTTAAAACAGTGGCAATAATCTACGCTATTATGTTGTGTAAGTACAAGTGTGTATGTGTGAGTGTTAGTGTGTGTGTGTGTGTGCGTGTATGTGGGTGTATGTAGGTATGTATGACTGTATGAGTGTGTTTAGCTGCTTATTTTATAAACATTTCCGTTTCATCATAGGAAAGCTTTTTGATCCATTCAACTACTATTTTTTTGCAGTCAGCGTATTTTTTGGCATGAACTAATATTTCTTTATTTATTTTATTATATAATTGTGCTGATCGTGTATTATATTGAATGGATGCAAAGCAGGTTTTTGTGCGGGGGATTTGTGCTATGGCATATTTTCTTCTCTTGGAGAGTTTGGTTGCATCGTAAGGCAGGGTTTTGTGTTTTTTAAGTATTATCTGTATAATATATAATTTTCTCACAGAGAGTAGTCCACTTATTAGATATAAGTTTTCTGTAGAGTGTCGTCTTTTTTTAAAGTACATAGTTTTTATCAGTGCACGTTGAGCACGTTCCACTTCAATGAATTTGGTTTTAGCTGTCCCTCCCCAGATGGGGATACAGTAAATTAAGACAGATTGGACTAAAGAAACATATATTTCGTTTAAGAGATTTCTGGGGTTTTTTCCGTGGGTGATCATATTCTTTGGAACGATATGTCTCAATGTGCTGAATAACCAGCTCAGTTTCCTGATCCTGTTTGCCACTAACTCTAAATGCAGATACCAGTTGAGGTTGTGGTCTATTATTATTCCCAAGTATTTGGTATGCGTTACTTGGTTCAGTATGGGGCAGTTACAGCAGTTATTACTCACATCACCACAGTTGTGTAATTTTATTTCAAAATTATCAGCAGGTTGTGTCCGTTTACTAATGTTAAAGCACATGAAGTTAGTTTTAGATGTGTTCAGGGTGAGGAGATTATGCTGAAGCCATTTGGATATGGTTGCCATGCCCACTTCAGTATGTAGTTTAACTTCTTGCCAGGAACAACCAGTGAAGACGATGGCGGTATCATCGGCATAGGAGAAGATTTTGGCATTTTTGATGTTTAAGTTACAGAGATCGTTTATGTATATTAGAAATAGAGTAGGCCCAAGAACGCTACCCTGTGGTACGCCAAATGATACCTCAGCGTCCTCACTGATATAATGCCCAATTCTAACCCTCTGCTTCCTGTTCGACAAATAGTTGCGTAAAAGAGTAAGTGGCAGTCCTCTTATGCCAAGTTTTTCTAGTTTGTACACTAAGGTGGGAACAGAGACGGTGTCAAACGCTTTTTTGAGATCTAAAAATACAGCTGCACACTTGGATCCTGCATCCAGTTTATTAGTAACTAAAGAGCTTAAAGCTATTACTGCATCTTCCGTTGATGTAGCTTTTCTAAAGCCAAATTGCGTTGGAGCAAGTAAGTCGTATTTATTTAGATATTTCAGTAGTCTATTATTTACGAGTTTTTCCAGGATTTTAGCTATAACTGGAAGGACAGATATTGGTCTATAATTGTTGACATCGTCTCTGTTTCCCCCCTTGTGTACAGGTGTTACAATAGATTGTTTCAAGGCTTCAGGAAAGACACCAGTACTAAAGCACAGATTAGACAGATGTGTTAGTATTGGAACAGCTTCAGCTTTTATGTATTTTAAAAAATTAGTAGATATGTTGTCCCAGCCGGGGGCACTATTTGATTTTAAGGTTATTAAGATGTTCTCTACTTCACAAGGGTCAGCGTCAAAGAGAACGAAGGAATGTGATACTGGGGTTTGGCTATTTAAGTCATACTGATTTTGTTGGGTAGAATTTGGTTGATCTATGATTTGTTGAGCCAACTGTTTTCCAATATTTACAAAGAAATTATTGACAAAGTTTACAGATTCGGAAGGGGAGGGTTTTGTATTTAATAATTCCGTATTAGAGTTGTTGTTCGCATTTGTATATGTAATATTTTTTATGTTTTTCCACAATAGCTTATTGTTTGTAACAGAGTTAGCGAGTAGTTCATTCTCGTATTTTCTTTTCAACTTTTTTATTAAATTATTGCAATAATTTCTATACCTTTTAAATGTTATTTTAAGAATTTCGTTGTATGGATCAATTTTGAGAGATTTTTGCATTTTATTTCGGTTTTTGATACATTGCAGTAAACCTTGAGTAATCCAAGGCTTAATTATACGATTTTTACTTGGAATTGTAACTGTCATGGTATTTGCCTGTATGGACTTCGTTAGTTTACCTATGAAGAGGTTCACCAGTTCAGTAGGATCCGTACAGAAAAGTAGGTCTGCTATATTATTTTCTTGCATATGTTTTAATGCCTCTTCGTAATTGAGTGTAGATTTAGATTTTGGTGCCTTTTTTTTATTTTTTATTTTAGATATTGTTAGGAAAGTTGTGTAATGGTCGGTTATTGAAGTATGCAAAATGGCAATACAAGCAGATACTTTACACTTGTCAAGTTTAAGCATGAAATGGTCTAAAC
This sequence comes from Ochropleura plecta, assembly GCA_905475445.1. Classification (NCBI taxonomy): domain Eukaryota; kingdom Metazoa; phylum Arthropoda; class Insecta; order Lepidoptera; family Noctuidae; genus Ochropleura; species Ochropleura plecta. The sequence continues at coordinate 14,205,561 of FR997734.1, forward strand.
AGCTTAATCCTCTTGTTGGGTATATATGGCCAGGTAGTATACCGTAGTTTGACAGAGTATTAAGGTAGTTAATTCTGTTTTTATGTTCTTGAGGTGGGTCGGGATCTTTCGGCCGGATGTTAATATTTATATCCCCAGTTATAATTATATTACTTAGAGAGTTTAAAGTGTTAAGTTCGTTATTTAATGATTCAAGGAAGTCATCACAATTGGAGATTGATGGTGATCGGTAAATACAGTAGATTATATTGTTAAGAACCTGTAACTGCAGACATGACGCATTAGTTAAATTCACTTCCTTAACTTTATGCTTTAGTGAGTTCTTTATGTACACAACAACTCCATCATTTTGATTTAATTGTCTTGTGGTGGCAAAGGAATTGTAGTTTCTAAGTTGCGGAATTTGTTTCAAATCGCTTAATCTGCATTCAGTTAGTACAATGATGTCGGTTTCAAAAGAAAACATTGACAGTGTGGCTACGAAACTATCAAAATTACAGTATATACTTCTGATGTTTTGTGAGAATATAGTTAGATCAGTTTTGTTGATATTAAAGTATTTAGTGAGATCAGTTGGGTCACTTTCGATCGAACGTGCAACATTAATATCGTCTATATCATTTATGGTTCTTAAGTTATCGTCCATTTTTGTTTCTTAATAGAATAGGCGTCTTTTTTAAGTAGGTAGTCAAGGTTTTTCGAAGTAATTTTGTAAGAACTAACATATGTGAGGTATTTTAGCGAATAGAGTTCTAAGATATATATTGCCAGACAATTTTTATTTTTATTATAGTCTAAACCTAGAATAAGAATAAAGGGTGTGTGAATGCAGCGTGTGTAACCAGTTTCAACTGAGTATAATGTGTGGACGGAATGTAAGGTATAGTTATGGTGTGTGTGTATAGAAGTAAGTGTACATTTAGTATAGTTATATCTAAAGTAAGCTGAATTTGGACTTAATTTGGGTCGTAAGAAAAGAGTTAATGAGAACATTATACAATGCAACAATAAAATATGAACCAAAAACACAGTGTACAGTTTTTGTTTTGTTGATAGTCATATTTCTTGTAAACGAAGATACTATAGTGTACTCTATCCATAAATTATTGGTTGCGAAAAAAGGTTTATCTTATTAGTATTTATGTAAAATATAAACCTGAAAATTCATCGGTACATTTTTTATTTAATACTAGCTTTTCCCGCGGCTTCGCTCGCGTTAAATTCGGGGTTACACGAGGTTCCCCTTTCCTGATTAGAAGGTATTTTTCGTTGGTAACAAAGAGGGTGTGTACCGATTTCTAACTTCCTACCTTGAAAACTGTGAGAAAGACTCGCCATAAAACTTCGCCCCCTTTTATCACTTTTTTTAAAATTAGCCTATGTCTCCAGGGTCCCAACTATCCCTGTAGCAGAATTCATCAAAATCGGTTTAGCCATTTAGGCGTAAATACGTAACAAACAAACAAACTCACTTTCGCTTTTATAATATTAGTAAGGATTGTTATAAGTTTTAATGGTACACGTGTGCTCTTACACTTTCACTGCACAACCAATATTTTGAATATTAACGAAAGGAAAAGTACCTACAGATATCAATAGATTTGTAGGATAAGACAAGAGGATCTACTATGAACGCGCGGATGTAAACGTCAACTACATTCATACGTCAATTTTGGAATCCAAAATACATTTATATTTTAGTACTAGCTTTTGCCCGCGGCTTCGCTCGCGTTAAATTCGGGGTAACACAGTTCCCCTTGCGCCTTATTGATTTGTAATAGCAAGGCCAAGTTTTCCCTTTTCTTCCCTCTTTCTCCCTCACATCCCACATAATTTAAAAAAAAGCCTATGTCCGTCTCCTGGTTCCCAACTATCTCTGTACCAAAATTCATCAAAATCGGTGTAGCCATTGAAGCGTGAAGAGGTAACAAACAAACTCACTTTCACTTTTTTTTTCTAAGGATAGTAAGGATTTCAGTTAAATTGTTTGCAACAGTAGAATCAGTTTCATACATAAATATGAATAAACTAGCTTTTGCCCGCGGCTTCGCTCGCGTTAAATTCGGTAGCGCCTTATTGATTTGTAATAGCAACGCTAATTTTTCCCATTTCTTCCCTCTTTCTCCCTCATATCCCACTCTTTTAAAAAAAATAATAGCCTATGTCCGTCTCCTGGTTCCCAACTATCTCTGTACCAAAATTCATCACAATCGGTTTAGCCATTAAAGCGTGAAGAGGTAACAAACAAACAAACAAACAAACAAACAAACAAACTCACTTTCGCTTTTATAATATTAGTAAGGATTGAATGAAATTATAATATTTGTAACGGATATTTTAATTTTAATATCGGCATATTTACCTACGTTACGCTTACACGTATCGTGCACACTGACCTCACGGAAATAAAAGTAGAACAAGAAAAACAAAACTTTTCCCATAACCTCATCAAATATCGTTATCAACCAAATTGGGATGACCTATTCCAAATGTTAGCCCGTTCTTGTATAATGTTGACCAACAAGAAATTCTTCACCGCATTCCAGAGCTGTGGAAGTGTTCGGATCCATCACTTCCGTTCATACAGGTATAGAATGCATAATCTACGTGCATCTGGCGCTTCGACCTCACATATTTGGACCAACATTCCAATACATTGGCTGATGATCTGACGGTTATATCAGTTCCTGTGGTCGTAGACATTCAGGGCCAATGTTACAAATTGTTGGCCAGATAGGTAAACAATTGTGACGTCATCAGTGGTCGGTAGTACATCGCTAGGAGAGTGAACTTGACTGGAGGCACGTATAATTATGCGCAAGATTACATAAACGTTGGTTCCTTGACCTAGAACAACAGTTTTCCTTTTATGTCACGTAATTCATGCCATGGCAGTAAGTATGAGTATTTTTTTCGATTTCAGAAAATAAACTTTGTGAGTTAGAGCTATTAAAATTATTGAATTAAGTTTTGATTGCCTTTTTTTTGACTGATTATGATTTATCTAGATTGTGTATATGAATATGTCTAAACATAGATATTTTAAAATCAGAATAATATCTTTCTTTCTGATATATACAATCTAGCTGGCGCCCGCGGCTTGTGCCAAATTTCAAGATCCGTTCAGCCGTTTTGATGTAAAAGGACATAAATAGGATGGATGTAAATATCCATACAGCCATCCTTACAAACATTCGCATTTATAATATTAGTAGGATTTTCGTGCCGCGGTGTTTGTTAAGAAACTCTTTCGAACGGTTTGACCGATTTTTATGTTTTGTATGTATGTATATTCGGTAGGCCTGAAAATCGGTCGTCATCTATTTTTTTATTTTAGCTGAGCACCGGGTGAAACCTGCAGCTACCTGTATGTACTTAATAACTTATTTCGGAGTCAGTTTTATGTTTACCTTTGGTTAAGGTTACTTGATTACACAATCTTCCTTTAAAAGGTTTTATAATGTCCCATAATGGTATTTGGCAAATATGTCAAAGGGATTATCGTGTTTATTGGTGAAACTTAAATCGTAGAGATAATGCACATCACATGCCAAGATAATAGAGAGTAGAAAATGCCCTTGAATTCTTTATCGACACACGCAAACACTTAACTCTCCTACGGAATATTTTGTAAATGCATGCCACAAATATTCCTCATTTGTCAGAATTTAAATCTCGCCAATATAATGTGGTGTTTTATGCCAGTAGCATAATTTGCCGTTTCCGACGTTGGCGTGCGGCTGCTCCGAGCCATTCCAAACATGAAATGGCCATATTCCGGTGTTGATTTATACAGGAAACGAGGTGTTACATGTGATCAATGGATTCTGCATTATGCAAATCCAGCGGACGAATTGACGGGAGCTGTGATCGAACTTCCGCCGATTAGCAGTTGTTAATTTGATGGATTTATCCAATTATACATCGATTTAACATTCAACGTATATCATTCACGTAACAAATTCGGACTGTTTATGTTTTTGTTTATATTTTGATCGGCGTGGTTATCAAGTCGATTGTTATTTGGTAGCTTAAATTGGGCACATTATCTTTATTATGCAGTTTGTAAAAGGCTTGTATGGTAATGCAGATATTGTTGGCACGGAAACGCCGGATGTGTGTAATGTGATTTACCTTACTATTATATAAACAGCCCTTTTTAAATCCAGCCAAGGATTATAGGGTGCAGACAGGTAACTAAAACAACATCTCCTTGAATGGTAGATTTGTTTGGCGTTAAGCTTGATTAAACGGGCTTGTGCATTAGGGAGTAGGAAGCAGTTGAAGCAGCGTTAGATGTAAGTAATCGTCAGGATCTAGGTCGCGCGAGATGGCGCGTGTAAGCGCGGGAGTGGGGACGCCTTCCTGGCGCCCGGCGCCCGCGCATGCTACAACGTAGTATTGTATCGACCGATACGGCGTGCTTAACTAATGTTTGTTTTATCTGAATGATTTGTTTCACGATTCGTCAAAAAAGTTATATCCAAAAATAGTTACCATCCAAGCAAATTACATGTAGTTAAAATAAAAAATTCGAGAAACAAGGCTCGATATGAGGATCTTTACCTACCCCGTCATCGGCATGATCAATTTACTTTACTTAAAAAATCGATGCCATTCTGTTACTGTCACACTCCTGGGCAACGGCATCTCATCAAACAGAGAAGGCAAGAAAAATTGATCACTAATCATGTTCAAGGCGGGTTAGTGATTTCCGCCTTATATTCATTAAAAGTCGTCGTTTTCCCACGATTTTTCCATCACCGATATCTGCGATGTCTAACATAAACATAGAGAGTACCCATGAATTTAAAAAGTTACATTGGTACTGTAAGAGGTTTTATACCTTAACCAATGCTGGCTGGTTGGCCATGAAGTACCAATACTCAGGACGTTTTAAATAAAGAACTAGAGAAACAGAGACTAGAAATGGAATAGGAAGCGTGAGATGTATCTTTAAAAATACAATAAAAAAAATATAATCTTTAAGAATTATATGCCCTTTCTTGTAGTAATATTGTGCATAATATATTGTAATATAGTACCTACTGTATATACAGTACTGACCGATATGTGTACTCACAGCCTCATGCATGAGAGGTGAAGTGTTAACCTTTAGGTCAACACAACCCTAAAATAATGGTTTCAGGAAGAAAAATCCCGGCCAAGTGCGAGTCAGACTCGCGCACCGAGAGTTCCGTACAAACTTGAAGGTACCGAGCATTGAAGTAACGAAAAGATAAATGGTATTGAAGGATAAACTTAAATGTGCCGTTGGAAAACTGTAATTGCCCTCATAAATCGACATTGGCCGCGGTTAGTTTACCAACTGCAATAAAGTTTGTCATCACATCTTTTGTAATGCATCGACAAATTCACTGGTGATCTACTATAATATTGTTTCTTGCCAAATTTCATGACTCTTAGTCGTAGGTAGGAAAGGAAAAAGGAGTTAAAAGCGAATGTTTGAGAAATGCGACATAAACAGCCATGTATTTTGATTGTGTATAGGTTAGAAGGTAAATTCACATTACCGCAGACCGCAGACCCGCATTTGGTATTAATTTCAACTCGATACTTTCACGCGTTTCCAAGATATAAGCTCTTGACAGACTGACGGACAACAAAGTGATGCCATAAGGGTTTCTGTTTTTCCTTTTGAGGTACCCAAAAAACACATGAAAGCAATTTCTTCTGTAAAGTTTCACCAATTATGAAATTGTTTTCCGATTTGTGTTATTCAAATAATCTGAAATTCATAAGGACTACAACCTCCAACGTTTATAACTCCATCTCCAACAAACAGTAGAAGATTGATTTACTGTAAACCGCCATAAAGTTATTATTTACATCTGGATATATGTGTAATTTATCTTCTTTAATTTATAAATAATGGTTGCAGCTCACCATGACGAACGATGACTTATTCGAACATTACGTCTGTGTAATATTCTATTAACGGTACTCCGACGTTCAGATATAATAACTTATCCCAATTTATGGTGCTGGTGTCTATTTGCATAGATGGTTCGTTTGTGATACGGTGTGCAGAGATCCTATTGACCAGATAGGGAGAATTGTTGCCGAGGATAATTATGGTGCTTCAATTGAACCCGTATCACATGTTGATATCTGCATACCTACGTTATGTTGATCAGGGAAATGTATGTGTGAATCGAAATTGCCTGTTAGTTTCGTTACTTGTGCGAGAGAATATTTGGTTAGGGCTATTGGCTATTGTCTTTACAGCGGACGCGTGGTCGATTATACCCAATTTTATTTCAGAGAAAAGAATCCTGTGGGTGTATTGTATGTTCAATAGACTGATTATGCCAAATGTCTTATATTGAGGCTCTAACATCGACAAATAAGTAAAAAATATAGACATGCATATACCTAATGTGTAAAGTGCACAATTTGAATTGATGCAAATAAATAAAATTGATGTAGGTACCTATCTGTTTGTATGACATGAATGTAACTAAAAATAAATACTGTCCGATTTTATTATTTATTCATTTAAACTTTATTTACAGTAGTGATACATAGGCGGACTTAATGCCAAATGGCTGTCTCTACCAGCAACATTAGGGTTTAATGGGGAAACATTGTGATAAGGTACAAAAATAATATCTTGCAGAATATCATTTTTGTTTTCGAAAACTTATAAACTAATAGATACTAATACACATTTGTACATAAATAAAATAAACGGTGAACAGAATTTTGGTGGGAGACCGACTTTTACTGATAAGAAAGGATTAGGGTTCCGATCCAAATAAGTTTTTTTTTAATTTGAGGGAGGTCGCATGCAGCACATAGTGCTAAATTAACTAAGCACACTAACTTTCTTAAAATGTAAAGTTCAGCTTTTTCAGTTTACTCAGTCATTGTTTAATTTAGCTTCTACATACTAGTTACGTGCCCCGTTTGCACGAAAGTTAGTTTGAACGGTTTCCGTAAATTGGGTGTGAAAACTGAATGACTTTCCCGTGGGCCAGAAAGTTTTAAGCCGGAACGTTAATAACGCAAATACTATTGTGGTGAACATCGCACCTGTACAGTCAGAGAAATAAAATCTATACAGTTTAAATCAAAAGAGATTATCTCATGAAATAATGGTTTGCTGCCCTTTTTTATTTTTTCACTGATGGGAAATCATTAAATTACTTCCTCCTGGGCGGAGCGGGGCGGAGTGTCAGACTTGTACTGGTTAATACCTATTCATGTTCCTTCTATTGCCTTTTATGTTCCGGGGCCGCGGTATCTCTTTCGAACAACCCGCAGTCCCGGCAGGTGGTGGTCCTTGCCGGCTCCTCTGCTTTGCTGACATCACTTTGAGGCGCACTTGGAACACTAACGCGCCGCGCTATTTACATATTTACAGCACTCTTTTTGACTATAATGTAATTTGGTGGAATATAATACTACTTTTAAATGATCAAATTACTATTTAAGAAGATTGCCAGTAGGTATTCTTTTTACAAGTAATACAGCTTTATAATTAGTTATTGATATTTGGTCGATTTTATTAAATTATTATAAGCCTTAACTGTTCAACTATCAGTCGTTCGTTTCTTAATTTGGTAATATTTGTCGTGAAAAAATAAACATCGTAGATGTAGAAGTTAAAATCGAAGTTTTTATTGTCATAATTAGTGCCCCGTCAAAGTAAAAAACATCACATCAAATATTCACACAACAAAATCATTTCAATCTAATAAATTGCTGAGATATCTTAGAAAGTTTACAATCATTGCCTCGGGCGGGGGCCATATTTCGGAGTTATTCTAAGTGTTTCTGCGTAATCATTAGTGAAATTGTTCAGTACGTTCATCCGAATCGGGGGCTCATACGAACGCAACGTAAGTATGTACACACGACGGCACATCAACTTATACAAAACTCTTAAAACCTGATCTCTCTACTACGGATCGCACAACGTAGTAGAGAGATCAGGTTTAAATGGTTTTGTATAAGTTGATGTGCCGTCGTGTGCACATCGATTTTTGAATACAACAAGTTTTGAGTATGAATGTGGATGGGTATAGGAGTAGAGGGCCGCAAGCACAAGCTAGTTCTTTATTAGGTTGATATTTTAAGTGAAAAAAGTATTTTTTACTTTTAAATCACTTGTCTGTTCATCATCATCATCATCATCATCAGGCTATATTAGTCCACTGCTGGACATAGCCCTCCCCTAATAAGCGCTTGTCTGTTCACACGGTGACTAATCAAGCTATGAATTTTCAGTATGACATGATCCCACCTTGTATAGATTTCCAATATAATGTGAGATCTGCATCAACTGGTTTTGCCGTGTATAGGAACATAGGTTTAGGTACGTTTACCCCCAGTGCTTATGCTAGCGCCTCGGATCCGTAGGCGAGAGTCCGAGAGGTATGGACATGGCATGGCTTGATCAAGTGGTTTTACTCATCATGTAGATGGGTACTAAGGTAAGTATTATCGGCAGCCAATCAATTTGACGTTAAGTATTAACTTCAAACGGTTACCACGTATTCGTCGTCGTTCGTCGTTCTGAACATATAAATGTTTCGAGGGAATTAAAAAAAAAACAGTTGTTCCATACATTCGGACTGCGTAGGTATAGCAGTAGAAAAAAAGCTGTGTTTTACCTCAAAAAGTAAAAAACAGAACCCTTATAGGATCTTTTTGCTGTCCGTCTGACTATTTGTCAAGACCCTTTATCTCGGGAACGCGTTAAGGTATCGAATTAAAAATTAAAACCATATAGGTACTCAAGTCTGTGATTCCTTGGAGTTGTGAAAAAATCAAACGTCTAAGGGCGGGTTGCTTCAGCTATACTTGACTCATCGGTAATAGTAAAAAATGGCGCTAACTTTCGTTAAAACAAAAAATGGGTTGTTTCACAAAATGGCGGCTTTAACGTACGTTAAAAAGTTACCATAACCTTAACCGATGCCTTCCCCATTAGTTAACGTCATTTTCAAAGAACTTTACCTACGTCAAACAATAAAACATAATGGACTCTCTTTTGTATTCGTTTCTTTTCGACGATAGTTCATCTGATTATGATACAAACAGTGTAGAAAGAAAGAAAAAAGTATTTAAAACGCGTCTGTATAACTTTCAACTATGGGATGAACAAGAATTTATTGCAAGATACCGTGTATCAAAGGAAGTGGCTCAACTATTAACAGGCCTTATTGAAGAAGAAATAAGTTTTTCTACAGAAAAGTAAGTGTTGATACTTAGTAGGTACTATTCTGTCACCATACAGATGCTTCATAATTATAATGATTCTTTAATATTTCAGAAATTTTGCAGTTAAACCCATAGACCAGGTACTTGCAACTCTGCAATATTATGCCTCAAGATCTTTTATGAGATGTGTCGGAGACATGTCAGGCTTGCATAAATCAACGGTATGCCGTATTATTCATCGAGTGACTCGGGCTATAGCTAAACTACGACCTCATTACATCAAGTTGCCAGCTAACGATGAAGAGAAATTGGCTGTTGCAACTGAGTTTTATAAAATATGCAGATTTCCAAAAGTATTGGGTGCAATTGATTGCACTCATATTCAAATTCTTTCTCCTGGTAAGAAACATTTATTTTATCAGTATCTTATAAACCCATCCTAACATAAATGCCAATAAACATACACACTTACATTTTATTAAATATTACCTAATATTCGATTTTTAAGGTGGTGAAAATGCAGAAGATTTTAGAAATAGAAAAGGTACATTTTCTATCAATGTTCAGGTTGTTGGTGATGCAAATTTATGCATAAGAAACATAGTTGCAAGATGGCCAGGTTCAGCACATGATAGCCACATTTTTAATAGCTCAAATTTAAAGAGTAGATTGGAATCTGGTGAATATAATGATTATTGGCTACTGGGGGATTCTGGCTACGCTTTGAGATCATTCATGCTCACTCCTTTAAATGATCCCCAAACTGAGGCTGAAAAATATTATAATGAAAGCCAAATACGAACACGAAATACAATAGAAAGGTTATTTGGACTTTGGAAACGAAGATTTCCAATTATTGGAACCAAAGTACGCTCAAAAATAGAAAATATCCAGTACATAATTGTTGCAACAGCAGTACTGCACAATATTTGCCGAACATTAAATGTTGCACAACCACCAGACAATGTCCAATTAAATGAAGAATTTCATGAAGCAAGCAATATTTTATCTAACAATCATTTAGATTCAACTACAAGGAATTATTTGATTAATAATTACTTTAGCAGGTACTTTTATTACTATTAAAAATCCATAATAATAATTATTAGTCTAGAATATTCTATCTATCTATCAAATACTTTTCTATTACCAAAAATGTTCTATAATAAAATGTACTAACTTATTGCACCATTGGTCAAAATCTAAAGTGTGGCTGTTATGTATCATTTAATTAATGCTAAAAAAGGAATAGGAAGAACTGTAAGAATAGATAATTAATAACTATGATTTAAGTGTATTAACAAGGTCATAATTTTTATTCACAGATTTTCTTAATTTTACTGGTGCTGGTGTTATTGGTGATGACAAATTAATAAATTGCATGCCATGTCAGGTGGTTGGTTTAAAAAGTCATGAATTGTTTTATTATCATTTATTTTCTAATAAACTTATTTCTAAGAGTAATTTCTTTTTCTTTAATTCATATATGTCCATTTCCTCTTTCCTCTTTTCCTCCATGTGTTTAATTTTAAGTTTATAAATATTTTCTTCATTTTCCTGAACTTTTCGTAGTGCTTCACACTTCAAGTCTTGGTAACTGTTATTGTGAGTCCTTTTACGAATACCTGAAACCAAATAAAAAAAAGAACATAAGAACTCCTTCTGTAATAGAATAATTAATGGCTGATATAATCTATTTTACTTACGAAGTGGTTTTGAAACTGGTATTCGAAGTAATGATGCCGGTGACTTTGAGTTAAACTCATTGTCCTCCAATTCTACTGTCTCCGAAACAGTGTATGCTATCTGTAAATTAAAGTTAGCTTGAGTTTTTTGATGAATGCTATTTAAAACAATTTAAAAAAAAGTACCAGTTGATCTTACATTTTTACTTGGATTGCTTGCTTCAATATTTTCAGGCTGATTGATGATGATGACCTATAGCAAAAATATACATAATATTAAATTATTTTATTATGATGCCTTTCTAAAGTAAGTAGATATTGCCCTCTAGACTAATAGTACATGATACTGATGACATGAGTATGTAAAAAGGTATGTACACTTACTTGAGAATGATTTGTAGCTTGATTCTCGGCCACAGGTTCATAGTCAATGAAATCATCATCAACAACACTTGGTAGTCCATCCATTGAGATTGGCATAACTGTGCGGAACCATTCTGTTTCTTTTTGAACAGAAGGCCCAGGAGGCCCACCTCCTGTTTTAATCCTTGACTGCCGTTCTTGACTGGCATCCTAAAACAGAAACAATATAATATAGGTTCTTAGTAAATTGTTCCAAATATTTTAAACACATAAGTATAATGTACCTATTGTTAAAGGTAAAACCTCTACATTACCTTGCGTGCGGTTTTCTTCATGTTATCAAATTTGGACTTGAGCTGCGTTAAAGTCCTCGGCTGATTACCACCAGCATTAAACTCTGCATGAATGGCAGCCCAAGTCTTATTTTTCTTTAAATTATTTATATGGTCCGTTTTTTTTGAGAATAAAACATCCTTATGTTTCTCAATTAACGCTTGGAAGCGCAGTTTCTCCAGTTTTGAAAAATTTGAAGAGCGTTCTCTGTAAAAAAAAATAACACTTGAAGTCCAAAATATACAGAAACAGAGGACTCTATCATAAAAGTTTAACAAATATCATCGTGCTTATACATTTTTGGTACTTACTTTGGTGTAAACGTATCCATTTTATTTTTCCTCAGTTTTTGACAAATAAACAATACTGGTCACTGGTCAATTATTCTCAGTTTGTTATTAAGTATTTTAAAAGTTCGCGCGTTCGGCATATCAAATTTTGACGTTAATGGTATAACATTGCCATACTAGAAAAAACTCCCAACCTTTTTTTTCGGGAAAAGGTGTTGCTTTTTACTGGCAACCCGAATAACTTTGACCTTCGGTTATTTTTGGGATGAAACAACGCTCTGTATTTAACGAACGTTAAACATCGCACGTAATAGTAACTTTTAACCGTTCGTATGTAACGTTAACCGACTGTTTGAAACAACCCGCCCTAAGAGCCAAAATACCTAGCCGTTTATGTCGCAAGCTTGTACAAGACCCTCGGTGCGCGAGTCCGACTCTTACATGGCCGGTTTTTTTTAAAAACCGACCAAAATAAAATTATGAGGTCCCCCCCTCATAATTTTATTTTGGTCGGTTTCTTTTATTAAGTTCAGAACAATATTCTGATTACGTGTAAACTGTCTTTGCATCGGTGTCTCTTCTACCTTGTACTTTATTGAAATATTGTACAGCGATGATTATTGCTAATCAACTTAGCGATAAAACGGGTTATAGGTACCTACCTAAGAATGCTTTTAAAATCCTTAAGTTCTTATTGTACTTCTTAAAAGCATTTCAACAACAAACCCACGCGCCCTTGCAGAAGACACACAACAACATTCGGATTTAATTAGAGTCTATTCACACGGGACGCATTTACAGTTCGAGATCACGGTCAATCCTTATTATTGAAATTAATCAAAAATGCACAACGGTCGACCTTCGACTGCAACTAATGTGTGGCGTGTGATGAAGCAATGCGCGTCAAATCGCCGGCATTCCGGATCGTTACGGTACCCGGACACTGCTCTTGCGCAACCGAACGCATTCGCTTGCCGGTTATGTAACGCCTCTTGCATCGTCTGTCCACACTATAGGACGTTGAATTTGGAAGGTCACGGAAAGGAAATGGTCTTGAAATCCGGGTTGCTATGATAATTTAGGCTAACTACGTGGTTATAAGACGAGTCATAATATAAATAAATCTTTCTTTAGAAATTGCTACGGATGTCCTCAATAGATATGTACTACGTAGAGAAATATTCATATTAATAAGATGTTTATTTTTAAATGTTCTGTGTTTTCTGTAAATATAATGTGCACGTCTTTCTACATCGTTCTCACATATTTGTATAATCTCAACACGAATAATGTAAATACGTTTTTGTAAAAATATTATAATTTAAAAGAGTGTCCATGGAGTTTCTTGCCCATTCTTCTCCATAGAGATCAACGCTTTGGAATGGGCAACTACAGTACTTTCACAAGTTATTATGCCTTGTGACCGGGACTGTATATATAGCAGCATCATTTTTTGTTCTTGTTTTTATGGCATTCAAAAGTGCCTGTAATGGTCTAATTGAAATAAATGCTTTGAGTTTTTTTTTTTTTTTTTTTTTTTGTCAGCTTCGTCAAAGTCTTTCAAGTCCCAGTTAACACACTATAAGTATTAAGTACCCACTTTTTTGTTTTGTTTATCTTGGCCCAACTTACAGTAGATATGTGCGCGATTAGTTTAATAATTAAAAATAAATTTAATTATCAACCTAAGGCACTTGTCCTATGTTTATTCGGGTCAGCGAAAAACTAAACTTTTTTCTTAATTACTCCCGTGCGCTTTCACGTATGCATCATGCAACTTAGGTATCTATCTTCTTTGCAATGCAACACGATACTTTTATAAACTAAAAAAAAAAACGGAAAATAAATAGTGGTGTGTGTATCGAGCGTGTGCGTGCAGAAGAGCAGTGCACGCGCACGCGCCGCGCGGCCTTGACAATGTCGTCGCAGGCGCCGCGCCGCCGCCGCAGCACCACTGTGGACCGAGCACCTTTCATTTTGTTACAAATAAACAAGATAAAGCCGATGCAAATTGTTTTTTTTCGTAATTTACTTTCACGTTACATTTTATTGGGCTAAATGTGGGAGGTATACCTCTGTCTTACTTTTCGGGAATTACAGGGGTAATGTTTTTTTCGTATGTTATTCATGTTCTTTACATAAGATTGGTTTTTTTGTGCCTGAAACTAGACGGAGACTTCCTCTAATACAGATAAGCGAAACCGTAGACACATATTCTATGTGCGTTCATAATTAATACAACTACTAATTATTTTTTTTATTATAATGAGCATTTTTTTTCTGATGGGAAATCATCAAATAACTTCCCTCACTCTGGGCGGAATGGGGAGGAGTGTCAGACTTTTACTGACTACAAACCATCCATGTCCTTCTTTTGACCTTTATGTTCCGGGGCCATATTAATCCCAGATTATCGCGAGCCTGATGTGTCCCACTGCAGGGCGAAGGCAACCCTACCGTCTTTTGTTTTTTTTTTAAAGAGAGTTCAACAAATGACTATTTTATGAATTCAGCGAGTACGTCTAAAGAGAAAAAATAATAAGAATATCGGGTGTTTCAGCAATCGCTGCGCTAAAATTGTGATTGCAATCGCTCTACTAGACTAGATTTCAGCGAAATAGTTTGTCCTCGAGAAAAATAACTAATTTCATTGATTGTATGTATATTAAAAACGATTGATGCAGAAAAATCTAGAGATATGTTATTATTGGTGGACGCTAATTGGGGTGTGGTAAACCTTTTAATAGTTTTGCCAACTTGATTGGCTGTTGCAAATGAAATTAGTTACTGTGATAATAAATTTACTACCAAATTCTAATATGTCAATTTGATATATGCTTACTCTAAACGGTATGCAAAGTGGTTTTAATGTGATTTACTACCAGTCGTAAAATATAAAAAGACTAGCATTTGCCCGCGGCTTCGCTCGCGTTAAATTCGGGGTAACACAGCTCCCCTTTCCTGATTTGCAGGTACCTGATACCTGTAGTTTTTGCCCTTGCGCCTTATTTATTGTAATAGCAAAGCTAAGTTTTCCCTTTTCTTCCCTCGTTCTCCCTCATTTCTTACTTTTTTTAGCTTATGTCCGTCTCCAGAGTTCCAACTATCGGTGTACTAAAATTCATCAAAATCAGTTTAGCCATTTAGGCGTGTATACGTAACAAACAAACTCACTTTCGCTTTTATAATATTAGTAAGGATTTCATTATTTACTTATTATGGAAAATGGTTTTAGAAATTATTTTTTATTAGCTTTTGCCCGCGGTTTCGCATTTATGGTCATAAATAAACCTACTGGATCATTTTAAATGTAACCTATGATACTCAGGAATAATGTAGCTTATAGTATAGTAAAAGAATTTTCGAAATCGTTTCAGCAGTTCAAGGGATTCGTGCAGGGCACGCCACACGTGCAGGACACGCCACTATAGTGGCGGTAAGTACCCTCTTTGAGGAGTGGCTGGAGAGGCCTCATGGCGTCCTCACCTACCGCCTGACGCAGGTCCTCACCGGACACGTAAGTTTCGGGAGGTTCCTGCACATAATCGGGCGGGAGGAAACGCCCGGGTGTCACCATTGTGACGATCGCCCGGAGGACACGCTGGAGCACACAGTGGCGGTCTGCCCAACTTGGGCGGAGCGCCTCCGTGCCCTCGTACAGGCGATCGGCGGCGGCGATCTCTGGCGCCCGGCCCTGGTTCAGTCCACGGTCCGGAGCGAGAGGAAATGGGAAGCGGTAACCTCCTTCTGCGAAGCAGTAATGTTAGCGAAGGAGGTGGCCGGGCGTTTGAGGGAGAGAACCTCAAACCAACCCAGCCCAGCACCGTAGATGTGGGCCTGTGGACGGTGAGCAATGGGTAGCTCACCGTCCGGACGTCTATTGACGGCAGGCCGTGTCGACGGCGCGTTAGTGTCTCACGCGCGCCTCAAAGAGATGTCAGCAAAGCAGAGGGGCTTGCCAAAATGTAAAATCTGTTTCCTATTTAGCTTGTAGTTTGCATTTATTTATTTTTCTCTTGTTTTTTATAGCTATAAATCCCAAACATTTAAATATAATGTAAGTATTACGTGCACGAATTAAATTCCCTATGTTTTACCTTGTATTTCACGCGTTACTTGTGTTTCACGCGCGCCTCAAAGAGATGTGAGCAAAGCAGAGGGGCTTGCCAGGGCCTTCGCCTGCCGGGGTTGCGGGTTGTTCGAAAGAGATACCGCGGCCCCGGAACATATAGGGCAATAGAAGGAACATGGCTGGGTTTTAGTCAGTAAAAGTCTGACACGCCCCCCCGCTCCGCCCAGAGCGGGGGAAGTTATTTGATGATTTCCCACCCCAAAAAAGTTCAAGGTATTACTTCCTGAAGATCAAACTCACAAACTTTAACTCTATAAAATAATCTATAGTGCGAATTTCAGATTAATATGTCGTAATATTTCCAGTACGATGCAGTTTATTAACGCTGCAATAAAAATTACACTTTCCCTTAATAAAAATATATTACGATGACTGTGATAAGAAAGTGCCATATTTTTATACGTAAACATTGTGAAACAATAGAATTGAAGAAAATAGTCTGTTTCATCATCACTATCCAGCCTAACATTTTTCCAATGATTTTGAGGTGGCCTTCTAGTCTTACCATATGCAAGGGAATACCACTGTCTGTACTCTTTATCCTGTTATTATTATTTTTAAAAGAAAACTTTGCCCCACACTAGGATTTCTCCTGTATCGTGGGTGCGTTTACAAACATTTAAACTCACATACACAAACAGCCAGACCCTATCCCATCTGTAGGCCATAAAAATATTTTTATAAATTAAAATAAAACCGACTAAATGCGTGACGAACTCGTTTATAAAAGGTTCCGTAGTTCACAATATAATTCATAGGCCAACTATACTCAACCAACAGCAAAAAATAAATTTGTTTTTCATGGTATGTTAACGAAAACCAAAGTTGCTGCTGCAGTTTTACGGGAAAGTCCGGAATCCCAAAAACTAAAACCAATATTGATTGAAAGTTCTTTTATTTATATTTAACATTGTACAAATCCACACACACATTTTTCGAATTTAGAACCCAATATTTATCAACCATTGACTTGAAAATGTTTGAGAACCTCCTACTTTTTCTGAAATTTTAAATTATACAACGGTCGTGCACGTAGGAGCGACATTACGTAACCTAAAAAAAAACTTTAAATCTTTACTTACGGAAGTGGCGTCTACCAAGGGTCTACTCGTTTTCAGAGTAAAATCTACACGACTTATACGCAGCTTCGACGCTGTGTAGTCCAACTTACGCTTACGCTGGAAAATTACTCAGTGCAAAGATGTTGCAATGATGCTTTGAAATTGTCGTACCTTGTTATATCATTTTCGTGTCAACTCGACGCCAACACTTTGTGGTGTCAAGGCGATCTCCCTCACGATCAAACAGTTGTCATCACTCATTGTTCTCGTTATAAATGTCGATTGTCAATTGTTATGAAAATGCTCGAACTTTAGCAGTGTAGGTTCCTCTTTAACTTCCTAAGAGGATTTGGCGTTAGCAGTTACTATTGAAGATGGGTTAAAAAACTCTAAAATCCATCGCAAAACTTTACTTCAATTGTGTTTCCATAATAAGTAACATAGTTTTTAATACCGGTGGGTTTTTAATTAGTAATAAATAAATAACTAGCTTTGCCCAGCGGTTTCACCCGCTGCTAAGCTCCTTAGTGTCGAAGCGTGATCTTATATCAGTATATTAATTTCGCAAAAGAATGTTTATGCATAATTTCAAATCAACTCGCAAAAGGAAATCGTCGTTATTCGCTGTCTCATACAAACTTTACCACCCTCATTCAATCCCATCTTAATGAGCACCTACGTCTTAAAAAGATCGCCCATGCAAAATCGTTGATCGCTTTGCCCACGGCTTGAGTGGGAAGGAGTGTCAGACTTTTACTGACCAAAACCCATCCATGTTCCTTCATTTGCCCTTTATGTTACGGGGTCGCGGTATCTTTTTCGAACAACCCGCAACCCTGGCAAGGATCTGCTTTATCCTGTGGTCGAATGTGTGGTTAAATTAAATAAAGATAAATTACATATATTATAGAGGTAGGGCCCTCCTCTCGAACATAGAAATTTATTTACATCATAATGTACCTACTGAACACATGGTACCACATGGTAAATAATATACAATACTGATTGTAAACTAACATGTCAAAATACTAAAGCAATTTCCCGGTGAGTAACACAACGATTTTTTGTGGGTAATGTATACTCTTTTTCTTATTTTCATAACTGTATTTGTGGCGAGTTTAAGTTTGTTATAGTTCCATATAATTAAAATTGATTTAGGCATTAGTATTTTTGTAGAAGTACTATTTACGTTATGATTAAAATAAAAGTAAAAACATTATTTTTTAAAACCCCTACTATCGAAAAGAAGTAGGTAAATCGTACGAACGAATGCACTCGATCTAATACTGTTTTTTTACCAAGTTCACAACATAACATTAAATTGTTAAACATACACAAAAATAAATCTTCTGTGAATCTTTAGATATTTAATCATTTGTCTAATCAAACTAACAAAACATGTGATACGAGTAATGGATGGTTGATGATGCTAGTTTCAGTATCCCAAGTCTAGGCAGTTGCCTCACACTTCAACAACGTCCAAAAACTTATTAAAATGCTTAATTAACATCTAAACCACGTCTAAATCCAATAACTCATATGTCAATATGTTTAAATAAAACCGAGATTAAAATCCATCGTCCTTCTCTGCCAATATGGAAAGGTAAATATTGTATTGTTAACAGCCGTACATATGTATGTATATATATGCGTACAAACTGAGTTCAAACAAACAAAATCAAAGAAACAGTTTAAATACATTAAAATGAAATAAGAACTGTTCATAAAAAAGCGAGTCTGGATGTGTTTCAATAAATTCTACATGTGTTTATATACTTTAATTTGTTACGCCTGATTGTTTTATTGGAGATGCGCCAAAAAGCCCGATACTATACTACTCCACAATAATATCCATTTGTTGGTACTTCTTCGGTACATGTGTACGTAAGGTTACGTATGGAAAGTTTGTAGTATTCGAATATTGTTTAGTTCAAACTTCAGGGATTCATAACCTTTGGTTTAGCGGGTCGAGTATGTACACTATAGGACGCAGTTCGTTCCAACCTTGATTTCTTTTTTGTGAATCGTCCTGCGCCACAAAAATAAGTTATCTTTGAAAGCACGAGCTTATATCTTCAACTCATTTTTGTTGTTTTCAGAGACAGAGACTCCATCGTATCGCTTAAGCCATCAGTCGTTTTTTTGTCAACATTTTAAACTCGAGCCGCATCATAATTTATATTTGCTGTGACCATGTAGGTTGAGCACCAATGGTTTCGTTCAACTGTATACCATTCGGAACAGATATAAAGAAAAACATACTGTATCGGTTGGTTTTACCGCGCCATTCGTTAAACTCATTAGTTCTGCAATATTGCGATCTTGAAATCTGATACGTAAATGTTATTCTCGCACATGGAAACCAACTTCTACATCGTCAATTAACAATTAAAGAGTGAAAATTCAGTTTATTTTCTTTTTCAGGAAATTAAACTGATTGTAGAGTACGATAAATGTTATCGTTTCGTTTAGGTAGAACGTAAACACGCTTGTTGGAAGAAATCTTTCCTAGAACGGCTGTCTTGATTTCATAAGAATAGATTTTTCCTGAAAGTGAAACTGCATAAAACTGTTCTTGCATAACAGTAAAGGCGAAGGAAAAATGATCTCCAAAAACTTCTAGTCTGCGCCTAATGAAAAGCCCAAAGCCATACCAAAATAGCTGACCTTTGTCTGTTATGAGAGCTAGTATTTTTTTTATTTTCAGGAGTGCTTGCTTTTCAGCTTAGGAATTTTAGTTAGGGTACCGGATAACGTTGAACTTAGTTTTTTTGGTAGCTTTTCGGTCATATTAAGAACTGAAAACCAGAAACTATTTTAATATTCCCTGATGCTTTTTTAAAAGTGTATTTCAAAACGTTTATTCACCCTGTTCTATGGTTTTTGAGTCTTTGTAACTTCAGTTTTCGTCATATCAAGGATTAACTTGCAAATTCATCATCATCTGCCTAGCCTTTTCCCAACTATGTTGGGGTCGGCTTCCAGTCTAACTGGATGCAGCTGAATATCAGTATTAACTTGCAAATTATATGGAAATTACTCTTATATTACTACACCTCTGCTTACCGCCGCGTGTTTAGTCGTAAATCATATTCGCGTAATTGTATGACTGTATTACTGTATGAATCACGTTTAACGTAATATATATAGCGTCTTGTTTGGAATCACAAGTGTTGTGGAGATACTGAGCAGTTCCCACGCTGACGGACAGGCAGCGGCGAGAGGAACAACATTCATAAGTTTATCCAAATTTTTTGTAGTTCCCGGGGTAAGGTAAGGCCATGGATATTTATATTTTTTTAAATATTGCCCCACTCTAGGATTTTTTCATGTATCGTGGGTGCGTTTACAAACATTTTAACTCATAGACAAAAACAGCCAGACTCAAAACAACTACCTGTAGATCATACAAATATTTGTTTCGTGCCGGAATCGAATCCGCGACACGCAGCGCAGCAGTCGATCGCTCAGCCACTGCGCCAACCGTGCCGTCATTTAATGGAACACATTAAAATGACGGAAAAAATCAATGACAGCTTGCCCAACCTGTTAATCGAACCCAGGACCTCAAGCTCAGATGACGCGCTTGCTACCACTTGAACCATCAGTTGCTTTTACCTAAGGAGCCACGGATTCTGGACTTGAGCTCGGTTTTATGGCAATAGGCTCTCTCTGATAGATTTACATTATTAACAAGATCCGCAATCAACATAAGTACAGTGTGAATACATTTGTACATCAATTCCCCTGAAGTAGGACGAAGTGAGCAATGGGTGGGCGTTGAGGCCAAGTGACTCGGGTCTATTTCCAAATAAGAAATTTTAATAGTCCTGAAAAAAACTAAAAATCCATCTTTCTCGTATTTTTCTCAGCTAACCCTTTCAAAGCATACCCATATAAGGAATTTGCTTAAAAGTAACCAGTCGGCCATTTTTGG
Organism: Ochropleura plecta; assembly: GCA_905475445.1. NCBI lineage: Eukaryota > Metazoa > Arthropoda > Insecta > Lepidoptera > Noctuidae > Ochropleura > Ochropleura plecta. Next base: position 14,226,551 of record FR997734.1, read on the forward strand.
GAGTCCGCCATATTGGATTTAGAAAGATGTCACTGAAACTATCCATGTGTTGTAATCCAAACTGAATATGTATGCAAAATATCAGCGCAATCGGAAACCTGGAAGTTTGGCCAAATTACATATTATTAACAGGCAACGCTTATAACCGGCTTAGTAAGTACTAGCTTTTGCCCGCGGCTTCGCTCGCGTTAAATTCGGTATAACACAGTACCTGCTACCTGCAGTTTTTGCTGTTGCGCCTTATTGATTTGTAATAGCAACGCTAAGTTTCCCCTTTCCTTCCCACGTTCTCCCTCATATCCCACTTTTTTTTTATAAGAATATTGCCTATGTCCGTCTCCTGGTTCCAAACAATCTCTGTACCAAAATTCATCAAAATCGGTTTAGCCATTAAGGCGTGAAGACGTAACGTAACAAACAAACTCACTTTCGCTTTTATAATATTAGTAAGGATTTAACATTTTCCTAAGAAAATCCGTAAACATTTAAAAGTCAGGACCAAAAGCCGAACTTATCCGGACAAAATCCGAACGAATGGTAACCTACTTAGATCGAAACATGCCAAACTTTGTGGCATTGAACGTGTCATCGCAATATTTCATTTCATTTCAGTGGGGCGCTCACAATCACTTGACGTGTGTTTCGGAGCCATCAATTTGGGTCGGCGGTAGAGTGGATGGATATGCGCAGTGCGCGGGCGCACTCGGTCGAAGGTCGTCGCTCGCTCCCGCTGGACAGCGTGTCGGCTACACGAGATGTTTGGCAGCCATGAGCCATCCTGACTTGAGTGGTTTTAGTCTAGTATAGGTATAGAATTAGATGTATATGGCCTGGTTTTATTGAGGTGAATTGGTACCAACCCAATGAACAATCATAATATTTAAGTTATCAGTGTTGAGTAATTACTTATCAGAGAAATTGTCAATTTAAAGCCCAAGTCTTTAACTTAACTAGATTTAGAACTTAACTTAAATAGATTATAATAGTTAATAGTTAAAAAAAAATCTCAGCATGACCTTCATTTGATACCTACCCATAAAATGGATATGCATAAATAATAATTCGTCCGCCATCTTTGGGTAGTCCGCCATATTGGATTTAGAATGACGTTATTTAGCTGACTATGTAGGTATTGTCATAAAAACTAAACATATATGCAAAACTTCAGCTGAAGCGGAAACCCGAAAGCGGGTCTTTAATTTCTAAGATTTTTTCACATATTACTGGTGAAGCTAATAACAGTGTGTTACATATTACTGACAACGACGCGTTAACGGCAGTCGACAAGTAAAGTAAAATGCCGTTTGTCTGTAAGAAATCACTGAAATGCTGCGAACACAATTTCCAAGAACCCACACACATTTCTACCCAAACCCTTAAGTTTTATAGGCTCGGCCGATAGTTGACCTTTTACATTAACAAAACGTCAAATGGAACCGATTCCAATTACTTATTAGTAATAGTAAGTTTGCCGGTTTGCGGTACATATACAGTCTCTTGTAGCCTCCATTAAGGTCCTATCTTAAGTTGATAGCTGCAGACACTATAAAAGAGTATTTTGTTTTCAAGACCTTTTAGTAATTGAATTGAATTAGAAAGTTATATTGTCATGTTAAACTGACCTCTAAACTGCAATGATTGAAGAGCTGTTAACAGTAAAACAGAAAACTGCACAGTCAACCGCAAGGCTGTTGTAATAAATACCTATTGACAAAAAGAAGATTATTTGTAAACAAAGACCATTACACGGACCATTTAGAGACTAGGATAACGTTTGACTATCATATACTCGTGACTACTGTTTGGTAATAATTTGGCATTGACCGAATGTTCAGCTATATACAAATTAGTAACACTCTCCTTTAATCAGTCGGATCAACTAATAAATAAATAATCTTTGCTCAATAATATAGTACTCGATTACTACCACTAGATTTTTCTCCTTCAAACTTACTTGTTCCGAGCGGAAATGCATAAAAAAAGCATGGCGTGCTGTCTACGGCTCTCTTCTCTTTGGTTTTCAGATGACGACGGGAGGATTCTAAGGGCTTGGAATTGTTATGGGCGTTGCGTTATATAATTCTGTTGTATTTATTATTTACATGTGTTTGGGATTGATTTAAGATAATTTGTAAGAAGTATAACTTTTAGGTTATAAGTAATTTGCCTTTTAGTAACGATATTCCGCTACTTGAGTACAATACTACTACTGTAATGCAACAAATCGCTCCAAATATTCTAACAACCTATGTTTATTTTCAAACGGGACAAATGTTTAACTGGTTTTCTGTCTGCTTGCTTCTGTGTTTAGTTAATTTCAAAATTATTGCCTCTTTCCAAAATTTTAAATTATCTTAGTCTGAATTTTAAGTAATTAAAATTTCGCCACTTATGTACAACATTATTAACTTTTGTGAATACTGGATCTTTCCCTTACATAACCTGTGTCGGCACAGACTAACTACCTAACCTAGTTCTGTTGGTTTAAGGTTGAGGTTTCATTGTTGCCACACCGCATCCGGTATCCGACTATCGGATGTGTGGTCAGGCTAATCTGAAGGTCTGCCATATCGAATAACTACGTCTCAAATTTGACCATGTTTAGTGCCTGTAATCATGTCGAAAACTCTTATATCATTATTCATAACGATAGTTGATAGGCTAATATTATTCAGATAATAAATAATAATAATAAATATCTTGGGACAACTCACACACGGTCATCTGATCCCAAGCTAAGCAGAGTTCCGGGTCTTGCTGTTTCTGTATGCGAGTTTAAATGTTTGTAAACGCACTCACGATACAGGGGAAATTCCTAGTGTGGGGCAACGTTGTTTACTTGAGAAAAAAAAAATCCCAAGGAAATTACAGGTAAGGAGCGGTCAAAGCAAGCGGACTGGAGAGCGGACCGTACCGTGGACACTACTATCTACAGTACGGTCCGCTTCTGCATTGACAGAAAATGTACTGAAATATCTGTGAAAGTCCGGTTCGTTCGGTTTGACTGCAACTTTAATTGAACATAACTATTTTTCTGTGCAAAAACAACCAACCCCCGATATTTATTTCACGAAAAAATCTGAATATCGGAAAATCTGCCTTATTTAAAACAAGGTCTTTGTTTTTTTAAACAAGATAGGTATTATATAATATTGTATGGGATTAAGTGAATAAAGTGCGTAAATGTGTCTAATCATCGCGCTGTGCAGTGCAATGTGTTTAACGTAAGTATTGAGAAATGTGGGTATTATTACAACAAGAAAGTTTTATACATACCTACATATTGTTTGTTTTAAATCCTTACTAATATTATAAAAGTGAAAGTGAGTTTGTTTGTTGGTTACCTCTTCACGCTTTAATGGCTAAACCGATTTTGATGAATTTTGGTACAGAGATAGTTTGGAACCAGGAGACGGACATAGGCTAATTTAAAAAAAGGGGTATATGAGGGAGAAAGAGGGAAGAAAACGGAAAACTTAACGTTGCTATTACAATTCAATAAGGCGCAAGGGCAAAAACTGCAGGTAGCGGGTACCTGCAAATCAGGAAAGGAGAACTGTGTTACCCCGAATTTAACGCGAGCGAAGCCGCGGGCAAAAGCTAGTATTTTATAAAGGCGCCATAGTCTGCACAACTGTTTTTAATGCTTTTAGAATAAGATCTAAATGTCATTTATCTGTTTTGTTTATGTTAAAAATAAATAAACTTCAAATCAAATCCAATAAGATAAGTATTAGTAGGTACCTACAATGATCATCACGTGCGTCAGACAACAGCGTTTGCCCGCCGTTCGCCACTAAAACTTCACAAACGATGTTCGATTAGGAATTTTATTTTATTACCTAGTTGTTTAGGTTTGGCAAAGTGCCTGGTGAATAAATTCGCATCAACAAAGATGTACTGTAAGCCTCAGTAAGTTAACCACTGACGTATAGTTTACTCGCAAGTGAATCATGAAGATGGGGTGGCTAAGAAAATACGGAACACCTATAATATGGGTAATAATAATATTAAATCGGCCATGTTTCTGGTCAATGAAAATATTAATGCAGCTTTTCTATCTTTTTGTGTGGATACGATTGTGCACATGTATGTCCCAGGCGGCGGAAATAGGAAATTGAATTGGAATGTATGCTGAATTGTAGATATTGTTGAGATATGTCGTTGCAAGCAGCGCCGTCATCGGACTGTATGTAGATGCAAATAGCCTAATATTATTTTATAAAACGGACTGAATAATTAGTATCTACTTATTTGAAATGAGACCAATTACGTTCTTACAAAGCTACGTTTGCAAAATAGTAAAACCAGGCTACTGGTTATCAGGAGACAAACTTTAAATTTGACTATAGGTTTGCAGGGACCTATTGGAGCTGTGTCGTATGTCGGTCCACTCGTAACTAAACCTTAGGCGATCTCAACGCTATCTATCCACGAGACAATTATGATATCAACAGAAATGTCGTAACTTTTCAAATAAAATAATTATACCTAATCTATTTATTACGAAAACAGTGGCTTTTCAAAAAGTTAAACAAGTGAGGTGTGTTGTTTTCCTGATTTGCCCTCGAAAGTTGTTGATTTCACAAAAAAAGAAAAATGTTTAAAAACTTTAATTTAAAAAGTATTCTTATCTTATTATGAAATGTTTATTGAAAAAAAAATATAGTGTTACTCATATCTTTATTTCACCGTAAGAATGTGAACACCTTTAGGTTATATTCTTTGTTGCGTGATTATGAACAGAAGAAAAATGGTGAGCTGTCACAACATAATGCTTTATAATCTGACCGATTTTTGTGCACATTTCGTAGCATGCAGTTGTCAGAACCGTTTGGCCGTGTATATGATATAAACTATTGGAAGAAAAATCGCCGAAAAATTGCAGTTGACAATTATTTTTATGTAGTATATAATCTCGCGAAATAGAGTAGAAACTAACGAAGTCAACAATCGTAAGTTACTTTTCGTATCTGTCTGTATCATCGCGTTGTTCTTGTAAACTGTGCAAGTGTTTATGACACTATTTATTCGGGAAGCTCTATGTGGCAAATAAAATAAAAATCATTTTATTCAAGTACTTACATTACAAACCATTATACCTAACACAAAAAAAAATCTTTTTTGCAAAAAATAAAACAAAACTTTTGGCAAAAAAGTCAACGAAACCAACAAAAGCCACCGACTTCCGGAAATAAAGTTATTTTCCACTTTTTAGTTTTTTTTTGGAAGTCGGTTTTATTTTTAGCAAAAAAGTTTTTTATTTCATTTTTAGTTATAGTATTATGATATAATTCGCAAACAGGGTTATTTTTAGCTTTTTAGTGCGTAGGTCCCGTCTCCTCCTCCCTTGGTGACTATGGGAGCAATTTGGAAAGCATAGGCTTAAATTTTTTTTTTGTTGATTTTTCAATAACCGCTTGTCCGATTTCGATAAAATTTTCATGGGACCATTTGGGAAGTATAACCTTTCCAACAAAAAAAGAATTTTTGAAATCGGTTGGCAAGCGACGGAGTTAAGCGCGAACAAACCTAAAAAAAAAACATACAAACATCCGAATTGAGAACCTCCTCCTTTTTTAGAAGTCGGTTTATAAGCAAAAAACGAATACTTTAAATGAAGTCAGCCAGGTCATTATTGTGAAAACCAAATTCGAATAAAATGAATTCTAAATTCAAAATAAATAGAACACAAATTAATATTGAATTTATAAGTATAGTGAAGAAGTGTCTATAGATGCGGTCAATATTATAAAAGAGGGATGCCCATGGTGTGCAGGCACTACCGCGTTCACTGACGCACGACCACTATTCATTCACCCTTATGCCCTAAGTTATAAGGTTGATAAGTGATCGACCGTGAGTAGATACGAATATGATATGCCATAGAACACCAACAATACTCAGGCAACTGAGGTAGCTATAATACTTTACCTATACTATTCTGTAGATAAATATGATGTGACGAGAGATAGTCGTGTATTGTCGAGGAATACGTCGATATCGACATTCCTGTGACAGCCACTGTTCCAAACAGTTTTGATGGAGATACCTACTATGTTTCTAATAATATCGTCGAAGACGTCATAGTACGCTTTGCATATAAGGTAGAACTCTAATTGATAATTTGAGGAATGAAGTTAAGGCGCTGTACAAAGCAAACACTTCGTTAAACGTCTAGATTTTCGTCGCAAAGTTAGACTTATCTGTACATGCCACTAGCCAAAAAGAAATTACCGTGTATGGTCAAATACATAAAGTAAAGACTTAAACAAAATCAGTTTACAAAAGTGGTCTAGTACTACGAAAAAAAAAATTTTAAATAGACAACGAAAAAAATCTTTTCGTCTCGAAATTCTCAATTTTTTCAGCGACAACCATCATATTTTTTATATCTATAACAAAGGAAATTTTATAGACTAAAGAGATAAGTAAAATTTTTCAAACACGGAACTGTATTTTTAATTATATTCACATATAATACCACAAGAGCTTCAAAATTATCGGGTATTTTCCGATAGGTTCGTTGCAAACAAATGAAGGAGTCAAGTTTTCCTTTTCAGGTTAAAAAATCACGAGCGCGAAGCGCGAGTGATTTTTCCTGAAAAACTTGACGATTTTATTTGTTTGCAGGGAACCTATCGGGAAATGCCAGATAATTTTGAAGCTCGTGTGGTATTCGGGGGATTATTTTTCCGTCCCAAATGTCGGCCAATAGAATTGCACAAACTCCAAATCGACTCATTTTCATGCAAAATCTCCAATTTTCACAATTGAATTCAACCTGTCAGTTTGACGTGTGGTTAATTTGACTGGATGTTTTGTTTTTTATGCATAACAACGACCAGAGAAAATTTTCAAAAAATTTTCAGTATAATACCATGTAGGTTGTACCACGTGACGTCGAATGGTGCAATTCTATTAGGTCGATATTTGGGTCGGAAAAATAATCAATTAAAACTGCAAAATGACCTACATTTTGGCGGACATGATATTCAAATAAAATCAAACGCCGAAATATTTTCGACCTTATTTCTATTCTTTCGATGCACTACTACTGTCGTGTACTTGTGTCAGACCATGCCCATTCTGCAGCTAGCCTCACTTCCGCGAATACCTAAGGATTAGCTTGTTACCGCGCCTTAAATGAAAACTTTGTGGCTTGAAAAAAGATGTAGTAGCAAGATTAAAAAGGAGTATGCTTAGATTGTTTGGTCACGTGGTGAGGATGAGTGTAGAGAAACCATCAATAGGTTTTACAAGCAGATGTGAATGGAAACGCCATGAGGGGACGCCCTAGAAGAGCATAAACTGACCTTATTGGTGAGGTTCTTCCAGACCATATAACCACGATTCTTCAGAAAGCCAGTAGTGGTATGACAGACGTATGAATGTGTTTTCTGCTTACCCACTTGGGAAAAAAGCGTGAATATTAGTATGTTTGTCATTATGCCATATTTAATAATGCAATTCTCTTAATTTTCATCGTTCCAGGTTGTGAAGGATTTTTCGACCAGTTCTTAATTTTATGTTGCTGTTCTATGTGCAAAAGACAAGCCTGAAGAACGCTCTATTCTTTCTAATTCCGTCTCTATTTTGAATACTAAAATGAATGTGTGTTGCCTAAAATGATGGAACGCATTCGAGCGATGGAATAAGTCGGTCAATATTTTTATCAACAAAGGATAAAAATAGCTGCTGTATAAAAACAGGGGTCGTATCATGAGCACCGAACTGCGTTCGACATGACACCTGTACTTAACCCTTTGTTGGTCATACGAACCACGCTGACCCCATCACGTTATTTTGTTACGTGCACAAACTATTGCCAAACCTCCTTAACATTATATAACATTCAATATCACGGTATAACATACCCGTACAAATTCACATTTCAATATACAATAAAGGATAAACACCTATAAACAAACAGATACAAATATTCAGCGACTGTTAAATTATACGAGATCCAAATCGTTGGCATGAGCGCCGCATTAATATTACGTTTTGAATTCAACTCTCGATATATGAGTTAGACAAATGCGTTTTGTAAAGGTAAACGATCCTATCCTTTGTGTACGCCTTTAGTATTGAGATGTTAGGCTTCATTTGTTTTCTTTCGCTTAGCTCAGTAGATCAACAGAAAAGAAAAACATTCTGCCCGGTTTTCTTTAGCCACAGCACAGGTTTCAGTGGTGTGTTTGCACCGCAAACAACAAAAAAATTATACGTAAGTTTTATATATTTGTTGTGCTTATCTCACCCCTATAGACGAACACTGAAAAAAAAACAGATCATGCACTTTTATCTAGCACAACTAGAAGACATGTTGACCTTGCACCGCAAAAAATAACACATTAAACTTTGATAACCAAATATTAGTCTTAAAAAAGTGCCGATTTCCGTTAGTACAAATATTCATCTGCCTAGCCTTTCTTCAACTGTGTTGGGAATGGGTTCCAGTCTTACCGGATGCAGCTGAATCCCAGTATTTTACATGAAGCGACTGCCTATCTGACCTCCATCACTCAGTTAGTACTGGGTAATACGATACACCTTGAAAAGACTGGTTGTCAGACTTTCGGGACACTGACTATCTGTTACGACTGTCATGGACCTACAAATGACTGCCGGAACCAACAACGTGCAACAACTTAACGTGCTTTTCGAGGCACGGAGGAAACTTGCTATAAAACGGGTGGAACTCCGTTAGTACAGTTAGTTAGTAGTTTTCCACAATGTAATAAAAAAAACGGTGGTAGCAACGTCTCGCAGCGTAACACCCTACCCCGTTGCACTTTTTGGTTTAATTACTTCGAGGGGTCTACAAGAATCTGTCATAGCAAAACAATAGTATAAAACATTGCGCAGGTTAATCTTGTAAAGTCTAGAAGGACTGTGTGCACCTGGCGTGGTGGTTTTATATCTGTCACAGGGAAAATAATTAGTTTTCCCGTTTCATTTTATTAGCCCGCTTCGCTTAGCTCTGTGTGTTACCTCGACTATTAGTATTGTTACGTCAATCGTATAAATGTATACAGATTACTGACGTATATAAATTCGGATGAGCGAAAGGCCTTTGTCCGATATTGAGATGATGTGTTTTCTATAAACTAAAATGTTATTTTAATCTTTCAGGCAATTTTCAATTTAAATCGTTCGAGAATAAAGATGGGTTTATTTAAATTTTATCATTGTGACCAGAAATAAGAGTAGATAATTATAAAGTTTATGATCCCGGGCTCCATATTATCTATGGAAATTGCGAAAACCCTTAAAAAGCGCTTCTTAAATGGTTTTTTTTTGTCAGTGAAGAGTTTCTATTCGGAGTGTTTATTTGTATTAGTTTAACAGAGGATCAGAGACAATTTTCTCACTTGCCGAGTTTAGTTGTTATTATAATCTGATTTAGTTTACATCGTCACCTTGTGAAGTTATGGGCGTGGTGGACCATCTCAGCAATTTGTGCGCAAAATATTTTGCACAGTGCGCAATTCATAGGAGATAGCGGTTGTAATTTTGTTACAGAAAGCATTTGTGCATTTGACTTTGGTGGGAATATATTAAGTGGATATGTAAAGAATTCTTTTTCCAATATAAAAAATGAAAACAGCACTAGTTTCTTTAAAAATGCTCGCCCTAGGCTATTAAATCAAGGGTCTGATTCAGAAGACAGTAGTCCTGGATACAGCCCGTATTGTAAGTTCCTGTCTCTGAAGCCTTAACCACTGTTAGCTTAAACCCTTCTTTTGATATCGGCGGACCACTATATAATTATGTTGTTTGATGAAAATATTTTAAAATGTGTTAAAATATTAGGATAAGTGAATAAAAGAGATAGAAATATATATGTCTATAGATATATACATACGCAAAACAATTAATAAAATATGAAGTGTTGGTGTTAGTGGTGGTATTAGTAACAGTAGTTGGTTTTAACGTTATTCTAATATTGTAACGTATTTTCATATTGCAGATTTATTCTAGGACTAGCTTTTGCCCGCGGCTTCGCTCGCGTTAAATTCGGGGTAACACAGTTCCCCTTGCGCCTTATTGATTTGTAATAGCAACGCTAAGTTTTCCCTTTTCTTCCCTCTTTCTCCCTCACATCCCACTTCTTTTTCAAAAAAGTTAGCCTATGTCCGTCTCCTGGTTCCCAACTATCTCTGTACCAAAATTCATCAAAATCGGTTTAGCCATTAAAGCGTGAAGAGGTAACAAACAAACAAACAAACAAATAAACAAACAAACAAACTCACTTTCGCTTTTATAATATTAGTAAGGATTAGCTAATCTAGGATTAGATTAGATATACGGTTGCTTTAATCTAATAAGTTGGCACTTCTGTTTATCTTAATCCTATGGACATTATCGGTTCCGCATAGAAATGGAAGTGGAGACATGCAAACTTTTCGGCCGCAAAAATCGGAGTTACAAAACATAACCATTTTTTGAATATATTAATACGGCCTATCAAGGGACTTCATTCTTTTTCTGAGGACAGGGATAACGTCAATAATGGAACGAATAAACCCAAAATAAGCCTATCAACTCGCGTCATAAATAGATATATGAACTCGGGAGTGCTTTCGAGCTCATATATCCCGGATCTATTTGTCTCACCTAGGAGATGATCAGTTCCCTGCCTGATCCTGTTTAGATGTAGGCAGTGAATTCGATATGAAGGTGTTATAGCTTTCATTGAGATAAAACTAAGGATATAAGTTAAAAGTGGTTACGATCATCTCCTGAGTGAATCATCATTTTACTGCCCTTGTCACATTTTCTTTGGGGTCGGCGAAACACGTTTTTTTCTTCGATTCTCCTCTATCAGACGTCACGGCATTATTTAGTCTTTTCTTCTTCATATCATTCCTTACACAATGCATCCATCTTTTCCTAAGTAAAAAAATGGAAGGTGAGAATGCTATTCATAACTTCCCCAAATAACCCACATAAAGCCACTTTACTAATAAACTCGTGAATATATCTTCACGTTAACTATTACAGGAAAAGCCCATCTAGGGCGAATATAATGAGAATCGTTACCAATGTCAATGAACCCAATATTCTATAGACTTCCCGGCATTCACTCAATATGTGGCCATTTATTATTTGTTTGGAAAATATTTGGCCGACAGTAATCAACTTTCTTTTAATAGAAAAATCAATTTATAGCTATCATATTAATTTGATTGATTAAATAACCAGGAATATATAAATATTTCGGGAAATCTCATGATATCGTAATGACCTAATTTATCATTGGTGTGTGTGACTGAGTGCTCTCCTAGTTTTTGACCAAAGAATTAGTACTGACATCCAAAGTCGCAATGCTACCTGTCTTCTGAACACTTTTCCTATGGTCATAACGAATTTTTTATATCTATTTATATATAGTGTACATTTTATCATTGTAAGTGCAAAACCCATTTGGATACCTCTGGGCCTTTTTTGGCCATAGAATCAGCATCACCTTCTGGGCACTTTCCTATTGTCATAACGAATTTTTTGACGCCATGTAATTCTTTCCACATTTTGATGCTTGTATATGTATATATTTTTATTATTCTTGTAAATAATGCACATGTTATCATTATAAAATAAAAAAACCTCAATTTGACCTCGCTGTTGGCGGGTAAGAAAAAGGAAGATGTCGTGCACTATGCTGTGGTAGTAGTTGTAGTGGACAAACAATGATTTTTGCCATCTAATAAAATGTTCAAAGATTTTTCAGAACTGGTTTATGGGGTCAATCTGGGTCAATCTAAAGCGCGATCGGAAAGCCATTTTACTTGCGTCTGGTGGTAACATCAGATAGTCTTTTTGAATAAAGTAGAATATTATTTTTTAAGGCCTATGAACAAATTTCTGTATCCAACGTAGGTGCGGTTGTATTAGGCCGCATCAACTGAGTGACAGTGTCGGATATTACGTATATCGGATGTTACGTATGTATCCTATACGTATTGTTACTGTTCTATTTTTGGAACATGTGTCGCCCCGAATCAAGGATCAGGTGACGTTAGTTGAATCAATAGCAACTGGGTTAATGGTTCATTGACTTGTTGCCTAGTGTAGTTCGAATACTTAGCCAAATTTATTTTGGCATATCGAAGGCTAGCGAGTCAGACATACGTTTGTAGAAATACGTTTGCCTTTGTAAATTTGGGTGCTGGTCCATATATTTAGTCTTCGTTGCTTTGTCAGGTTTAAACTTATTGATTTTCACAGTTGGAATTTTAACTGGATTGTGGTACTCAGATTCATACATGCAGATCGTTCCCGCGTTAAATTCAGCAGCATTCTGGTAAAATGGAAAACAACTCCAACTCAGATAATAAATGAAGAAATTTTCTTTGTATTACTTAACTCAGCTAAGGGAGATTCAAACCAAGCAACTAACGTGGACTAGCTTACATTATCTGTAACAAAGATTAAAAAAAAACTTTTCATAGTTCTAAAATGCCATGCCATACACCACCAATAAACATGACAAGTTCCATAGATCACACATAGCATAGCTGACCTCTCGTAATTTGCGCCCGGCCCGCCTAAACAACAATACGAGCAAGGTGAAGCAACCTGCGGAAAGGGCAAACTACGGAGATATAAAACGTGAACATCCCTGAGATCCGTATTCCGACTCCGGCGCCGGCATAGACAATATCGACACGACTCATCCTCAGCCATCTCACTCACTATGACGAAACTGGTAAGGAATTGGCTTTTGTTACGAGATTTTCGACCTTAAATGGTATTTTGCGGGTTCACCTTTAAGAAGTGATGATAACAAGAATCCTTTTTGAGTTTATCTGATGACTGGCAAGCTAAAATTTTGCCTAAACTTGTGTATACTGCCAACAATAATGTGGCTTAAGTATTTCTTTGAATTTTTAGTAGTGATAGCAAAAGATGACAGGATCGGTGCTTTTGAAGAATTTAGTTCTTTAAAGATGCGCCTATTTTGTACTTGGGAAAAACAAAGATGTTCTCATGGCATATCATTTAAAATAATTTGCCTATTATCCTTAAATTATCTTGTAATATTGTTGCCCAATGCATGAAATTCCATTCTAGCTAGTGCGAATTGAGGTGATTAATCAAATTGCAATTACTTATACCTTTAGCAAACTTCATACAAGTTATTAATATCTATGTTTCCTAGTGTCACCTCGAATTGGGGCCACTTGGGACTAGGACATTAATTTATTGCTCTATTTAGCCCTAATTTAACAATTGCTTCCTTGGTTATAACCTAAATAATATCTGATTCTTATTTCAAATTCTGAACACAATTAATTCTTTGCTTTTTTTAACTGCACTTTAGTGTTACGTTGTCTGTTGTTATTAGACATCTACATTGACACAGAGGCTAGTTACGTGTCTGTTTCAATTTGACGATAGGTACCATTAACGTAGTCGATGGAGGAGCTCGTGGCTAAATAATAGCAGCCGCTCGGGTCGATCTTTAGGTTAAGCCGCGCTTGCCTAGATTGGTCTGTGGATGTTGATGGCCACCCGTTACATACCGAGTTTCTTCAGTGCCTCGGAAAGCGCTGTTAGTCCCGGCTGTCATTTGTAGATCTTTGACAGTCGTTAGAGATAGTCAGTGTCCCGAAAGTCTGACAACCAGTCTTACCAAGAGGTATCGTATTACCCAGTACTCACTGTGTTATGGAGGTCAGATAGCAGTCGCTCCATGTAAAATACTGGTATTCAACTGCGCTGCATCCGGTAAAACTGGAAGCCGACCCCAACATGGTTGGGAAAAGGCTAGGCAGATGATGATTAAATTAACGTAGTCGATGGTAACGTCATTTATCTTTATAGGAAAACAAATGGCTTTTATATAAATAAAAGCGACTTCTTCGCTTTCATTTACACAATGAGACTTCAGAGTACAAATTAATACTAATAATAACCCACTACATAGTATACAGTACTACATGAGGCCCGCGCCTTCACGTGGACGTTGACGTTAAAATGTATTCCAGGGGAAAATAGTTCTGCTGGGGTTGCGGATTTTTCTAAAGAGATACCGCGGCCCCGGAACATAAAGGGTAAAAGTAGGAACATGGGTGGGTTTTAGTCAGTAGAAGTCTGGCTTTCTCCTCCACTCTGCCAAGAGCGGGGGAAGTTATTTGATGATTACCCATCCGTAAAAAAGGGGGAAAATAGTTTAGTTATTTATTAATATAAACTTCATGTACAATAGTGGTACATAGGCGGACTTAATGCTACAAGGCGTACCAGTCAACCTTTGGGTTAAATACGACAACTTGTTTTCGAGAACTTATATACTAATGCTTTTGATAAATAGGTACTTGGACACTAATACACATATACAATAAAATACTAACTAATATATAAAACAAAAATGTCGTAAAAAATAATGGTTACTATAAATGACTCCTAATTTGGAGCTATTTAGCCGGACCTAAATAGTGGTTACAAACTTTTCTTTTGAAGTTAATTTGCTTTCAGCTTTTTTAATACCGAAGGGTTAATGTGTGGTACATTAACCCCTCGGTATTAAAAAAGCTGAAAGCAAATAAGAAAATCCATTAAAAAATATCAATAATCGTTGGTAGTTACTTGAAAGAGTAACAATACTTCCACACATCACATAATGTAGTATAGAAGGTCAGGATTCAAAGATTATTCGTTCGCGATCAAACCTAAATTGAATTTGTACGATAACAAATTGCTAAATGATTAACAGCAGGCATTATTGTAGAACAAAACTGGAAACTATTTATTAAAATCATGCCTTTTAGGAGTTCCGTAGGCTTATAAAAACGAAACCCTTATAAATATGAATAGTAACGTTAGTGTTGTATACATATTAATTAGCATGCTTAATGTTTTTTTATAAACTAAAATGCTATTTCAGGTAGTACTAGGGCAATTTTCAATTTAAATCGTTCGAGAATAAAGATGGTTATTATATTATAAATATGGTATTTAAATTACATTAATGTAACCAGAAATAAGAGTAGGTAATAGAATGTTTATGATCTCGGGCTCCATATTATTATCCATGGAAATTGCGAAAATCGTTAAAAAGCGCTTCTTAAATAGTTTTTTTTTAATGTTTCAGTTGTTCGTGTGTGTAACAGTCGTGGCATGCGTAAGCGCAGCGCGTCTAGATCACCTAGTGCCTTCAGGCTACGCCGGCGGGCGCGGCGGTTTCGATGCCACGCCCTACCGCTACGAGAATGTTAACAACGGCGATGGAAACTATCGGTTCAGGTAATGTCAAGTTTCAATTTATTGCTTAAATGTCTTACTTATGTTTATTCATAGAAGGTACTTTATATACTGGGTGTACTATTAAATAAACTTCTGCGTAATTCGTTCAGTTATGCGCACTCTAATCTCTCTCTTGGTGTGACTGACTGCTTTCCTAGTTTTTGGCCAAAGAATTAGTATTGACATCCAAAGTCGCAATACTACCTGTCTTTTGAACACTTTTCCTATGGTCATACAATTTTTTTATATCTATTTATATAAATAATGTACATTTTATCATTGTTGAAGAAAAAACCTATTTGGCTACAGCTGTGCTTTTTTTGGCCACAGAATCAGCATACCTTTTGGACACTTTCCTATTGTCATAACGATTTTTTGTACCGCCCTGTAATTCTTTCCCATTTGATGCTTGTATACATTTTTATTATTTTTGCTAATAGTGCAATCTAATCTCTTTCTCTCTCTTTCCTTGTCTGAGTTTACCCACAATAAATTCAGAAATTATATTTATGTCCCACACAAACGGTTTTTTGTTACTTCATGTTCTCTGATAAATGAGTAAGTAGTTTTTATTTCACAAATTCTAACTTTGATGGATTATAATCGGAAGAATTATGTTAAACCCGAACTCCTTTTTGTATATTGACGTTGCTGACATTGACACCTTCTCCACAGGTGGAACAACTGGAATTATATACTCGAACCTTTTTAATTATATAAACAAAAATACATTTTAATGTTTTGCCCTGTGTATCAGACAGGGTAGAAGACATTATAATAATAATCGTTTATTGGACTCAACAGAATATAGCCTAGTACAAAGTATGACTACACGGGGTTGTAATATAAAAGGCTGCTAAAAACTAAATGAGCGTCTGACTTCCAAACTAGGTAAAGAACCTGTATCTTGGAAATCAGTTCACTTCACTTTAAAAGACAAAATGACTTGAGGAGCTTGATATAAAGATAGTATGACAATTCCAAGTTGATGGTAATTAGACTATACAATTCTGACATTTTACAATAGGTATAAATAATAAAAAAAAAACTGACACAAAAAAAAAGTAATAACAATAAAAACATTTAGGATACAAATGACGAAAATATATGTGTGTGATAGTGTGTATATATGTGTGTAGCGTGAAGATGGGGTAATAGCGTCTATGGGTGTTTTTGTGAGTGTGTTAGTGGTGTAAGTGTTTTGGCATGTACGCAAATGTGGATGATACTACTTCGGAACATTTATGATTTTTTCCGTTTTAGGATAATCAAGGTCAAGGAGCCATCTTGATCATCAGGACATTGACGCACAAAATGTTACCACGTCTTTAGTACATCATTCGGAACAACATGCAAATTTATTCATTGGTAATGAAATGATTACGCGCTAATCGTTTGTGCGGCAGTTCAATTTACAAAGCCTATAAGTTGCTTTTTCTCAATGTGACGTGTCTGCCTACAACCTGACTGTGGTGTATCTCGATAATGGTAGATATAGATAGCATTCTTAGCTATCGTGGGAAACTCTTAACTTATACGTACTCATTAAAATTCTAGTGCAATGCATGTGACTAATGTTTTTGCGAGAAGCACCTATAATGCCAACCTATTTAATGAAGCATCGATAGCATAGAAACAACACAAGGTAACTAGAGTTTTCCCGCGCCTTTACCCGCCTCAAGGTAAGGAAATTGCCCCAAGGGAACAGTCTATCGAGATAAAACATATCTAAACTAAACGCTTGTGTACCTGTCTGCATAGTTTTATGGAAATCCACTTTACTGGAATTATAATATTACTAGAGCATGGATAAATTGAAAGCAGTATTAGTCTAGTTTGTATAATGTATTGCTAACATATATATTTTTAAAACGTTACCCCACACTAGGACCTTCTCCTGTATCGTAGCAGCATTTACAAACATTTAATTTCACATATACAAACAATCAGACCCGGAACAGCTGTAGGTCTTAAAAATATTTGTTCCGGGCGGGGATCGAACCCGCAATACGTAACAACGCAATCAATTGCTCAGCCACTGCGCCAACCGTGCCGTCAATATGATAATCAAGCTGACCACGTTCTAAGCGGATGTACTATATACACATTTTCACGGTAATTGATAATGTAATATTATAATTATCATACTGTAAACACCCATTTCTAATTCCCAATAATTTTCGTTCCAGTTATGACACTCCCGAAGGCACATCAGCTCACGAGAGCGGTTCCCCTCGGGCCCAGGGTCCTGAAGGCCCTGCAGTGACAGCTGAAGGAGGCTTCTCATTCCGGACCCCCGACGGCCAGCAGGTCTCGCTCACCTACACCGCTGACGAGAACGGCTTCCACCCCGTCGGCTCGCACATCCCCACGCCGCCACCAATCCCAGAGGCCATCCTCCGCTCCATTGAGTTTAACAGGCAACATCCTTCATCGTAAGTTTTTAGATCTAGTTGTGTAATCTAAAATGTATAGCTGTGATAGCCTAGTGGTGTGTCTGTCAGAGTGTCAAGTCATAGGTCTCGGGTTCAAATCCAAAGCACGTACCTAGTCATTTCGAAGGCGCGTTAGTGTTCCACGGACCTCGAGAGATGTCAGCAAAGCAGAGGGGCCTGCCAGGGCCACCGCCTGCCACGGTAGCGGGTTGTTCGAAAGAGAAAGGGAACATGGGTGGGTTTTAATCAGTACAAGTCTGACACTCCCCCGTTCCACCCAGAGCGGGGTAAGTTATTTGATGATTTCCCATCCGCAATCCTGTGTTTTTTCGGATTCATATGGGTATTGTTTAATTGTCACTTGCTTCCGTGAAGGGAAATATCGTAAGGAAACCAGCATGCATGAGCGATATTTTACGCCAACCTGCTAAGCCAAGTCTGACGTACCAGCTTAGGCACTAACCACACTATAAAAAAACAAGATTTGAGATTATCAAGATTTTCGTGTGTGGGATTGCGGGTGGTTTAAAAGATTTACCGCGACCCCGGAACACAAAGGGTAAAAGAAAGGATTCGGAAGGGTTTAGCCAGTTCAAGTCTGACACTCTCTCCCACTCCGTCCAGAGATAACTTCCCAGGTTGTAGCTATATTTCAAGTGTTATCTAACAATTAGCAACGTTAAAAACCGGGTGCGACTCCCAGCTCGAGCAACATGTGACTTATTCTGTACGAATTTATCATTAGGAGCCTGGAGACTGGTTTTGTGACCGATGTATGGGAATAAGTGCTATTACACAGGATAAAAATGTTGAAATGTAGCAACTCTGTTATAGAGGTGCTATAATACCCATATTATAGCACCTCTATAACAGAGTTGCTATTAAGTACCCCCATACCTGCTACCCTACCATGACGTCTTAAAACAGAACTTATTCCAGTGAGGGAAAGAGACAGCGCTATACGGGGTGTCTAGCAGCATCTCTTTCTCACACAGGAATAAGTACTGCTATAAGATGTCATGGTAGCCCTACTGATTTGGGTACATAGAGAGTTCAGACTTCCTACAACACAAACTCCTTGCAGAAGTGCCGCAAGGAGTTTCCTTTTATTATTATTTTTTCTTTTAGCTCTTTCGAACAACCCGGTAGTCGGTGGCCGCGGCAAGCCCCTTTACACTCTTACCTTCCCTAGGGTGTACTACGGACTATAGTCCACTCATATTCAATTCGCTATAACACCTCTTGCAAGGAATACAGACAAAACATGCTAGCTTAACTTTCTAAATAAAGAACTATTTGCAAATACTTGTTGAATTTTATCATAGTTCTTTATTTCAAATACTTGATACTATCCTGAGTTTGATTAAAAATCAAACTGATGTTAGACTATGGTTCAGTCTCCAACAAATAATGGCACCAAGTTAACTTTTATTTTCAGCGACGGTGGCTCCTACAACGGCGGTGGCGGCGGACGTAACTACTACTGAAATGCTTTGTGAAAAATGTTACCGTACCATAGGAACAATGATGTATGCCTTTCATTGCTCTTATCCCGTACCTCAAACCGTGGACTGTGATATCGAAATAACGTACAATTATAATAACAATGTTGCTATTTATTAAACGGTATATTTAATGTAATGTTAATTTAATATACCACATGTATTTTTTTTAATAAACAAAGTGATGCTCTGATTTATTTCTGTATTTATTTTGTTTTGTAGCTACAATACTGTTTATTGTGAAAAAGAATGTTAAATTTTTTTCAAGTCCGTTATGGTTTTCCTACAATGAACAAGACTAAACATTTACTCACGTGACAGTTTATCTTTATACTACTAATATTATAAATCTTACTTCCTACTATAATATTATAAATGTGAATGTTTGTGAGGATGGATGGATGGATGTATGGATGATTGTTACTCTTTCACGTCAAAAAGGATGAACGGATCTTGATGAAATTTGGCACAGAGGTAGATTATAGTCTGGAATAACACATAGGATACTTTTATTTTCGATATCACGCGGGCGAATCCGCGGGCGCCAGCTAGTGCGAAAATAAAGCATTCCGAATCATGAAAAATAATAGAAAACAAATGTTATCCGTTAGTAACGCATTTAATTTCACAAACCCATTTAAATGGGTTTTTTAATAATGGGGCACAATCCACTTTCAAATACCATCTACAATAATAATACACAATTCTGAGATATGCACGTCGATCAGGGGCACCCAATCATGGCATTTACCATGCCATGAGTATCTCGAAAAATAAGAAATAAATAAAAAAAATATATATATTTGGCTAAGGCGCGAAGCATCACAACGAGTTCTTCAGTAAGTATTATATTATCTGTGGTAGTACGTAGTTACGTCATTGCCAAAGCTACTTGACATTATGAGAGTGAACCCTGGAATAAGTACCTATATTGCTGATATCGATCTTTATTCCACCCAAAAAAAATATGCCATTGTTAACAGAATGAATTATTCAATGAAATTGGACGAATTTCATAATAACAATTATGGATACAGCTGTATTGTCGTCATGTATTTCACACAATAACAATCAGTTACAATCGTGAAGCGAATCTTTTTTGAAATAGAAGTACTTCTATTTTCGTACTTACATATATTAAACTATGTAGCTTCCGCCCGCGACTTCGTCCGCGTGGCATTGTTACTTTGGGCTAACGCTAACAAAGATATTTTTTTTCTGATAATAAATAAATATATAAATAGGATAACCTGCGTGATGATCGAAAAAAAATATCTTCCCTCTTTCTCCCCCTTTTCTCACATTAAAAAGAAAATTAGCCTATGTCCGTCTCCAGGGTCCCAACTATCTCTTTACCAAAATTCATCAAAATCGGTTTAGCCATTTAGGCGTGAAGACGTAACAAACAAACTCACTTTCGCATTTATAATATTAGTTAGGATAACTCATAAACTACCCAAGTAATATAAATAAAATTTATATGGAGGATTATTATTATGGAGGGTTCATCCGAACAATTTTTTTTAATGAAAATCCATTGAAATAAATACGGTCGAACATAGAAAGTCCTCCTTTTTTGAAGTCGGTTAAAAAACAAAATTACTGCTGCAGTTTCATGAAATAGTCCCGTTACTTCAAAGAAAAGGTTTAATTATTTACCGCCTCTGTGACAGAAACAAGACTTAGCCACAGTAAGTGTTGAGTTATGTTTATTGATTTTGACCTTCTGCTGGGCAAAGGCCTACCCCGATTCCTTCCATGAACTCTTTTCTCCCGCCACCTCGCACCGGACCTCACCTAAGTAGTCTCGCCAACGCTTTGGGCTGGACCCGGCGGCGTTGTCCATATCTGGGCACCCATTGTGTGGAGACTTTGCTCAGCGGTCATCGTGCATACGACTGACGGTACGGTTTTGAAATGCAGCGTGGTGTACGATTTTGACCTTAGACCCTGTATATTATACATTGACGATTTAGCAGAGACAGGAGAAGACTGGAGATATGTTTCTGAAAAAACAAACAGAGTTTTGTTTACTTTTCATCTCGGATAAGTTTAATTGGATACCTAAGGTGCAAGCAAATCGATATATCAAATTGATTGGTACAACCAAAGTAGAGTAATGTAGACTATAATGTGTAGTGGTGCACAAGGTGCACACTTCTCCGTTCGCTGTTCAGCATCGGCAATCATACCAGTTTTTCAAACTTAACTGACAGAAAAAACAGCAAAAGCTGTCGCAGTCGCAAAACTCGCGCGAAAGTACTGCAGGATTTTTTTGACATTGTAATTTTGTTTTCCTCCTTTGCTTTATTTTCCATATTTATTTTTTGCTTTTTTTATTGTTGGCTTTGTATATTTCTTTCTAATAAAGTGTTGTTCCCTAGTAAGAATTTAGTTTCTTCCGCCATTTCTTCTCTCCTACTAAAACCGTAGAAAGTAGTGAAGGGCAAGAGTTTTGTTTATGTTTATTTATATGAATCTCATATATTATATGTTTATTTGTATAAATGACCTTTGGTTTTTGGACTCGCTTGCTGTTAAACCTTTCTTTTCACATTCAGACTGGGCTATTACTTGTTTTCTATGCAATATTCAACATATATTCAACAGTGTTTATGTAGCATAAAAATACAAGGAGATTTATTGAATTATTCATTTATCCCCGATACATTCTTCTAGATGGCCAAGACAATGTTTATTGTAAATATTTCTCAAAGGCTGAATTGTTTCGTCGATAAATATTTCGTTAGAATTAATGTCATTGTAACCAAATATAAAACATTTTGTTCTTCTGTCCAGCGAATCTACGTAAAATTTCCCCTCAATTTTTTTAACTAGCACATAATAAGACACAGAAAACAGACACCTGTATACTGTTGTCTATTTTCTGTGAGTGTTAAATGTTTCAATTGGGCGTGGGTGGCCAAATCAAAAACTATAAGAAATAGCGTATGTGATGAAAACTAAAACTGCATCATTTTTGAAAAATCAATTTTTCTATCCAAGAATCGAACCGGAATCGATCGTCGGTTTTGGTACAAAACACAAAAAAAACACATCCTGTATTTTTACACCATACAACAGTGTTTCGGGAAGTTAAGACACACGGCAAACTAAATGTAAGAGCTTATCCTACTAATATTATAAATGCGAATGTTTGTGAGGATGGATAGATGGATGTATAGATGTTACTCTTTTACGTCAAAACGGCTGAACGGATCTTGATGAAATTTGACACAGAGGTAGATTATAGTCGGGAATAGCACATAGGATACTTTTTTTCGATATCACGCAGGCGAAGCCGCGGGCGCCAGCTAGTTTTTTTTCAATAAAATATGGAATAGTAGTAATCACTATTGGCGTCAATTCACTTGTTACTTAGGATTTCAAATGCTTACCTTTTTTTCCTGTTACTTTAACTACTTACTTTTTTACTTTAACGGCAAGGACTAAATAAAAAAAAAATAAGAACATAATGCGAAGATGACTGCACAGCTGTGTCATCAATAAAGGACATTTTATTAAAATAGTTACCTATTATTTTTAAAAAAAATATACCTATTACACACACACAGACACTATGTTTGTAGTACAACACAATATTCACAGTGAGGCATCTATGATGAGTCTGTTTGAAAAACCCCAAGATAGTCATTGCTGAGGCAAGATGTCAGATTTTCAGCTGAATGAACGACCTTTATCCCCGACTCTTCGATCCTGACTTTTCCCTACAGCTTGTATTTGGGTTACTCAGATGAAGGTATCAAAATAGGTGTGCCTAACTTTGCCGTTTGTGAACGATATTATAGCTATCATCAACCTGCTAGTACGTATTTGTAACAATGATCGCGTCTGCACAGCAGGAGGTAGCTTTATTCAAATGCCAAATACCAGTGCCAAAATTCTTCAATACTAAATACGCCCTGGCTGATATCGTGCAAGGTTTTTCGAGGGTAACATCAATATAAAAACACTGTAATTCTATGTTGATATCATTCAGTCAATAGCATTCTACTAAATAACATCTCCGAAAAAAAAAGTTGATCAATCGAAATGGCTGGCCTAAAGGTAAGATACCTCACGTAAATCGATTCGTTTGTTTTGCAATCTGATTTGCAAGATCAAAGTTTTTATGTGCTCGATGTGCACCAAATATGTCGATGATTCTCATTATGATGATTATTCGCAAAAGACTCTTGCAAAAGTTTTAATATGGGGCAATGTTTAGGGTATACCTTCTCTGAAATAGAAGGCTCTTAGAATCGAAAAATAGAAGGATCTAAGGCTCGAACGGTCCTTATGGAATAGGACGGTGTGAGTCTTGGAAATTTGCACTGCAGTCACATCGACTAAAATCCCTACTTTGTCAATATTTTCTGTCCTTAGAGAAAACAGTGTATTTGGCGTTAATGAGGTCCAAAAAGGGATCTAAACTTCTAAAACTCTTTTTGTTCTCAGATCGTTTCAACCCTCGCTCTGTTATCTGCAGCGTCAGCAGGACATTTAGGCCACTTTCAACCCTCCGCTGGGTATAGTGCGTTTGGTACCAACTCATACAGTTCAGCAAGGGCTGCGGCATCAGCATCAGCCTACACCAGCAGCTACGGCGCAAATATACCAATATTGAGTTACGAAAACGTGAACAATGGTGACGGAAATTATAGATACAGGTGAGAAAAATGAGAATAATGTAAGATTGAAGTACAATGACGAAGAAGGTGAAGGAAGAATAAGAAGGACGCAACTTACGTCGTTATATCCAGCATTGTGTTGTGGTTGGTTGAGTCGATTATTAGACGTCATGAATTTTATTTCAACTCTAAAGGCTGACAAATAATAATGCCAAAACCGGAATTTAAATATTTTACTGTTATTCCTTTACAGTTACGAGACTGGCAACGGCATATCAGCGCACGAGAACGGGTCTCCGCGTGCTTTCGGTCCTGAAGGCCCCGCGGTCACTGCTGACGGAGGGTTCTCATACCGCGCCCCTGATGGCCAGCAAATCTCGCTCGCCTACACCGCGGACGAGAACGGCTTCCACCCCGTCGGCTCGCACATCCCCACGCCACCCCCCGTCCCAGAGGCCATACTCCGCTCCCTCCAGCAGATCAGACAACATCCTTCAACGTAAGTCTTTTCTGTATAGGCATCCTTGCAACTTGTTACTGGCTCATGGTGCATTTCGACATCTGTAAGTTTTCAAAGTTTCAAAGTTGCTGGCTTATTTATTTTTAAGTATGGGATATCATCAAATAACTTCCCTGCTCTGGGCGGTGCTGGGGGGAGTGTCAGACTTTATTGACTAATTCCTTTCCTAACTATTCTTGTGTTCCGGGGCAGTGGTATCTCTTTCGAACAACCCGCAACCCTAGCAGTCACTGGCCATGACAGGTTGGCATCTCCTTGAGGAGCGCGAGGAACACGAACGCGCAGTCGACGCGCACACGGCCTTTTGTCAACAGACGGACGGATGATGCGCTAACGTCCACGGATCCGCGCGTATAGTGGAGTTGCTGGCTTCAATTACCATTTTCTTTTCCACCCACTACGTCAACTAGTTCCTTTGTCAAGTGATTGTGACCTTTCAACCTTGCATTCTTACACATCTGTTGCAATCATGGTGTTGTGGTGTCGTTACCGCCAGAGGCTTTGGTAACTCCATAAGGCATGTATTATGGGCGCGTTGAGCAGTCCAATTACAACAATGTGCTCATACCGCACCATATCAGGAATGCTATAAAATCGTTTAACTATTTTTAGCCTTTCACTCTCTCCTATTCTAGAGATAGGTTTTTACATACCTTCAACGTGAATTGCAAATGGATGAATTGAACAGGAACATTTCAACCTCTAAACTTTCATGTCTTAAGGAACTATTACTGCTATTGTCATCATCATCTGCCAAGCTTTTTGTCAACTATGTGAAGGTCGGCTTCTAGTCTTACCGGATTCAGCTGAATTTTACTAGAAGCGACTGCCTATCTATTATTGTTATTGTATTAATTCATCTTTTATAGGTAGGTGGCCATGATGTAGATGAAGAGGCATACCTTATCTCCTTATGATTCGGGTTCTCATTGATTTAATTCTATGTTTCCAGTGGCAATGGGTACAACAACGGCCACTTCAACAACGGATACAATTACTAAGTGTCATCGACTGATACAACGACAACTGACCAAGGCGTGACTGCGGAATTACCTGCTATCTTGCTTCCATTATTATTATTATTTTCATGAGCATCAATGTTGTTATATTTTTTTTGTTCATGTTTCTTATTAATAAAGATTAAGTGTGAACAAAAGTTTTTGTTTCCATTTTTGGGTTAAAGTTAATTAACTACCTCTTGTTTATTTTATTTATCGGATTATTGTAGTACTTACTTACCTAGCTTAATGTAATTAGTAGAACGTATTTGCACAGAAAGAAGAACGTATAAGTTGCAGATGTTAAGTTTAAAATGGTTCATATACTAACTACCTTAGCTAAGGCATGCAACTTTATCTATAATAATAAATACCCACGTTGGACTTGATTCCCAAGTCGGACGAAATGTAATGGTTTTTTTTTCCATCAGGAATTTCTCAATATCAGCTCGGATTCTGGATAATTATGTGGACGTGGAGGTCGCTTTCTATAACATGGAACTTAAAAATAACTGGCTAACTGTAGGTGTACTATAAAGTAATCCTGTCTCCTCTTTAGGGCAAAGGGTAGCCTTTGCGAATTTATGACGTGATAGTAAGATGTCATGTTATAAATGTACTTATTGAAAAAATATTGTATTGGATCGTAATTGATGAAAATTGCGGGAATTCGTATTCGTCATGATAATGTTTTTTGGAAGCCCGAGAACAGTGACGATCTTATGGCTGAAGTTATTGTGCTCTTAGACAATTTTAGATCTTAGTAAAAATAGCCTGTTGCAGAAAAAAGTGATGGTTGCAAAATATAGAATATCTGACAGTATATATCGTTTATGATGACAAAGGCTTATTATGGGCTACATTAAAACACTGCTGGTTTTTCTTTTTGCCACTTCCCGAATATATCGAAGTTAGATTTTAGTTAAGTTAGATGCAGCTATAGTCCGCCAAATAAAAAAAAAGATACTGGATACCTTTTTTTTATTACGCGGAGTATCTGCTTGTCTCGCTTCCACTGGCTGCCAGTCACTGGGTAATAAGTAATAACACCCCTCGGTGAGGCTGGTTGTCAGTTGACTAGGCCGTAATGTCTGTCAAAAATCCATTAATGACAGACGAGAATGACAACAATCACAACACTATTACACATTTACGGATTGTTTGCCGAATAGGTCACTGACTTTTAATTACCACGACACCTCCCGTACGCAAAATACGTGCATTAGATGTGGAGATGCGGACATTAGCCCGTTATACAATACTAGCTTCCGCCCGCGACTTCGTCCGCGTGGCATAGTTACTTTGGGCTAACGTTAACTTTAAAACGCATGATGATCGAAAAACAAAATATCTTTCTCTCCCCTTTTCTTCCCTCTTTCTCCCCCTTATCTCACGTTTATTTAATAAAAATTAGCCTATGTCCGTCTCCAGGGTCCTAACTATCTCTGTACCAAAATTCATCAAAATCGGTTTGGCCATTTAGGCGTGAAGACGTAACAAACAAACTTACTTTCGCTTTTATAATATTAAGTAAGGATGGTGTCAGTTCGGAATAGAAAATAGCTTAAAGAAATACCAGTAGGTGGTATTATGTTAGTTTTTTTATTGTATTAGAACGGAATATTCTTAATAACTTGCACTTGTTCGGAGCCCAGGCAGATCGAAATTGATATCAACCCGATTGTCAATAAAGTAATTATGAAAATATTTTCATATTTTCTCACGATTTACCGAGGCTTCTGATTAACGAATAATGATTTGTTATGCTACAACATTCATAAAAAAATATACTTTGAAGTATGTAGGTGGAAAGTGAAAATATCGTTCGTTCATTCTTAAAACTTTATTTTAAAGCCCATAAAAACAAGTAACAGTAAATACTGAATAAATAGAGATGCATGAAAAACAATAAGTTTCTTAAAGTGCTAGATCGGTCCTTAGTCAGTCGCGGTCAGTCCTCGATGTCTCTAGTAGTTGTATCCTTGGTTGTAATGACCGTGGTTGTACGAACCCTCGCCACTGAAAATATATACAAAACATTAGAAGTCTGTTCAAATGTGAAAAAGATTAGATAATTCCTTCATATTCCATAATTTCCTATTTATAGAACCTAATAACCTGATTGAGGAGTATCGAAAGTAGACCTTATTTTCGTGGTTATAAGGGCGTACCTGGAAACCTCTTTGTTACGGAAATATATACCAAAGTACCAGCCTAGATTGTTCACAGCACAATGATTTAATGCGTTACATTGAGTCCTAATTTTTAAAACGAAATTTTTTACAGTTGTTTTCTAGAAATATGTTTTTCATAGAGTTAGTTTCTTATTTTGATGAGCTTCGTAAAGGGTCTAATGAGGAAACTGGTTCATAAAGTTTTCGTAATGAATACTAAATCATAAGAGTGCATTTGAAAAACTTACGATGAAGGATGTTGCCTGTTGAACTCAATGGAGCGGAGGATGGCCTCTGGGATTGGTGGCGGCGTGGGGATGTGCGAGCCGACGGGGTGGAAGCCGTTCTCGTCAGCGGTGTAGGTGAGCGAGACCTGCTGGCCATCAGGGGCGCGGTATGAGAATCCTCCCTCAGCGGTCACAGCGAGTCCTTCAGGGCCGGGAGCGCGCGGGGCACCGCTCTCGTGGGCTGATATGCCGTTACCAGTTTCATAGCTGTAATCACAATTAAATAATAAGATAAAAATTTTAAGTAGCAATGTGAAAAAGCCTGACCGGAATCGGTGGAATCGGAAGACGATTGTCGTCGCCAAAGTTGGCCTAAGAAAACGATGGCGTGATTATTATAAACACCAAGGCAATGAGAATCCTATGCCCAGCGGTAGGAAGATACAAATTACTTGGAGCTTGTCAATTGTGATTAGAGTAACCATGACGGTTTCCATGTCCTTACTTGTATCTGTATGTTCCATCACCGTTGTTTACATTCTCGTATCTCAAGATAGGGATGTGTGCTCCTCCATAAGCACCGTTGTAGGCCGATGCCGAACCGAATGCAGCACCACCACTGTATGCATTTGCGCCGAATGCGTTGTATCCTGTGGAGGTTTGGAGGTGGCCCAGGTGACCAGCTGACACCATAGATAACAGGGCAAGGGTCGAAACGATCTGAGAATGAGAATACATGTTTTAAATATATAAATCATTGTATTATTTTACTTTATCCAGAATTGTTGGGTTAAATTTATAAAATTGACCAAATAAATAACGTTTAAAACATTTGCCTGGTTTTAAAATTCAGTATTAAATGGTACATTGTAGCTTTAATCGTCTACATCGCTATATTGAACTAATTACCTTTAATCCAGCCATTTCTTTGATTGAATTATTTTTCGTTGAGATGCTATTCCGTAGGATGCTATTGTTTGAATGATATCTGCATAGACCAACAGTGTTTTTATATTACTGTTACCCTTCCAAGAACCTTGCTCGATATCAGTCAGGGCGTATTCAGTTTTGTGAAGAGTTTGATACGTTCGGCATTCCATTGAGGCCACCCCCCGCCGTCGCGATGATTGTACCAACACCAAATTCAGACAATGATTTTATTTGACGTTTATGTCTGTCTCAAGGATGGATCGCATTACACATGTAATTTAGAACTCTGTACCAAGAGCACAAGGTCAGAGTTCGGTTGACTAGACAGTTGGACGCTATGCATTTGATCTGTAATAAATGTTAGAAGGGGTGTTGCTAGATTACTTTTTGAGTATAAATAGAGACATCGTGATTAGTACATCGGAGTCTGTTTTGAAAATGGTGATAGTAGTCTTAGATATTAAATAACGGGGGCTTAGTTCAATGTAATAACAAAAGCTAAAGTCAAGGTATTATGTTAAAACAAAACATGTAATTTGCGAACCCAATAAACACTGTTATCAAGATGAGATGTGTTTTACGTGCGGAGCGCAGGTTTGACTCGGGCAGTAGGGTTCTGTAGCTCAAAAAGAGAAAAATGGCACCCCTATAGGATCACTTTGTTTTTCGTCTGTCTATTTGACAAGATCTTTTATCTCGGGAACGTGTGGAGTATCGTGTTGGTCAATCCCATAAAGCTGTGAAAAAAAAAACAATCTTCACTATAAGATACGGCCTTTTATGCCGCGAAAAACGTATAGGTATTTTAACATTTTCAAGGAAAATAAAACGTCTCAATTCTTATTAATTCGCAAATCGAATCAAAATAATAAGGATATCATGCTTCAAAAAGGCAAAGTTAAATTACCTTTCAATACAGTCTTTTTTTTTGTTAGAGCAATATTATTAGGAAAGATCGTGCCTCGGAAAGCATGTTAAGTTGTTGGTCCTGCGCCTGATCTCTCTCTGGTCGTGCCGGATTGCTGTCCCATCAGACTATGAGAGCAAGGGAACAGAGACTGCACCTGCGCCTGCGCACACACTTGTTTACTATAATAACTCACGCGCCGTTGACTAATCTCCGCTGAAATTAGTGATGAATGCTGAAAACAGTTAGGAGTACATTATTATTCGGTACTTTGTTTCTCTTTCCTCTTTTAAAAAAAAACGTTGCCCCACACTAGGAATTTCTCCTGTATCGTGGTTGCGTTTGCAAAAATTAAGCTCACATACACAAACAGCCAGACTCGGAACAACAACCTGTAGGTCATACAAATATTTGTTTTGTGCGATAATCGATCCCGCGACACGCAGCGCAGCAGTTGATCGCTCAGCCACTGCGCCAACCGTGTCTCTTCGGTACTTTCGTTGGTTATCTACAACTTTGTACGGTACCCTCGGTGCGACCATGGTTTGCGTTTGGTTGCGACCAAACTGAGACAGACTCGCCTGATTTGAAACGATGATGCGGGTTATGGTGAAGCCCGCTTGCTTGAAGAAACCGAGTCATTACTTCTAGACAAGCGGGCTTTACCTTCAAAAACTTTGAAGAGAAGATGTCCAGGCGGTCCTCCTTTGGAATGAACTCCCTCAGAATAGCAGGATGGCTATCAGTCCGTTTACTTAGAAAAAGAAAGCTCGTGAGCTTATTTAAAAGAACTTGGCAGATTCGTCTCAGAATTAAGTTGTAGTTGTTGTCTTGTTACGGTCTCTTAACTTTATAGAATTCTGTTTAAATATGCTGTTTGTTATGTTATTATTAGTTAAATACTAATATTACATATTTAAAACAAAATTGTCATATATAATCATTTTCTAATATCCTTTTTTTCCGTTTGGACCTACTGTGTTTTATCTCTGCATCAACTTAAGGTAGACAGATAGAAAATGCCTAAGGCATTAAGTCCGCCTTTGTACAGTTTTTAATAGTGCGTTTTATTAAATAAATTAATAAAAAAAGCAGATCACAGTAATCAGGGTACAGAGAAGACGGTAGAGAATTCTACAGGCTGGTTCGTCGCACCATAAGGAAGCAAAGCACTTTGCTTGGGTATGTGGCACGTTTGGGCAGGAACCGGATCAGCAGCCAGAAGTGACGATACATGGAACATTGGAGAAATATGGAGGTACGAAGCTACCTGTGCAATCTGAGATTTCAGTTTATTTAGAACTCATATAACTAGATCTCTGTCCATGATATCTGCTACGTAGTTCTAAGTATCACCACCTGACATTACTTAATGACTTCAACCGGTTTTACTCTCCTTGAGGCACAAAAAACTGAGCATCTCATAATCTCATGTCAGCGGCGGTCTAACAAGCCGCAGCTTGCAGTTGCAATAGGCTTTGCTTAATCACAAACATCGAACGACTATGCAGAAAACTAATCTTGGATCCCTCGTCTAAATTACAACTAAACGTACGTCTAAAGTGTATCTTACAAAATAACAGACTACTGAAGATTAGCTCACAGATACTGTATAATCAGATTACATAATGAGCCGCAATCAACAATGCCTGATGCTCTCGTGGGCGCCATATTCCGCTGGATCGCGCATTTCACAAGATAAAAACATTTTAATGTGTAGTTTACGGGCATGAACGTTCTGGACCATTTAGGAAATGTTTCTACTTGCAGCGAGGGATTTGCAAAATATTCATGTGTTCGGAGATTTATTCAATTACTTAATTTACTCACTCGTACATGAACGCATCACCGTGAAGTAGTAATTTGTGAGTAAAAATTATGAATGAGTAATTAAGGCGTGTGTTAACATGTATGTTGCTATAAGTATTTTAATTTACAGATTGATGGAATCGCGATATACATCTTGACTGCTAGACATGATAATAAACCTTGGAGTGTTGATCATTATCAATATTATCATCACCAGCCTTCAGTAGTCCAATGCTGGACAAAGGCCTCTTCAATCGCACGCCATTCTCGGTAAATCTCATCCAGTTACTACCAGCTACCCGCTCGCGCCACCAAGCCCGGCGTCCCGGCTTTATACGCTTGCCAATCCGCGGTCTTCAGATTAGCCATTCTGTAAGAACTGCGGTACTCTGTGGAATATTCAGTACGCGTGTTATAAAAAAAGTATCCTATGTGTTATTCCAGACTATAATCTACCTCTGTGCCAAAGATTCGTTCAGCCGTTTTGACGTGAAAGAGTAACAAACATCCATACATCCATCCATCCTAACAAACATTCGCATTTATTATATCTATTAATAATAGTAGGATGATCATATTATCCATGTCCAATTCAATCCGGGGTTGCTGGTTGTTCAAAAGGGATACCGCGGCCCCGGGACATTAAAGGCAAAAGCAGGAACATGGGTGGGATTTGGTCAGTAAAAGTCTGATTCCCCCACACCGTCCAGAGTTGGAGAAGTTTATTTACCATCCACAAAAAAAACCATGTTTTTCTTAAGTATGTGTATGCTTTTCTTTGTGCAAGATGACTGCTACGAACAGACAAGAGGACACTTGTCCCATCCGCATCCTCGTGGCATCATTTGTTTCTAGGCGCTTTTTATGAACAAAGACCGGGTAGACGACACTTACATCTCGTTAGAACCTGATACTATTGTAACACAATAATACTTCAGAAGCCCAAAAGTTTTGTAATAAAATTTTGTCTGTTTGGTCCTGTTTTAGGTTTTAAACTAAATACTTTTAGAAACAATAAAATTAACAAAGTTTTTGAAACTTTGTTAATTGATTTGTTGTTGTGGTTGGTTTAAGTTTATAGGAACTTTATCTAATAGGTTCAGTCTATTTCAGTAACAGCGATGTGCTTAAAACGATTTATGCAACCACTTGTACTCTTCAGGAATTAAGTGAAGTAAATGTTAGACCTGTGCAGGTGGCTACATACTGGTCTCACACTATATGAGTTTCATCGACACGTAAAGTAGAATAACTGAATGTAAGGTTCTGTGTTCTTCCCCGAGTCTTGCCAAATAGTTTCCTCTTTCTTTTTGAGTTATTTCTCTTTTTCAGAATTAGTCTGCGGTGGAGTCTCAATTTGTAGCAAGTGGTAGCTGCTCTGATTCGTGATAATATGTTATTTTACTAGTTTCCTCAGTTCACACTCATTCTACATACACTTTACACTTGTCCGTCACACCGGACTTTATCAAATTAAGGGTTAATAATGTTTTTTTTTATTTAGAATGAACTCACTCTTGACCTCGATCTCGCCTGATGGTGAGCGACAGATGAGGTCTACGATGGAGCGAGCGAGCCCAGAAGATGATGTTTATAGAATTAAATGGAATAGTAACATACCATCACGCCTGTAAACCCCGAAGGATTAGGCAGAGTTGTGCTAAACCAAAACTAAAATGGTACACCCACATTTCGCCAGTTATGTTTAAGGCCCATGTAATTGGGAGTGATCCTATTGCCATCAACTGGGCACACATCCAGACTCCAGGACTGCTAATGAGAAATTCATGAAAAAACCCAAGAATACTTTGCCCCATCCGGGAATTGAACCCAGGCCCGAGCGGTCACCTCCTCTGCGAAGCAGTCATGCTAGCAAAGGCGGTGGCCAGACGTTTGAGGTAGAGAAGCTCAAACCAATCTAGCCGGCGCGGGAGACCATCCGGTACGACGCGCGACGTCTCCCGACCACCGTAGAAACGGGTCTGTGGACGGTGAGCAATCGGTAGCTTACCCTCCGTCCGTCTATTGACGACAGGCGGTGTCAACAGCGCGTTCGTATACCACGCGCGCCTCAAAGAAATGTCAACAAAGCAGAAGGCCTGCCAGGGCCACTGCCTGCCGGAGTTGCGGGATGTTTGAAAGAGATACCGCGGCCCCGGAATACAAAGGGCAAAAGAAGGAACATAGATGTGTTTTAGTCAGTAAAAGTCTGACACTCCTTCCCACTCCGCCCAGAGAGGGAAAAAATACTTGATGATCCTAACCAAAAAAAATTCAGTAGTCAGGCAGTTTATGGAATAGTAACCTTTCCGATCTATATTTTAAAAATAAAACCTTAACTCAGTTTCAAAAGCCACTGCGTAGGCGCTCGAACTCCATTATCAACAGTTCGTGAATTGCCAATACACTTTTGACAGTTTAACTGAACCAAAATATAGCTCGCTCGTTTTGAACAATGAACACTACGTGTTTGTAATAGGTGCGTTTTTTTATATATAGATGTCGTTTTTTCTAAGAAAATTCGGTGCTCATTTTGAACATTTGGACACTATCGTCTAGGAACTTGAAACTTAAGTTAGTTAGTTAGTTATATAAATTCAACGATAGAAAATATGGAATTAATTTATACTAAATGATCTAATTGAATCAAAGGTTCTCGACGTTAGGTTCTTGAAAAATGCTAGTTAATAATTTCTACGGCTGTGCAAATGGACTTATAAAGATATTTTAGAGAATAATAGTAGATGTATAAATCTTTGTTTTATTGCTAATTAAATCAAGTGTATGTGTGTGCATGTATATGCAGTAGCCTGTTTTTTTACCTTTAAAATGAATTTCACCGATTTTGTTGCCTAAACGCGGTTTCACGAAAGAGTTCAGCATGAACCAATTATCATAATGATGTTAATCTCGAGTTTTTATATTATCTCGCGAAAATTATCTAAATTAGGAGGACGGTTTGTGTTTCAATATCTTGCTGAATAAAACCAATTAATTGCATACATTATTACTTGTAATTCCAGATTGCATTTGCCAAATTGCATGCATCATTAGCCGTAATAGGTAGTAGTAAAACAGCGTTTATCTGACAATTCGTAATAGTTTGAAAGCTACGAGTACCTATATTAGATTACATTCGTTACTGAATATACCGAACTCGTCGCCAAGTTTTGGGCTGACTCTATTTAGATTATCATTGACACGTTAAGAAGAAAAATAGATTATTCTAGGCTTCCTAAGCCAGAAAGCAGTTTAAAACAACAAAAAAATAGGGTTCCGTACCTCAAAAAATAAAATAAAATGGCCAAGAGCTCATCTTAATAAGTAAAGTTTTTAATTTCAACTCAATATCTTAAGGCGTTACTGAGATAATGGGTCTTGACAGACAGAAGGACAACAAAGTCATCTTATAAGGGATACATTTTTTTTGAGGTACAGAACCCCTAAAAATGGAACCCTGACCTAAGAACTCTGAAAAAAACAACCCTCAAAGTATACGCAGTCAAAAGATATGGCTGTACATGACGCAAGTTTGTACGAAACCCTCAGTTTGTGTGTCCGACTCGCACTTGTCCAGTTTTTTTTAGATGTTTTAACCAAAATAAGTTGGACTTTACAGCCGCATTAAAAAGAAGTACTAAGAATCCTTACTTATAATATTATAAAAGCGAAAGTGAGTTTGTTTATTAGTTTGTTTGTTACGTCTTCACGCTTCTATGCCTAAACCGATTTTGATGAATTTTGGTAAAGAGATAGTTGGGAGCTAGGAGACGGACATAGGCTAACTTTTTTTTTAAAGTGAGAAATGAGGGAGAACCAAAGGGGTAAGAAAAGGGAAAACTTAGCATTGCTATTACAATAAATAAGGCGCTAGGGAAAAAACCACATGTAGCAGGTACCTGCAAATCAAGAAAGGTGAACTGTGTTTCCCCAAATTTAACGCGAGCGAAGCCGCGGGCAAAAGCTAGTAATTAATAAATCTTACGATTCTACCTGAAAATGAGAAATATGTTTAAACATTTCACAATATCACTTTTTTCTCAAAACTACATACCTAATGTTAATTAATCACTTATGACTTAGAGCTTCAGTATGGCCAGTTTAGGAGTAATAATAATATTTATCATCTTAGCTTCCAACCTTCCACCATTAAGTGTGGCATTTATGATATAATTGAGGTGAAATATATCTGCGCTAAACTTGTAAGTACATACGGTTAAAGACATTTATTGCACTGCAGTGAGCGGCATCATGTTCAACCTAGGTATTATATGAACGAACTTTAATAAAGTTAAACGTAATAAACACATTCCAATAACGGCCCCCTTTTCGATTCCTCAATCCAGGGGTATGCCCCTTATAGGATAGCTTAGTTGTGTGTCTGTCTGTCTGTAAAAATCAAAAATCAAAATATTTATATTTCACATAGGCCTACATAGGCACTTATAAAACGTCGAGAAAAGGTGCACGGTTCGGGTTGGTCGTTTCCTATGAAGAAGAACTGGCAAGAAACTCCATAGTTACTCTTTTAAAATCATTTGGTTTTACAATGTTGTTGTTACAGCGTTAGTACTTAAGTATGAGAGGACAGCGTAGGCCCGACAATAAGTCATTGCTTACTCTTTACTTTGTCAGTCTGCCACAAGACCCTTTATCTCGAAAACGTGTGGAGAAATTGAGTTAAAATTAAAACTATTTACTCAAGTCTATAGTCCTTTAGAGCTGTAAAAAAATCAAACCTCTAAGTCTACGCAGTCAAAAGTTATGACTGTTTGTGGCAAGTTTGTACGGAACCCACAGTGCGCGAACCTGACTCGCTTTGGCCGGTTTTTTTTTATATACGAATATATATTAATTTTAATATTTGCATATTTAATAAATTGCGTAACTATTTGGGTATTAAAATAAACCACAGTAAGCTTACACCAATCTTAGCCTGCTAACACCAGAACTTATTCTGACAAATTAATATTTCTCAGAATAAGTTCTGGTGCAGGCTAAGATTGGTGTATGCTTACTGTGGTTTATTTTGAATGTTTTTTATAAACTAAATAAAATTTATTTTGTGGTTTATTTTGAATCACAGAAATAAGCAACATTCATGCTTTAAAATACTTGTTGAATATTGGTAAGTTCGTCAGAATACTCTAACCCCAACTTAATATGGATACAATAGTCTATGAGGGTGGGATCTGAACCCTTGACCTTTAACAGCTTACTCCACCTGTTGTAGGACTATTACTTATTCATCAGTCTTGGTATTATTTGGATGGCTGCTAAAAACGTAGTACTTTAAGAACTAGAAATGAAGACCAAAACTGAAATGAACATAAATAAAAAGTAGTTATAGCGGAGGAGCTCATGACTAAACTATAAAAGTCGCTCTTCAGGTTAAACCGCGCTTGCCTGGGCTAGTATTCAGTTACATCTGGTTGGACTCGAAGCCAATCCCAACATAGTTAATTTTCTAATATCCTTTTTGTCTGTTATCGCACCTACTGTGTTTTGTCTCTGCATCACCCTAAGGTCGATTGGTAGAAAATTCCTAAGGCATTAAGTCCGCCTTTGTACCGTTTTTATTTGTGCACAAAGTTTTAATAAATAAATAATGAGTTTTAAAAAGTAATAAGAAAGAACTGAAACAAGTATTCACATAAACATACGTTTATTCATACAACATGCCTATTTACATTGAAAGACTACAATTATTCACTAAATAAATAAACAGTGCGAGTTTCGTCGTGGTATCACAGTCCTCCCCAGTTCAAGCAGTCGTCGTCGGATCGATGGCTCATTAGCTAAAATTGCTTTGAAATCGCAAGCGAACGTAGAACATGATTGCGGTCAGTTGGACCACCCTTCTAAAGCCGACCTTTAACATTCCTTGTGCGTGTTTTCACATCTTCCATTAAGTACCTATTTTCAAAAGTAACTGTGGTCCTGTTTTGGTGAACCTTCATTTGTTTGCTGACGTTTGTAACTCGGCTTTGAAAGCCTTCAGCAACGCTAATATTCTCTTCAGACAATCTTTCATAATTATCTTTATACTTTTCTTTAATCAACTATACTTTAGAACCAAAGTGTGTTTCGATTCTCGACCCTATTCGCAAAGCAGATGATACCTTGCAAAACCCATTAAAATCTATCTATTTCATGTTGGTGCAATCTTTTACTACGAATCCACAGCACTGTTTCCCTTAACAACTGCTTACGGTAAGTCCCTGCGTGTTTGCTTGCGAGTTCTAAGCGATTAACTAGGTGAGTTTTGAGTGAGATCAGTAGTGGTAGCCGTTTCCATTGCCACCGTTGCCCGAACCGGATCCACCTGAACCGGAACCACTGCCGCCGCCATTGTAGGAACCCTCGCTGAAAATAGAAGAAAAATACAATTAGACTGTGTGGTTGTGCTGTTATTGTGCTTTTTTATTTGCGCTGAAGCAGCGGTATCGGAATATTTGCTCCCGAAGTATGGAATGAAACGAAAACTGCTACTAGCTGTGTTGGAGGCAATTAATTCTACTATTTTATTTTTAAATAACAAATGGCGTAATGTGGGTGCACCAATATTTACAACTCTGCCTAACTCTTTGGGGATTAACATAAACTTTGTGATAACATTATCATCATGTGATATGATGAAACGCATAGATATTTCTATGTGTTTTACAATTCTAATTGTATTTCTTTTGAGACAACTCGTTTAATTTAGATAAACTTAAATATTCATTAAATTAGGTACTATGCAGATTCCAATTTTCATTTAAATAACTATCTACTTTTAGAAAAACACCGGTTTGTAAGCGGTACTTTATTGTGGCAAGTACGCTTAAGTGCTTTTGGCAACCGTGGTTGCCACAATTGAAATAGTTTTTTTTAAACAATAAAAAAAAAACAAAAATAGTTGGGCATCCGCGGTGGCCAAAAAAAAATCGGTGGCTTTAAAAATCGAAAGCAAGTGACCGAAGTCAATTACTTTTTTCAATGTCAGAACTACGGTTTTATTTCACTTTTGAGTCCAGTAAAGTTTTATATCTTTTTACGAAGTTTATGAAGCCCGAGGTTCGTCGCTTTGTAACAGTCTTAACTCTTATTAGATAAGTTAGTCTTTAAGAATATAAGACTTCCCTTGGTTAAATAGCTCTTTTTATAAAAGATGTCTTCATTCAAGACTTATAAATTAAACCTTTTAAGGGTTCCATACGTCCGAATGACAAAAAGGGATCCCTTTCAGAATCACTTCTTACTGTTTAAATTTTAATGCAGTTTTTTTAATATTAACGAGTGGTAATAGAGAGCAAAAATGCTTATTCATGATTTTGCCATTAAATAAGAAGTAAGTAGTTACTAAACAGAATAAAGATTAGTTTAACAAGTATTCACTTCAGCATAAAGCTTACCCGTGGAACGCTAATACTTAAGAACCCTGCACACTATACCGTATCTTACTATAACCATTCTATGAACGTATCATGAAAAAATGGCACATAACATGGCACGTGACGGTGAAGGAACACAGTGGGCATAGTGTCATGCTTTAAAAACGAAGTTTTTACTCTCGTAAAACGACGTGATCAAATGCGTGTGATACGCTATTGATGCGTTCTAGTAGGCATAGTACCTACTCCGTGCCATTTTTATTTCTGACCCTAATACATTCATACGCATACGGTGTAATGCGCACACTCTTTTATAATGCATTACATAAACTAACAAAACTAAATAAACTTGCTACTTACGATCCGGGGTTACGCTTGTTGAACTCAATGGAGCGGAGGATTTCCTCGGGGATGGGAGGGGGAGTGGGAAGGTGCGGGCCAACAGGGTGGAAGCCGTTTTCGTCAGCGGTGTAGGTGAGCGAGATTTGCTGGCCGTCAGGAGTCTTGAACGAGAAGCCTCCTTCGGCAGTCACCGCGAGGCCTTCAGGACCCTGGGCGCTTGGGGATCCGCTCTCGTGCGCTGATATGCCGTTGCCGGTTTCGTAACTGAAAAGATATAAAGGGGGAAATGAAGACACGTTTTATTGCATCGATTCATTTGGCTTTAGTGGATGCTAAGAATAGAGCCTTGCAGCGTTCTGATAATTTAGGAATTTGTTATCAGGCTAACTGGATAGTTAGTAGTTTAACTTTCTCCGCAAAGATTAATGTGAAAATGAATTGTTTATTCGCAATTCACTAGCACCAAAGGAAAATATCTTACTCGAAATGGTAAGTTCCGTCGCCGTTGTTGACATTCTCAAATTTCGTGATAGGTATTTGATTGCCGCCGCCGCCGCTTCCGCCGCCAAAAGATCCGCCGGATCCGCCAGATCCTCCGAATCCACCCCCGGCACCGCCGCCCGCACCCCCACCGGCACCAAACCCACCCCCTGATCCCCCGCCGGCACCACCACCGGCACCGTTACCCGCGCCGCCACCAAACCCACCACCAGGCCGTGGGGGAAGGTATTGAGGCTCTAGACGACCACATGACCCGATCGTTACCAGTGCCATGGAGAAGATCAACTAAAAGAAGAAAAAAACGATGTATTAGAATTTGAAGTATAACGTTGTGCTTATAGGTGCGCAGAATTTATAAACGTAAGCTTAGAAGAAAAAAGAAAGAAAATTTTAACGATAACTTAGGAAGCTTTTTAGAAATTATTCAGGAATAAGTATCATCATATTTTGAATTGAAAAGGGGTGGAAAATGTCTTGGGAAAAAGTCACACAAAAGGATATTTTCAGGACCATTTCAGAAGGTCCACAACAAAAACGAATTAAATACTGGGTTTCAGTCGAGAAGCTTTTGTTTTCAGGATTAATTTTTTTTCAGGGTAAATTGAATTTATCCGGGATTTAAAAAAGTTGTTTTATAACAAAAAAAAACGCCACAAAAAGCACCGTATCTTCCGTATCTTCACGAACTTACCAGTGAAGTAGTCATGTCTGGTGTATTTAATTATTATTGTACAAGTGAACAGGCGCTCTGTGCTGTTCAGCTGTTTGCTGAATACTATTTGCGAGGATGTGCCTCGTTTTATATTGCTCCGATTTGCCCTTTCTCGGTTGCTTCACCTTGTGCGTGCTCCGGCGGTATCGCGAGTGCATCCGCGCCTCGTTGCCCCACGCCTCGAGCTCACAAACATTTAGCTAACCTGGAATTCCCTTTACGGATGTATTCCTTAACAACAGCCGAAGCCTTTCAATTCCCCCTTGGGTGGTTCACAGAAATCAAAACGTTCCTTCACGTGTATATATGGGTCATTATAATGTGTTAACTTGTTGCAGCACCTACTATACTTCGCACTTGCGAAAGCTTACAACTTCATTATTAAGTTGCGTTAGATATTTCCATTAAGATTTTCTTAATGGCACGTATTGGACTAATACGAATATGATGTGTGAGAGTTCTAATAAGTTGGAGTTTGATCGACTGGATGTTTGTATGGTCCGGAGTATTATGTACATTGGCACGATTTATGACAGAGCGTGAGACGCTTGTAAATACTTACATAGATGCGTGATATCAACGATAGTAATATATCTTTATTTTAAATGTGTGCCAGTGAGCTTAGATCTAGATTCTAGTTAAACTTGACTGCGATGCAAACAAACATTTGCTACATTCCTTTGAATGAACTTAACTTTTGCAATAAGGTGCAATATAAACAGCAAAGTTAATACCTAATTTGAACTCTATAAAACTTGCATAATGAATCTAGTGCTTTTTTGCGTTAAACTTCATAATGAAAGCTCTTCTCCTTTCTTAGAAGGTTTTCTACCTTCTAATAGATACTTTCTACTTCTAGTAACTACTTCCTACATAAATAAAATAAACGTTTCTACATTGTAAAAAATTGTTCATGTAGTTTTCAGGGTTTTGTAGATTAATTAATAACAGTCTGTGCCTATAACTATTACCAATGAGTCGTTTGATCACTTAAAAGTTCTACCAACCTAAGAATGAAATGGACAGTTTCCCACATTTTCGGAAAGCTCAGCACATGAGGGACAAAAGGTAAGGACATACTCAGCACTTTACTTTTAAAATAACTGTCTGGGTAAATTCAATGATAATGTCTCATAGGATCAAACTGACTAAAGTTCTCTTAAATTTCAAAGCTTTCTATCTCAATAATCTATACCTTAATGTACCACCAATAAGTACCTTAATGCAGTCTAGCGAACTTTGCAACCATACCAGGATTCCCATTTCCCAATAAATGAAAGTAGGTGTATCCATTCATTGTTGGTATTGCCGATGGGAACTTTCAATTTCAAACTAGTGGGTGGTAAAACGTTGGTTTTGTGTAAATGTCACATAGCATTGAAGTTCGAGTCCGTGACCGTAGTGCGCCTGCGCTCCTCTCGCGTCAACGACTATTACTTGAAAATGATCTTGTTCCGATCCTGCGCCCGAGTCGGTAGCTTCTTGCGAAATAATTGCCTTTTTAGTATAAAACGGAAGATAATGGACAAAGATTATTTTTATTTGAGTTTTTGTGGTTTGGTTAGGTGATTTTTATTATGCAATATTACTAATTTAAATAATTCACATTTTTACCGTAGGTATATAGTAGGTAGGTATTATTTATTTTATTGTGTGTCTTTTAAATATTTGTTAAGAATTTAAGACACAAAAATCATAAGAAAAAATAGCTAGTTTTTTTTTCACACAGCATCTGCAAAACGTCGAAGTTGAAGACTTCATAAATAAGTATTTGGGTGAATATCAACAAGTGCATATTTTTTGTCAATTTTGGTGGCAAAATTTTACTTTACTTTTCGTGAAAACTATTGACCTAGGACAAAAATAGAAAGTTCAAGCTTCAGGAATCTTCATGAGGTCAGAAAATATACTGGTAACTTTTCGAGATATTTGAGTTCAAAGACTAGTGTAGCCACCAAAATTGAAACTTGTCCACCAAAATTAAAAGTTGACCACCAAAATTGATATTGGTCCACCAAAATTGAAAGTGCTTAAAACAATACATTAAAAATCAGTTTTTGTCACAAACTGAAATCTCTCTAATAAAAAAAATAAAAGATCAATGACCAAAAAACTCCATCAGTTAATAAAACTCAGTCTTGTTATAATAATATTTCGTTTATTCAGTTACACACATTTTATATAATTTTTTAAATATTTCTTAATAAAAACATAGAAAATAAAAAAGAAACATTTAAAAATACAAAAAATAGTACCCCACCAGCATCGGGAACAGGGTCGAAGCTACCGGTGGTTAGAGTTCCAGAGACAGGAACTTCCTCATAATACGGTACAACGAGGAGAACTGCCTTCTGAATCAGGCCCTTGATCCAACCGCCTAAGGAGAGCTTCGACAGATGTTCGTCGAGGCTCTTGGCAATCAAGCCATTGCCCGTTACGACAATCGGCACAATGATAGCCGAGTTTACATTCCCAGGTCGACAGCCTCGTGTGCCAAGTCGAGATATTTTAGTTGTTTTTCTTTCTCAGCTTTTGCGAGGTTCTCGTCATGCGGGATGATTACATCTTATCACCACGATGGCTTATTGGCGACAATAGTCCTGTCAGTAATGATAGACCGATCCCAGTACAGCGTGACATGGTCTTTCTCGAGAACTGGGTCGGGCACATACTTGTAGTACGGTACCTCAGATTCCACAAGATTATATTTCAAGGCAATTTGCTGATGAATAATCCTGGCTACTTGGTTGTGCCTATGCAAGTACTCGCCGTTAGCTAGACGAGAACAACCAGAAATAATATGTCCGATGGACTCACCTCTAAAATAAAACATGATTAAATAACAATATTAAACCACAAGGCAGAATCTTAAGAGAATCCATCAACAAAAATCACACAGCATGATATCAGTCATTAAATCCAAGAAAGAATATTATAGTTCTTAAACGTGAAGCTTGTGTCGTCTTTATTACAAAAAAAACATGTAATATAAAAATAATTATATTAATATATAAAAATATTAATACTTATATAAGTATTTATAACTGTACACATAATTGTACTCAGATCGATCCATCATCACTGACAGGACTATTGTAGCAAATAAACCTGATATATAACAGACCGGTAACAGACATACAATAGACCTGTGGATCGATCAGAGCGGCGCGCAATGATTGTTGACGTAACGGTCCCACATGACGAGAACCTTGTGGAAGCCGAAAAAGATAAACAAATCAAGTATATTGACTTGGCTCGCGAGGTTGTCGACATGTGGGACGTGGACTCAGCGATCATTGTGCCGATAGTCGTTACAGCCAATGGCTTAATTGCCAAGAGCCTCGACCAACACCTGAGAAGGCTCTCGTTAGGCAGCTGGATCAAGGGCTTGATACAGAAAGCTGTACTCCTGGACAGGGTACGTATTGTTAGGAGGTTCCTTTCTCTGGAGTCTTGACTGCCGGTAGCTTGGACACTGTTCCCGATACCGGTGGGCTACTATTTTTATATGTTTTTGATAAGAATATGTAAAAATATAAAAAATATGTATACAAATAAATAAACGATAATAATACTAATTATAATACGGTTTTAATGTACTCTTTCGGCATACTTAAATGGACTCAG
Source organism: Ochropleura plecta (assembly GCA_905475445.1). Taxonomy (NCBI): domain Eukaryota; kingdom Metazoa; phylum Arthropoda; class Insecta; order Lepidoptera; family Noctuidae; genus Ochropleura; species Ochropleura plecta. The sequence goes on from FR997734.1 coordinate 14,270,497, forward strand.
ACTGAACTTGATGCCCTGGATAGGAGAGTTCGTACACTGCTGAACGCAAACCGGATGCATCACCTAAGATCATCGGTAATGAGGCTGTATATCCCTCGGAAGTGCGGAGATCGAAGCCTATTTAACGTGAAGACCTTCCATAACCGAGAGGTGTGCAGTCTCAGTAGCCATTGCCAGTCGACCTTAGAGTAGTGCAGAAAAATAGCATGGCATGTGCACTTTAATAAATAGAACAAACAGAACAGAAACAAATAGAATAGTAACGTATACATATAAATGAACAATGTGCAGTGAAAAACTGTCTTTATATGTACAAATAATACATAAACAGTACATACTTAAAATTTGGTGGCTTATTTTCAATTTTGGTGGTGAAAATCGCCACCAAATCCACCAAAATTGAACCACCAAAATTGAAACCAGGCATAAAAAAAATCTTAAAAAATACAGTTATTAAGATACAAAAGAATAAATATCACTGATAAATAAGTTACCCAAATCACTACCTACAATACGTAGCTTACTATTAAAACACTTAAAAATCACCAGCAAATCGATCCACCAAAATTGACAAATTCTTGTCCCCTGTTCGACCCAAGAAAGATACTTTTTTTTTGGCGAGCAATTACAGCACTAATCACACACCTGTTACGCACCACTTCCTGCACACGACTGAGAAAAACAGAACATAAAAAGCGATTGATCGCACACGCGCGAATCTTCATGATAATGTAAATTGAAAAAGTGCTACCAAAATTATGATTTTTGCTAGGACAAACTTGAATCGAGTATCCTGTGCATTTAACATCAATTTTATAATATGATTTAGATGTTTTTAGATAGTGTGTCATATGCATTTACCAATGAAATAATTTGTTTTTTACTTTACTTTTAATTGTTACTTTGGTAAATACATTTATATCAAAAAATGGAGCTAGGACAAGCCACCAAACTTGAATTTTAAAGTTATTTATTTTTCCTATCCTCCATAGGTAAGCCTATTTAAAAAAAAATTGTGGCCCTAAGTGGAATAAGTTAAGTAGTTCACTAGAAAAAAAAATAAGAAACATCCCATCATTTTACACCATGATTCTCAACGTGGACACGTAAAATTAGCGCGTGGGATATTCACCCATTTGTAAAACGTAATTAATGCCATAAAGTTTAATTGAAAATGCGTAACACTAAAGTAACTGGACAATAGCATTATAGACATTAAACGCTATGCGATCATAGATATTAACGCTAATATGTCTAGATTTTAATTGGTGATTGGTTTACAAGCTCGCGACTAGACGGTAGGTATAAACAAAATTAAACATGATCGATGATGATGAGAGTTTTAGTTTAAATTAATTAACGCGACATATACAGGCGACCTATAAAATATCTAGTTGACTCCACTTGCATAAGGTAAACAGAACATTCTTAAAGTTCATTCGTTTTCTGTAGCACGCCTATGATGTAAAGCGCATTTATCTGTGTAATTTGAACCGCAGCTTACAAGAGTGTAATTTTTAAAAAGCGCCGTATTTGAAATAGGTTGTTTTAATGTGACTAAAAATGAGAAAATGAGTATTATTATGCCGGAAATAATAAGCAAAAGCAAGTTGCACGACAGCTTGCAAAAAATACTACACCCATAGGAGTACTGATTGCACCCGATGTTGCTTAGTACTACATTTCGGTGACAAGTAGATACTATTGTTTTCAATATAGTGTGGACTTTGACAACTATACAAACAAATGGATAAGTCACTAAAAAAAACCCAAAATCCCTTCAAGTTTGCCTATAAGTTTTTAAGAGTAGATACCCTTGATTTCTTCAGGATCCTACATTAATATCCTGACCTGACGACCATAGGACCGACTGTGAAGTATCCCTTTAAAAAAAAAAAGAATTCCCCAAATTGGTCCAGGCGTCTTCAGAGTAATCGGGGTTTATTACGTGGCTAAATTAACTGACCACTGTCTAACCATTTACTTTACCATACAATACGAAGTTCAAAATCATTTCCATAATAGGTAATCAGAATCAGCCCATCCCATGTGTCCGTTTGCCAAGGCAGAACACCTCAGTGTATACCACGTAGGACAAGTGCGGGCTGGTGAAAGTTCAAACATAATGTTCCAATTGATCTATTCGGTTCTAGGAGGTTCCACAAGTCAATTTTTCAAAATGTTCTCATAGTAGGTATTCATATTTTAATTGACTAATTCTTATTTGTTTATACTTTGGACGCTATTAATGTGTTCGTTTTTCTACATCGTAATATGTATAATCTCAACATTAATCAAAGCATGATTTTTTAAAAACTATTATGATTTGAAGTGTCTATGGAGTTTCTTACCCATTTTTCTCCATAGAGTTCTGTAGTTGCACATTCCATGGAATGGGCAACCACAGTACTTCTACAAGTTATTATGTCTTGTGACTGGGATGTTACAAGAGTAGCATCTTTTTTGTTTTAGGACAAAGTGCCTGCAATGATATAATTAAAACAAAAGCTTTGAGTTGGAGTTTTGTCCTAAACCCCACAGGTTGTGATTCATCCATTGCATCACCTTGCTACCTGAAAATGGTTGCCTCTAATATCTGCGAGATAATAAGATCGGCCTCGATCACCGCTAGCATTTGACATGATCTGTACTATGAGAATATTACCTTTTGATCGACTGTCATTATCACTAAGTAGAAACACCTAGATACTTTACCTATATTCTGAATGTACAGACGCCTGCACATTAAGCTACTACAATCTGTCAGATTTCTTTGATAGATTTTCGACTTTATTTCTAAAGTATTAGGTTCAAGGTTCATTTGGAAAAATTAACAGTTTCGGGTAGCTTGACCTGCTGGCGTCTGTACAACAAGGAGGAACGGACACTTTACATTTTAGCACCAACATGTATTCGTAAAGACGTGGCACGATTTAACTAAAAAACTGGCCAAAAGCGAGTAAGACTCGCGCACCGTGAGTTCCGTACAAACTTGCGACATAAACGGCCATATCTTTTGACTGCGTAGACTTAGAGGGCTGAGTAATTTTTTGTTTATTTCACAGAATAAAGGAACCACAGAATTGAGTATATGGTTTTAATTTCAACTTACGATACCTTCAAGCGTTCTTGAGATAAAGGATCTTGACAGACAGACAGACGGACAACAGAGAGATTCAATAAGGGTTCCGTTTATTTTAAAGTACGGAAAAATACAAGAAAATTGGAACGACATGCAACATTTACCGTGATCAGATGATATTTCCATGGTCTTTTTTTTTTGGGGTGGGAAATCATCAAATAACTTCCCCCGCTCTGGTCCATGTTTCCATGGTCTTAAAAACACACAAACATAATGTGATCAATGACGCTCGTACACGAATGTAAGTATGTGGGTATAAAAAGCATACCGCGAAACAATGAATATGGTACATAAGTCGATATTTATAAAACCTTACTTTAAACTGTTACCAGAAAATTCATTAATCATTTAGATCCCATCAGAAGAGCATCAACTGAAACGACACAGATTAAAATTATCCCCCGATTAAAGGTCTCAAATGATTCTTGTAGATAAAATCTTCATTGGAACCGATAGAACATAAAACATTAGGATCATCATTACATCTTATCGCACATCAATATATCATGATAGAGAGCCTGAAATATCTGAGGTGAGCGGGTTGAGCATCGCCCGCGGCAGCTGAGTATTTGTGCACTTTAAATGTAATGCCTGATGAGAAATATCAATCGATAAATCTGAGTTTCTAAGTGTTAAATGTCTAAATAATAATCAATAACCTAAGTTATTATAACAGCAAGACAAATCTCAAATACTACTGTAAAGAAAAGGCTGAATATGAGCAGCTGAATCTTCTTCTTCATGTGGACCCTGCTTCTTGGGGGGGTCCGGTTTCCGCACTTGATCCTTCCAGTGGACTATTGTGCGTATGCCGGGCACCTGGTGGCCGCTACTCCAGCCAGCCCACCTCCTTCCAGAAGCAGATGAGTCTCTTCGGGTTCTTGAGGGCGTCCGCAAGTGACCCTGGTGTACCTGGGTACACCAGGAAACACCCTAACACCTGGAAAACACCTGAAATTACCGAAATCCGGAAAATGACACCAGTGCCATTTTCCGGATTTCGGTGATTTCTGTACCAAGGCGAACATGTGTGACTATTTTTTCCACCTCCATGCAGCTGTATTGTTCTTGATACAAATAGCTGCAACGATTTAGATCAGAATACTTAACTACTTGAAATAGTCTTGGTAACTGATAAGATGACGTTATTATGTAGGTAGCTATACCTTTCAGTTCACACGTCATCTACCCATCATTTTCCAAACTACGTTAGGGTCGGCTTTCAGTCTTTCTGGATTCAGCTAAAAACCAGTATTTTACATGGAGCAACTGTCTATCTTCTTTTTTTTTTTTTTAAAACGTTGCCCCACACTAGGAATTTCTCCTGAATTGTGGGTGAGTTTACAAACATGTAAACTCACATACACGAACAGTCAGACCCGGAACAACTATCTGTAGGTCATACAAATATTTGTACCGTGCGGGAATCGAACCCGCGACACGCAGCGCAGCAGTCAATCGCTCAGCCACTACGCCAACTGTGTCGTCAACCTCCACAACCCAGTTAATAATTGAGAAATTGATAAGACTGATTGGTGGTGGACAATGATGCTCAGTTGGACATTATTGTGCAGCACCAACAAGAAGACATAGTTAATGGCTGTCATCATCTGTCTTCTCCCAAATATGTTGGGGTTGTCTTCCAGATTAACAGCGTTGCAACATTGTTAATTTTATTACACTGGAAATTACTAAATCAATGCAACCATAAATGACAACGAAGATTTAATAAACTCAGACTATAATAAAAATAAAGAGACAAGACTATCGTGTATAACCAGAGACTCGCGCCGCTCACGATCAGAGGCGCTCGAGAATCTAATCAACGCTGCAGACACTCCAATCGGATTTCAAATAATAATTTCTACTAGATATGAACTAGTAAACCTAGTAGTTAACCCGAAGTGGTCAGTAAAAACTACAATTTTGTCAGAACATAGTGGTTGCCGACGATGTAAAGACGTCTTAGGACGTTAAACCTTGTGATTATGATTCGCCGTCTGCGGCTGGGAACGTTATTGTAATTTCGTTACATTGTATCTTGGCAGCTTCCTCTAAGGGTGAAGTCACAATGAAGCTTTGATTGGCAAAAACACAGCCGTTGTCAGACAATGGGAGCTCTGACTTACCATTATCACATAATCGGTCGATTTGATCACCAGCTATCAAATGTTGTTTTAATTACTATGGGGAATGGTAACAAAAAATGCGCATTTAAATGTGCATTAATTTATATTGTGTGTTTATTCTATATTGCGTGATCCAGAAAGGTATACTAATATATATTTCAGGATGTAGTTTTTCAGACTGTACGACCTTCTCCATACATTTGGGTAAAGTAGGAATTAGTAGACCTATTGAAGTTTTGTAGCACGAATTCATTACGAAATACGTCAATTTTAAATTAAAAAATACCCGATTTACATGTGTGATTTTCTTTATGTTTTTGTTTTTATAAATATGGATTATAATGAGTAGCAAGCAAATGATTTAACTAAAGTGCTCCATGATAATTGTATTATCAATTAAAATATCGACATATCTCTCCTCTGGACAGTAGCTTTTTTCGCGTTTTCGTTTTATTCCGTGGAAAAAGTTGTTCTGTTCAAAGACCTGAATTACACCTTGAAATGTGAGTACTCCTTTCTGGTATACGCGACAAGACACACAGTAAATAATAAGAACATAGGATCAAGTGTTTCAAGAATTTATCATGTTTTAAGATCAAGTAGTTAGCCTAGTATATATATAGATCAATTTCCAATTATGTGACTAACTTCGCCGTAGGTAACTGTCCCGACTTTATGATCTTTAAAGAAGCCAACTTTCTACCCACTAAGAAATTACAATATTTATGTAGCTTTTACATTTGACCTAAAAGTTTTATGAATGGAAAACAAAAGAAAACTAATCTGTTCGGAAGAAATTGATTTTATTCATCACTAGGTGGTGCTCATAAAAGCGTTCAATTTGATTGTTGCGAGAAGTTTTCACTGTGAGGTCGAAAAGGTTCGGAAACACGCAGTTTTCTTTAGAGAATTGTTTTTATGTGCGTGACCTCTTGGGATCTTGTCCCAGAATAGTTCGAGCCAATTTGGTCAGCCCATTTCATTCAGAGATGTAACCTCAAAGGTATTTCAAATTTAGAACAAAAATAAAACATGGGTTTGTTGTTTATTCTGTCTCGGGAATGTTGCAAAAAAGAGAATAATTTCCTTTTTAATGTTAAGCTTACACCCACAGAGTGAAGTGTGATATTTCAATGTCTTTTCTATGCAAATCGTATTAACTTTCCGGTCTCTGGTGGGCTTTTTGGAGTCAAGCCTAATCTGCCGACCAAATGAGAAATTAAAAATGTAATACCTCATTTCATGGAAGACCTCATCACAAAAATGAAAATAATAAACTGCGAAAGTATCTAATGGTCGAAATTTACTCACTTGACCCTAAAAGTAATTTAACTTTGCTACGTGACCTATGAAATTTAATTACAATATTCACCTAAGTCCTTTTAAAAATTTTGAAAATAAATGGTAAACCTTAAATCCTACCATAAATATGTAGAATATATTAAAGTTAATTCTTTTATTTAATAATTTATAAACACACAGCAGAAAACATTTTTCAAGGCAGCATATTTCAAAAGAAATTTCTACCAGCAGGCCTGTAAATGAAAATATGAAGAAAATAAACGTAGACGTGTGATATCGAACATGAAGATATTAAGAATGTCTAAAACTAAACATTAAATATAAGTATATATATTCCTGAACACACAAGAATACATACCTGTATAATCTTAATTATCACTAATTTTGTTAACATTACATAATTATTAACATTTATGCTACAGTTTTTTTAGTTTTTGGCAAAGTGATGGCAAGCTGCATGCAGCTTGTATAAGATGTTCATAAAAACTTTAGGGGGACAATATCATCATTATCTGTGTGGCGTTTTCCCAACTATATTGTGGATGACTTCCAGTCTAACCGGACGCAGCTGAACACCAGTATTTTACATGGAGTGACTGCCTATCTGACCCTCATAACCCAGTTCAATATGTTTTCCACTATCATCGTAATTTATTTATTTGCTTTCAAAGTTCCGTAAATTAAAAAACAAAAAATTCTTATAGGATCACTTTGTGGTCCGTCTGTCTGACTGTCTGTTTGTAAATATCCTATATCTCAGAAACGCTTGAAGGTATCCAGTTGAAATTAAAACCATATATATAGTCTGTATAGTCTGTGGTCTCTTGGAGCTGTGAAAAAGTAACCCTTTAAGTCTACGCGGTCAAAAGATATGGCCGTTTGTATCGCAAGTTTTTTTTTCCTGACGAGCTTACCTTTAAGTATAAACTTTAACCTGTCTGGTGGGGATATATCTTTCTCTAATTCTTCAATAACGTAATTATTTTGTAGATGTACAGGACATTCTTATTTTACGACAGTTAGTTATTATATATATTAGTTTACGATGTTTACACGACAACACATCGACCTATACAAAACCAGTTTATGCTGATCTCTCAACCACGGATGTAACAATAACATGGTCATCATCTTCCTGGCCTTTTCCCAAATATGTTGGGGTCGGCTTTCAGTCTAACCGGATGCAGCTGAATATCAGTATTTTATATGGAGCGACTGCCTATCTAACCTCCACAACCCAGTTAGTACTGGGTAATACGATACCCCTTGGTAAGACTGGTTGTCAGACTTTCGGGACACTGACTACCTGTAACGACTGTCAAAGATCTACAAATGACAGCCGGGACCAACGGCTTCCGAGGCACGGAGGAAACTCGGTATGTAACGGGTGGTCACCCATCCACAAACCAACCTAGGCAAGCGCGGCTTAACCCAAAGATCGACCCGAGCGGCTGCTATTATTTAGCCACGAGCTCCTCCTCGAGCTATGTAACAATAACATGGTAAAACTAGATAATTTTAAAAGAATAACCGCGAAGTTTCTTGCTGGTTCTTCTCCATATGAAACGAACAACCCAAACCGTGCACCTTTTGTCGACTTTTTATAAGTGCCCATGTAGACCTATGTGAAACAAAAATATTTGGATTTTGGATTGTCCACCGTAGATTTGCCGTACGCTAAGAGATCCGCATAAACTGGTTTTGTATAGGTTGATATGTTGGCGTGTGTACACTGGAAGTTTACTACATATTACAACCAATTATAATTAATTAGTATGTATATTACGCTCACTTATACATGCTAACTCATGTTCATTTATGGTAAATCTGCACTTAAGTGGAAATAAAATAAAAGGATAATGGTTAAGTTATTTACTATTCTATTCAAGTTGTATAAATTTAATGATGGATGTGAACTCACTCGTTAAGTTGCAACTTTACTGTTCTTACAGGTTTTTACGTTGCGAATTGCGATATTCTTCCACAATTATCTACAATATTTACACTTCTACATTATATATAACTAGTTTCCGCCCGCGACTTTGTCCGCGTGGCATAGTTACTTTGGGCTAACGCTAACTATATAACCCGCGTGATGATAAAAAAAAATATCTTTCTCTCCCCTTTTCATCCCTCTGTCTCCCCCGTTTCTCACTTTAAAAAAAGGCCTATATCCGTCTCCAGGGTCCCAACTATCTCTGTACCAAAATTCATTAAAATCGGTTTGGCAATTTAGGCGTGAAAACGTAACTAACAAACTCACTTTCGCTTTTATAATATTAGTAAGGATGTTATACTTACATAGGAAAGATTTCTACTATAATATAATAAGAAGATGTTTGTAAAGAATTAACCCAAGAACTACTGTACCGGTTTAAAAAATCTGAACCAATTACAATGCTTTTTTAAATTATCTCTGACCAAAATAGGCTATAAAACATCACACTAGGATACTTAGGAGCTGAGCAGCTGGTGAACCGATGGGAAAAAGCTAGGTACTAGGCATGAAGTGAACACCCATTTGAATTATTTGGTGGATAGAAGGATATTTTTGCACGTGGCTATACTTGGAACTGAGACCATCTACAATTCAACAAATGTATTCCAACAACATGTTGACAACGCCATTCAGGCGAAAAAAGCCATGATGCACTGTAGTCCAGTGTTCAACACGTGATTAGTAATAGACATAAATTGTCTAAGGTTTTTTTCGTATGGGAAGTCATCAAATAGGGGGAGTGTCAGACTTTTATTGACTAAAAACCATGCATGTTCCTTCTTTAGACCTTTCTGAACCAGAGCCGCGGTATCCTCGGCAATCTCCTCTGATTGTCTAAAGCTAATCAAGTGATCATGCGAAACATTTATATTAAGCACTCTTTAAAGCTCAATACTTTCATATTTATAACGCTAATAAGTAGACTGAAGGCTTAAGCATACTCTTTACCTGTAGGAGTTGTAGGACTATAGGACAACGCACTGTGTTTTTAAGTAAGTAGTTTATTTTTTATGACTTTACACAAATTTATGCTATTTATATACCTTTTTATACATAGAAACACAAATAAATATAAAACTGTTTTACGTCCGTCACATCAGGTGTAAGGTCCAGTTGAAAACCAGCGTCGGGCACTAGCTGCTCGGCAGTTTGCTGAACTGGGCATATTTGGCGCAGCCGTGAGACACACAATAATTACAAATTTGTTATTATCGTTTAGTTTTAAGTTTTTATCTCATTTTGTGTGCACTTGTGGCATGGGCCAAATAAATGTTTTTTCTTTGTTTCTTTCTTTCACTGAAACAAGGGACCGTAAAAAATCACGTTTCAGCCCTGTACATTGTAGCCAGGTGCCCCTTCAAAGGTATTGTAAGGAAGGTTCTCGAACGCGTGGGTGAGCAAACAGGTGAGTTAAGACGCTTACACAAAAACAAAGCCTCGTTTATACAGGTTTTAAATATTGATGTGTAAGTACCTAGTTTAGTATGTTGAGTTATTTTGAAACAAGGCAAGTAAAGGTGAATTATTCAATTCAGTAAAGTTCATTTGTTTTACTAAAATAACATGACTGTAATCCTTGAAGAGTTGTAGGAGCTACCTATGGTACGGTACTCACCCTCATCTGGACAGGTATGATTTGGTCATAAATAATAGCGGGCAAGTCTATTGCCACTAACCGGGCTCACATCGAGAATGATACTAAGATGAAAAACCGGCCAAGAGCGTGACGGGCCACGCTCAGTGTAGGGTTCCGTAGTTTCCCGTCCGTCACAATAAGTGTTCTTTACCACGGTAGGTCATGAAAGCACGGAAAATCTTAACATCGACTTTTAAAAAAATGACGTCATTACGCAACGCCATCTATCGAACCATTTATGAACTGGTTTTTACCTTAACATTTTGATGGTGTTCAAAAAATGAATTTTAGTTTTGTTCTAAATTGCCTTAGCATGTTCTTGATAGCAGTTTTATGTAGTTATAAGATACCGCCAATGCCAAGGAGAGACCAACCGAACAATTCGGTAATACCCGGACCAATGTAATAAGTACCTACAGCGCCATCTCTCGGGGAATTGGGTTACAAAGACGTGCAAGGAGGTAATTTTGGATTGCGAGAACCGATTTCAATAATTCTTTTTTTGTTTGAAAAAAATACGTTCAGGATAATAAAATATGTAAACGAAGTTAAAAAAATGCTTGCATATACGATTATACTACAAACTTAGTCCAGAAATTATTTTGTACAACTTTTTGTCTTTTTTGTACAAAAACTGTTGTGTCAATCAAGTTCAAAATAATTTTCATAGAAAGTCCTTATAAAGTTCTACTTTTCAGATTTTTTTCATATTTTCTAAACTTATGGTTCAAAAGTTAGAGGGGGGGGGGACACATTGTTTTTTACTTTTGGAGCGATTATTTCCGAAATTATTGACATTATCAAAAAATGATTTTAGTAAACCCCTATTCATTTTTAAATACCTTTCCAACAATATATCACACGTTAGGGTTGAAATTAAAAAAAAAATCACTTCCCACTTTACATATAGGGTGGCTACCCTAATAAAACATTTTTTTCCAATTTTTATTTTACCACTTTGTCGGCGTGATTGATATACATATTGGTACCAAATTTCAGCTTTCTAGTGCTAACGGTCACAGAGATTAAGCGAGGACGGACGGACGGACGGACGGACGGACAGACAGACATGGCGAAACTATAAGGGTTCCTAGTTGACTACGGAACCCTAAAAATGATTTTGCCAAAAAAACTGACTTCCAGAAAAACAGAGACGGAAAATGATTTGACTTCCGGTAGTCGGTGAGGCGACTTTTGTTTGATTCATCGATTTTTTTGTAACTGTCTTTATAGTGTTTTTTTTAATCAGTTTTTTTCCAGTTGTGCTGTGATGGTATCTGACACAAATTCTTATCGAGTATTAATTTGCCATTGCTTCTAAGAGAACCATGTCGTCCATACATTAGAATAAAAAAGATTGTATTGATAATAGAATATATGGGACCCCTTCGGGAGTATTTAATTATAAAAAGAATTTTAAAAAATCTGCCCTCAATCGAAGGAGAAATTGCGTAACAAAGATAGAAAAAAATACAGTTGAGAACCTCCACTTTTTTTTAAATCGGTTAGATAATCCTTGGGTAAAAACTATAAAAACTTGTCCGATTTGCGACTTTTTATACTCATTATAATACTAAAACATAATCTTAATAGGTATCTAAACGCAATTTTCTTGATCAAATAACAATCAATTTCATAAGCATTTGTGTACTGTTTTCATTATTTTTCGTCCAAACTTTTATTGTTTCACAAATACCAAGGGACGATTGTTTCTTTGTTTGTATCGTTATTACGGTAATGAAAACGGAATAAAAGCAATTCTTACCACAAAGACTCCTTGAACTTTCGACAGTCACGAAATGGGATGTATCTGTTCAAATTAGTATTTAATACCAACGAAATGCGTTTCAATTTTGCGATATTTTGTGTTGTGGATGATGTTGGTTTGGTGCCAAGTTATAATGGCATGCTTGTCTCCGCAGCATGCTACTATGAGTTGATTAATTTGCTATCGTAGGCGAAGTTTCTCGTATCGATAACATAATTCTTCCATACTGGATCATTGATGCCAGTTATCATTAACACTTTTTTTTGCGGATGGGTAATCATCAAATAACTTCCCCCGCTCTGGGCGGAGCGGGGGGGAGTGTCAGACTTGTGCTGACTAAAACCCACCCATGTTCCTTCTATTTATGTTCCGGGGCCGCGGTATCTCAAAAATCAATCAAAATCAAAATATTTTTATTTCACATAGGCCTACATGGGCACTTATAAAACGTCGAGAAAAAATGCACGGTTCGGGTTAGTCGTTTCCTCTCTCGAAATATCTCTCTCGAACAACTCGCAACCCCGGCAGGCGGTACCCCTGGCGGGCCCCTCTGCTTTGCTGAAATCTCTTTGAGGTGCGCGAGGAACGCTAACGCGCCGTCGACACGGCCTGTCGTCAATAGACCTCACCGTCCACAACCCCGCATCTACGGTGGCCGGGAGTCGTCTCGCGTAGCCGGTAGTCGTCTTGCGTATCAGTAACACTTGGTGAAAACTAAATTAATGCTTAAAGAAAGCCCACTTTTATGTTAAGGCTTTCTCGTTGGTCGAGTGGTCGCAAGTGTGACGTCATCGACTGCTGGACATTAGTTTCTGGATTCAATTCCGGGGACGGGCAAAATGTGTTTCTGGTGTGGGTTTTTTCATCAGGAATTTCTCAGTAGCAGACACGGAGTCTGGACTTGTGCCTGGTTGAAAGCAATAAGCCCCTTAGTATATAGGACTTAAAAATATAACTGGCTATATCGCTAATAGCGATAAGACCGCCATTGTAACCATAAATTTAGCATTTTTTGTAAAACAGTTATGTTTAAATTTTGGTGTGCAATAATGTATATTCTATTCTATTCTGGTGAAATGTGGGTGTTATACTGGGTACACCTCTACCTAGCCATACAGGGAGTACGACATTGTGTGATGTGTTACATTTTCAACGCTCGGCTCTTTGTGTCGTAAGTAGAAAATCAAACAGTGCACATTTGTTTAGGCACGATATAAAAAATCCGCTTAGCGTTTTGTAATTGAAAACAAGTTTATTATATTACGAGCTTTTACTCGCGGCTTTGCCCGCGTTTATCAATATACTTTAATTTAATAACAATATTTGTTCTGGAATAATAACAATGTGAGTTACAACACAAAAAGTAAGGTCGAGTTAGATGGGCAGGAAATAAATTATGTATACGGCAAGAGCGGCCACTCAATGGGTGCCAGGGGTCCCATGGTCCCATGGTCCGGGTCATCAAAATTCATCAAAATCGGTTTTGCCATTTAGGCGTGAAGACGTAACAAACAAACAAACTCACTTTCGCTTTTGACATAATATAATACATATATGTACCTAATATAGTAACGAGAATTGACATTTGAAACGGGATATTTACCATGTTTGTTATTTGTTTCGAGTTGCAAACGCCATGATCACGGATGAACTGAAGTTAGTGCGGGTGGATGTTTTTGAGCAGACAAAACGATCTACCCTCTTTCTTATTCGTTTTTTGCGTTCGTTACCACTAACACCGTCACTCACAACTCGATTTTGTTCTCGACACTCAACCGGCTTTTGCTCTCGACACACAAAACTCACTGTATCAAGTCGCGATCTTTTTTCACTCCTTTTTGGGTTTTTACACAATTTAACCACTGGATTCCAGGCTCTTGATAGTTGAAACCATCATCACGGTTGAAATTCCTATATTTGATAATCTCAATTGCTTCTCTTACCAGTCTAGGAATATAGTGGCGTTCTGTTAAGATGACCTGAGGGTTATATATCTCTGACACGCCCCCCCCGCTCCGCCCAGAGCAGGGGAAGTTATTTGATGATTTCCCACCCCAAAAAAAGGGTTATATAACTCAATCCAGTGGTTCGAATCACTGGATTGAGTTACCAAAAGTCCTGCTTCCAAAAAAAGCTTAATTATATAATATTAAGAAGTTTATTATAGCTCAATTGTTTTTACGCTAATAAATCAGAGCTCATCTATACTTATAAATAATAAATTATTAATATAAGTAATAAAGAGGAAAGATTTGTTTGTAATAAGGGCATGAGATAGATGATGATTTACAAATGTCTTAAAACTAAATAAGTATTGCTTCAATTCAAATAAAAAAACAAGTACTAAAAAAACCCATACCAGCTATAATCCGAGTGTCAACTCGTCACATGAACCTGGAAGAATCTTTCCATAGCACTGCGGACTCTGCCATCTCAGAAATCATTCCATTCAGAAGGATGCTGTTGGTTCTCCCCCGAATCTGGCCCATTAGAGAAGCTATGTTTTTCCTATCGGACCAACCCATTGTTACAATGAATGCGAAGCCTATAAGATCTCATGTCATGCCAACATAGGTTGGGGCTTCCGACGAAGTCAACTATCCTTTATTACTATTTGTTTTTTTTTCAACATTGACAACCAAACCTTTTGTAATAAGACCTTAAGATATCAAAACTCTTTTGAATATTAAATTATATTTATTCAAATGTCACACAGAGATGTCACAGTGGCTGAACTGTCAAATTTGGGTGTAATGTAATTATAATCGTGTTATTAGTATTACAGAAATTTTGATCTTATAGTTTACAATTATTATCATATAAAAGTATATCACAATGTTAATACCGACTTGTTTAATAAAACTCAGTGAATTGGTTAGTTATTCCAGAACAAATTGCCAAATTATAAAACTAGATTGTAATGAGCCATTTCTACAGAAATAATGCAGAATCATTGAACTTGGATCCTTAGGTGCCCGTCCCTCTGCCGGGGTTGCGTATTGCTTGAAAGAAATACCGTGTCCCCGGATCACGTAGGTCAAAAGAAGGAACATGGATGGGTTTCAGTAACCAAAAGACTGACACTCCCTCCCGCTCCACCCAGAGCGGAGGAAGTTATTTGATGATTTCCCATCCCTACTAACCATCTATCTAAGGCGCCTGTTCTCCGACAACGTATAACAGATCTCGTGTCAGTAATCGTTGACTGTTCAAAATCGAGAACAAAGTTTGTCCCTGTTGATGAGAAGTAAAAATCAATCCTTACTAATATTATAAAAGCGAAAATTGAGTTTGTTTGTTTGTTTGTTACGTCTTCACGCCTAAATGGCTAATTGGCGATTTTGATGAATTTAGGTATAGAGATAGTTTTTTTTTTAAAGATTAAGATATGAAGGATAAAGAGGGAAGAAAAGGGAAAACTTAGCATTGCTATTACAATAAATAAGGCGCAAGGGCAAAAACTACAGGTAGCAGGTACCTGTAAATCAGGAAAGGGGAACTGTGTTACCCCGAATTTAACGCGAGCGAAGCCGCGGGCAAAAGCTAGTTTATTTATAGTCGTAAGCTGCTGTCGCTTAACGCTGGCGGTGGAACAAGAGGCCTTAGAAGCATAGAGAGTATAATATAATATCCACTTAATGCAAGCTTGTATCCTAAGCATGCCTCAAAACTTTGGAGCATTCTTGTATAGAAAGGCTTCGTATCAGACTACATGCTTGCCGAATACAGGAGTTGCAATTTACAATATAATTAGAAACAGAGTTCAACTAGGTATTAGCATATTCATGGTGTCATCAAAGGAAAGCTTTGAACCGTAACTTTGTGTAGTTAAATGCATTCTCAGGGGTACACATTCTGGAACTTGTAATTTAATTTCGATCTAAGGTTAGGTAAGAGTAACGTGTTTCAATTCACGCCTGTTGGTATTCGCTTACGGGGTTGGCAGAGGTGTTTAACACTTTCACATCTCGTCAGTTGCGAACCGACTGGCCTTTACTTACTTTGGATTCAGGGTTGTTACAAAAAATACCTGAAGATACTTAGTAAACACTTGGTAAACACGCTAACCGCTGGTGAAACGCGGTCTACCCGCGTCGCTAAAAAACTCCACTAGCAAACTTTTTTAGACCTACTCATTTGTTTTGTTATGCCCATAATTTTAAGTTTTAGTTAAACATGTAGGTACAAACCATAACATGATTAGTACAGTATTCTTATTTTAAGCTACGCTTACTGCTTTCAATTAAGTTGCATTTAATTAAGTTTTTCTCTGTGAGTTAATTTGTAATTCTTTTGAGAATTAAATATCTTTAACCGTAAGATAAGTATTAGCTCAACAAGGTTTTTTCAGATCATGAACACACGCCATTTTTAAATTGTGAGCTATACCATTGACTATCTTCTTCCGCAGGGTGAACCGTGAACCAAGTCATTGCCACAACTCACTAAAATGCGCTGGTAAAATAATGTTTTAATTATTCTTCCTTTTTCAGATGTTAACAGTGGCATGTTTAACACTACACCACTACAGCTACGACCTGACAGACGTGCCCACACTCATGCTATGTTCGGGCACATACGTCGGATATGTGGTGGTTCTCTCAGGCGAAATCGTGGGTGAGAATGTACCTAGTTACTGGCTTATAGTTCCAGTCGTCCAATAGTGCAGACATGTAGTTATGATTGTAGACTGGACATATCTAGCATATCTCGGATATTCGGCGTTATTGTAGCTTTCATATACTTTGATATTGAACTTGCAGCATGCATCACAGACTGAAAGTGGTTATTTTTTAGAGTAATTCGAACATCCATATTGATTATCCTAAGTCAAATAATTTCATAAGTAGGTACATGAGGTTATTTAATTTAATGGTGGATAAGATATTTCCATCTATGTAGTTGTTAGATAAGTTCCGTTTTTACTGTAGTCCAAAGCATACTACAGTATTCAATGCACAAATGCCGCATTTATACTGGATTCAATTGTTCTATTTCTAACGTTTAAATAATTTACCTTTCGCGAGGTGAATACTAAATAATTAGAGTTAAAACATTGCACTGCGACTTTCTTTTAAAGGAAGATATTTCTGTTTGTATCATGCATTAACAATGTTTATAAAAAGTTGACCAATGAAAACAACTTGAATGCAGTTCCGTCAGAAACATCAAAGCTTTGAATGTAATGTTACATTAATTACATTCACAGACAGTTTGCTAAAGCGACGGAGAAAAGTCTAGTTTGTTTATTCATCTGTCGGTCCGCTTATGTCTCCGCAGTTAATGTTTCTCAACTGAATAGGGTATTTTACTCTATATGAAAGAAATTCTAAAAATATACAATTCAGATAGCTTAGGCAATAAGCAGTCGGAAAATGTTAGATTTATTTAATAAAATAACTAAATAAATTTTTAAATTGATTTCAAAGTTTTCACTTTTTTTAGTCTGTTGTTTTACTAAGCGAAACAGTGTCCGCCATGATTATTACGTCATACGGTCATGTAAACAAAAAGTGACAACTGTCAACTGAGCAACGTCTGTTATTTTTGTATTAAAAAACTTTACATTTTAATTTTTATTGAAATAATAGTAATAATACCATGGAAGACAGTTTAACTCATTTTTAAATTATAGTGAAATATACAACTAAACAGAAAGACAAATAACAGCGCATTTGTTTACATGACCAACAGACGTCATGACCACAGAGTAACATGGCGTCAAGCGTTTTTGTGATTTTACGCGCGAAAATAGAAATTGTAAAATTGAAATGCAGTTTTATTGCACTTATCGATTGAATATTTTTTTTTGTTTTTTTTTGGTGGTTTACTAGGACCCTAGGATCAAAATGAGATACTTTATAAAAATGGGTGTAATACCGTATTGTCTTAGCAACTTGAACATTCTAGGAGAGATGTTATTCGCGCCGCTGGACCTCGTCCAAGACATGTACTTTGGTATGCTCGGGGTCGCCTTGTTCTCCGTGACTGGGGGCCTTGTAATCGCAGCCAGGATCAAAACCGCCCCGTGCCCGAGAACTGGTGACGCCAACGCCGCGTTCCTGGGAGCTGCCATATCTATCTTGAACGCAGTTTTCATGCTTTTTGACCTGAGCCTGGCGTACTTGGACTCTGAGGAGTTTGATGAAGAGGCCAGCGTGTAACGAGGTGAATATCTCGATGATTGCTTGTAGTCTATGTTCAGTATAAATGCGGCTTATCACGTAATTATGTTTGGACGTGGGTGGTACATTACTGAATTAGCTGAACGTTATCTTTATTTGCGGAGTGTGTTTCAGTCATTTTCCCCATAGCTTTTAACGAGATTATTTATTCATTTATGGGCTTGTTTCCTTTATGAACGTGTATTATTTTCAAACAGTATATCATGTATTTCATATATTCTTCTTCTAATGTCAAATGCTTTATTAATTTTAAAAGAATAGACATTTACTAAATTCGAGTCTTCAGTATATTGGTTCATGGAAACATAAAATAGTCATACAAATTGTAAGTCACCAACCCTTAAAAGAATCAACTGACCAAAGCATGTCTACCTAAAAAAAAATTATGTCTGCCTAAGACATTATGCAACTCATGCTTTGGTAAGTTGATTCTTTTTCTTCTCGAATCGATGACTCAGATTGAACCTGACCAGTACGAAGCGTCCTGGTAGCCGTCCTGCTGAATATAGGTTCTCTTTGTCACAACGCTTGGTTTCCCATCTTTTATATTTAGGTCTATCCCAGTTTATAAATCTGCTGGGGCGTATTGCACATTGCACACTACGCTTGTCGTTACGCTTTCTCCAAGTCAGGTCTAGTTTGTGCCAACGCATTCGGACCTACTGCAATGGGGCTACCCATTGACTGCTAACAGCTATGTCTGAGGTCATAATACATGAACTGGACTGTTACCAGGTGAAGCAGTATCAGCGGCGGCAGACGCCTACGTGGACGCGTGGTGGTCATCTAGCGGTAGTGTTTTGTTTGCACTATGCGGCGGTTTAACGCTGCACTCCTGGCGCCCCTTACCCCCGCATGATCGCAAGAATATCGCGCAAGCTGCCGCGATCTGCGCCCTCGCAAATTCTTCGCTTCTCCTCATCGATGCGATGATCGCAATATGCTCGGCGAAAAAGGAGGAAGGCAGCATTGGCAAGTGCCCTAAGAATGGTCCATGTTAATACAGTTATGTTTATAAATTGTTTATAAAGTTATGTTTAAGGGTGCTGGTATGTTGTGTTTTATTGTGTTGATTTAAATCCTAGCTAGTCTTTTCCGGACTATGTTTGGGTCAATTCCAGTCTTATCGGGTCCATCTGAATACCAGTATTTTACTTAAAGCAACTGCCTATGACAACCACAACCCAGTAACGAGTAATTCGATATCCCTTGGTAAGACTGGTTAACAGACATTCGTAACGATTTACAAAAATCGACAAATGAGAGCCTGGACTAACGTTTTAACGTAGTTATCTAGACTTAAAAAGACAGTCCTAATGATAGAAATTGTGTATTATGCAACATTGGGGAATACCAGGACAATAGAAACTGGGTGTAGGTAATGACGTATGTACTTTGTAGAACTTTTACATAGATAAGCGGTCCCCCCCCCCCCTCCTTCCTCCTGCCACTTATGCTATTAATGGACATTCTGTGGAGAACGCCATTGATTGACATAACCGTAATAGGGTTATTTTCGGCGTATTTCCGTTATGTTCAAGGGCTTAGTGTGAGGTACCTATTTAATTAAACGGGCTAAATCTTTATTATCATAGACAATCCAATCCGTCTGTCTTATTTAATGTTAATATTGTTTCTGGTCCACCTGTAGATATCTGTTTTGTATTGTTTTAAATATTTAGGGATCCGTACCTCAAAAGGAATAAACGGAACCCTTATTGGATCACTTTGTTGTCCGTCTGTCTGTCTGTCAAGACCCTTTATCTCGGGAACGCGTGAAGGTTTCGGTAGTTGCAATTAGAACCGAATACTCAAGTCTGTGGTCCCTTACAGTTGTGGAAAAATCATATCTTTAAATCGACGCAGTCAAAAGATAATATGGCCGTTATGTCGCGCAAGTTTTGCGCAAGGACTCGCAAGTGCGAGTTTTTACTTGTATCTGGAATAGTATTGATGACCATGTAATTTAGAGTGTATATTTTGCTATTCACATAAAAAATAAAGATCACAAAATTTTGTTGGTTGAGTTTAGTTAAGAGACCTCTTACGGATATAGACTGAACTAATACGAATGCCAACATGCGATTCGTACAGCGCACATAAACCGTTGTAGTTCGTATGTTTATCAAGAGATGGAGCTGTAAACAATTTGGTTACCTGAGATTGTTGTTTGCAGTCTTGTAAAAAGTCATGTGGCCTACAATGACGTTATTTTAATCTGAATCCAGTGTAGGTAAGAGATTCCTGTACAGTTCAGTCTCTTTCCCACATTGGATTGACATTAACAAACCCTGCAGCCATAACCTGTTCCTAACAAACAGGCATTTGACTGTCTGATAGACAACGAAGTGATTCTATAATGGTCTCGATTTTCCTTTTAAAGTAAGTAACCATAAGAATGGTTAATTGGATGACAAAGGACAATCGTATTTAATTTGTGGTTTTGTAATTGTATTTATATTTGCCTAAAGATTCAAACGAACAGCTTTTGAATTTCTATGTGTCATAATAACAGTAGGTACTGTTATGTTATTCGAAATTTTAAAAGAAACGCCAAATAAAACATTTCCAGCTTTTCTGTTTCATCATGCAAATACCCAGGGGGTCTAAAAAGCCGCTTTAGCAGAATCAATATTAGTCAAAGCCGAAGGTGGCAAAATAGTGACATAACAATTAAATTGTTAAAATTCTTTCAAGTCGAATCCGGATACCTCCCACACAGCTTCATAACCAATTACTCAAACAACACATTCCGATAGTTCCGTCATTTAAGTCCTTAGCAAGTTAGACTTAATTAAAAGAGTACTGTGAAGCGTACGAACGAAAATAGAGATGTTAAGTCGAACCAACGATAATTGTAGAACAAATAACTCACTCACCCGCGAGTTCATCTGCATTAGACATAGGTGCTATAGGATTCTAAACACACAAACACGCCCTTGTGGCGTAGTGTTTAGAATCTTGAGAATATTTCGTGAGATGAAGTAACTTTTGCTCTTAATTAGTCGAATTGGGTGATTTCATTCGTGGTTAAATAATCACAGCCGCTCAGGTCGATTTTTAGGTTAAGCCGCGCTCGCCTAGGTCCTTTTTTGGATGGGTGACCATCGACGTTACAGATAGTCAAGGTTTCGAAAGTCTGATAACCAGTCTTACCAATAGGTTTTGTATTACCAGTACAAACTGGGTTGTGGAGATCAGATATGCAGTCGCTTCATGTAAAATACTAGTACTTTGATGATTTCCCATACGCAAAAAAAGTGTTCTGTTTTTGACTTTTAACTTATAAGGTACGGAGCTTTGAAAGAAAATAAACAAATTAGGGGCCATCCATAAAGTACGTAACACGAATTTCATGATTTTTAGACCCCTCCCCCCTCCTTGTCACAGGTGGTCACATTTGTGAGACCCCCCCTCCCTAGTGTGACGTCACAAATTTGCAATTTTACATCTAAAAATACCTAATTTAAAGAGAAAACTAAAAAATAATTTAATATTTCAAATTTCGCGATTCAAATATTCAATTTATTAAATTTGAAATGTGATGTCACAAAATTAGGACCCCCCCCCCACCCCTTGTCACACCATGTCACATTTCGTCGACCCCCTCCCTCCCCCTTTACATGTGACGTACTTTATGGATGGCCCCTTACCATGATAGTGGAAAACATATCTAACTGGGTTGTGGCCGCTGTGGGGGTCAGATAGGCAGCCACTCCATATAAAAAACAAGTGTTCAGCTGCTAGACTGGAAGCCGATGCCAATATAGTTTTAAAAAGGCTAAGCAGATGATAAAGCGATTTCGAACGAATTGTTCGTAATGAATAATGATAGACCTGCGGCCTATGCGATGTAAACGTGACGTGGTAATGCTCGTTTGACATAGAATATTTTTTTAAATAATGAATCCTTACTTTATATTATATTATATTATATTTATATAATATTATAAAAGCGAAAGTGAGTTTGTTTGTTGGTTTGTTTGTTACCTCTTCACGCTTTAATGGCTAAACCGATTTTGATGAATTTTGGTACAGAGATAGTTGGGAACCAGGAGACGGACATAGGCTAACTTTTATTAAAGAAAAGTGGGATATGAGGGTGAACGAGGGAAGAAAAGAGAAAACTTAGCGTTGCTATTACAAATCCATCAGGCGCAAGAGCAAAAACTGCAGGTCTGTTTGGTGTGTTATACCGAATTTAACGCGAGCGAAGCCGCGGGCGAAAGCTAGTTATAAATATTTTGAATGAAATGTGTTGAGTATGGATAAAATGAGTTTCATAACAAAAGTTACTTGGTAGACGGGTATTGGGTGATACAGGTGATTAAATCGCCACTTTAATGAGTATGTTACACTGGCTGGATACTTTGTAATCAAGTCTTTCATAAAGGGTAAGTTCAAAAGGGACTTAAGATTTTATAATAAAAAAACGGCCCGAATAAAATAACGGCTCGATGGTGTTTTTCGACGGCCCAAAATCTTAACGGCAGGTGCATGTACCTAAACACCTGCTCGCGGGAAGAAATAACAAAATCGAACTTCATGAACTAAACTAGTTTGCGTATTGAGCAGCGCCGGATCAACCAAGCGTGGGGCCCGCAGGAAATTCTATCGAGGGGCCCTTGAACTACCACAAATAGGAGTAGTGTACATTCCAAATAATACTTTGCAGAGTGCCCGGAGCTAACTTTTAGAATTTAATTTAAAAATATGTATATATTTTTACTATTTAATTTTTTTGTGTAGCATTTGATACTACCGTTGATTCATTGGCCGGTTATCCATTTGTAGCGACAGGTGGTGGGTTCATAAGGTTCTCTCAAAAGGAATTGGGTTGCATTGGAAACGCTGGGCCCCATTTTACGCGGGGCCCTTAAAGATGGCTACTCTTGTTACGTAATCCGGCTAATTCGGCTCTGGTATTGACAAATAGTAAATAAAGTACTTACAGTATATTATTTGGTTCTTTATAACCGACTTCTAAAAAAGGAGAAGGATGTGGATACTGTTATCGAACCGCAAATAATTAGTAAATGCTCTGTATACGAGATAAATTTTGATTTACTGCATTGATTTTATTATATTAATTAGTCAACGAATGACAACGTGTTTTAAAGCAGAGGAAATCATGATAGACGTACACACAATGATCTCATTTTATTAATCACTGTTATTTTTCAACTCGGTCTACGTTTTTAGGAAAAGTGTCACAGAAATGAATCATTAGAATAACTAGTAAATTAAACTATGAGTCCCAACAAAACGAGGAACATCGCCGAAATATCAGAAACTCGAAATTAATAACAAACTTGTAAATATTCAAGTGTTAATTAAAACGAGGAAAGTTCAAAATGAGGTATTATAATTATGTTGGGAGAAATATTTTAATTTTACTAATTAAATTCAAAAGTACTTAAAGAAGCCAAAAGGCATTTGTTCATATTAGGGTTTTGTAGTTAACAAGGAGCCTTTATATATACGCCATGTCCGTGTGTATACTATTGTATGTAGCACTAGAAAGTTAGAATTTGGTATGTGTTTGCATATTAATCACGCTGAAAGAAATTTTAAGGGGACCGTCCCTACACCTAAAGAGGCGATGGCTTTCGTTTTGTAAAAATGGACATTCTATACAAGAATCCGTTTACAAAAATAAAGCTTCAATTAAAGTCCAAAATTTTGTTAGAGCCATATTCCACCAGAAAAACTGTTGTTTTTGGCGACGTGAAAAAGTTCAAGAGAGTAACACATACATAATTATAACAAATTTAAAACGGAAATCTATCACATCTAAATAAGTAGGCTTAACAATATACCGAGTTAATAGTCGACCAACCAGTAAATGGAGAAGGAAAATTTTGTACAAATTCCGTGAACTCAATTAATATGTTCTTATTTAACAAAAACGTCACTATTCTAAGTCCGCAATTGTGCTTGCCTGCAACCCTGCACTGCGCGTGGCCCGACACGCACTTGTTTCGTTCTAGAAATCTAGACCGTACCCTGGCAACCTTCTAGTCACGGAAATATTTAGAGCCAAAGTTCTATCTTTCTAACAAGTTATTAAAAAAAAAACGTTATATCTCAAGTACCTCCGATGTGAGAACGATCACCCATCCACGGCCAAACTAGGCAAGCGCGGCTTAACCTGAGGATCGAGCCGAACGGCTCGGTTGGTTTATATAGCAACGAACTCTCCCCCTAGTTGACTACCTGAAATGTTGGTAATAAAATAACAGCTTACTAATATTATAAATGCGAATGTTTGTGAGGATGGATGGATGTATGTATGGATGTTTGTTACTCTTTCACGTCAAAACGGCTAAACGGATCTTGATCAAATTTGGCACAGAGGTAGATTATAGTCTGGAATAACACAAAGGATACTTTTTTTCGATATCACGCGGGCGAAGCCGCGGGCGCCAGCTAGTTTGGAAATAAATGAGATCAAAGAAACATAAGACAAGATTTACACACACACACGTGTTTATTGAGGAAATTGTAATTGTTAATAATCGTAGTATGTGCAGGTCATAATTATTTTTAGAATTTACGTGTTCCTCCTAAATCCTTACTAATATTATAAAAGTGAAAGTGAGTTTGTTTGTTTGTTACGTCTTCACGCCTAAATGGCAACACCGATTTTGATGAATTTTGGTACAGAGATAGTTGGGACCCTGGAGACGGACATAGGCTATTGTTTTTTTAATAAGAGTGTGAAATGAGGGAGAAAGAGGGAAGCAAAGGGAAAGCTTAGCTTTGCTATTACAATAAATAAGGCGCAAGGGCATAAACTACAGGTAGCAGGTACCTGCAAATCAGGAAAGGGGAACTGTGATACCCCGAATTTAACGCGAGCAAAACCGCGGGCAAAAGCTAGTTATCAATAAGAAATAATACGGCGCCTTCACTTAACATAATTAAAACTGTAGTATTGTATAATAATGATTTCGTAGAAATTAAATTAGATACCCGTGTGATGCGAAGGTATGATGTCATGGATGTCGTAGGAGACTATTTTGGAGTATATGACCATACATACAAGGTACGTATACAATTCAACATTTTGAACGTAGTATAAAACGTAGATACTATTTATAAATGTTACATAGGTAGCGTAAAACAATGCGAATGACTGGTTTTGTTAGTTATCAAAGCAAATGTTTACATCAGTAATGGTACCCGTAGTATTATCGCGAGATGGTGGATTGTTTGTTTACTTAAACTAACAAGTGTTTAACTTATCATTGTCAAATGAATGTCAAGTCCTAATGAACTTTATGAATAAAAGCATTCCACAATTATGTACGGTGGGCTGCATCAATTGCGTACCCCAGTTGCATTAAAATTAAGTTTCAATTGGATAGCCACGCACGTGTCGACGGCACGTTAGTGTTGCACACACGCATCAAAGAGATGTCAGTCAGCAAAGCAGAGGGGACTGCCTGCGCCACCGCCTGTCGGGGTTGCGGGTTGTTCGAAAGAGATACCGCGGCCCCAGAACATAAAGGGCAAAACTAGGAACATGGGTGGGTTTTATAACTTAAAACCATCCATGTTCCTTCTTTTGATAGCGGGGGAAGTTATTCGATGATTTTCCATCCGCAAAAAAGGAGATACCCACATCACGACGCTGATGGTACCTATGTTCCTTCCTACAATCTTCAATCTTTGTTTGTGTATGTGAGTTTATATGTTTCTAAACGCACCCACGATACAGGAGAAATTCCTAGTGTGGGGCAACGTTTTTATTAAAAAAAAAGAAAAAGAAAGAAGAAAAGAATCTTACTTCTGATATAAACCTTATGGAAACAACAATAAAGGTCACTGTGCTATACAATAAACCGGAAACGTACGAGTCGTACTCGTTCAGGGCGCCATTAAATAAAAAAATATAATACCTAGCAATATTTTTAACGCTCAGTGAAGTGGTTTTTTTTTATTTTTTCTTATTTAGTCTGTACTTTCCAACTGCTGAGTAAAATAAATTATTTACCTACGTGTCTAAAAAAAACAAGTGGTGTAAAACTCCTTAACATATAAAAATGTGTTGTGCTACGTGCATTGATAACTGCTATCATTTAGCCATTTCACTTTTGCGACCTACACATAATTATAGTTATTTAAAGAAACACTATCTTTATCCTTACTAATATTATAAAAGCGAAAGTGAGTTTGTTTGTTTGTTTGTTTGTTACCTCTTCACGCTTTAATGGCTAAACCGATTTTGATGAATTTTGGTACAGAGATAGTTGGGAATCAGGAGACGGACATAGGCTAATTTTTATTAAAAAAAAGTGGGATATGAGGGAGAACGAGGGAAGAAAAGAGAAAACTTAGCGTTGCTATTACAAATCCATCAGGCGCAAGAGCAAAAACTGCAGGTCTGTTTGGTGTGTTATACCGAATTTAACGCGAGCGAAGCCGCGGGCGTATTAGATAATTCTGTGTGTATATCACTGAACTCCTCCTAAACGGCTGAACCGATTTGAATGTTTTTTTTTAATAAGGGCAACGTTTTTATTAAAAAAAAAAATTCAAATCGGTTCACACTCACACTAGGAATTTCTCCTGTATCGTGGGTGCGTTTACAAACATTTAAACTTACATACACAAACAACCAGACCCGAAACAACTATCTGCAGGTCATACAAATATTTGTTCCGTGTGGGAATCGAACCCGCGACACGCAGCGCAGCAGTCGAACGTTCAGCCACCGCGCCAACCGTGTCGTCATGTTTGCGTTTGGGTGGCGCCGTGGATGGCTTAGAATAGTTTAGATTCACAAATCAGCCCAAAAAATTAATAAGCAGGACAACGTCTGTTGGGTCCGCTAGATAACTGCTACTGCTAACTGATACTGAACACAAGATACGAGCGCTGCTTACTTTGTGGCTCACCCACTGTTGATTAAACAATGAAATAAACTTATAACTACTATTACTATATGTATACTTTGGTGACAAAAATTGCAGACGATATCGATTCACGAGTAAATGATGTCATCTTAGGGATAAGGAGTAAAACTACGTTTGTAATGTGGCCATGAAATTATTGAAGTGAGCCTCGGCTTCCCGTACGTGACGAAGTAATAAGGTAAACGAAAACAAAAATAGCTACGCAGAATGGAAACGAAAACGTATTGTGTCGACCCCAAAAAAAACAGGACAAGTGCTGAAAAATTATTTTGATTCTTAATTTATAAAAAAACTAGCTGTGCCCCGCGGTTTCACCCGCTGCTCAGGTCCCCTTTATCACTTAGGGGTATGAAAAATAGATGTTGGCCGATTCTCAGACCTACTGAATATGCATATAAAATTTCATAAGAATCGGTCGAGCCGTTTCGGAGGAGTATGGGAACGAACATTGTGACACGAGAATTTTATATATTAGACTAGCTGTGCCCAGCGGTTGCACCCGCTGCTCACTTAGGGGTATGAAAAATAGATGTTGGCCGATTGTCAGACCTACCCAATATGTACCCAAAATTTCATAAGAATCGGTCGAGCCGTTTCGGAGGAGTACGGTAACTAACAATGTGACACGGAAATTTTATATATTAGATATGGTCCCATTTTCAGATGCTGATTTAGAATCAACAATATTTTAATGCAAATATTAATGTTCAAAGGTAACCTTATTCTAAGTATTCTTAACAATTAAATTTCTTATTAGTAATTATTCTAGGATAGGTTTCGAGTAAAAGCAATTCGATTTAACAATACCAGATGTAATAACCATTTTTATGGTAAAAAATATCCTTCAAACGAAATAGGTGTACGGTGTACTTCAAGGTTCAATACTTGGTCACGTCCGCGATTAGGTCAATTAGGTCATGTGGTTGGTTAGAATTTATGTTTTTTTTATTATTACTTATGTCCTACGTTGATAAACACGATGGGCACAGCAGCATGAGCTCATCGCTTCAATCCCCTTTCGCGGCTCACAGCGCAGTCTCAGTGGCGACTTGACATCGCAAGCACGTGTTTCAGTGTAAACAGAGAGAATAAACATCGTATTATTTTGAATTTCGAAGTGAATCAACATGTCGATCAGCAGATTGTCTATTGTCAAGTTTTTGGAGCTGGTAATTTTTTTTTTATTTTGATTTATCATAATTTTTGTGTAACATGTGGTACACACTCAGTTCATTGTAGGTTCCAGTTGGTGAATTTAAAATGATCTTGTTTTATTGTTTGTAAATTGTGTTGTTGTGCAGCGCTTCAACCTTGACGAATTTTGTGAAATAGTAGGTAATAATAACGTTTTTTGTTAAACGTAGACATATAAGAATTGCTGAGGTTGCGGGTTGTTCGAAAGAGATGCCGAGGCCCCGGAAAACAAAAGGCAAAAAAAGTAACATTCATAGGTTTTAGTTAGTAAATGCAAGTTATTTGGTGATATTGGATCCGTAAACAAAGACAAGCATTAAATCATTTTAGAGAAGTTTACCGCATCTTCGAAAAATGAGGCTTTTTTTCACAGGGTACCTATAAAAGTCGGTTTTAAAAGGTATCCTTTTCCGGACCAAATTGGATAGTATGATTGCACATAAAGTTACAGTTATTAAAGCTACCATCTGAGTATGATATAGCTTTTATATAGATTATGCACATAACACTAAATTCAGGGTTCATCCTACCGTCCTACTATCATCAAAAGACTAGCTTTTAACAAAATTAATGATCCAAGAAAACTTCTAAAAATAAATAAAATGTTTTACGTCGTAAACGTACGCTGGCTTACAAAAACAGTAGCCCAACGCTATCAAGATCCAAAGGGCGTTGACTTCTTTCACTTTCATCGGCCATAGTTATGAAAGGGACGGAGAAGGGACTATGGCTACAAGGATTACAATTGAGACCGAAATGGAACGAGTTTCATTCAATTGAGGCTGGTTTAGATACTGACTTATTGAGAAGGGATTTTTTCAAAGGAGCAACTGTGAATGATGTATAATTCAACATTGTAACAGTTGATGAAGCAATCAAAACAGATAAATATGTTAAATAATAGACTTGATCTACATCTTTAACAAGCCATGTCAATTCCGTAAAAACAATTGTTTTGAATGGATATAATAGGTACACACGACGACACATCAACCTATACAAAACCAGTTTATGCTGCTCTCTCAACAACGGATCGTAGACCATAGATTTCAAGTACAGACGCCAGCAGGTCAAGCTACCCGAAACTGTCAATTTTTCCCAATGAACCTTGAACCTAATACTTTAGAAATAAAGTCGAAAATCTATCAAAGAAATCTGACAGATTGTAGTAGCTTGATGTGCAGGCGTCTGTACAATGAGAGATCCGCATAAACTGGTTTTGTATAGCTTGATGTGTCGTCGTGTGTACAACAAGTAAAGATACTTTTTTTTTATCACAAGCCTCAATTGCCTTAAATTGAAGTAGGTGTAGCTTTTCCTCATACTTTATGACACGAGTAATTTGAGTCAACAATGTCCAAATTACTTATCGCATGATTACATCAGTGTCCTGGTGTCCATCGGCTATTCTTAGCGGCCTGACATAAGCGTGTGTTGGAGTATTAACACTTTTGTTGACCGCCTTCTCACAAAGCGTCAGTCAATTGATTCACACTAACGTGGGGCGTGGTTTTGTCGTCTTTTGAATTTAGGGGCCCTAAAATGATCACTTTAGCAGACTCATGATACTATTATGAATTAAGTACGTTACAATTCGAAGATAGTCACGAGTGACCATTTATAATATTACTAGCTTTCGCCCGCGGCTTCGCTCGCGTTAAATTCGGTATAACACACCAAGCAGACCTGCAGTTTTTGCTCTTGCGCCTGATTGATTTGTAATAGCAACGCTAAGTTTTTCCTTTTATTCCCTCGTTCTCCCTCATATCCCACTGTTTTTTAATAAAAATTATCCCAACTATCTCTGTACCAAAATTCATCAAAATCGGTTTAGCCATTAAAGCGTGAAGAGGTAACAAACAAACAAACAAACAAACAAATAAACAAACAAACAAACTCACTTTCGCTTTTATAATATTAGTAAGGATAGTAAGGATTACTAACTACGTCTGTGACTAAGTATTAAGTGATTCATATTTTTATCCTATTATGATTCTGCTAAACAGTTTATTCTCTTATACTTAAGACTTCATGGACTTCAACCTTTTCAAGTCTTAGATTGATCTTTTCTGGATTGGACACATTTTAAACTAATAATGTTTGCCAGACATTTCTGTAAATTCAGAAACGTATCTCCGGATATCGTAACCATGACGACCGTGGCGGTCAGTACCGTAGTATAAACAAACGATAAAATTCAGACTAAAAATAAATATGAAATCATCATAATATCATCCGACATGAGTAATGTAACTTCTAACTTGTTTAACGATTGCCTAATGGAAAAACAACCCGTTAATTTTGAAAGAAGTTATTGACTTTATTTATCGTAATGTTAGAAGGAATTAGCGTTAAAATAGTTCCTACATACGCCAAATACATCATTTAATACTGTCAAGTTTTCCTCATACATAAATGAGCACAAAAACAAAACATCACGCCTAAGTATAGGCAAAGGTATTCCTAAGCATAGTTATGTCGAAGTCCTATGTTATAGGGGCGGGTCTTTTTTCTTCCGGCCACAAATCCAGACTCCACGGTTGCTACTAAGAGATCCTAATGGAAGAACCCAATAACACTAGACATAGACATACCTACACACATGATTTAGATGAGCACTTTTGTCAAATATTCAAAAAATATAGTTAGTCCTCAAGCAACTAACGCCCATGGTTCCTTGCAAGTGGGTCATGACTCATGGTCTAACAGTTGATTAAACGACACGGTACGACCCACCTGGTTCTAACGTTTACCTTATCGATACGTTAATGCTTTCCGCTATCGACAATAATGAATTGTTATTTTATCGCCGTGTTGTGTTTGTTTTCGTTTGTGACTACTTACTTTACTGTAAGGGGTGTATGCTGAAGCCAGATGGTTACAATAGACTTAGCCATTCGTATGCCCCTCTCTATTCACAACGCTTTGATTCCACTTTGATTCTGGAAATCATATATCACTGTCTCGCTAGCTTACGTATTGCCAATTTGAGATACACATATGATTTTTTGAATCGAAGCGATTTTGAATATGGGGCCCGGTCCGCCTATTGTATCCAATTTATCCCAGCTGCTTGTTTAGCTCCAGACCGGAGTCAAGTTAGCCCGATGATATACCATCTGCTTATTTTGTACTCCAATTCTAGCAAACAAACATTTAATTTCATTTGCTCTAGATCTTCTTTAAAAAATTTCCCATCATTTGTAATCAAAATAAAATAACGCTCAAAGACAGCAAAAATTGACTGAATGTTTATGTAAACATTGAACATTTGGATACTTAGATTCTCATGATCTCAGAAATACGATAACCTTCACACGAATACAGGAAGCAATTTTTTTATTTGCCGGTAGTCCATTAGCATTGCTGCTAAATCGGCCGAGCCTCTCATTGTTTTAATGTCATAATAGCTTATGTCTGTGGCTTCGCCCGCGCGGAGTTTGGTTATTGTCTCACTGAATCATACTACCGGAATGCAGAGTATTGTATACGATAATCTAACTAAAAATTCATCTAAATCCGTTGAATGCGTCAAAGAGAAACAAACATGCATCCATCCGTCGTATAAACTTTCGTATTTACTCGTATAATAGTATTGAGATGATACAACGATGATATAATTATGTAGATACTACTACTAATTGCAGGTGTGTAAATTAATCGTTTAATATCTAATACTTGGCAAATTTAATGGGCAAAAATAAAACATCGAGCAGACCCAGAAGGAGATGGTGGGATGGGATGAGCTGAACTCTTTCTGAAATTATTGGCCTACAATCGCACTAGACCGTGAAAGTAAAAACAGTGAAGGAGGGAAGGAAGGCCTTTGCCCTGTAGTGGGACAATATAGGCTCATAATAATAATAGAAGCTTCATCCACCAACTATGACGTTGATAGTCGACAAGTAAATGACGTCATGTTTTCACCCTTCTCTATTGATTGGAAAAATAAGGGCAAAGTGAACATAATAGAATTATGGTTAGTTACCGCGGGATTTCATGTTTATTCATGTCTGCCAAGCTTTTTCTCAACTATGTTGGGGTCAACTTCCAGTTTAAAGGACACTGGCTGAATGTCAGAATTTTACAAGCGTCTGCCTATCTGACCACCACAACTCAGTTAGTACTGGATAATACGATACCTATTTCTAAGACTGGTTGTCAGACTTTCGGGACTGCATGTGTAACAACTGTTCAATATTTTTGCACAAAAATGATGTTGTTATAATAATCTTTCATAATGCAACTGTAGCCTCATTAAAATTAAATACGTGTTTACTTTTAATTGCATATTTTTAAAATATCGATTGTTTCATATTGACATTGTTAACGTAACGAGTAGGAGATAATAATCTACATTAAGTGAAGTAAAATGAATGTAGAAAAATACACATGATCTTTACTATATTTACGAGTTATATTATAAAGGAGTAACGTTTGTAGGGTTGTAGGGTGTAATCTCTGGATCAATTGAACCGATTTTGATAAACTACTAACGTTGTTTCATGTATTTTTAGCAATATTTATAAGTGGATCAAACTATAACTGGTGAAATAAGGGTGTACTTGCCTTCGGGGATTACTATTACGATTAAGTTCTAGTTAAATAATTACAAAAGTAAAAGTAATCGTTTTCTAACAGGACAGGGCGGTAAAAGACGAAAGTGTGACCAGTCCTCGGCCATACCTTCTACAACATACCCATATAACAACCATGGTCGCTATTAGAAGTGAAATCACTGCTAAAACTGATGCCTGACTTCATACAGCTACTAACAACTAATAGAGAGTACTACTCGCTCTGTTTATACCAATGTCTCATAAAATCTACGAAAAATATTTGCTTTCGACCACCTGTGGCTTGGCAGTTCATTTTCTTTGCATACGGTTTGATTTTATTAGCAACTGAGTTTATTCTTAACACGGATATAAATAGATTCCTGTCTTGTTCAACCTGTATGTTGTCTCGTTTTTGTGTTAAAGGGAAATTTATATTATCTAAACACCATTTCCAATAGATGTCTATATATTTTTTTGTTGTTACCGGAATGTTGACTGTTTTCATTTGTAGGATTCCGTACCTCAAAAGGAAAAAACGGAACCCTTATTGGATCCCTTAGTTGTCTGTCTATCTGGCTGTCAAGACCCTTTATCTCAGGAACGCGTGGAGGTATCCAGTTGAAATTGACACCATTTACTCAAGTCCGTAGTCCCTTGGAGCTGTGTTATCAATCAACCCTCTCTAAGATATGGCTGTTTAAGTGGCAAGTTTGTACGGAACCCTCGGTGCGCGAGTCTGACTCGGTTTTGGCGGTTTTTCAAGGAATTGGAGCAATTGTCACTATCTTAGTTAATCCTAGGGTCACATGTTTGTTGCTGACGTAACATCACATGATACACTAAAATTATGATCGGTCATAAACTGGATTAAGTGACAAAATAGGACACATAAATTTCCGAAGAGTCTTGATGTCTTTCTAGAATCTTGTTGTTGAGCCGTCGCCGCGTCGGGGCTTATTTTTACACTCTTCATTTATTAAAAGCTTTGATAGGCTCAGTATGACAAGGGCTTTAATATGATCGATGACCATATGATAATATCATCAGCGGTAGGGGAAATGATAAGACCTTCTTTCTTTAACCTTTGCTAACCCAATGATGTGTAACATTCCAAATTCTTAAATTCTTCCAAATCTCTTGGCGGTTTTGTGGCTATGCAGTTTATTCCGGCCACTTTAATGTGGATGTAATCCGTTGTCGTGCTTTTTCTCCGCATACCTATGTCCTGTTTGTTGTCTCCACTCTAGTTCTTTCTTCCCCCATCTTCCGTACAGTATGCAGCATATATGGGCAGCCCATTTCTGCATTATTTTATTATTGCATTTGATATTTCTGTAAGTCACATTCGTGAGTTTCGGTGACACTCAAGAAAAAAATAAGGCCTTGGTTAATGTTGTTTTTGTACGTAAGAAAAGCCGATCTCAACTATTCTGATTGATCACTTACATTCCGTTTTCCTACTGCTACTGACTTTTCTACTGACTTTTACCATTGAGAAGCCATTGGAAGAATTCACTTCCTCAAGTTATGAGTTATTAAAGTAAGTCATGTCTTCATCATAAGTAACTTTGTTTCCGCCAATAGATGCAAATTGAACATAATGACGAGTAGAATACGTTATGAATCAATGAATGATGACTCTGATCGTAGCAATGCGTTCAATGCAAAGAATTATGTCTACGATGAAATTGAACTATTCGTTCCTTAAACACCTTTAGTAAATTGAGATAGATAAGATAGATAAATCATTTATTTGATGCAACAAAAGACACAATACAAGAATTAATACAAAAAAAAACATCACACAGGAAAAAAAGGAACACGTTGAAAAAAAGTAATGTAGTCTAAATTAGATCGACCCATATGCATTTAGACACATCACATATATTTATTAAGGTCGCCCACTACTGGGCGGTGTGTGTCTCAAAATTGCACCAAATAGGAGTCCAGCTCAGCATAATGCCAGGTTGAGAAAATGTGAGGCGAATATTATGTAGGTGGGTTGTCAGTAGGAAAGATTTCGAACTTAAATACTAAAAATAATAAACTAAATTGAAAGAAGTAGCACATCAAGATTAAGGAAAACATTGCGTTTAATAAGCGAACGATAAGATTATAATTACCAGTAAAAACATACCTGATTAGAGAAATGCTGGTAGATACAGTAGTACAGTACCTATCATTTTAGAAGAATTATTATGCTGTTTTGCGTATCAAGAATTCGTTAACATGAAATGATTCTTGTAATATAACTTTTTATATTTGTATAAAAGATACAAAGTTGGGCTAGTGTTGGTGTGCATAAATAACATTCCAATACATCCATACCATTCATTTATACCGTCTATCCATACCTTCTAGCCATCCATCCATCTATCCATCCACCTATCCATCCATCCATCCATCCATCCATCCATCCATCCCATACCGTCACTAAAGATCCCACCTTCGTATAAAATTATTCTGATTCCAATAAAGAAACAATAGGACTATTATTATTTCTTTGTCTTTGTTTATGTGTTTAGCTACATATGTATAAGCAGTTTCACTTTAATTTAAAAACTGCACGCAGAATATGTATGTGCTTGGATAAACGGAAACATTTGCTTTCACTTTCCACGCCGTAATGTTTAATGCTTCAATGGGCACACACCCAATAGAAGAAGGATAACCCATTACAGTGTCAATACAGGTGTTCTAGCATAGTAATATCCTACTAATATTATAAATGCGAATGTTTGTTAGGAGGGATGAATAGATGTATGGATGTTTGTTACTCTTTCACATCATGACGGTTGACCGAATCTTGATGAAGTTTGGCACAGAGGTAGATTATAGTCTAGAATAACACATAGGAAACTTTTTTTTTCGATATCACGCGGGCGAAACAGCGGGCGCCAGCTAGTTTCTAATAAATATGGGTTTTAGTTATGCTCTGGTCATACACGCACACTGGTTGTACGAGAACTAGTACGCGCCTTTTCTGATATAGCCGTTTATGCCGCAAGTTTGTTTGGGACCCTCGGTTCACGAGTCCAACTCGCACTTGGCCTTTTTTTTGAATGGGAAATCATCAAGTAACTTTCCCTGCTCCGAGCGGAGCTGGGGAGAAGTATCAGACTTTTTCTGTGCTTTCTTTTGCCCTCTCTGTTCCGTGGCATCTGTTCCGTCGCCGCCGGGTCCCTTTCGAACAACCCGCAACCCCAGCAGGGTCGGACTGGCCCCTCTACTTTGTTGACTAGTAGTTAGACGTCACGGTTGGCTCAGTGGCTGAGCGATTGACTGCTGCGCTGCGTGTCCCGGGTTCCATCCCCGCACGGAACAAATATTTGTAAGACCTACAGATAGTTATTCCGGGTCTGGCTATTTGTGTATGTGTAAATGTTTGTAAAAGCACCTACGATACAGGAGAAATTCCTAGTATGGGGCAACGTTTTTAAATAAAAAACTAGTACACACCTGACCTTTCCTTAATATTACTTTCACATGTAATTCATGATTAAAGGGCAAGGCACTTTGTTCAAACATTCTGGTTACTAACTACCCACTCCTTAATTAATATCCAAAGGCACGTCACTAGGTAGGTCCTTAATGTAGTTCAATAAGGTCGCCTACCTTTAACACTTAATAGTTGGAGCCATTAACCTCATTTCAGTAAGTGTTAACGAACGTCCAATCAGGACTGAACATTGATTACGGCATAGCTATAATTTATGTTATGCAGATTTATTAAATAGAATTCTGTGGAATAAATTAAAGAGTTTTAATGTGTATCAAATAGAAATAGTAATGTAAGGATATAATGTTCCGGGGTTGCGGGTTGTTCGAAAGAGATTCCGCGGGAACATAAAGGGCAACAAAAGGAACATAGGTGGGTTTTAGTCAGTACAAGTCTGACAGTCCCCCCTCAGAGCGGGGGAAGTTATTTGAAAATTTCCTATCCTCAAAAAAAAAACAGGATATTATTGTTCTGGAGATCAATATTTTTTATTTTTCGTGTGGTTAGTGATTAACTTATGGTCAGGGCTTTTATGCTGCAAATGAGTCCTTGACTTGGTTTTACAATGCCGACGATAAGAATCTGTCTGGCATGCTGGTTTGGTTTGATGAAAGTCGACTACCAAAAAACAGCTAATTTCAGCCTTTGCAGTGTTGTGGTATCGCACAAAAATTCTCAATGAGTATTCATTTTACATTATTATTAAATGATATAAGATGTATTATAGAAGCCAACTCTCATACTACGAAAACAATAATAGATAAAATTTTATTCGGAAATATAACTTTCGATTTAAAAAGAATTTAAGGACTGACGGAGAAATTGCGTAACAAACATACAAAAAAAAAAAACAGTCGAATTGAAAACCTCGTTCTTTTTTAAGTTAAAAAAAGAGGTGCGTGATCACTACTAGAACTAATTTAAGACCCAAAAGAGAACTGTATAAATTCAGTTTTTTACTTGGCAAGAAACGAGATAGACATATATTTTTTCACAATAAACGAATTCGTTTTTTTTTTATTATCAAACAGTGCCACGTAAAGTACAAACATTGGCAAAAAGCTAAAATTCAGTGTGAGTAATTCTGCGAAAATACTGAATGAGTCAAGGCTGTCGCGTATGTCCTCGACCTTATATTTATGTTTCGTGTTTACAAATTAGATTGTTTGTTTCGGTAGGCACTTAGTAAAAAGGTTAAAAACTCTGTCAAGTTACACATGGCCACTTGATCATTCCAAACAGTATCTTACCGGCACCCGCTTCTTCGCCCGCGTCATATCGAAATAAAAGTATCCTATATGTTATTCTAGATCATAATCGACCTCTGTGCCAAATTTCATTAAGATCCGTTCAGCCGTTTTGACGTTAAAGAGTAACAAACATCTATACCTACATCCATCCATCCTCACAAACATTCGCATTTATAATATTAGCAGGATGTTACCCTTTCATTTTCATTCTTGGATTTATAACCTTACATACAACTTCGTATTTATCCTTTAGGTCTGCAAGAATAGCTTTTTATTTTTCACCCAGCATTGTGTCGTTAATTTGTTTAACAACACATGACACACACACAAAGTTCGGTCAAGATAGTTTAAAAAATATGGATAAGGACAACAATCGAATAGAGCTGAGAATTGGTACCTACTTAACGTATGTTGGGAACACGTTTATAAATGAAAATTGAAAAGTATCTATCGATCCCACAAATGGGGTTTTTTTTGTTTGCTTTTTTCGGTAACTAAACGGTAAGTTTTATCAAATAGGTCAGACAAAATAAACTTTTTTATCTGATCTATTTTTATGTTTTGCAGATGTGTGTGTGTGACTTTCACATTTTATTTATATAATGGTTCTAGCTCTATGCGAATTATTGCAACCTTCAATGTGTATTTTGACCAGACTTACTAGGATAAAGTGCAGTCTATCATTCTAAATTCGTTCCTCGGTTTTCCCCAAAAATGACCTAGAGTATCGTAAATAGGTGGCAATTGTTCAGGCTCATGTGACATTAGAATTGTTCTTCAGTTTACCTACTTTTGTTTCTCACTTAAATATAAATAGTTATCAATACTGGTATAGATTTATACCTAGATATCATTGAGTACAAGAAAGGAAATACATCAATCAAAGATATTAGTGAAATCATGGAATATTGAAGTTGAATTCAGCGAAGCAGTTTTTAGTTTTTTGGATAAGATAATATTTGATAAGGTTCATTTTCCTTAAAAAGTTATTTATATCTCTTTTGGGTGCGGCACATGTGAAAATATTAAAATATATAAGTATAACAAATCGTGCATCAATTTTATTTTCATTTATTGATAAAATTTCTATTTCTGTAACTTCCCATTTAAATGAGTCAAATAAACAACTAATTTATTCATGTTTAAGCTTATAAATAACTAATTGCATTAAATCTCTAATGAGTTTATGTATTGTTATGAACAATAAAATCAATTGAGGATTAGACGAATGGATTACAATATCGATTACCTATACTTACTTCTATTGTACGGAAATAAATAGACATAATAAAATGAATAAGTGCCATTCAAATTTATGACACGTGCGAATACGTTCCTTAATCGTGAGTTGAATATTTGTTTATAACTTTTGCGCATCATTCATAATGTTATTGTCAAGTGTAATAAACTAATAATAAATATAAAAACTAATTCATATACAAACTAATAATAAATGTATAAGTAATAAATTAATAATAAATATAACAATTTATTCGCAAGTAATGCATGCAATTGTAAAATTCATAATTTAATTAAGATAATGTAATTTGTGTGACTCAAAATAATACTTCTATTCAATTATTATTCTTAATTAATGAATGTACGTTTATGAACCTAATGAATGCAATTTTAAATATTTGTACAGATATGTTGCTGGTTCATGTTTGGAACCAAAACCCAACATGAATGCAATACCTAAATAATTAAATAAAGACTAACAACAATGTATTTTAAGAAAGTATTACAAAAAGGCGCATGTAGGCGCAGTTGTAATATTTCTCATGCAAGTGTTAATTAATGCTTATAAATAAATGTAGCTAAAATATATTACAATTTGGAAATGCAACCACGATACGGAAGAAATTCCTAGAGTGGGGTAACATTCAAAAAAGGAATGAAAATAAAGAAACACTCTTGATCAAAATATTATTTAAGCAATATATCAATACGCAAAACACACGCTTTTCATTGAAATTGCAGTCGACCTTATTTTATGTTCATCCTCAAAGACAAGGCCCCAAGGTGTCGAGCGGTTGGCCTCGGCTTTTTATTGCGTGTTCAGTATGACATCATCGCTCCAGGGGCCTTAGTCTGCTATTACAATGGTGTCAGAATGGTCGATCACTGATCGCATAATGGTTGATTTTGACAAGTTTAGTATGTAGTAGATGTCAAAATCAACCATTATGTGATCAGTGATCGATTATTCTGACACTATTGTAATAGCAGATTATGGCCCCAGAACTGGTTGCGATATTGTCTGTGGTCCGTCACCGCGCACTATAGGAATCGCGTGATTTGACGTCACACGTATGTATTATCGCGCCGTTATGGAATAGTGATGAGGGACGACTACTAATGAATGAACTTGATATTTGTTGGATTAGCGAAAATATTTGTTTGTGTTGGTTGCAAATGCAATAGGATCGTGTCATAGACCAAGTCTTAAGTTTTTTGTTGAATGAATATCGATGCTTAGTTTTAAAACTTTTATCTAATACTAGCTGTGCCCCGGCATGCGTTGCAATGCAATTTTCTACCTTTCTACCAAGGGTAGGTTTACTTGACTTACCCTACCTACCATTATACAACGTGCGTCGTCAAAGATTGTATCAAAATCACCTCTTGTTTTTTCTTTTTTTCCGTATATTTTAATACTTATTCTGCTATTCGGCACGGAGACAAATAAAAAAAATCAAGAATCATGAAAATCGGTCCAGCCGTTCTCGACTTATAAGTGTTCGAACAAACCCGACTTTGTTTTATATATTAAGATATAAAATTCTCGTGTCACAATGTTCGTTTCCATACTCCTCCGATACCCCTAAGTGATAAGAGGGACCTGAGTAGCTGGTGAAATCTTTGGGCACAGTTAGTGTTATATAAAAACTAGAAAGAGGGAAAAACAGGTAAAACTTAGCTTTGCTATTACAATAAATAAGGCGCGAGGGCAAAAACTACAGGTAGCAGGTACCTGCAAATCAATAAAGGGGAACTGTGTTACCACGAATTTAACGCGAGCGAAGCCGCGGGCAAAAGCTAGTTTAGTTATAAATAATTTGGGATAACAATGTAGAAAAATGAAAGTCGTGTTCATAAAGTCTTTCCTTCATTTCAGGCACTGACG
Organism: Ochropleura plecta; assembly: GCA_905475445.1. NCBI lineage: Eukaryota > Metazoa > Arthropoda > Insecta > Lepidoptera > Noctuidae > Ochropleura > Ochropleura plecta. Next base: position 14,311,208 of record FR997734.1, read on the forward strand.
TGCACATGCGTCGCCCTCCACTACAACAGCTACAACTTGGATGCTGACACAGGCATGCTGGTAACCGGCACCTTCGTCGGTTACCTCATCATCTTCGCTGGAGCTGCTGCCGGTAATTTTTTTAAACATCTCACTTTTTTCTTAAAAACTTTGCCTCACACTAGGATTTCTCCCGTATCATGGGTGCGTTTACAAACATTTAAACTCACATACACAAACAGCCAGACCCGGAACAACTATCTGCAGGTCATACAAATATTTGATCCGTGCGGGGATCGAACCCTCGACACGCAGCGCAGCAGTCGATCGCTCAGCCACTGCGCCAACCTTGTTGTCAAACTTGTAGCTTGTAGCTGCCCCTTGATGTGTAACTGAACCCCAAACGAGTTGGATCTACAAAATCTATATACATACTAGCTGTGCTCAGCGGTTTCAACGACTGCTCAGCTAAAATAAAATCAAAAAAAGTTTACAACCTACCAGATTCTCAGACCCACCGAATATACATGAGAATTTTATACAAATCGGGCCAGCCATTTTATATACATATATCTTTATCAAGATACAGAATGTAACATAATAATAATGGCAAGACCTCCCGAGTGGATTCTTGGATCATGACACAGAATAACTTTTCGTTCTACGGATACTTTTGGATATTCATATTTTTTTTTGTTTTTCATACATATTATTCAATTGACCATTTCATCAAAATCACCACCGTTTCTATTCAAAGACCACATTTTTTCAAAAACTCGTGGAACTAAAGTGGTTCAGTATCATTGACCGAAATTCCATGTGGACTTGGTTTTATTTTACACCTTGTATAAAACACAAAAATTGTTTCCACTGAAGCCTGTTGTAGACCTTGAAACCATCCAACCCATATACCCCGAACTGGTTTCATTAGAAAGTCAAAAATGCGAAGACGGTTTTAGAACACTAACATCACGCTACGACATTAAGTAGCAAAGCAGTGGGTGAAGCCGCTGGGCACAGCTAATAAATGATAACGTAGGATTAATAAAATTAACGACACGGTTGGCGCAGTAGCTCAGCGATCGAATGCTATGCTGCGTGTTGCGGGTTCGATCCCCGCACGGAACAAATATTTGTATGGCCTACATATAGTTGTTCCGGGTTTGTCTGTTTGTGTATGTGAGTTTAAATGTTTGTAAACGCACCCACGATACAGGCGAAATTCCTAGTGTGGGTCAACATTTGTTATAATAAAAAAAAGATATAAATTAAAAACCAATGTTATTCCCAAAAGCATTTGTCTCTCGTTAAAGTGCTATCTAGTGAACTCTGACAGGGCAAGGTCATTGGTAATTGATAAGAGACCATTGAGACCAATGATTGACTCGTGTCAGAAACTGACACCACTTTTTTATGCATAATGTTTTTTAGTCATTGTTATATTTATGCGTGACTGATACTGAATCTCCAACGGAATGAATAAATTAATGTCCAACTAAATGCGCATTTTGTGAGGATGGATGAATGTTTGTTGCTCCTGCATTTGGATGATATTTTGTATGTACCTAGATAGCTTATTCCTACCCTGGGTTAATAGTTAATTCATAATATTATGCTACTTTTAATTGCGGGACTGTATTCCCTTATCAAAAATCCATGCAGTCCGCAAGCAACAGCTAGTATGAGTATAAAACTGAATCTGTATCTGTATTTAACCGTTAATTTTTTTTGTTGCAATTGCAACACCTGTTGCAATTTATTTGCCCACTATACCATACATGGTTTAATAAACTAATTAATAATGCAAAATAGCGTGCTCTAATCGATAATGATGTAATTTTCCAGGTTACGTCATGCAGACACCTTCGCACAAACGGATTGACATTTTCTACTCGCTGGTCGGTGTAGCCTTGTTCGTCGCCAGCGGTGCTTTGATTATTGACAAGTAAGCATCAAAATTTTATATTTCTATAATAAGCTATATGCCATAGGACTTCCAGGACAGCCTTTAAATTAAACCAACCGTTATTTGGCCCTGCCGGGGTTGCGGGTTGTACGAAAGAGATACTGCGGCCCCGGGACATAAAGGGCAAAAGAACATGGGTGGGTTTTAGTAAGTACAAGCCTAACACTCCCCCCCGCTCCACCCAGATCGGGGGAAGATATTTGATGATTTCACAGCTGTTAAAAAAATTACTTTTATTTGGCGAAGGTTAAATTCCAGATCTGTTGCTGGAGTCTCTTAAAATTTACATAAGAAACAGAGCGTTAAAACTCAGTTGCGGGTTGTTCGAAAGAGATACCGCGGCCCCGGAACGTAAAGGGCAATAGAAGGAACATGGGTGGGTTTTTGTCAGTAAAAGTCTGACACGCCCCCCCCGCTCCGCCCAGAGCGGGGGAAGTTATTTGGTGATTTCCCACCCCAAAAAAAAAGCGTCAAAACTCAGGAACTCAAAATTTGATCATCTGCTTTTTTTAACAATGTTGGGGTCGACTTTCAGTCCAACTAGATGCAGCTGAATGCCAGTAGGTATGATACATAGAGCGACTGCATATCTGACCTCCACAACCCATTTATTACCGGGTTATACAATAGCTATATGTTAGATTGGTTGTTAAACTTCGGGCCACTGACTGCTTTACATGCTTTCCGAGGAAACTCGGTATGTAATTGGTGGTCACTAATTCACAGATAAACCTTTAGAAAGCGCGGCTCTGAAGATTGATCCGAGTGGCTATATTTAATTGGCCACGAGCTCCTCAAATCATAAACTCAAAAATTAAGTACTAGCTTTTGCCCGCGGCATCGCTCGCGTTAAATTCGGGGTAACACAGTTCCCCTTTCCTGATTTGCAGGTACCTGCTACCTGTAGTTTTTGCCCTTGCGCCTTATTGATTGTAAGACCAAAGCTAAGTTTTCCCATTTTTTTCTCCTTCATTTCTCACTTTAAAAAAAATATTAGCCTATGTCCGTCTCCAGGGTCTCAACTATCTCTGAAACAAAATTCATCAAAATCGCTTTAGCCATTTAGGCGTGAAGACGTAACAAACAAACAAACTCACTTTCGCTTTTATAATATTAGTAAGGATAAAAGTTGTTTTCGTTTACTTATCGTGACCTGTCTATCTTCCAGATGGCAACACGCTGGTAAGAGCGACATAAGGGACAAGAACTTGGCGAAGGCCTCCCTGGCTATCATCAATGGAGGCGTCCTTCTCCTAGACGCCGTCCTCACGCAGCGCGGAGGCTAAACACTTACTACTCAATATAAGGTGTGGCCACAACAAGCAGTGCCTGAAAACTCAACATTTTGTGATGCTTTTCAGTCATATTAAATATGATGGGATATTAACTTGATATTATATAAAGATATATTTTTCACTATGTGTAATTTAAAATGAATGCACGCTTCTGAATGGAATTTTTGACGCATTTATTTGAGAGGACCATAAATATCCATAAAAAAAAACTACGATATTTTACTTGATACAACCCAAAGAATTTGGTAGGTATTCTGTGGCCATGCCAGTTATATTTTTGTAGTACGAAGCAGTGGTTCAACATTGAAACAGCTATACTGATTAAACGAAAAAATGCATTGTTCACTAAGACTTGCATTACAGTTCAATATTGGACCATTACTGATTATTTAAGTAAATTATTTTTAGGATTTAATCTTACATTATTTGTACCTCGATAGAATTGTATTTTTTTAAGTACATATAAATTGAAACTGTTATAAAAACATAACTTTACATTATAGGCGTACATGTATTGCGATTTGCTTTTAAAATATGACACTGTGGTACAATTTGGCAGGAGTTTTTGACTTGATTTGGCTTTTTTATTTTGAAAAGAGAATAGTATTAGTGCTTCTAAAGCTTGATGTAAAAATAAACATATAATTTCAGAAATTTGATATATGATACCACTTTCAAAAACAACATCTTTGAGTATTGTTCCGAATTAAATCAGCTATGGGCGAAACGGCAAGTCTGCCTGCAAACTATTTTATATTTAAACTTATGGCGCCGTCGTTGTTGTTACTCTGATATAGATTAGATGATAAAACTAAATGTTTAACTTATATTTAAGTATTTACGTAAAGCTGATATGCTGCCTAATTTAAATAATGCATCACTGTATAACTTAATGTTATTAAAAGTGAACATACGAAACATTTTATACGTCCACATCTTGAACGAGACAAACTTAACTTCTAATATTTTTGGAACTGTCTTACAACTGTCTACATTTTGAATATTAAACGTAACATTTGCATATTTATAAATGCGTATATATGGCATTATGTACACATTGTGAAGATTTTGTATGTTGTGTTTCTACAATAAATCACTATAAATTATCATGTGACTTTGACTGAAGTGGTTAATGCGACGTCTTTCTAGAGTTACAGGTTAATTGGTAAAACAGATATAACTAAGTAAGTGCCTACGATTAAATTATACTACACAGTTTTCGCTGTAGCATGGTGACATAAGTAAAATATACCTCTTCAAGCTGGAACTTTACCTCAATTTCTGATCATGAAGGCTTTACCCAGAATATCATAGCCCTATAGGACTACCCACAGACATGTTTAGTGATGGAATAGATTACTATGAAGGACTAAACATATCTTTTCATCTCACCCGCACCATTCTACAGCAAAACTAGTATAATAACCAATGTCTACCGTCCAATAAAAGTCGTTTCTATAAAAGTGTGGTCTATTTGCTAACAAATATAGCGTATCTTTCACGCAAGCTTTTATGTTTACATTCAATGTAACGAATAATAAAAACACAAACAAAAGTGTTAATAGAACTAGAGTAATAATAAATAGATTTAATATTTTCTACCTATCTAATAAAAATGATGGTGACAGTATAAATTATAGGCTTTCCTACCATGATATTTGATACCCTATAAAAGTTATGTGTAACATTCCGGGAAAAAGGTGGTAGTTGACTCATTGTCGTCAATAGTTGTAGCGGTGAATAATGAAACGGGTTCTAACAATTTTAACTCTACTACAGTTAATGTTCTCTTCTTGCTGTGCAAAATCAAACCTTATAAAGACAGCAGTAAATATCTCAAGCACCTACTACATTCATCACTTCACAACCACGGTCATTTGGAAATTGAACGACTCCAAATATGTGAATGAATATTTGAAGAGCTACCCCGGTTCCGTCGTCCTCAGCCCCTGGTCTACAAACAATGATTCAAAAATTCGTGATATCAACGAAACTGTTGGATTCAAACAAACTATCTACTTTGCAAATAACTTATACGATTATGAGATTATAATGAAACTTATAAATGAAGTGATAAGGTTCCCTATTCGTTTCATACTTGTTTTGGAAAACGCTGTTAAGACGAACGATGAGATATCTGAGTTTATTGAAGTGACTTCAAAGAATGATCAGGCTGACTTAATCTTGATAAGTGCTTATGAAACCGGTGAGGTAACACTATCGACGTTTTTTCCATACAGTGATGGATGCTGCAGTAACTACACGCCCATCTTTCTAAACTATGGCGAAAACATGTTTCCTAAAAAGTTTAGCAATTTCTACCAGTGTCCGATCCGAACTGCTTTGATGGAGTACTTCCCTTACGTAACGGTCGAAATGGAAAACGGTACAATCACTTCTGTTGGCGGTTACGATGGCAAAGTACTTATGATCATACTGACTAAATTAAACGCTTCATTAGAAGTAACCTCCGCTTACAATAACAGTGTATTTGGATCATATGTTAATGGGACAGCAACAGGCTCTATCGGTGATCTGGCTACCGAAAAAGCTGATATACTTATTCCAGCTGACATCCTCACTGAGAAAAGATATACGGTCACTTTGCCATCTCACACTTACCATACTGTGGATATCCGATGGGTTGGTCGTAAACAGCGTGAAGTCTCTGACTGGCTCAAATTCATTATTCCAGATAGAACTAATTTCACTTATTTGCATGGTGTAGTATATCTCTCATTTCTCATTACAGCTATGTTAGTAAGAAAATGTAAGCCTCATCTGACGAACGCAACCAACCGCTTACTTTATCAATCGTTCATCATATTGTTGGGTCAGTCAGCAAAGTTCGTAACAAAGTCATGGCTGCTCAATTCTCTTTTTGTCCTTTGGATTTGGTTTTGTTTCTTTTTTCGGATTGATTATCAAGCGGACCTGGTCGATGGGTTGCAGACCATAGACTTAGAGCCACCTTTTGAGTCTATTGAAGACGCAGTGACTAAAGTGAATGGTTATGGCGGAGTTGAAGTGGTGGTTGAATATTATAAAGACACTCCTTTGGAACATGATTACCAAGTAATACCAATGAACGAACTGAGAAAATATATAAGACGTATCTTTGAAGGCGAAAACTTTCTTCTAGCTACTGACGTCGCTTTGGTTCGTTCTTTAGAATCGTATATACAAATTTTAGACAAGCGAATAAGTGCAACGGGTGCTAGTTTCTACATGCGCCCTGGATGGCCGGCAGCTAAAGACGTAGACGATGTTATTTTCAGCCTAGTTGAAGCAGGATTTATTGAAAATCTATTAAACGATGACAATAACCAAAGATGGATTTTAAACAGAAAAGATCACAATGATGCACTAAATCCAACAGGAATTAGTTTGTCAAAAATAAGCACCTTATTTTACGCCTTGTTCTTTATGTGGGGGATATGTTTCGTTGTGTTGCTTTCTGAAATTAAACATCACAAGAATAAGTTGAAGAAACGAATTGGTTATTAAAAAATGAAGTTATTTAGAAATAAGTATGTGATATTGGCAAAGCACGTTTGTAGTGTGAAGTACACCTTAAGTATTATTGGAATTTTCAACCAATAAACTATCGTTGAGCATTAAAATGGTGTTATTATTCTGCTGTAAGTTAATATAGTAAGAAACATTTTTATTCGTTTGTTTAAATGTTATAAGGGTTCCGTGCCTCAAAAGGAAAATACGGAACCCTTATTGGATCACTTTGTTGTCCGTCTGTATGTTTGTCAAGACCATTTATCTTGGGACCGCGTGGAGGTATAGAGTTGAAATGAAAACCATATACTCAAACCTATAGTCCCTTTGTGCTGTGTAATCAGCTTTCTAAGTCTACGCAGTCAAAAGAT